>OX465274.1:43180200-44380200 GCA_949987645.1 Tachina grossa
TAAAATGAAGCTGTTCAAATACTTCTGCCAATAAAGATAGTGTTAGTTAAAAAGGCGAAGTTTAACGTATGATGGATTCATTGTGCCCCGATATATATACTACGTTTATACGCATCACATATGTGCAAATAAAACTGTAAATTGTTGCTATATAATTGTTTTATTGCCACTTACTACATAAAAACTATTCACGATTAATGCACTATTTGCCAACAAAATGCTTGAGATTACCACGCTTACAAAGGTTTGCTAATAAAAACCAATAAGTTGATAAACATTGTCCGAAAAAAGTTGATTTAAGAAAATAATGACAACTAAAATAAATAATTAATTGTTATTTTATACCAAGGTATATCTAACCAGGTGGTTGCGCTACTTCAGCTGATAATTTTTTGCTCTATATGTTTTGTAGCTGAATAATGTCAAAAACTTCGATTTTGTTTGGGGTTTAGTACAACTATTTTTGTGCGTTTGACATTCTTCGGTTTTTTACACAGCTGTGGCTGCCGTATTTTTGTATAACAAATCCTTACGCAGTCACCTGTGTTTTATACATTTACACCAGGGATGGGATTGAGAATTTTAAAATTGTATTAACAACTTTCAAAAATTTTACTTTTTTGACCATAATTGTACTAAAAGATTTTTTACTTCAAATTCTTTGTTCTGACTACCGAATCGTTTTCACAAAATTTCTTGTGAGCTCGGATCTTAAAAAATACGGCTACATCTGTTTAAGTTTAAATTTAAAATATAAAAATTAATAGCATGTGCTCTAGCATCCGAATTTCAAGAAAAATGATGTGGAAATGGACGAGTAAATGCTGTTTTCAAACGAGAAAGATATGAGTTTCATTATTTAAAAATTAAAATTGATATATACAATTAGAGCTGCAAAACTATCGATAGTGGCTCCATTCGATAGTTTCGATATTATTTTTTGATGCCATCGATACTATCGATAGTTTTTGATTCTTATCAATTGTGTATTTTTCTAATATAAAATCTTGAATTTTTTAATCATCCCCTAGAGTAAAAAGAATGTTGATTTTTTTAAAACTTTTAGTTTCAATGTTTTTAATACACATATTCAACAAACATAATTATATACACACTTCTATAAAAAAATAAACTAAAAAAAAAAGCCAACAGATAGATAGATGGATCAATAAAAAATAAATTAAAAAGGAATAAAATAAAAAAATCTTTCATCATTACTTAAACTATTGCAGTTAGCTAAAAAATGTTGGTTTAACAGAAGGAGAAGCAGCTATTTGCCGTCACCTTTTATTTAAAAGTAAAAAGCGGAGACAGTCCACCAGTAGTCGTCAAATTTAGCCGCCGTCAAATTTCTTCATGTATCAAAGCCGTTGGTACATAATAATTGTATTTTTATGCAATTTGCATCTAGTAGATAAAAACTGGCATCTTATGTTGAAACAAATCAAAACTTATTAATTTGTTTTCACATTTATATATGTATGTAATGATAACCATTATTATAAAGGTTTACAGGCGGCGAAATTTGAATGTTGCATTTTTTGTTACACAGTCGCCATCATTCCGTTTTTATTGACTTTGATTTTTTCTCTTTTAGCAGCGTGTTTTTGTCGATAGTATCGCTATCGAAAAAAATATATCGATAGTCCACTTAAAATAAAACTATCGATACTATCGATGGTACCATCGATAGTTTTGCAGCTCTATATACAATCGTTTGAAAATAAACGCGTAGTGAAACTGGGGAGATTCCTTAAATGTACTTAATTAACCATTGTTATATATACTATTGTACTTTCCGAGTTTAAATAATACCAAAAAAAAAAAACAAATACAATTGCATGAATTTTGCCAACCCTGATTTACATCATTACTTTTGTAACCCTAAGGGTAGGACCAGACTTAGGAAGATGCATTATCGGTTGCACAGTGTGTAGTCTTGTTGACGGTTGCATTGTAGGTTGCAGTGTCTGTGTCAAAATATGCTACATGTGTTGCGCAATCACGTTACAAATTGTGTACCCACTATAAGTAAGTTTTCTATAGAAGTGCTATCTGTTTTTATAAATTTATTTGCAAATATTTTTATTTGTAAATAGTGCGCGTATAAAAGTAGTAATAGAAAGATTTTTTTAACTTAAAATTCTTGAAATATGCTTCTCTCCAATTCCTAAAACTATCAAATTGGTTAGAAATTAACTTTTTAAAAATATTGTTGTTCACAAAATCGCCAAAGTCGTATATTACAATAACTTTCAATTTTCTCTTTTAAAAATGGTAAAATAAAGTACTTAAGAAGACCTGTAAAAAGCTTTTTAAAATTTGTTTTCCATTTTTTAACACTGTCTTATTAAAGTGCATAAATTATAAAGTATCCAACTTATATTTTTAGATTGAACTAAACGAACGTGAATGGCGTAGTTGGTATGAAACTGAAAAGCCTGAAAACGAGGAAATTCCGTGTGGCTATCAAACATCCTTAGATGGTTTTCGAAAATTGCTATTAATACGATCATGGTGTCCAGATCGCACCATTTCTCAGGCTAAGAAATATATAGAAGGTAAAGCATAAATCACTCATTTACTAACACAATGCCATAACTCAAAAAACAGTATTTTTGAGTTAATTATGCAGAAATAGTCCTCATATCGTTACTCATATTTTGTAAAAATTGCATACAAATATTCTCTACACTCAGCTCTTGACAGAAAAATACAATTTTATTTTTCCATCTAGAGTCTGAGCACAATGTAAACATAATTTATTGTGGTGCGGTTTTTCATACGATTTTGAGGTAAAAAACCGCAGTGCGGAACGGCATAAAATTAAAATCTATTTTATTTTCATTGCGGACTTTCTTATTCTCTCAATTTTTGACACTATTTCTCTTTCTGATGTTGCCATAGTTTTTGAATAATTAGCGGTATTCAAAACATTATTTTAAACAAAAAACATGATTTTGAAGCTCAAAAGTTTTTGTCGTAAAATATAAAAGTTTAAAAAATATATCAAATAAACTCTTGTTTTTATAAATATTTTGCAATATATTTAACACAAAGAGTAAATTTATTATAAAAATGTATGCACAAAAAAATTAATAAAAATTTAAATAATTAATGACAAGTATTGCCGTCACCGTCTTCCGTTGTATTGTGTTTATTTTTCTATCACACAACGAGAAATCGCACCGCATCACAAACACTGTGTTTAGACTTTTAGTTATGTATAAATATAAAACTTTAAAATTGTTTTTTGTCAATCCCCTTTATTTGAGTTATGACATTGTTTAAGTAAATAGGTTTGTTCATTTAGTTAAAATTGTTACAAATTTGTAACAATTGTTAAGGCCGGAGCACAATGAATCCGTCATGCGTTAAAATTCGCCTTTTTCAACTGACAGCTAAGTTGAAATACATGGTTTCTTATGAGGTCTGTTACATTCAGTGCGTATCCGTCAACGCAAAGTACAAAATTTGGTCTACTTTTAACTTTTTGTGTACGTTGAGTAGTTTGACAGATATTGGTTGATTTTTTTTGGTTTGTTCTGATTTATTTTTTTGTGGCAGCAAAAATAAAATTAAACAAGAACTAAACGAATCAACTTATTGAAGCTGTTTAAATGCTTCCGTCAATAAAGTACTCATTGTGCCAACCTTCTCCGTCGTTGCGTTAATGTTAGTGGAAAAAGGCAAAGTTTAACGTATGACGGATTCATTGTGCCCGGCCTTTACTGAAAAGTGTTCATTAACTCAAAAAGTTTGCAAGGAGAGAGCGTCAAAGGAGAGAAAAAAATTGAGGGACAAAAAATTCTCACAAATTATTACTAGTAAAATTTTTACTTGTAGGAATTATCCAACCAGCTGTTGTGTGTTTTGTTTTCAAATTAATTATTTAAAAAAATTTCTGAAAAAGAAAAACTCAAATATGTGCATTTCTTTATTAAAAAAAAACATGTACACGTATGTAAAAAGAAAGCATGTTTTCTTAATTTATTGCTTTTCTTTCATTAAGGTCCAATTTCACCAACTTATTTAAATATCAATTAATATTTAAAAATAATTTTTCCATACAAAAATTAATCAAAATCGACATTTAAATATGAATTGATATTTAAATAGAGTTGGTGAAATTGGCCCTAAGCCACATAAATTTAATTTTAATTTTAATGAATTTTGTTTGTTATACGGGATTTACACTATGACTTTTTACTGTGACTTTTCTAGATTTTATTGACAAACGGGGTACAAAGCCAATGAAAGGGGTAGCAACACAAAAGAGAATTGAAGAAAAATGCAGGGGAAAAATTCATCGTGCAAATCCCATATTACTCATATATTATCAGAGGTGGAAAGTAGCATTTTTGTATTTGTTTATGAATAATATTGAAGAATTATGAAAAATGCACAAAAACATACATGAAACTGTGTAATGACTTTCATATTAAATGTCAATTTCTAAAAAATTTGCAATTTAAAATATCATCAAACAAAATACATCAGAAAAAGTACAATTGTATCATGATTTCCATTCATGGTTCTGATATGAATAAAATTTTCTTGCAAGTTCTTACAAGTAATGCTAGGAACACAATTGGGACGAACGACGAATTTCGTCCATGTCGACGAATTCGTCGATAAGAATTCGCTGCACAATAACGACGAATTTACTCAGCGAATTCAGCTCTTATAATTGATAAAGTTGGTTATTGTCAGTGTGACCATATTAGCTAATTTTAGGCTAAATTTAGCTTATTTCTTCTGGATTTAGCTTTAAAATTTTCACTAAGCTCTTAGCTTATTTTTTTTTAGCTTTCTTAAAAACGGACTTAGCAATTTTAGCCTTTTTCAATTCAAATTGCGTATTCTCTAAAAATATATTAAAGACATATCGCACATATACTTCAATAGTGGCATAACTCAAAAAATGAGTCTTTTGAGTTAATAATGCAGAAAGATGCGGCATTTTGTATTTTATCTTGTGTAAAAATTTCATATAAATAGCTTGTACCATTTTGGTCACACTGGTTATTGTGTATGCAAAGAGAGAGGGAGAGAATATTGTTTTTTCGTCGTTCGTCGGCGTACAAAATAGAGGCCCTTATTATGAGCAACTTTCGATCTTCGACTGTAGTCGAAAGTAGGGTGACCGATGACATTTTTCAAAGAGTGGCACCAAATAGGGGATTTATCAAAAAAAAGGGGCAAAATTAAAAAAACGCGAAAACTACTCTAAACTTTTTATTTTTAATGTAAATATTTTCACATAATTCACAGGGGGACAAAAAGTGGCAAGGCAGTTGAAAAAGGGGAAAGGCAGTTCAAAAAGTGGCAATTTGCCACTTTAGTCGGTCAAACGGTCACGCTGGTCGAAAGTACTGATCGAATGAATTTTCATTTGGTATTATGACGAGCATTCGACAACGAACGTCGTTATTGTGAATAAAATCAACAAAAACAAAAAAAAACACTTAAAAATAAAGATTGTTCTACACTTAGATTTCTCAACAATTTTGCATATTAAAATACTTCATCGAAAGCTAAATTCTGCTCGATAGAAAACTCGTTGCTCAGCGAAATTTTCGATGCTCATAATATGAATTTGACATTCGATTTTCGATGTTCGATGCCCAGCGAAGATCGAAAATCGAATGCAACTCATAATAGGGCCTAGAAATAAACCTATCTCAGAGTTCGTCACGCACGACGAATTTCGTTCTACGGCTGTGTTGTGTTCATTTTCATATGAACAAATGTGTTTTATTTTTTATGACGAAAGTTCGCACCAAAAAATTCGTCGTTCGTCCCAGTTGTGTTCGTAGCATAAAGAGCATTTACTTTTTCATATTTGAGAGAGTAATTTTGTAAATTTCTGCCTTACGCTCTCGTTGCTAGTTTCTGTTGGAAAAGTAAATGAACAGACCTAATGTGTGATATGTATATGCTTAAATTTTTTTAATGAAATTAAACAAATTACAATTGAATTTTTAAGAATCTTTGGGGCCAGAATACAGTGAAATGCAAATTTTAGACTTAGAACTTACTTGGTCCGAATCAGAGCCTCGAACACCTTTTGTGTGCTTGCTGTCCATTGGTTCCGATCCTACTACACAAATTGCTGCCTTAGCTAAACAAAAAGAAATACGTATGTCAAAAAGAAACCTTTAAACTTTTAATAAAACTATTACGTTAAGCATGCTTTTGAAATTCTTTGTAACAGCACTCAAATCTGTTTCAATGGGCCAGGGGCAAGAATTTCATGCACGTAAAATGATAATGGATTCAATGTCGTCTGGTGGTTGGGTTTTGCTACAAAATGTTCACTTATCTTTGCCATTTTGTACAGAAGTAATTGATATGTTGGTTGAGACGGAGTGTGTTGATGACTCGTTTCGTATGTGGGTAACGACAGAACCCCATTCAGATTTTCCCATAGGTCTACTGCAAATGTCAATTAAATTTACTAACGAGCCTCCACAAGGCATACGTGCCAGCTTAAAAAGAACATATCAGGTATGAAGCTAAAAACTTTTTCCTACTACATAAAAGTATTAATTTTATGTGACTAATGTTAAAAATTTGCTTTTAGGCTTTTACACAAGATTTCTTGGATTACACATCAGCAGCGCAATGGCCCACTTTGTTGTATACAGTGGCATTTCTACATACAATTGTACAGGAGAGACGTAAATTTGGCCCGCTGGGATGGAATGTGCCGTATGAATTTAATGCTGCCGACTTTGCAGCTAGTGTACAATTTGTACAGAATCACTTAGATGAAATGGATCCTAAAAAGGGTGTGTCTTGGCAAACTCTCGTCTATATGATTGGCGAAGTCCAGTATGGGGGAAGGGTAACAGATGATTTCGATAAACGTCTGCTGAACACTTTCACGGCCGTTTGGTTTTGTGAGGGCTTACTAAATCCATCGTTTGAATTTTACAAAGGCTACAAAATACCAAATACAAAAAATTTACAAACTTTTGTTGACTACATTAATAATTTGCCAGCCTACGACACCCCTGAAGTCTTTGGTTTGCATTCGAATGCTGACATCACGTATCAAATTAATTCTGCTAAAGGTGAGTGTTGTTAACACATGCAAAAAGATTGAATATAATTACATTAATATGCTTTTTATGTATGAACATATGTACACATTATTAAAGAGGAGTGTAAGCAAATAAAACTGTTTTTACAAAAAGGATAAAGCATTAACATCGTGTGAAAATCAATAGTGTTTCTTGAGACACTTTCCCTGTGTTGATATTAAGTTTTCGTACAATTGATATTGAAGTGTTTTTATTTTTAGCTTGGTTTATAGCCAAGATATTTAAGCGAAAGGAAAAAAAATCTGAAGTGACCGTCTGTATGTGTCAGATTAAAGACTAATTGATATTTTCGATTTTCTTATTAAAGTATGTATATTCAATGTTTTGTAAATGTTTCACAGCTAGTGAAGTTTGAAAATTATTAGCTTAATTTTTATGAAAAGTTTCCAAGTTTGTAAAGTAGCATGTATGGGTTTAAAGTCAAAAAGATAACAAAATTAACCTTAGAAATTACATGTTATAATAATCCATTAAGTATAAGCACAAAATAGCATAAATCACAATTTGAAGTATATGGTAAACTCCTAAAAAATAACAAAGTCTCAAAAAAAAAAATAGCTTTTGCTTTTAGAGTGGGAGTATTTCTATTCTCTTATATAGTACAGTGCTCAGTTGCGTCGTTTCTTTTCTGGATAAAATATATGTACCAGTATGTTATCCATTATAAGGTAACTTTTTTTAAATAAATGAAAACGCTTTTATCATTGACTTACATATAAATAGGGAAACCGCAAATATGTAATTGCATATTTTTTCGTTTGTGACGTATTAAATCGAGATAAGATACTTAACTGTTTCAGATTTTTTTTTATGAATTTTGGCATATTATTGCATATTTGCCCTTTAATTCAGTCTTAAGCTATGTACAGACGATTGTCAGATCTTACAATATTGTCAGATCTGGCAATGTGCTGACAATGTACTGGCAATCGAAAATTGCCAGCACAATATTTCTTGTCAGTTCACACGGTTGTCAGAAAATCTTACAATTTGTTGCCAGACGGTTGTATGACAATAAATTCATCTGACAAAATCGTCAGTAGAAAAATTGTCAGTTCACACGGTTGTCATATGCACAAATTGTTAGATCTGTTGTTATGCGTTGCCAGACTTAAACCATTTGTTGGAAATTGTTAAATATTTATCGTTTGTGTTTGAGTTTAATGTAAAAAGTGAAAGTATAAATTATTATGGATCATAAAGAAGCAATTGCAATGATTTTTTCTGCATATATTTTATTATAAATTTTTTATTTAAAATCAAGCGTGTGCAGTGTTGCCCATAGAAAGAATTATCTTACAATGACACCATTGTCAGATGCATGAACTTCGCACATCTGACAATATTAAAATGTCTGACAAATATCTGGCAATAATTTTACAATGTGTTCACACGATTGTAAGATGTCTGACAATTTATTGTCAGTTGCTAGTCTTGCAATGGACTGACAATGCTTTTTCTAGCAACGGCGTCTGGCAAAAATTGCCAGTTCACACGGTTGTAAGAAATTTTTAGCACATTTTACTGGCAATATTGTAAGATCTGACAACCGTCTGTACATAGCTTTACACTCATATATTTTTTTTAAGCATACTTTCATATTTTTAAAGCATATTTCACGCTCATATTTTAATACTTTATAGTTTTTTTTATTTTAATGTGCCTGTTGAAATATATTGGTAAAATTTCCAACTTTAAGTGATTCAATAAAAATATTGCAGGTTAATTTTAATAAAAATATGGATTTTGCTATTTTTGACGGACGTGGGCTAGATACCGCTTAAGTTATTTGGTGTATTTATTTATTTATATTTTTTGTTTTAAATATGTTATTTACTTGTTTATTTTAAATAATAATTAAAATTATAAAAAAGTACATTTATTGTCAGTATATGAATCATGTATGTTTACTCAATTGCAAAAAATATATTAGTCAATTATGATCACTCAAACTTGACTAATATTTATGCTATGCAACATCATTGTTTTACGCAATGATGTAAACAACATTGTTTTACGCAATGACTGGTCAATTGACTGACCAGGAAATCTAAGTGAATATTTATCCAAACTACAGTTCCAAAGTCTTAAGGCCCAACTATAATATGAATAAGCTAGCTTAAGCAACTGTGCGGTTACATATAAAACGCATGTGGCAAACTATAATGTACTTAACAAACTTTTCGTCAAGTTTCGTCAAATGTCATTTGCTTAAGTAAAGTGCCAAACTAAACGCACATTCCGTAAGGAAACAACTGTTTGTGCATTTTTTAAACTCAAACAAGCAGCAGCAGAAAATATTAATTGATTTTAAATATTTTTTTATTGTTTCTTATTTTAAACTCGGAAAATAAAGCAAAACTTTTATTTTCATTGTTTGTTTTACAATACACATATCCACACATACACATTTAGTTACTTATGTATATTCACTGTTTTACTTTTTAGTAGGCAAAACAAATAAAACAAGTGATAAGGTGATGGATACATTTATATGTGAATTTCTAATAGATTAGGACATTCTTTCAAGTTAGTTTGATTGAATTGCATTCATTTATGAGTTATGAGAAGAAACAAAATTAATACAAAATTATTGACAATATTTAGATGTGCAGCTGTGGCTAAAGAATACTTAAGTGCATGTAAGTACATTGTGGCCACCTAAAAGTCACATCTGAATTGTTTAAGCATTTGACAGACTTATCGTTCAATTCTGACATTAGCTTAAGCCAGCTTATTCATATTATAGTTGGGCCTTTAATTCTGATACCGGGATGTATTTCGAAGTTGAAGTTAAATTTGATTTCTTTATTAAACTTTTTATTTTTGTGCTTTTATTTATTTTATTTTTGTCTTATTTTATACGCAAATTCAATAACAGAATTGTCGGATTAAAATTATATATATATGTATATTTTTTTTTGAAATAAATCAATTTATATTACTTTTAGGAGAATACTATTTGAGTTTTTAGAGCATATTTTCAAGTTTTGTTGGGTCTGTTCATTTACTTTCCCAGCAGAAACTAGCAACAAGAGAGTAAGGCAGACATTTACAAAACGCTTTACTTGTAAGGACTTGCAAGAAAATTTTATTGATATCAGAACCATGGATGGAAATCATGATACAATTGAACTTTTTCTGATGTATATTTATTTTTTTTGATAATATTTAAAATCACAATTTTTTTTTAGAAATTGACATTTAATATAAAATTCTTTTCACAGTTACATGTATTTTTACTATTTTTATGCATTTTTCATAATTTTTTAATTTTATTCCATTAAAAATATGAAAATTCGACTTTACATCTCTGATCATATATGAGAAACAAACAAAATTCTTGTACAATAGAATTGAATTTATGTGGGATAATGAACGAAAAGCAATAAATAACGAAAACATGCTTTCTTTTTTTAAACGTTGGATAATTCTTGCAAGTAAAAATTTTACTACTAATAATTTGTGGAAGTTTTTTTGTCTCTCAATTATTTTCTCTCTTTTAGTGCTCTCTCCTTGCAAACGTTTTGAGATAATGAACACTTTCCAGTAACAATTGTTACAAATTCGTAATAATTTTTAGTAAATGAAGAAACCTATTGCATGTTGAATGCGCATAAAACTATTTTTTAACTTCAAAATAATTCGGACAAAAAATCTCGGAAAAAATGTTTAGGATCAAACTGGAAATAAACTCTTTCAAACAAAAAAAAAAAAAAAAATAAAAAATATTTTCAAATCTTTTGGTTAAGAAGAAATACGTGAAATATGAAATTAAATTTTAATGGACGTGTCTGTGGACATTTTTTTAGATGCAAGATGGTGTGTTTTTCAGAGCTCAGGGTGTGTGTTAGGTTTTGTAAAAATCGGTAAAGTAGAACATAGTAGACATTGCTATTTCATAACTCGGTACATTTTGGATCGATTTAAAAAATGCTTTTTTCGTCTGAAAGGGTATAGCTTCCAATTAGTTCCATTGTAAAAAAAGTGGGCGGGAACACACCAACATTTTTTATTTATTTTATTTTATCATATTCTACATATTTGATTGCTGCGAAACCTAGCAAACTGTTTTGGTTATTGTAATTTCATAATTTTTTGAGTTGATTATATTAAACCAATTTTTATAAAAGTTACCACACACCTTGAGCTCTAAAATAGACATAATACTCCATTTAAAAAAATGGGTGGAGTCACTCCCATTAAAACTTAATACTTAATTCAAATGGTTCTATTTTATCGATTTTTGCAAAACCAAACACACACCATGAGCTCTAAAAAAGACACTATCTTGCATTTAAAAATGGGCGGTGGTACGTCCATTAAAATTTAATCTTATATATTACGTACTTCTTTTTAACAAACTGACTTAAATTTTTTTTGTTTGAAAGAGTTTACTTGCAATTGGGTCTCACAAGTTTTTTTCAAAATGTTCTATCGGATCTTTGAAGAATTGAAGTCGGTTTTTTTGCTGAATTATTTTAAAGCATATTTGTGATTTCCCTGCTTATAAATAAAATTATCAATTTCCATTAATGAGAAGCTAATTTTGTTGTTGTTTTTGAAAATACAGATAGGCTGTAATCCATTAATTAAGATCTACATATTTACATATATAAGTTTACTTTTGCTACATATGTAATTATTTGGCAATTAGTGAGTGAGTGTATTAGCGCAAAATTTATTAGAAGGTCAATTAAAAGCATATTACATCTGTTGAATTTCTCACACGTACAATACCGAAAATATGTATGTATATAGATTTGTATATGCTGACATATAAATATAATTATGATGTACACATTAAGGTGGATAAGCTTTTGTACCTGAGGCAAATGTGCCTATATATCGAGCCATAACCGCTAAAATAGCTTAAGCGACAAATTTTTGGGACTTCGCTTTTTTGACGAAAATCGGCTATTAAGGATCACAAATGACCGTTTTTGGTGAAAAATTGAAGTTTGAAAATTATGTGGCTTGAGCTATTTTTGCGGTTATGGCACGATATTATACAAATTCTCTCTTAAGAAGCTGCAAAATATTTATGAATACAGATACAATTACATATGTACGTGCAAATATATATATATACACATACATACATGTACATTAGACCGACTCACTGAAAAAAAAGATTTTATTACCACTCTCAAATTAAAGATCGTTCTTTTTAATGAGAACTCCCAAAACATTTGAGAGGTCCAGCGATGACCGTTCGTGAGCTGGACCGTGTCTGAAAAAAGTATATTTTTGAAATTTTTGCATATTTTCGTATTTTGTCCCAAGACAACTCATCAAAAGAAAGATTATTTCAAGCCGCTTGCAATGGTGCATTAAACTTTACCATTTGTATTATCAGCAATACGTTATTTCATACTCGTATTACGATTTTTTAAGCATTTTCATAGCGGGTGCTACTTATGTTAAAATAAATTCTATTATTTTTATACCCTTCACTAAAAATGGTAAAGGGTATACATGTATAGGTTTGTGTAATTTCCGCAATATTAATATGCGACCCATAAAGTATATATGTATATTATGGATCCCTACACGCAAAGAAAAAATATGGTTGAGGCAACCACAATCAAACAGCAAAATACTATGATTGAATTATATGGTTGCAGTCAAATCATATTATTGTTAATAGAAAACCAAACTTTAATTATAGTATTATCTGAGTTAATAATAATATTATCTATAAGAACAATTGACTTTGTTGTACCTAATCTTATTATTGTTAATATGACAACACTATTGTAAGATGTGACTAAAATATAATTGAGACTCACCATACCATACTAATATTATATTAATATTGTTAAATACGACCACAGTATTATTTAATGTAATAATACTATTTTCTTTTTTAATCATATTTTTATTGTAGAAACAGCTGTGCCTTAAATTCGAAATAAAAATAAATTAATATTATTGACATAAAATGTATATATAGAAATGTTTACTTACACGACATACAGACATGTCTGTATAAAGAGATACACAAAAGTTTATATATTTTTATTGGCCAACCCTTTTGTTTATACTTTATTTATCTATTAATTTATTTAACACCACCCGTGCACTACCGATAGCTTACAAACGAAATACCGAACTGACAGATGTTTCTGAAGAAGATTTTTTTTTTTAAACTTAAAATAGTATGGTTTTGGATAACATTATATTGTTATTTACATCATATTATTTTTAAATAATAATACAAATTATGTTTTAGTCATAAATTTTTAACAAAACTGTATTGTTAAACTCTAACCACATCCCACTTTTTTATGGATGTGATAATGTAATTACTAAATTCAAACATTACTCTGTTTATCGTAACGAAATAAATGTTTAAAATAACAATAACTAGTTTTCAACTACCACACATTTGTTTCAGAGAACATAATATTGTTTTGTAAACCATTCTACAACCATATCTTTTCTTTGCGTGTATGCATAGAGAAGACGAACAAGCGATGTCCGCCTGTCTGTCCGCCCGTCTGATATACGTGAAATCGGTTTTCAAAACTCCTAGAAAATCTAGAGACTTTTGTTTTTGTCTGGTGTGTCAAAAATGGTTCGAAATAGATTGGTGTAGAAAATCAGCACAATCGAGAAGACGGTTTCAGAGCTGGAAATCTTAAACTTAAAAGTAACTAACTCAAACTAATTTTTATTTATTTTTGTTTATTATTTTATATTTCACTATGAATAAAATTGGTATTGCGAATAAAAAAAATTTAAAAAAAAATCAAAAAGACGTTTCCAGGGTGGGATAATTTTAACTTTTTTTAATGTAAAAGTAACTACTAAAAACTTTTTTCTTTTTTTTCTATAACTTAAACATATCTAATATTCTTGAAAGAAATAATTAGTATCAGAAATCCAAAAAATCTAAAAGCATTATTCCAGGGCTGGGTAACTTAAATTTTTTGTGATACTTGAAAGCAACTAGGTCTAATTAATTTTTTTCCTTTTCCTGATAAACTAAATATATTTTATGTTTTGTAAAGAAAATTTTAGTATAAAAAATTAGAAAAGCTGGAAAATTTTAAATTTTTTTTTGGATATTAACGTCACTAAATATAACGTATGTTTTCCTTATTGCCTTTTTTCCTTGTTCACTTAACATTTCTTATATATTTTTTAAAGAAGTAGATTGGTATAAGGAGTCAGACAAATCTAAACATATTATTTTAGGGTTGGAAAATTGATTTATTTTTTGTAAATATATAAAAGTGACCAGTAGCCCATTTCTGTAACTTGTGAGAAGTTCTCGCATCGAGATAAATAAAATAATTATATTGGTTGTCATATTTTACACAGGGTTACTCACATAAAAACTTATACAAACTTACAAAAAATATCAACAAATACAGTTTTTTTCTTACTCAGCCTGTGTTTCACAGGATGATAACAATTTTCTCGACTAGAAAAGTTCTCACATTCCTTACAGAAACGAGGCACAGGTCACTTTAATTTTAACAAATTAAATAACAAAAAATATTTGAAAAATAAAAAATATTCCTCCTGACATGGAAAACTTTAAACCTTTTCTGGTATATAAAACTATTTAAATAAAATTAATTATTTGATTTCTTTGGTCATTAAATATGTTCTATATTTTAGAATGAAATCGTAAAAATTAAAACCACAAATATTTTTTTTAGTTAAACATATTTTATGTTTTAGAAACATCTTTAGTCAAAATTTTTTTAAATTTGTTAAGTTTTTATATGGATATTTAATATAAACGAAGGTTTGTGCCATGTTGTTTATTATGCTTTTAGCACAGTTTGTTTTAAATCGATGTGGCTTCTCGTTGTCGCTTCTCTCGCTTGTGACGAGTTTTTTTTTAATTTTTAGTAACTGGAGATAAAAATAAAATTTATCGCTAAAGAACAGTCATAACTGTTAAATAAATTAAAGGAAATGTTCTATATCATTTCACTGAAACCGTTCCCTTTTGCTAAACAAAATCGAAAAAATTCTTTACGAATAAACCGTTTACATAATACCGCGATATATGAATACGATTTGCGATAGGATGCTTAAATTGAGATATGAAACATATCAAAGATTATTAAATACAGGAAAATAAAATACAAGTATTAATGGTAAAGTAAGAAAATAAAAAAACATGTTGATTATTGAGCTCTTGTTTCAACTTTGTTATTTGTTGTTGAGCTTCTCATTTGTTTAAATGAAAGTTTATAACATAATATCTCTAGTTGTTCTAAGAAACTTTGGGTAAAGGTTCCCTGATGATCTGCATTAGCAACATTGAAATGCTCACAGGATCCAGCTAAACCCCTCAATAATCAATTTCAATGTATTTTTAATAAAAAAAATATATTTCACTTAATAAGTAAAATATTAATTTGGGATTATTAGTGCGTTTAAAAAAATTTAAACTTAAATTGTAACAATTCCCATAAAAAACACTAATTAAAAGCAAGTAAGTTTCCTTGCTATGGAGGCTATTAAATACTAGCACCGCTTTTGAACATCTTGAGAGCGAAAAAACAATCGCCAGTTTTTTTGTTATTGCATAGATGTGGCGCCTATGTTGACAATTGGAATAAGGATGAATGTAAAATATTTCTTAAATACAGAGTGTTTAATTTTATATTCCACTATTGCTTATATAAAAAAAAATATTTGAATCAAAGTCTTTAGTCAAAAATTACCGAGAGGTCACTTGCTAAAAATTGCACTAGAATAAAATATTTTTAAATTTTTCACAAAACAAATATGTAGATATATAAAGGGTGTCCCAACAAGAATGCAAGATTTAAATTTGGCGCCATTCGAAGTGTCATTGTTTGACATTTGAACAATTGTTATTGTTTGCTAGTAGAAGGTACGAGGTTAGTAAAAATGGAGCGCTACTCGACTGAACAACGCATTCTCATTGTGAAATTGTTTTACCAAAATGGTGAAAGTTTTGGGGCCACAATAATGCTCCAAAAGAGTCAACTGTAGAGCTGTGTAGCTCATGAACGAACGGGTTAAATTGTACGAATCACTTAATTGAACGAACTGATCCGGTGATTTTACTGAACGCTTTTGGATCAGTAGTCTACCGCTCGATGTTTTCCTTCATTCAATTTGTGTTTCAAGTCTTTTATGTCAAATTTGCTTTCGTTCAAGTTTGCTATTTATGTTATGTCTTTTTGTTTGAGTTGAGGTTTTGTGTTTTAAAAAGTTTAAGTACGTGTATACTAAATTCTATTTAACATCGCTGTGGCACTGTCATCATTTTTTTTATAATTTGATTTAAGTCTTTTCACAAGAAGTATTTTTACTAGTGTTTTTTATAAAGTGTTTTTACAAAGTAGAGATGTTAGACCTTAACTGTATATATGCATATACATACATTTCATTACCTCAATCTAAACTGAATTCGTAGTGCTTGAGATATTTCTTTTTGCTTCCGGTAAAATATTTTTGAGGACAAAACTTTAACTTAAACTTCGAGAAGTAACATTCAAACATTGATGCACTCTTGATATATAAATAACGATAAAAGAGTTACAATGCTTTTATTAATTATCTGAAGAAAAAAAAAACTAATAAAACTAAACAAACGTACCTTTCTTAATCTTAATATTAAAGTAAATGTACAATATTCTAGTCGAAAGAACATGAAATTATTTATAAAATGAATTTAAATACAATTTTTTAAATACAGAATTCGACTTTTTTTTAAATAAATTCTTCAATTCATTAATTCGCATTATTTAAATACTCATATATACAACCGATTTTATTATTCTTACAAAATAAAATTGTTTCATACTGTCGTTCTAAAGTGAATTTTTTGCTAATTGAACGGAAATGACCGGTCACTGAAAAGAACGATTTGGCACAGCTCTAGTCAGCTGTAAAGAGATTAATGCATAAATTTGCCGAAACTGGGTCTGTTAGTGATGTAAAGACAACAACGCGCCTTCGACCAGGTCGATCGACCGAAAATGTCGCAGCTGTACGTGATGATGTCGCTGAAACGCAGGTCAAGCGCAAACAGTCAATGGTGTTCGGTATCGTGAAATGATAACCAGTTTTTTCGTGCCTAGAATTGAAGAAATGAATGTGGAGGGCATGTGGTTTCAACAAGATGGCGCCACATGTCATACAGCCAGAGAAACAATTCAATTGGAGACCAGAATTGGCCGCCTAGATCGTGCGATTTAACACCATTAGACTTTTTTCTTTGAAGTCGATGGATGGTTTACGCGAATAAGCCGACGACGACTCAAGCCTTAAAAGAGGAAATTGGACGCTGCATTAATGAAATACCGCAGCATTTATGCAAAACTGCCATTGAAAATTTCATTAAAAGATCGCGTGTGTGCCAGCAAACCCGCGGCGGCCATCTGCACGATTTATTGTTCCACACATAACCTCATTTTGTCTACTTTACGATATAATAAAGTTTCATGATTTTTTTTTAAATATCTGTGTTTTATTTAAAATTTAAATCTTGCGTTCTTGTTGGGACACCCTTTACTTATGAATGTATATGAATTCTACATATTCGTACTCTTACTTCTTTAATTATTATTTGATTTGATTCTTAACATCTATCTAACTAAGTAAATGCGTTTTAAATTAAATGGGAATAGCTCATAAGTGAAAGTGGAAATTTCTCCCTTAACCCTTACCTCCCGTAAGAAGTACTTAATTCAAAGACAAAATAAACCCAACACATCATATTTACAATATTTAATTATATTTTAGATTTTTCACCTATTTGCTGTTGTAACATATTGTTTTTGTTCATGTGAAAGACATAAACTGTCTTATCTGATCAACCTTAATAAATACTTTAATTCAGAATGATGCATTTTGTAAGAGGAAAATACATACATTAAAAAAAATCAATAAACAAGACAAATTGAAATCAAATATGTACTCTATATGCCTGCATGTACTTACAGTTTTAAATATTGATACATATTCTTATTTATATCCCCAGGAATACTGGATACAATTCTCAGTGTACAGCCGAAAGAAGGTGGTGCCGGAGGTGGAGAAACACGAGAAAGCATTGTCTATCAATTAGCTGATGATATGCTAAGAAAACTACCACCGCAATATAATGAATATGAGGTGCGGGAGAATTTAATACGTATGGGTATACTGCTGCCAATGAACATATTTTTAAGGTAAATATTAAAATATTAATTATATGAATCAGTACTTAATGGTAACAATATGGTGTTAATGATAATGATACCAGCAATGCTGACATGCAAGTTTTCACTCATGATTATCTTAAAAATAATTATTTGTGTATGAGATATAAGTATGCATTGCATGAAATAAGACTCGTATATGCTGGTATTAATCATAAAAAATTATGCATTAAAGCAAAAAAACGTGAACGTAAGAAATAAAAAATATACATACATACATATGAAAATAATTTTTCTTCCTTTTTTCCATTAACAATCATAATTATCTAATAGACAAGAAATCGATCGCATGCAAAAGGTAATAAAACGCGTATATACATGTTTGTGTGATTTGAAATTGGCAATTGATGGCACGATTGTTATGAGCCCTGCATTAAAAGAATCTTTGGATGCCATGTATGATGCTCGTATACCAGAATCTTGGATGAAGGTATGTAAATTTTATTTATAAGTTATTCATATGCACATCCTGCATTTTCTTTTAATATGGAACTTACTTGAAGGTGGAATTATTTTATAATATGAAGCTGCAAGACAGACAGGTGTTAGGAAAATTTACATATCGTTAGCTCATTATTGGTTTGACACACCGACCATTTGACAAAAATAAGGATTTAGATACGAGGGTGGATCATTAACTCAGTGTCTTTTTGAATTTCCTGCCTCTTGATTGAAATGGCAACAGTGATCCTGTCAAGAAGCAACTGTCAGTTAACTTCTATCTTAGTTTGAACAAGGAACAAGCTGTGTTATTTATCGATTACCTTCAAAAGGGAAAAACAATAAACGGTGAATATTATACTAGCTTATAAGACCGATTTAATGAGGATTTAAAAAGAAAACAAACCCATATGGCCAAGAAAAAAGTTATTTTCCATCAAGATAATGAACGAGTGCACACGTGGGCAGTCTTAATGGCAAAACTCTATGAATTGTGCTACAAATCTGTATCCCATCCGCCATATTCTCCGGATTTAGCCCGCCTAGTGAATAATTCCTATTTCCAAACCTAAAGAAATGGGTCAGTGGAAAGAGATTTAGTTCCAACGATGAAATTATTAACCAAACAAATGAATATTTTAAGGGCCTCGAAAAATTCTATTTCTTGGAAGGGATACAAAAACTGCCGAAACGTTGGACTAAGTGTATTGAGTTAAAAGGAGATTATGTTGAAAAATACATTTTTGTTTTGCAAAAAAAAAAATGTTTTTCATTCAAAAAGTCACGGACTTATTGATCCGCCCTTGCATAATCTTCAATAGGTTTCTTTTCAAGGGAGTTTTTTAGGATTCGCGATAGAAAATTAGTTTATGTTTTATTGCATCAGTGCGATGATTAGATGCTTAGGGTCTTATGCAAAAAACTTAATAAAGCTTTGCCAAGCAATGTTAAATAAAGTTGTATTCTAAAAAAATTATTGTATAAAAATTCTAAAGTAGGCACGCACGTTTGTTAAGACTACTTTAAGTTGATATTTCCAAAATGTGTGTTTTGTACCTCAAATATTTTTATGAATATAGCACATACTGATTCATGTTACATCTGAAAATGAAGCTAGACGTGCCTGCTCTTATCTTAAATTTATTATTTCTATCATGTAATGGGAAACATCACCAAATTATCCAACTGATTCGAAATACATAGCAAGATCCATAAAAAAATATTAAAATAAATACAATTATACAAAAATGTTTTAGTGATATACATACAATCAAAACAAATCGAAAAAAGCTGGATATTCAAATACTCGTTTCATTCGAATAAAACAAATTGTGATAATTTTTAAAATTTTTTTACTTTTACTTCATAGTTGTGTTTATCGGTTTTATTACCATGTCAGAAGCTCATATTTTTTAAATTAGGTTGCTTTACTTCAAAATAATGAAAATTTATTTAATAAAATAAATAATTATTTGAATACCCGAATGAAATTGTATTCGATTTTGTACATCATAAGCTGTGAAGTGGTTGTTGAACACGGTGGTGTTACCAGCATTCATTATTAGATAACAAAATAATTAAAGTTGTCTTTTGCATATGATTTCTTAACAAAGCTATGTTAGCCTTAAAGTGCTTATCAACTACTATGAACTTTAAAGCTAAAGTAAAATATTTTTTTGCATAAGGGGGTTAATCTTTTGGAAATCATTACCGAATAATGTTGGTTTGAGTATGATTAATATTGATGAATAATAATTCATTACTCATACGTCCCTGTAAGCAAAAGAGAAAATGGTGAATGAATTTGACAATGCGATTGTATTTGAGGATATTTTTCTTATTTTTAAATAAAAGCATATGCTTATTTTATTTATCATTTAAAATTTTCATAACACTTTAGTCATACATAGAAAAATAATATTTGTTTTGGTGCTAAAAATATTAAAATATTAATCATTATTATTAAGATGTTAATTACACCTTTCAACAACGAAAATTTGAATAGGATGATACCAAATGCAAATAAAAGTTGAAATTATCCATAAAAAAACCTTGAAGTGTTTTTTTTTTTGATGTGTAAACATCTATATGCTAGGGGGTAAAAATCTTTTTCACAATACAATCACAAATTTTGAGTAAGATCGCATCGGTGTGAGCTATGTATGATTGTATTAGTGTAATCATACAAACAAGAAGTACAAAGAAACTTAACAGCTGCATAGAAATAACTCATACGAATTTTAAAGCATACCTTCAGGAGTTAATTTTAATAGAAATTGCTTGCAAAGTGTAATAGTGTTTCCAGTGGGGATAATTTTGTTAAAAAGTTGAAAATATAATATAAATAATATATATATACATAAACTTTTAAATAACATAGCATTTTAAATGCTACATATTTGTTTAAAAGATATATAGCAGTCCTTATAAAGAATTTATAATATAATATTATAACATATCTTCATTAAAATTGGGTATCAATCTACATCTCATGCCAATTATTATGGGTGGAGATTTTAATACAAATTTTGCAAACCCACAGTCGCAACACGCAAAGAAAAGATATGGTTGTAGAATAGTTGAGAAAACAATATTATGTTCTCTGAAACAAATGTGTGGTCGTCGAAAACTAGTTATTGTTATTTTAAACATTTATTTCGTTACGATAAACAGAGTAATGTTTGAATTTAATAATTACATTATCACATACATATAAAAGTGTGATATGGTTAGAGTTTAACAATATAGTTTTGTTAAAAATGTATGACTACAACATAATATGTATTATTATTTAAAAATAATATGATGTAAATAACAATATCATGTTTTCCAAAACCATACTATGTTAAGTTTAAAAAAAAATCTTTTTCAGAAACATATGTCAGTTCAAAATTTCGTTTGTTAGCTATCGGTGGTGTTAAATAAATGAATAAATAAATAAAGTATAAACAAAAGGGTAGATCAATAACAATATATAAACATTTGTGTATCTTTTTATACAGACATGTCTGTATTTCGTGTAAGTATATATTTCTATATATACAATTTATTTCAACAATATGAATTTATTTTTATTTCGAATTTAACGCACAGCTGTTTCTACAATAAATATATGATTAAAAAATAAAATAGTATTATTATATTAAATAATACTGTGGTCGTATTTAACAATATTAATATAATATTAGAACATGGTATGGTGAGTCTCAATTATATTTTAGTCACATCTAACAATAGCGTTGTCATATTTACAATACTAAGATTATAATATAATTAGCTCAGATAATATTATAATTACCTCGGATAATAATATTGTTAAAGTTTTTTTTTCTATAAACAATAATATGATTTGACTGCAACCATATAATTCAATCATAGTATGTTGCTGTTTGATTATGGTTACCTCAACCATATTTTTTCTTTGCGTGAAGCTTTATCAAAATTTTTATTTGAGGTTTTCCACTTGCATATGAGCAATTCTCCACAAACCCCCATAACTAATAATTCCACTACTATAGATGCAGTTTTCCATAGATTTTGAAATACAGTAGAGTCAAAATTTTATATATCTTATTTTGGTTACCATGAGATGCAGTTTTCCATAGATTTTTGAATACAGTAGAGTCAAAAATTTATATATCTTATTTTAGTTACCATGAGCCAATATTAATTATTTGTACTTAAGGCATTTACACATAGATGGGCACTTTGCAGAACTACTAAAATTTCAGTAAAAATAATTTTTTAACCACTAAATTTTTACTGATTACTAAAATTTTTTTCTGCAGTTTTTATAAAGTGCCTAAATAATTTATTATATGATGAGGTGCATTGAATTTTCAGTAATCAGTAATGCTTGTATTCCTAATGAAATTCTACCAAGTGGCTAAATTTTATTCATACAAAAATTTCAAAATTTGAATGAAAAAAACTTTGCCACTTGCTACAATTTTACTATGAATACGGCCCTACGATTTTACTGGTAATGCAAATTAAATTTCATTATCAGTAAAAATTTATTGCTTACTGCAATTTTTAATGCAGTAAATGTACATATACTGTAGTGTGCCCATTTACTAACTAAATAAGCTAAAAAAAAAACCAGCAAATTCCTATGTATTTACAATATTGAAAGTTTAGATACTTTTAATTGATTAATTAAAAAAAAAATATACTAAAAGCATAAGTACTTCCAATTTTAAACAAATTTTTCATTACACCTCAGCAAAAAATAAAAGGAGTACTTCCCCACGAACAACTTTTAAATACTTTGAAAGTATCTAATGCATATTTTTAGATGTTAAAGAAGTTATTTTTAACCACATATCAAATATAATTTTAAATCACTATTTTGTTTTCAGCAAAGTCATTCTTTTTTTTTATTACATTTAAGGCTTTTCAAATCAAAAAAATTTGCATTATTAAAAATAACAATGGAATAAAATAACAAAAAATTAAGTAATTTAACCTTTTTGCTTTTCAAACCATATACAAGTGAATAAAAAGCAATTTTTAACTACTTTTTTGAAGTGAATTATTTTCACTCCCGAATTTTGGATTATTGTAGCATCAAAACATGATTTTTATTGAGTTTAAAAAATGTCAAAAGCAAACCATTACATTGCCAATGACACGGCAATGTAAAATTCATTTTTTTTTTAATCTAAATTTGAAGTGGTTCAATTCAGTAGATGTGGTGCTTTTTCTACTTCTTTTTCCTCACTTTTTTTGCTGGGTAGATGTTTACTCATCTCCTCTGTGATCGGACTCAAATTGTTTTTTTTTTACTTCAGTGCGAGATTTTTTTTACAAGCATTTGAAGTTGTTGATTTTGTAACGGTGTCTAACAAGGAAATATCATTGAAAATTTGATAAAATAATGCTTATTTATTTTTATAATACTGGAAAGTTGTGGCATCTTACTGTTTTTGGGGTCGAAGAATTCATTTTCCTAAAGCACCTAAAACTGACGCTAGATGGTGCTGTCATAGAAATAATAATGCTTAAACTTCTAATATTGTAAAATCTTTTATGCGCTACACTCGCTGAATTCAAAAATTTTGCAAAACTCTCGAACGTACAATACGTACATAGAAAAATCTGTCCATGGTAACTGAATTCCCAGCAGTCATGCTACCGATGAACTTACAACGAACAACCATTATATTCATTGATTTCATGCAGTATGCTTAAAAAATATAAACTTCCATTTGAGACAATAATATCAAAGTTTGTTTTAAAACACAAGCCAAGGTTGATTAAATAATACATCATTTTTAATACTTAATATTTAATAACATTTAACATTTAATGTTTATATTGACACATTTTCATCACTGTTAAAGGAATAACTCAAATAAATTTTCTAGACATGTGTCAATTTGCAACGCATTTTGTTATTTGTTTTTCATGTTCATGTACCTGTTGTGTATTCATATATATATTTTATTTTTTGAATTGTTCGCATATGATTTGCATAACACTATATGGATTGTAATATTTTATTTACATATTTGCACATGCGATACATCAGTTTTATTTTATAACTACAAACATGTGCAAAGCATATGATAAACTACAAATAAATATATTCAATTTATATACAGAATAAAAAATGTGTTAAAGTTTTTATTTACACAGAGAAATATATAATTTTAAAATGATCTCAATTGGTGTAATACTAGAAGAAAGATTTATACCAAATTATGCCCGAAAGCAGGGCCTTTCTATTTAATTTAAAGAGAAAAAAATTTAAACTTTCAGCAACGCTTGAAAATTTATTAGGGGTTAATTTTTTATCGGGCTTAAATTTAGTATTTTCAACTCTTATATAATCAAATAATTTTTTTTTAATTAACTAAAGTTTTTTAAATATTAAAAATTAAATAATTGTTCAAAAGCGAAATGAATTTAGAAAATTAACTTAACAGGCTGTTTCAAAGTTATTAAAAAACTTTTTGGAACAATTTCTTTTAAATCATTTAATCTATTTAGATAAGGTAAATTTTACAAGAATTTTGCATTTGTTTTTATTAAAATTACACAATTTTTTAAATTATTTTTTTCCACGATGCCTCCCGCAAGGATAAATCGATTTGAAGTAGATCATCAATGTTGTTTTCGAGTTTAAGAGCTAGGGCCTAATTCCTGCACTCGTGATCGAAATTGCATTCGAATCGTAATTAATTTCGATAGCTAGAAATTTTCCGGTGCTATTTCACTCGATACAAACTGAATCCAGATTTTGTTTCAGTGTTGGAAAAAGGCAAATAATAAATTCATTTTACAACACTAAATAAGTTGTAAGCAAAAACATATCGCACACCAAATCATAAACCGTCACAACTCAAAAATTTTCAGATAGTGAGTAGTGGCAAACAACAAATGACGCAAGTATGCAACATAAAAACAAGCATAACGGTATCTTATATTCTTTAAGAAGACTGTGCTGCAAAATAAATTGTTGCGGTCGCTAGAGATTTGTTCTATTAACTGATTTATGAAAAAAAACAAACCCACTTTGATCATTTTGATTTGTGACTGTTTACGATTTAGCGTGCGATATGTTTGTCATGAGTCAGTCACCCCTATCGTGAATAAAATGTGAAATTTTTGTTCACATGAAATTTTCATTCCCCATGAAGGGAAATTTGCAATCTTCAATTTCATGGGAACGTTTGTTCCCGCTATCAATGCGTAGTGAATGTAAAAAAACGGGAAGAAGACTTGTAAAGCTTCAAAATTAGTTGAAAATCAAACAAATTAAGCTTAATAACAAGAGATACACATATTTTGGCTTTCAAATGAAATGTTATATAGTGTAAAATTGTATTTTAATTGCTTTAGGCGCCGTGCAAAAATTTTTTTTAGTATACCACAGCCATACAATTTACGGCATGTAAACCAAAGAGATTCATGTTCAATGAAAAAAGGTGTTCCAAGGTATAATTGTTATTAATCGTGGACATTATTTATTGATCTTGCCTCTTGCCTTAAAAATGATTATTTATAAGTTTTAATATATAATTGCAAATATAGTATTGAAATTACGCAGTGTATTAATTCAGTTCGCCTGCAAAAATAAAGTGAACAAAACGAAGGGAAAAGTGAAAAAACACATGTGAAAAATATTATTTACGATAAGGGGAATCAAGAAAGGCAAACATTTCAAGGGAAAAATTATTCCCGATTGCAATTTGGGGAACAGGGAAAATATTTCGAGGGAAAACTGTTCACGATAGGGGTGAGTATGAATAGCGAAAACATAATTCATTGCCAATCACTGATACATACATTAATTTTCGATTCGATCGGCTGAGCAAATTGGAATTGATTTAAATTAAATTTGTTTCCCAAACTTTTAATTTTCACTAAAACAGAATTTTGGCTCAAAATTTTTATATGGAGATAATACTTTTTTTTTGTTCCGTTCAACTATGTGTTGTCAGAATATTTACAACTAACTTTGGTGTTATTTGTTCATTAATAATTATCACATGTTATTTGGCTTAAAAAGCGATACGAACTTTAGCCTGTTAAAATCATAAATATAGAAACAAATGGAGTTCGAAATAATTAAAATAACTAAAATGAATAGCAATGGGCTTGTGGCAAAAATTAAATAAAAATATACTTAATAGTAACAAACCAAAAAAGTTTGTCTTAAGTAGAACAAAAATAAGCAAATTAACTAACATGTGTATAATTAGTAAAAGAACAAACGACAATGGTAAGACTATTGTAAATATAGAGATGGTAAAATTGAGCTTACAATACAAAAAAGCTTTCAGCAAATTGAAATACGATGAATCAAAACAATTCACATATTCCATTTGCAATAATGCTAAGTATGTAAGGCAGAAATCTACATCAACTGACACCACACACACTGGACCAAACACAAAAGAACGCTGATGATGAAGTTTAAGTGGCCTTCGAAAATGGCTGGCTGTTCCGTTCAACTATGTGTTGTCAGAATATTTACAACTAACTTTGGTGTTATTTGTTCATTAATAATTATCACATGTAATTTGGCTTAAAAAGCGATACGAACTTTAGCCTGTTAAAATCATAAATATAGAAACAAATGGAGTTCGAAATAATTAAATTAACTAAAGATAATACTTTTTGTTTATTTTTTTTTCTTCTAAATTTTCAAATATAAATACGACCATTTTCTTATCAACTTAAAAGAAATATTTTTTATTTTTAACAAACACAACCTGCGAAGAGATTAGCTTGTCTGCAGAAAACACACAGAATGTATGGCGGGAATCGAACCCACAACCTCAGTGCTGAGAGGATGGCATCGCTACCACTCAGCCACAAGGACACCCAAAGGCTAATTTATTGATTTCGACAGCATGCGACTTGTGGTTCACTTAAATTGAAAATAAAATAAATTTTAAAATTTTGATAAGCAGGCCGATAACGTTAGATCTTTTTTACTTACTACAATTTGCATAATTAATATAATTATGCATTTGCTTGAAGAATACCTTAAAAATATTTTATTCTCTGTGTGTATTAGACAACTAAATTTGAAAGGAAAGTGAATGCAAAAGAATAAAACTGAATTTTTGTTCTAATACAAGACATTGTTTTTGGAGAAAAACGCACCATTAGAATCATAGTGAGTTTTCCCAAATCAGTCTGCCGTTTAGAAACTGTACACTTATTTCCAAATTTATTTAATACATTTTTTATTTTTTTTATTTTTTTTTTAAATATTTAAATATAAAATGATTTTCTTATACATTTTTAAGGCATATAATAGGGCCAATTTATCGATTCAAAATAAATAAAAAATGTTAATATTTTATTTTTGCTTTGAATGTAAGTGTGTGTGCGATAAGTCCAACGTTGTCGATATCAATAAAACGGCCCAGAACGTCAAATTTTTTTTTTTTTTTTTTTTTTGATTAAAAGAATTTGCATAACTAAAATATTGGCATTTAATATTAGGTTTTATATAGATAAGGATACGTTGTAGATAATTTATTCTCTCTGTGTATTTACTAGCTAAGTTCAAAAGGAATGTGAATATAAAAGAATAAAAGTGATTTTTTCCCCTAGGAAAATGTAAAAAATAGAGAGTTCAGTAAATTTTTTATTTGTTAATAATATTATCTAAATAGTTTTTGTGGAACTCGTGTCAAGAGTAGTTTCAGTTGTCTACATATATGTATACGTGCTTGTAATTTCCAAAAAGGATTTTCAAAATTACCAAAGTACTGAAATATTTCGAAGGTCATAATAAGAGTATAGTCTGCTTAAGAATCCTAGTTACTGATTTTATATCTGTAGCAAAAATATAAAAGTGCTTAGGTGGACTCAAACTAAAATCAAGACAATGGCACTGTCACAATTTTCCAATTACACCTGTTCAAAATTTCAGTTTGTTTATGTGATTTTTATGAAAGTTATAGCAAAACTAATTTTTACATATTTTATATCAACATTTCATAATATTTTTTTGAAACAAAGAGTTAACTTTATTTTTGATATAACATATTCTAAATTTATATGCAAGACCCTTCAATAAATACAGATATAGTTTGAATAAATCATTGGAAGTCTAAAAATACTCTCCAGAAAACTGTTAAATTAGACTTAAGTGCGTTTTCCTTATTGTCACAGGTAGTTAGTACGCAAATGCGCTCATATTTCATGTATTCAGACCCTTAGCTTAAAACTATAATTTATCATAAGACTTTGTATCTTTTATATCGCAAGTATATGTTTTGAAATCTCTTTGAAGTGAGAATACCTGGTATGCTGCCTCTTTTATATCAGATAAAACTCCTGCAAGGTAGTATACTTGTGATTTGCAATTACAAGAGAATTTTATCCCTGTTTGTTTTTTTATTTTTTATTACAGTATAAAGTTTGAACTTTTATAAAATTAAACTCATAATAACAGAATCCATCATCACATACTTGCGATGAAAAACACTCACAACATGAACACATAAAAATAATAATTTGTATAACGTGAATTTGCGCGAATTTAGATTAATGGTTTCTTAAAAATTTTAACGGCGGTATATTTTTGTGATGCTTTAGTTTTAGTTGCAGGATTCTACAAGGACGTGTCTAAGCACAAAATTTTAAAATTTCAGACTTGTCAATTTCTAAATCACTTTCCGTTTGTTAGTGTTTGCCTCAAGAAAAAAGATACACGGAATTTTTAACAATAATTTTTTAATCGGTTAGGACTCAGACGAGTAGAGTGGCGTTTATTAAAATCGAATCTCAAGATTCTAATTGATTTTTGGTGGGTAACAAACAACCAAAGATGAAACTATTTTTACACAAATTGTTATTTAATTCTTTTAAGGACTGCACATTATACTGTCTGAATTTTTATTGCGGATGCAAAACGATTTTATTGTTATTTTGCCATCATCTGCAAATAGAAAGTAGATTTCCTGTGATTTTTCAATTTTTTTTTCCATTGTGGTATATATATGTCTGTATGTTAGTTCTATTCAAAATACCTGTACAGTGTATACACACTACTTATCTATGAATGTGTAAGCGTATGTGTTTATTTGTATGTGTGTAAACGCGTGTAAAATATTTTATTCAAACCTTAATACCACCTCATAAGTTTAAAAATTCTGCAATAATTTAATTTATGCGTGTAATCACATATCTTTTGTAGTCGTTGCTTGTTATTGTTGTCGATTATGAAAGCGTTTTTCATATTAAAGTGATTCAATGTTAAATTTTTGTTGTTAGTATTCTCCGAAAAATAAATTTAATTAAATTTTTTTTATATAAAATATGAATTAAGGTATATACATATTTTGGTTAGTTACGAGGCATATTGGTTATTATTATGTTTAAATTAAATGTTAAAATATGCACATACATATGTGCCGTCAATTATGAAAGTGGTCCAAGTCATTTGCATTTTTGCTCCGAAATATAAAATTAATCTTAAAAAAACTTCCATAAATATTTAAAAAATATTAAATAAATTTATATAAATCGAAACTAGCATAACTCTGAATAATAATGTTGCAAAATATAAAAATAATTTTTAAACTGTTCAAATGTAATCTACTAAATATCTCGACCAAAGAAATATATGACTTAAACCACTTTCATAATTAAGGGTACATATGTGATATACTTGTAAGTAAGAAATCAAAACGTGATCATCAAGAACATATCGCACATTCAGTTCAATAGTGACCTAACTCAAAAAATTCGAGTTATGTAAATTGAAAACATTAAACGTGTTTCTGCAAAACTAGTTTTTTTTTTTGAGTTATGACACTATTGAACTGGATGTGCGATATTTATTTAAACAATGCACTATGAGCCGTTTTCGTAAACAACGACTCACATTTGAAATTCTAGGAACCTATTTTTGTACTTCTAAAAATCGGAAGGGAAACCTATCGTGTCTGTCATGACTTTCACATCCGTCTGAAAGTGAATCTTTTCCGCATATTTTGGTGTCCTGACATTCACTTCCGAATAATTTTTTCGTTTTACTTTCGACTGCACCAAGCAATATGAAAGTAAATAGAATCGACTTTTTTTCACATTAAAATTAATTTAATTTAAACGAAATCTTTTTTAAAAAGAGGCTTGATATCTCATCTACCTAATTCGGAAATTTAAACCAATATATATTTGGTTTTAATACATAGAAAAGGGGACATGAAAAACCTGCCCACATTAGCAACCAATTTTGCAAAAATATTCGGAAGTATGCAGACACCAAATCTTTTTTTTTTGCGATTCGGAAATTTTCATTCTAATTGAAAACGTTCGAAAGTCGCGAAAGACACGTATATACCGTATTTCGACGCTATAGGCTTGGCAGTTTGGAAGTGCGCTGATATGTCAATCTAGTAGGAAAAATTTTACACTTTTATGTATTGTCAGCTGTTATTTATCTAATAGGGAATGATGAATCGATTAATCCCAATCGGAAATCGATTTTCTTAAAAAAAAGTCGATTTTTAGCAACCGATTTTACTTTTGAGATTTTATATTGAAATCGATTATTGGGCTATTAAAATCGATTTGTTGCTATCATAAAAATTTTACCAATTCTAATATTTAATAAAACGCAGTTGTAATTTTAAGTATTAACTAAGGTAGATTTTAATAGATATGCTATAATTTAAAAAAGGCTTAATGCTAAAATAAAATTTATATATTTGATCACTATTTTCTAAGACTGAATTAATATTAACTCAGCAAAGAAACAGGCAAAGCAGTCTTCTCATAAGCCAACAATTTACAAAATCGTAGTGAAAAAGATTGGTTTGATAACTAATGTTATTTCAGAATTAAAAAAAATGGGTTTAAAATCAATTTTGAGGTACAATTAATTGATTTCAAAAATCGAAATTAAAAAAATTTATCGAAAAATTGAAAATTGAGTTTTGAAGATATTTTCCATTACCTAGTATCTAACAAGAAATTCAAAATCTAAATTTAAATTAATTATCAGGTTTTATACCAAAACACATGCACCTAAACATTTGCAAACCTTTACCATAGCAAGAAGCCAAGTGAAAAGTGAAAATAAAGAAACTTTACTTTCGCTACAGTTACACGATCAATACTTGCTTTCAAGTTATTCGCACATAATGGTTGTCAAAAGTCATTTAAATTGAAAGCTGTCAGGCAGGCTGCAAATCAAAAGCAAATTTATTTTCAATATGCCGTTGTCAAGATAATAACTTAAAAACACATATTCATGGCTTCTGTATAGGTCTATAGACCGCTAGACATCATTGTACTTTTTATTTTTGTTCCCAAACATATTTATTTAAATTTAATTACAATTTTTTTAGTAAAACATAACATAATTTGTAACAAAAGAGCATAAAATTACTATGTCGGCAGAATATTTGAAAACAAAAATGAAAAGTGTGCTCATTGAAATTGCTGTGTTGTTGTTTTTTTTTTGTGCCTATAAATTTGAACTAACAATTTTAAAGAAAATTTGCAAGCAAAGTTGCATCAAATCTAAAAGTATGAATGTATTAGTGAAAAAGTGTGCGTTTATTGAAATATGAAAGGCAAAACTTGAAGCCTGACCCACGATATCGACAACGTTCGACTTGTCGCGCACTTACATTTGAAACAACAACAAAATATTAAAATTTGTTTTTGCTTTGAATGTAAGTGTGCGACAAGTCGAACGTTGACGATATCGTGGGTTTGACCCTTAATCGTGTAACCTTCTAGCAGTGCTGCCAGAAAAACTTTGCCTCTTGTCCCCAATTTAAATCATCATGTCCCCAAAAATCCCCATTTCAAAAGGAAAATTCTAACTTTTGCCCTCAAAAATATTTTTTCAATATTGTTGTTTGATATCATTTTAAAATGATGCTGTAACTCAATCCATTGCTTCAAAACTCTTTGCACAGCTTTTCTTATGATAAACATCTAGTCTTTGATAATAGTACAAGTTTGTCAAATTTATTTGAGTCCACACCTAAATTGATTAAATCGAATACAGTCAAATCCTGATAATTCATAATCGCAAGGGACTGGCCATTTCTTACGAATTATAGGGGGTTAAAATAAAATAAATGCGAATTAACGGGGTTTTTCAATTTATTTACTAAAACGACAAAAAAACATAAAAAACTGTTGCTAAAAATAAATACAAAATAAAAATTTGTTGTTTTTGTAACACCGACAGAGTTTTATGCGTGAGCTTTGACATTTTTCCTAATTCATTAAAAAACTAATATTAAGAAAATAAACACACACAAGCAAAAGCAAAAACCAACGCAAAAAAAAAAATAGCGCTAAACAATAAATCATTTTTTCCATGTTTCTGTTATTTCTATTACGAATTATAAGCGGTAGTCAGCAAACAATTACGATTTATAAGAGTTAAAGGAGATTTAATTTGAAAACAAAATACGAATTATTAGCGAGGGGACCAAAATGTCTAAATTTTACGAATTAACGAAATTTTTTCATGGGACCGACAGTTTATTACGAATTATCGGGAATTACGATTTATCGGGGTACCAATTATCGGGATTTGACTGTATGTATTTGTACTTAAGCGTTCGCAGCGGAGAGTACGAGAAATAACAAAAAATACTACAGAAGTGGGAATTGATTTTGCCACTTGAAAGCTGCAAAAGTTCAGTGAATGGCAAACACATTTAACCATTTTGGTGGAATTATTTTAAATTTTTTAACAAAGTATTAGTTAAGTCCTTAGAACTTATACATTAAACACATAGACCACTGCAGGCTACACGACTACTACAAGTGCCACTGGCAAAGAGTGATGCCTGCTAGCCAGCTACTTAATTATTTTACAAACGACAGTAACACCATACGATCCTGATATTGAAGTATAAATATATATTTCAGTGGTGCCGCTTTCAAATATTTCACATACATATATAAAAATAAAAGTGTTTATTCAAAAGTATAAAAAGAAATAATTTTATTTTATATTTTTTGCGAATTTTACTATTTACATGGCAGAAAGTTTCTTCCTATGTGAAGGCATAGGTCGTGTATAGTCAGTCACAAAAACTTTTTAAAATTCTGTTAATAACATCTTGGACATATGGTCTAGTTACTCCGTCCATACTTGTGCAACCGTATTCTACTAAATTTACTTTGTAGAATATGTCACAAATAAATAAATAAATAAATACTATTTACAAGCTTAGTAATTTCTTTAATACATTTAGTAATTTTTTTTTGCGTTTTTACCAATTTTTTTTTTATTTTTAATGGCTTTGGCGATTTTTAATCAACTTACGAATTTTTGCAAACTTTTTTGCTTTTATTTTTTAATAATATTAGACTTTATTATCATCCCACTGTTAGTAAATTTTTACGATTTTTCGTACATTTTTGGCACACCTTACAGTTTTAGCGATTCTTAATCAATATTTTGGCTTTTTTGTAAATTTTGTAACATTTAAGAAATTTATTATTCGACATATTGTCAGAAGTTTATCCCAACCCGAAATTTATTTGCTGGTGGTTCAGCGTTGTCTATATATTTCATTGTTGCTGTAACAAATCATCAGTAGACTTCAACCACACATTTTGAATAGTCACAAACCTCTTATCTTATGCACAGACTTTCAAGAACTATTTGAGAATTCACAAATAGTAATATTTTTGAAAATGACAAAAGAAAAATAAGCGTAGTAGGCTTAGAAACTAATATAAAAAACCCATCGAATTTCCATTTTCTTATCGCTTTATAAAAATATAATTACAGTAATAATACTATTTTAAAATAATCTATAAAATTAGAAGAAACCCCATAAAACGTAAATATTGTATTTAGATAAAATACTCTTATAAGAAAAAGAGATGTTAGAGCTCTAAATGAAAAGTCCCCAAATCCCTCCCCACGAAATTCTGTCCCCAAATGAGAAGCGAAATCCCCATTTGGGGGACAAATCCCCTAATCTGATGGCACTGCCTTCTAGTTAAGTGAATTGAGTAATTTTGTTTTGTTTTTCTCTCTCCCCTATAAAATTTAAAAGGGCCAGTTACGTGATTTTGCATTTCAGCCAACGATATATAATATAGATAGATGTGACGAGTTATTTCATTACAATGTGAATGTAGAATATACAATATTGAATAATATTACAAACATATTGCTTGTTGAGCAAAAAAAGTTTTTGAGCTTGCTATGGCATTTTTTGACATCGCAATAATATGTACTAGTGGCAACGTTTGTCATTTCCTTTATTTTTCGTTTGTGTGGCATTGCTTTCCCTATAAAGAACATAATGCGTGCGGCATTGCACACATTTTAAAAATGACACACAAAAAATTTTAGATGTGTACTCAGTATATTATTATGATTCTCAATTACTTGTTATTAGTTTTTATATAAGCATCTCAGCTCACCATTTTAGAATTGGTTTTAAGTTGACTTTATGAAATGTAACCTTGTTTTCGCTATGCTAAATTTAGTACTGCCAAGTTAAAATGACCGGGAGCAGTTCATAATATATATGTATGCCAGTGAATAACAATAGCTGTCGCTTGAAAGATTTTCAACTTAATAATGGATGCAGCAGCAACAATATTCAAAAAATTATGGAAGGAAAAGAACGAAAATATATTCATTGACCTCTGGGAAGTGAAAACAGAGAATATGACTGACATCGGTCCGCCGATAAAAAAGATTTATTCTGTGATGTATTTGTGCATTTTTATATACAATAACTTGAATTCCAAGCACTTCTTCATCTTCTTATACTAGTTTCATAATTTTAAAATATTTATTTACAAAATATAAAATAAATTCCATTTTACAACGCATTGTAAAATTTCTGATTTTTTTATACAAACAAAAACAGTTGTTGTACAGTTTGTCCAATAAGTGTTATAAAAAGCAGAAAAAATACAACAACAAGCACACGCATTTCTGCAGAAGATTTATTTTATTTTTGAGCAAAGTTATTAGACAGACTGTGAGTTAAAACCTGAATTTATCAAACTTGCAGTATGAATTCAAAATCAGCTGTTTATGGTTTTAACGTTAAAAACAAGTTTTAACTTTCACCTCCATATTCATGAAATTTGAAACGAATTTGAAATGCAAAATTTTCCTAAAATGAATTTCAAATTAATTTTTTTTTTTTATAAATATGGGGGTCAATGTGCAAACACTATTATGGCGATTTCTTTTCTGAGGAAAATATGTTACACTATATATGTATGTGTACCATTTTTAAATGTTACCTAGAATCACTCAAAGTGCTACATATTCTGTTACTACAATCGAACAAAATAAGCTGCTTTTATTTACAACGGTTACATTTTTATCATTAATGTAGTTTATTAGCGATTTTTAAGGCTATTTGAGAGATTTTCCGCACACTATAATGATTTTTAAGCACACATTGACATCACTAATTATGTTTAAAAAAACCAAAACAGTCACCTTATTTAAATAAATATCTATTTATACTAATTTTTGTAATAATAATTTTTATATTTTCTATTTAAATGATCAAACAGAATAAGTCCGCATCTTCAGGAAAAATCGCTGTCAAATTAACAAAGTCCATAATAAAATCTACGGCAGTAACTTCAAATGCTCTCTAATTTTTGTTTAATTTTCCTTTGCGTTTATTTTTCTTTTTAAAACTACAAAACTTCACAAAATGTATTAAATTTATTGAAAGTATGGTAGCCTTATTGAGAGAATTAGAAATTATATGTGAGAGCATTTGAAAAAACGCTGTCAAAATAAAATAGATTCTATTTCTCGACTGCTTTCTGGAGTTACTTTTTTGTGTCAATTTGTATGGAAAATGTGTTTATGCCGCAATTCTGTTTGATCATTAAGTCCCAAATCACACTGTGCAAGTCTTATTGCTAAGCTGAGTAGTTTCAGGGAGAGAGAGACGAGGGGAACAGCAACGTTTCTTTTACCCCGTCTCTCTCTCCTAATAAACTAATCAGCTTAGCAATAAGACTTGCATAGTGTAAATAGAGACTAAGAAACATTCTCTCGAAATTATAAGCGTGACATGCAAAATAAAACCTTCGTTACCACAGTTGGAAAAAAATGGCAGTATGTACACCTTGAATAAAGTGAGGGTAAAATATGTAACATATTTACATGTTTTTCATGCAACATATTCAGAAAAGAAATTGTAAATTTTTCCCATAGTTGTATTTTTTGTACAAACGAACACAGAAATGTAAAACATGTTACATATATGCAACATATTTGTCAGTAAAGAAATCGCTATTAGATTAAGTTCCCATCACAGCCATTTTGGTTGAGAAACTTCTGCAGAGCATTGTTCCTTTTATATTGTATTACAATGATTAGGAGTGTATAGAAAGTGATTTAAATACAAAAATTTTTATTATCTTACACAAATATCGAAAATAGAACAAGTCCTTAAATAACTAGACGTATAATATTGATTTTCCTTATTAAACTGAAAGCTTCAGTTATTTTATGAGAAACAATTTAAAGTACAAGGCAAGCCATATTTTTTTCAAGTTGGCATGCATATACCTACATTTATGTATGTATTTATGTTTGTATGTATGTATGTATGTCTATTTAAAGCCGTTTGTAATAAAGTATTCCTTTTTTGGTACGGAATATAAAGTAAATTTTTTTGTGAACCTGTTGATGCTCCTTTTTACAAGTATTCTTGGTAATGTTGTCAAAAGGAAAATAAATGGATATGTAAGTATGTATTTACACACATATTATGCATATATTTATATGCGTGTGCATGTGATAAAGTGTCAGCATGTTGCAATACTAAAATTTTTATTGGATGACTTTATTTTTATCGGGTGGATAACACAATGATTGGATGAAAATGAATATATAAGTTGAGCCTTATTAAAATGTTTATTTTACCTTATATATTTTTTTTTTACAAATTGAGCAAATTTTACATGACATATAATAAAGACTGTTATGTCCTGGAAAAGTATCCATGTTACGATTATTTTTGCGCAAAATCGACATGTGTACTATAGGGTTGCATTTGTATACTCGTTTGTATAGCCAAAACAAATTTACCATGGTATGTACCATATAATTGTAGTGTGAGCGACAGAACTACCCTGCAGAAAGTGCGAATAGTGAAATTGTGGTGATTTACTAGTGACGTTGTCAGTAGTACTACTGACCAGGTGTACCCCAGCCAGTGGTAATATCTATTGACATTTAACATTAGCTTGTCATTGAAAATCCACCAATAGACTGTAGCACTACTGACTAAGCAGTTCTTTTGGGACCATATGGAGATATTCGAACCAAGGATTCGTTAGTAGTTTTTAGTGACCCTCGTCTATATATGTTTATTTAATATTATTGCATAGCATAATAAAACAGGAAACTATTGACGCGTTCATTGACAATATCACCAGAAAAACACTAGAACTGTTGTCTCTAACGTATCTCTACTCGCGCATAAAAGGAAAGTTGTCGACATTTTAGCTAGTGCAATTGTCGCTGGAGAAAGAGTATTGACATAGAGACATATGGTTCCAGGCTGACTAGAGGGTAGTATAAGAGTTATTGTGAGTGCGTGCTTTTCCAAAATAAAATACAATTAAAACAAATAACAATTGCTTATTGTATTGCTGCTGAGCAACTGTTCGATCTGTTTTTGCCCAAAAATACATATTGTAATACAAATATATGAAAAAACCACTATTGAAACAAATACATGATGTGCAGATGTATGTGCGGACGTTCGTTATGTTATTTTGTGGCGCAGCCAAAGTATAGAGAGAGAAAGAGACAATTTTTCTCTGAGAGTAATTACAAATGCATGTCTTTCATGTACATGTATCATTTACTTACATATGTATGTGCAATTTTGCTTTCATTCATTCATTCATCAGCCAATTACATTTTTTCTCAACACATCATTAGGCACTTAGTCAAGTTTTAGACTTGGCAGTTTTTCTTGAAGCAATTATCTTCAATTCTCTTTTAAAACTGCTCGATTGTTTACACACAGATGGTTTCTTGTTCAATTTTCCTATTGTTTTAATGCAGCAAATGAAATAACAAAAGAGAATTGAAGTAACTTTTCTGTACAAGCAAGTCAGTACCACTCTTCTTTCTTCTTTCCTCTCTCTCCCATAAACTCAGACTTGCTTCAAGAAAAACTGCGGAGTCTAAAACATGAGTTATGGTAAAAGCAGTTTTATGTATCTTATCATCTTATCTTAAAAATCAACATTTACAACTAGTAAAAGAAACGCTAAATAACATATTTTTTCATACAAGAACCAAAAAACACGCAAAACTGGTGCAAACAGATGCATCTGTGCAATGCTATAATGTATACATACGTACATGTGTACATACATACATACATATATAGGGTTTTTCAATAAAGCATATCCTGTATTTGTAACTATTTTTGTTGCACAAATATTGACGTGTCTGGCACCTACTCAAGAAATTTTATTTTGATACATCGCTCATTTATTTAAAGAACGTCATAACTCAAAAAATGGGATTTTCGAATTTATGACGTCGAATTATTCTTCATATCGTTTTTAATATTGTGTAAAAATTTCACATAAATATTTTGTTTACTCAGCTCATGAGATAAAAACCAAGTTTTTTTCTCCATTAAGTTGTGTGTAAATTGAAAACTTTAAACTCGTTTTCTCGCAAACTACTTTTTTTGAGTTATGACATTGTTTGAATAATTGAGCGATATGTATAAAAAACCAATATTTTTAAATAAAATTCTTGATAAATTTACTACTTCCATCTTTGAGGTTTTTAATCGATTATGAGATATTGGCACAGATCTTGTCTTTTTCCTTGGGGCATATGCTAATGGACCACAATCGATTCATGACCTCAAAGATGGAAGTAGTGAATTTATCGAGAAAATACATCCGTCGTATCCGAGATATACAGCATTAAATTTTCGAATTGGTGATGGAAAATTTCATGAAAATAATATTCAGCCTTTTTTTCGATTTTATCGCAAGCGACATGATATCGAAAATATACTTTTTATTTATTAAAATTAAAATTTTATGGTCCTACTCATAGTTTAGAAATATCAAAATGTCAAAACTGTTGATAACTTTTAAGATACGGACTGTAAAATTTTATCGTAAGCGAAAATTTACGTATGTAAAACACATTTGAATATTATAATAAACCTTCTCCTGATAAATTTAATTTTTGTAGCTTACGATTAAATCAAAAATAAGGCTTGATGTGGTCCTAAAAGCATAATGTTAGTGGCCACTTCTTAATGGAAAACCATATACATGTATATAATAAAGAATATGAAAATTTTTGACTGTCCTGAATATTAAATATTTGAAAAAGGTAAAGGAAGAAAATATGTATATTTTTTACATATATGCACACATGTATGTAAGTGCTGAAAAAATATTTGTGATGACATATTTGGAGATATGGGATATTAGAGTAGTTTTCTTTCAAGAAGAAAAGTGATGCCCAAAGTAAAGAGAATGCTGATTTACATTTTTTGTGAATAGACTTACATTTCTTTCAATTGTAGTTTATTTTTAAGTTTAAGAGGCCAAACGTTTTCCAATTTCAATTACTATTTATTTGAGAACTTTTTTCTTTATTTTCTTAAATAAGCCTAACATTATTATCAAAAAGAAAACCATATTTATTTATTTAAAGTACACGAACTTTAAGTTTTTAAAGTTAAATACTTATAGACTAGAAAATTTTAATTATTCCGACAAAAAAGTAGAGAGAAACAAAATGTTGTTTTTGAAGACAGCTGTACCTTCATAATCAGTACTAAAATACTTATCAGGCCCTTTTTTCTGCAATAATAATCACTCAAGGAACTTATATTTGTGCTTATAATACAGAATTAATTGTCATATGATACTTCATATTGTTAAAAAATTTCATGCATATATCGTGCCATAACCGCCAAAACAGCTTAAGCGACATAATTTTCAAACTTCAATCTTTGACCAAAATCGATTATTTGCGATCGTAAACAGTCGATTTTCGTCAAAAAACGAAGTCCAAAAAAATGTGTCGTTTAAGCTATTTTAGCGGTTATGGCTCGATATCTTGTATACTAAAATCATTGAGAAAATAATACAATTTTTAAGATATTAACGATGTCTAGCCCATTTAACTTTTTTCTCTAAAAAGTGGACCCATTAAACATTTTTGGATGAAAAACTTACGATTTTTTTATATGAAAAAATAGACGATGTATGGGATATAAAAATGTTTTGTATAAAAAATGGACGATGTATAGCCTATTTAATTTTGTGTACTTTCCACAATGCAAGCAAGCGACTTGTCTAGAAAGAATTTATGAAAAACACTCAAATTTTTGAGTGATTCCTATACAAATTTTCTAGTCAAGTCACTTGCTTACACTGTGGAAACTACACATTAATTTTCTCTATAAAAATTGAGTGTATAAAGATATGTTCTGTAAACCGAATCCGAGTAAATTTTTCGTTTTCCAAAAATAAACAATGACCTCTTGATTCATTTTAAATCACACATACTAAATTAATTTCAGATATAATACATTAAGCTCAACAAAATAGAAAACTAGAAAAAAAGTCTGAAAAAAATTCGCTATTAGTGGATTAAATTGTTTTAAATCGAGCATATTTAAATCGTCTTGGTTTACAGAACAGGTAGGATTCTGTTTGTTTGGCTGCTTAAGCCATAGAATCATAAAATTTAAATTCAATATGATGAATAGGAACCATTAAATAAATTTGTTTGTTCTGACACATCATTTCAATTAATTTAAAAATTATTTCTTAAAAAAAATAAAATAATTAGTGAAAGAACCAGGTTAAAAATATCAATGAATGAAGAATGCAAATAAGAAAAATTTATATAATGAATGTGACAGTTTTAAGACCAGAAACTTTTCTTATTGAGAAATATTTTTTTTTTATTTTTAGTATAAATAAACAAACACTTGCTTAATCAAACAAATTATTAATAGCCTGGGTTACGAAATGAACATGAATATGTAAAGTTTCTAAATTTAAATAAATTTTGATGTGTAAACATCTATACGCTAGGGGGTAAAAATTTTTTGGCTTTGATTCTTTGCTGAGATTTCTTTGCTGAGATTTCTTTGCTTTTTGCTTTTGCTTTGCATTGTCAAATCGGTGTGAGCTATGTATGAGTGTATTAGTGTTTGAAAGAAGCAATACCAAGCAGAGAAACAAGTCGACCGGCTCGAAGCCGACGGTGCGCCGCCGCCGGTTATTTTTCTGTATATTTCCGTACACCAAAGGTGAAAATGAACCGTAAGAGCTACGGACTTGAAATTTGGACACAATATGTAGACATTTGGCCACTACAACAACAAATACATGAGAGTTAAAAACTAAAGGGTGTTCCAAAACGAGCAACGAAAAATGTTAAAATCCCATGTAATAGACATACAATTGTATGTACATATATAACATTGAAATTTGTAAAGTTAGTGTATTTTTATACAGACTACAACAATAAACACTAAATTTAAAAAGTTTAAATTAAAGGGTGTTCCATTAGTTAATGCAATTTTGACTTTGTAATTTTGACAACTAGCTGTATCTTGGAGACCGTAAGAGCAAAACTCTAGAAATTTTCATAAACGGTAAAACTAAAAATTCAAAAAAAAAATATAAAATCGCCAAATATAAAAAAGTCGCCAAAAACAAAAAAAAAAAAAAAAATCGCCAAATCGAAAAAAGCACCAAATTAAAAAAAATCTCTAGGACTAAAATAAATCGTGAAAAACCGGAAAAATCGCCAAAATGAAAAAACTCCTTCAACAAAAAAATCGCCTATATGAAAAAATCGCCAAAAAGAAAAAAACCCCAGAAACAGAATAAATCTCCAAAATGAAAAAAACTCCAAAAAAACAGAAAAAAATCGCCAAAATGAAAAAATCGCCAAAATTAAAAAATCGCCAAAATGAAAAAATCGCCAAAATAAAAAAATCGCCAAAATGAAAAATAAATTGCGAAAACTAAAAAAACGCAAAAAAAGAAAAAAAAACGCAAAAACGAGAAAACAGCGATAAAACTGAAAAAAAAAATCTTTTAAACTGAAAAAACTTAAAAAAGGAAGAAAGCTAAATAAAAAAAAAATAAAAAATCTAAACCGAATGTGCGCGAGTCAAAGTCGCACTTTACTGAATTTATTTTAATTGCAATGCGTACACAACAACAAGAACAGCAACAACTAAACGATGAACAACAGGAATTAAAAATTAAAAAGTAAAAGTAAAGGCATATACCATAGATGAGCACTGCAGTACCACTAAAGTTTCAGTAAAAACAATAAAAAATGTTTAACAAGTAAATTTTTACTGATTACTAAAATTTTGTTTCTACAATTTTTATAAATTGCCTAAATGATTTGTTATATGATGAGGTGCATTGAAGTTTCAGTAATCAGTAATGCCCGTATTCATAATGAAATTCTACCAAGTGGCTAAATGTTTTTCATACAAAAGTTTCAAAATTTGAATGAAAAAACTTTGCCACTTGCTACAATTTTATTATGATTACGGCCCTACGATTTTACTGGTAATGCAAATTAATTTCATTAGCAGTAAAAATTTACTGAATTTTTTTAGTAATCAGTAAATTTACTGCTTACTGCAATTTTGAATGCAGTACATATACATATACTGCAGTGTGCCCATTTACTAACCAAATTAGTTTAATAAAACAAACAAAAACCAACAAATTCATATGTATTTATAGTATAGAAAGTTTTGATACTTTTAATTAATTAATTTAAAAAAAGATACTAAAAGCATAAGTACTTCCAACTTAAAAAAAATTTTCATTACTAGATGTTTACACATCTCCTCTGTGATCGGACTCACATTGATTTTTTTTTATAAATTTAAGTAATTTTTTCTAAGTATAAGGAAATTTTTACAAAAGTCTAGTAAAAATTAATTAATGTGAGTAAAAAATAAAAAGTTCATATATTTAAAAATAGTTCATAAAAATACACACAAAAATTCTCACATTCAAGGATGAGTTTACCGGCTTAAAGGAAATATTTACCAAAAATTGGAAAATAGTTTAAAGTTTAGGGAAATTGATCCTAAGAACTAGTCAATCTCGTTTTAATAAAAGAAATAAATTTTAGGAAATGACTTACTGCTGATTAGTTTATCAAATTGGACTTACTTACTTCTAAATTTTAGAAAAATATTTACCTGTTTTAAATATTTTTTCTTTCAATACCTTTATGCGACAGTCATTAAATAACAATACCACGCATTTTTGTGATGTGCATTAGTGTCCCTTTGTTTCAGTTGTTGTAGAAAAGTTCAAGTGATGAAGGCATAGTCACTGGTCATTGAACTATACCGACTTCAGTAGATACTAATCCTAATGTAACATCAGAGCTACACAACGAAGGAGGGTGTCCTTCGTTGTGTAGCTGAATCATTGGCGAAATAAAAGTTAAAATGGCTACTAACCACAGCTTCAAAAAAAAAATTTAATACGCCTCATTTAACACCAGAGGCGCTGCAACGCTGCATTATTAAAAAACGTGCAAAAGCAGAGTTGTAAAAGAATGAAGCTCTTCTCTGTCTCTTCCTTCACCTCCTGTCTTCTCTACCACTATCCCTTTCCTAAGGAAAATAACACCTAGTAATAGTAGTAAGCATTCATTGCCTGAGTGTTACTTCACTTAAAAAAAAAGTAATTAAAAACTTGTTGATTATTGAGTTTTTGTTTTGAATTTAATATATGTTGAGCTTCTCATTTCTTTAAATGAAAGTTTAATATAATAACTTTGGTTGTTTTAAGAAATTTTTGGGTAAAGGGTCCCTAATGATCTGCATTAGCAACAATAAAATGAGCATAGGATCCAGCTCTAACCCCTCAATAATCTATTTAAATGTATTTTGAATAAAAACATATTTAACCTAATAAGTAAACTAATAATTTGGGATTATTAGTGCGTTAATAAATGTTTAACTTATATTGCAAAAATTTCCATAAAAAGAGAAGCAGTAAAACCTACTAAATTGAATAATTTTCATGTGAGTAACAGAATAAGAGCTAACTTTTTCTACGTGTTTTTGGTTATACGAATAAAGCGATTTTTCACATCAAAATGTTATAGCTGAAGGCTTTATAATATGTATTTTATGAAAACTAATTTTTAAACGTTATTGGTTATAAACGAATTATACATACATATGTAAAGGAAACCGGCTCTTAATTTGAACACCTGACGATTTTTCTCCTGAAGATATTGTGTTAGCTATATTCGGGCAAGTTTTAATTAAAGAAGAAACCGTCCAACTTGTTTCAAAGTTTATTATTTTTACTGCTTTATTTGAAACAACAACTTTTGGGCTCATAAAAGCATTATAAAAGAATTTTTTATGGAAATTTATTAACTGCCAGTTTATATAAGACAAGTAAAAATTCTCTTTTGATTGTTTATACTCGTGTTGAAAACAAAAACAAAACCTGTGTTTTTTACTATTTCTTTTCCAGCCCTGACCCTTATTTACATTTTAGGCAACGCTCTTTTTTTCTTACAAATATTGCTGCTGTTAGCTTTTGTTTTATAAAGTGATTCTTGATGTGTTAATATAGTGGCTATAGGCAGACCAAAGTACTTTTCAAATATAAAGTCAGTCTTTTAAGATACATGTTTGTAAATCCTTAACTTCAAAAAGCCTTAGAAAAAACTAAAATATTATCTTTCCTTTTAATAGTTACATCAAGTGTCTGGCAAACAGGTATTCAGTACTCAGCTGATAGCATATGTATATGGAAACCTTTTACAAGCACTCAAAGGAATATTATGTGTTTTTTGACAGTGGGGCGACGCACCGAAACACCTACAAATAAACAACATGTACTCGTACATATGTATACAGCCAGAATAACAAATTTATATATTTTCTCTCTGTGTTGAAAGCTGTAAAAATATAACAAGATAATAAAAGGATAAAAAGTGATTTAAGCTACAGAAAACAAAAGAAGTAAAATCAAGCCATTTTTTAGTTTTATCAAAGCAGAAAAAAAAGATATTTTTACCTCTCGTATGAAAGTAAATTTTTGTTTGGCCTTGTCCTTTTTGAAATAACAAAAAGGTGTTAGTTCTAATGCGTGCTGAGTGGACAAAGTAAAAATGTATGTGTGTGCGTGTGTGTGTGTGTGTGTGTGTGTGTGTGTGTGTTTGTATGCGTGTGCGTGTGTGCTTATTTGAAAGCAGTTATAATTCGCTTTTCTTATCGCTGGACTTTGACAATAAATATGTGATTTCTTTTTGAGAACAAATTTTTTTCAGCATTAAATTGTATTTCTTGTTGTTTTGTAATATTTGGAAAAGTTGAGTGAAAAGATTAAGTTTTGTGGTATATCCATCCCACTCAGTTAGTTTTTCTCCAAGAAAAGAGAAAAGGTACGGGTTATTTATTATAAGTAACATTAATACAGTAGAGTTTTATCAAAACTTCATTATAAACTAAGCATGAGATTTGTATTAAAATTCTCTTGTATTTATTTCTTATAACAAATATCTCTATTTTGTTTGAAACGAATAAACATTTTCTAATAATTTAGAAAGAAGATTAGCAACAGATTCAGGTAGACTATAGGGTTTCACAAAAGCTGGTTTGTATTTGGCAGATATATTAAAAACAAATATATGTGACCCGGTCTATGAAAAGGTGGCTTATGACTCAAAAACATGTATTATCTTCATTCTCGATTTTTAGTAAAAGTCTATTTTTCTTTCATTTGTGCTATTCTTTGTCTACATTTTTAGTACAGTTCTAAGTAAGTTAGGACTTTCTGCTTTTCACCATGTTAAAGAGCGTCTCAAAAACTATCTGAACCAAAAAAAAAAGTGAAAGATAACTTTTTGAGTTATAAGCCACCTTTTCATAGACCGGGTCACATATATATATATATATACATATATATATATATATATATATATATATATATATATATGGTTGTTATTTAGTTTTTTTTTATTTCTTATATTCTCTCTCTCCCCCCCCCCCCCCCAAAAAAAAAATCGGTTCAATTTTTTGTAGAAAAAAAAAAAAATACAAAAAAAATTTAATAGCGATAAGTTGTGTTTTAGAGGGTGGATTCGCTCCAAAAAAGTTGGCCTTCAAGCTAATTTTCACAGAGAAAAAGTGATCGTATTATGACTTCGACTACGATGATTTTTTTGCTAAACTAAAGAACATTGCAACAATTTTTTTAAATCTAGTGCAAAACTGTCGTAGTTGTAGTCAAAATATGACACTCGTAATTAGGCCTTTAGATAATTACTTTACTTATATTTTAAATTTGAAAGTGGACAAATGGGGTCACAGTTTTTGAGCACCTACATAAATTAAATGTTTATGATACGAGGATGGATCATTAACTCAGTGTCGTTTGGAATTTCCCGCCTCTTAAATGAAATGGCAACACTGCGCCTGGCAAGAAGCAACTGTCAGTTGACTCGTGTCTAAATTTGAACAAGCTGTGTCATTTAGTTTGTGTTTGGCAGCCGTTGATAACAGACTACCTTGACTTTTGGGAAGAAAATGACAAAAAGTGAATTTCGTGTGCTCATTAAACATTATTTTTTGCGACAAAAAACCGTCAATCAAACCAAGGAAAAGCTTGAAAAATACTATTGGGGCTCTGCACCATAGATTTCAATTGTAAAAAAGTGGTTTACTGATTTTCGTTGTGGTCGCGCAAATACAAATGACGCTGAACGTTCGGGACGGCCAATTGAGGTCAGTACACCCGAAAATGTTGAAAAAATCCACAATATGGTGTTGGCCGATCGAAGAGTAAAAGTGCGTGAGATTTTTGATGCCATAGGCATATCATATGGCAGTGTGGTTTCGATTTTAAATGTTAAGCTGGGCTTAAGAAAGTTGTTTGCAAGATGGATGCCGCGTTTGCTCTCAATTGACCATGAACGTAAACGTGTGACAACTTAAAAGGATTGTTTGGAGTTGTTTAAATGTAATACAAATTAGTTTTTGCCGTGTTTTGTAATTATGGATGAAACGTGAATCCATTACTATACTCTGAAGAACAAAAAGCAGTCTTAACTTGTTCCGATTAAGGCCAAGGTGAGTTTTTCGGCCAATAAGGCGATGGCAACAGTTTTTTTGTAATGCATGCGGGATAATCCACATCGATTACCTTCAAAAGGGAAAAACAATAAACGCCAAATATTATACCAACTTATAAGGCCGATTTAATGAGGATTTGAAGACAAAACGACCCCATATGGCCAAGAAAAAAGTCCTTTTCCATCAAGATAATGCACGGATGCACACATGTGCAGTCTCAATGGCAAAACTATGAATTGTGCTACGAATTGCAACCACATCTGCCATATTCTCCGGACCTAGCTCCCAGTGACTATTTCCTATTTCCAAATCTAAAAAAATGCCTCGGTGGAACGAGATTTAGCTGCAACGATGAAATTAATGACAAAACAAATGCCTATTATAAGGACCTCGAAAATCCTATTTTTTGGAAGGGATACAAGAACTGGAGAAACATTGGACTAAGTATATTGATGTAAAATGAAATAACATTGAAAAATAAATTTTTGTTTTGGAAAAAAACTGTATTTCATTCAAAAATTCACGGACTTATTGAGTTATTTTAAAGCAGAGCGATATACATATGTATATAACACTTTTTAGGAAAAACATCAATACTTACTTGTCGCTTTATTTTCCATTTTACACCAATGATTTAATATTAACGCAATTCATGAAAAATGTACTTAAAGTTGACCGAATTCTTTTTAACTCGCAAGCTTAGGTGGTCATTCGACCCAATGTGCAATGTTTGTAATATAAATTGAAGCCACAAGCTCAATTATTATTATGATTACATAATTTCACATTTAATTGTCTTCTAACTTGTATTCATAACATTAAAAATATATCTAAGTTTCCTATATATGTTTTTTACTTTAAGTATTTCAAACGTTTGGTGAAAATAATTTGGTCATTTAACTTAAGCTAACAGTCAAAAATTTGCTCTAATGCCATTACCTGTAATTATAAGATTTTAAAGGATTTATCCATCTTTTATTAAAAATTTCTTTCGCACACAAACTTTCATAAGAAAATACTCGTAACATGAAAAGAAAATTTAGATTATTAATTATCAACCACTAATTGTGCCATTTGCAGATATCATGGGAGTCAACAACGCTGGGCTTTTGGTATACTGAACTGTTGGAAAGAAATGCACAATTTCGTACTTGGATTTCCACCGACCGACCAAAAGTAAGTTGCATAGAATGAAAAAAAAAACATTTCATTTGTATATTCGTGGCATTGAAAAGCAAAAAAATTAAAAAGTTAATTATTTACTATTCATCATGTTGGTGGTTTTGTTTGATAAATTTTCTCTCTGCTGGCATTTTGTTTTGATTTAATAGAAGAATTTAACATAAATAACCTGTCGCTTTGTCTGGTATATTTAATCTTTGTAACTGTTCTTGTATAATGTTTTTCATTGGAATTTTGATTTTCTTTTTCCATTTATCTTAAAGGTATTTTGGATGACAGGATTCTTTAATCCTCAAGGTTTCCTCACAGCCATGCGTCAGGTATGTTATTATTAATATATATTTTTTTTCTAATTTTTATTACTGTTTGTGATTAGCTTGGCACACGAAAAGATGTAGAAAATAATATTTTAATAAATGTGTACAATATTTTGAATGTTGGTGAATATAAAATTTAATTATTTTAAGATTTTTTTTCGGTAATAAAAAATGTTTAAATGTAATTGAAGCAACATATGATTAAGATTAATTATATTTGTTAATATGTATTTTAGAACTAGGACAGTTTTTTTATATAAAGATCTTATCAGAATGTAAAAATTTGTTGCTTTTGTTTAGGTAAGGAGAGTCATATTAATTTTTTTCCTGTTTAAGAAACTCATTAGTAGACTTCAATATAAAATTTTTTTGAAAAAACTAAAAACCTTTTTATGTTTATGGCAAGACTTTAAATAAATTATTAAAAAGCACATATAATAAGTATTTCAACATTTTGTTTTTAATTAACACTTGTCAAAATGAATACGAATTTAAAAAATTTATTTTTCGTTGGCTTAGTAAGTCTAGATGCATTTCGTTGCTGCTTATGTTTGCATAATAAATTTAAAAGCCTCAAACAGAAATCTTTGCATCCATCCCTAATTTTTCATAAACTTCTTGCAAGCTCAATAATAAATTGATAGTCTTATTTTAAATATATCAGGTTTTTAGCTTATTTAAAATTTTTTTGGAAGTCTTCTAATGAGTTCCTTAAGCAAGAAAGAAATACATACAAGAAGTGCGTAGTCAAAAATGTAAGTAAATATTCCTAATACATTAAAGACTAAATGTCAAAATTTCTTACCTAGTGTTAAATTTTTTTTTGAAGAAATGTAAGTAATATATTGAACATACATATTCTTTTCCTTCACTTTTTCTACGTTAAACGTTATTTCGAATGCCTCTTTGCTTGCGAGTAAGAACACAAACGATTGCATTTGAATGGCTTCACATTATCAAATGCTCTGATTAGAAATATCGATATATGTTTTTCGAAATCTAATCTGAAAATCCCAAGATTTAAAAAACTCGCACAATGGAGTAATAACTAGCTCGCAATCGAATGCGGGAATTAGGCTCCTGAATTGATTTTTGCAGTTAATAATTCAAATGCCAATTTCAGCGAAATTTTTTTTCAAAATTTCAATATGACTAATCTTAGAATGTTAAGTTTCGCTTAAAAATAGTTTTCATCAATATTCCCTTTATAATAAAAATTCATTTTAATTAGCTTATTTTAGCAACAATATCCACCCAAGTAGATAGACATGAGCGTTTGGCGGCACATCAAAATGCCGGTATTTCCCCAGCTAAAGCCTGGTACGGAGTTCATACGGAATTTAAGATTCTCATACAAACTTTATGTAAAAAAAATTGCGGAAATTCAGGTTGGTAAATTTCATAAAGAAATTTCCATTTGCTAGTATGGACTTTCAAAGGAAAAGTACAGGATTTATTTTTTTAATTTATTGTCTATCTTAGGGATGTTATAAATACAAGTGGAGACTTTTTGCAGTCAATTGAAACAAAAATTAATTTTCAAACAATTATTTTGACATTTCTAATTTTCATCAAATTGTAATTAATTTTGTGTGTTTTTGTGTGTTGTAAATTCAAAAATAAATAAATCTGTGTGTATGTAAACATAATTCTACACAAAAGGCCACACGATTATTTTTCCGTGTAGAAATAAATGAAAATTTTCAAACGTGAAATTCCGTAAGAATTCTTGTTTTCTTAAAAAAACACATTATTATATATTAACAGCCTTTTTTTAAAATTTTTAGAGGCTTTGTAAGGGTTTTTTTTAAATATTTTCATACAAATTTTTTTTTATTGAGCCTTTATAAAGCCTTAATAATTTTTCATCCTTATTTATAATAAATTCAGTGAAGTGCGACTTTGACCCGCGCACGAACGGTTCCGTACGGACACTAGATATGTAATTCAATACGAACTTTAGCCTATATAATAAATAGTTTTGGGTTTTTTTTTGGTTTTTGGGTTTTTTCGGTTTTCAGCGTTTTTAAGTTTTGGCATTTTTTTTTTGTTTTTTCAGTTTTTGGCGATTTTTTTAACTTTTGGCATTTTCCCCCCGTTTTGTAGATTTTTTCGATTTTTGGAGTTTTTTCATTTCTCGATTTTTTTCCTTCTTGTAATTTTTTTCGCGTTTTGGCGATTTTTTCGGTTTTTGACGTTTTTTTCAATTTGGCGATTTTTCTTCATTTTGGCGATTTTTTCATTTTGACGATATTTTTTCATGTGGCGATTTTTTTTAGTTTTGGCACCTTTTTCGCATTTTGGCGATTTTTTTCGGTTTTTGGTGTTTTTTTAATTTTGGCGATTTTTTCATTTTGTCAATTTTTTCGGTTTTGCCGATTTATTTTAGTGTTAGAATTTTTTTTTAATTTAGTGCTCTTTTTTGTTTTAGCGATTTTTTTTTGTTTTTTGGCGATTTTTTGTTTGTTTTGGCGATTTTATAATTTTCGGATTTTTTAGTTTAACCGTTTTTGAAAATTTCTAGAGTTTGCCACTTACGGTTTCCAATATATAGAAAGTTGTTAAAATTACATAGTGAAAATTGCATTAACTGATGGACCACCCTTTAATTTAAATTTTTTAAAACTTTAGTATTAATTGTTGTAGTCTGTATAAAAATACATCAATTTTACAAATTTCAAGTGGTTAATATACATATGTACATACAATTGTATTTATATTACATTGGATTTTAACATATTTCGCTGCTCGTTTTGGAGCTCCCTTTAATTTTTAACTCTCATGTATTTGCTGATGTAGCGGCCAAGGTTCTACATACACTGTCCAAATTTCAGATCCGTAGCTCTTACGGTTCATGAGAAAATAGCGTGTGACGGACAGCGTAGCGAAAGCAATTGGGTTCCTTTTCACCTTTGGTGTACGGAACTCTAAAAATTAAGGAGGCTTTTGAAAGGGCTCTAATTTTTCTGTGGAAAACTGCTTAAAAACCCTTTTTGAAGCCATGAAAATTTTTATAAATGAGGCCGTTTTATAAATAAGTTTGTAAAAATATTCCTTTGTATAAGAATTGAAAATGTTGAACTTGCGCCTGAATAAGAAATTATTCCTGATTAAAATAAAATGCCTGTTTGTTGAACGCAACTGCTAGATAATAAATAAGTGCTAGTATTTTTCTTCTTTTATGGGTTGTAACAGCTATCAATTTATTTGTGTTTGTATATCACGGTTCGTCTCATCAAAAATATCAGAGTGGGCGATTAAAAAATTTCTAGTTATGGCCAAAAAAAAAGGACTTTAAAATAAATAAAATACTCACAATACACATACACTCGTATGCATCTTAAATATTTTTAGAAAAATCAAATTTTTTATTCCTCAAATAACAACAAAACTTTTAAAAGACAATTAATTTTTTTATCAAAAAGTAATACCGAATTCAATTTGTCTACTCTAGTCAGTTGTATTTTTTTTTGAACAAGAATATTGTTGCTATAATTATTTAATATAAAGTTGATACGTAGGCGAGACCACAGATGTAATTCGCACGAGAAAATCATGGCGTATTCTATGAACGCTATTTCTTACGTAGTCGTCTATGTACCTGCTGGTTGCGATTAACGGCCTGTCTCACGAAGTCACCAGAAGTCGTTCGATCGAATACTTATATTTTAAAACAACAACAAATTTTCTAATGTTATTGTTGTTTGCAATACAAGTTGTTGATCGAACGATTTCTGGTGACATCGTGAGACTGAGCGTAAATTTCGTTGTCTTCTACAAACTGGTATTTTTCTTGTTCCTATGCTTCAAAATTTTAACATCAACAACCAACAATTGGAACATATTTATGGGCACCTCTGCATTAGATATATTTATCCACCAGTGTGCACACTTCTACCGATATTCGGTAGATTCTACTGAATATGTTTGTGAATTTAACAATCTACCAGTTCTACCGAAAGAGGCCTAAAATCTACCGAATATTGTTATTTAGTAATTTAAGTCGATATATGTGTAAATTGCCTATTTTGCCACATAGCAGTGCGGCCGCAGGGCGGTCATTTTTTGTCATGAGAATCATTAAAACAGAACAAAGAAATCGGTTAAAAACTGAAACTATAAGTAACCTAATATTTGCCAAAGAATTGTGCCTGGGGGATGAAATATTTATTTCTACCAATGATTTAATAATTTTTGCACAAAAGTTTAAATTCATAAATGGATCTCACATATAATCTTTGTAGTTACAAATGTTTGTCAAATAAAAGTTATTTTAGTAGCTCTATAAAACCTATGTATAAAAACTGAATTACTGTTATTTATGTATATTATTTTATATATGCCTAGCATATCTATATAAAGAGTAATGGCAAATAACTGGGAATGACACTTTTTTTATTGGAAATGCTTCATTGTTTATGGCAGTTTAATTTCCAATCACATGTGAAGTTTTAAATGCGCTTTTGGAACCTATTTAGTTTGATACTCCTTGCACTTACCCTTTATATAAGTTAACGTAAGTTGTGCATTGGTCACACTAAAATTCAATTTATTCAATTTATTCATTTCATGCATTTAAAGTACTGAACAACAATTATTCATTTCATGCATTTAAAGTAGTGAACAACAAGGGTGTCAAATAACCAGACATAGCGCTTGCTATTTTTGTGGGAACCGAATCGCCTCATTCTGTCTTTGATGTGATTGGTTCATTTCATGAAATTTTTATTTGTCAATTTTTGCAAGCCAAGCGAAAAGTCTTGAATCTCTTTAGTTTGAAGTAAATTGTTTGTTTTAAGTTGAGTCAGACTTAAATTAAGACTCAAGCCCGCATAACGGGATGAATAAAATTGAATAAACAAATCGTTAAATAAACCAGTCCTTATAATTAATAAAAATTAATAACTAAGTCTTAATAACTTATACAGGGTGGGCCAAAAGAAACCAAGGGGTGTAAAAGTTTAATAACTTTTTTGTTTATTAATTTTTTTTTATTTTTTCTTTCAGATTATATAGACAACACTTGGAGAATTTATAATGGAGAGGTTCACAACTGAACAGAGAACCAGAATAATAGAATTTTATTATTTAAACCTTAAATCAACTTTATTGAAAATTTGATTATGAGTGATGAAGCTCATTTTCATTTGAATGGCTTTGTTAATAAGCAGAACTGTAGGTTCTGGGGTTCTCAAAATCCAAGAGCCATTCATCAACGCCAATTGCACCCCATCAGGTGTACAGTATGGTGTGGGATCACATCTGAAAATGTCATTGGGCCCTACTTCTTCGAGAATGAAGATGGAAGTGTTGTAACCGTAAATGGAGAGGGGTATCGGTTTATGATAGAAAATTTTTTACGTCCTGCTCTTGAAAACAGACCTGGTATGTGCTTGCAGCAGGACGGAGCCACTGCCCATACTACCCGGGACACAATGGCACTTTTAAGTCAAATTTTTGGAGAGCGAATAATTTATCGAAATTTGGAAATTATTTGGCCAGCGCGATCGCCAGATTTGACAGCACCCGACTATTTTCTTTGGGGTTTTTTGAAGGAGCGAGTGTATGTGAACAAGCCAGAGACAATCCTTGAACTCAAGGCAAACATTGTTGCAGAAATTCGAACGCTACAGCCACAAGTTTTGAAAGATGTTATAGAAAATGCTCTAAAAAGAGCCCATCAGTGCGAAGCTGAAAACGGTGGTCATTTAAGAGACATCATTTTTCATACTTAGTGTAAAAAAATTTCCATTTTGTATATTATATAATCTGAAAGAAAAAATAAAAAAAGTTAATAAACAAAAAAGTTATTTAACTTTTACACCCCTTGGTTTCTTTTGGCCCACCCTGTATAAGTACATATATTTTGTTATTTTTTATGTTTCTTTGAATTGTTATTTTTATGTTTCTCTGATTAAAAAAAAATTCTACCGAATTTCATTAAAATCTACCGATTTTTTTTTGTCAATTCTACCGAATTTAAAAAAAATTAAGTGTGCACACTGGTATGCACATTTGTTGCGTGAGTGTCAGTCATCTATAATACCAACCCACTAAGTTGACCAGAAAACATACGTATAATTAACCTGTATGAATTATCAATTAAGTATCACTCATACGCTTGACAAGTGGTCATTTTCAGGTAAATATTATGGTATTGCTGCAAATTGATGGCATGAACAGTTTTGTATTTCAATATGTATTTTCCTTTAGATACTCATTAATGAAAGCTGAAAAAATTAAATAGAAATTAACATAAATACATATAAATTAAATGGTAATAAAAATATCAAATAATTATGAAAATATGAGTTTTCAATGAATAAATTAAGAGAAATTATTTGTAAAAAAGCTAAAGGTCACTTACTAGAAACAAGAATAAGCTTGGAAGTGTTAAAAAATTATTTTTCATTACATTCAAAGTATCAGCAAGTGTATATTTTTGGCTTCTAAAAAAATAATTTTATCAATTGCTGAATTTTTATTAGAAGAATGCTCATGGTACAGCATGGATGTCCCCATTTGTGAAGTAAAGTGTTGACAAAAAAAAAAAAAATCGATTGCTTAAAGTTTAGAAAATGGAGCGTTACACAATAAAACAATTTGTCTTCATTATTGAACAATATTTTAAAAATATTAACAAAAATAAAATTACAATATTCAGTAAAATATTTTTTATTGAAAATAGATTGAAATTGATTATTGAGAAGCTCAACAAATAACAAAGTTGAAACAAGAACTCAATAATCAACATGTTTTTACTTTCTTACATTACTGCTTTACTACTCGAATTGTAGTTGTAAAAAGTATGTAAAGAAAATAACTGTAAATAACAACAACAGCTATTCAAGAATAGAGTGTTACCATACAAGTATTTTTGTTCGGGTGCAACCAAGTTAATAGTTAGTGTTCTTTATGGGAATTGTTACAATTTAAGTTTAAATTTTTTCAGCTCGAATTGTAAATTTTTTTATATTTTATATTTCTGGTTCATGATTTCTTTTTATAAATAAACTTATGCTTGATAGTCCAGGAGAGATTTTTTTGTCTAAACAATTTATATGAGTGTTAATTAAGTGTTGGATAAAAAAAGAAAACACAGAAAAAATTTCCTACTAATTAGAAGCTGACGATGCTGTCAGTTAAATATCAGACCAAAGCTGTATATGAAGAAATTTAATGTACATATTTGTGCAAGCACATCAATATAATATCAAAAATTTGACACTTGTTAAGTGACACCTTATTTCTATTTTTTGGAGACCCACAAAAAAAGCAAGCATTGGTTTCTTCTTTAAGGAAATGCTGCTGTCTTGCAAAACTTATGAAAAAATTTGTTCAAGCGGCTTCAACCACCGCACTATAGGAAATTTTCTCCCTTTTTTTGGCCAAAATTAATTACAGCCAAACGGGTGGACTGATTTGAACGATTTTTTGGATTTGACTATTGGTGAACACTTAAGACAGAGAGGGAGTGACCGAAAAAGTTTTTCATACACTCAGAAAAAAAGATAAGTTAATTTAACTAAAAAATTAACAAATAATTAGTTCTAAGAAGGGGTTACGGGTTATAGGTTCCCGCATCCAAGATTTTTTTAGATCTTTGATAGATAATCTGGACCTTTCGTATATAACAGTAGAAATTAACTTTACCAATTTAATGAAGTAAAAAACAAAGTCATGTTTAAAAATGATTTTATTCAATAATTTGGTTTTCCAAACCGTCAACTAAATGTAGTATACATGAGTTCAAAATGCCACCACTCTCCATGTCTTCATCTTCATCATCTCGTTGTTTTGTTCTCTCAGGTTTTTGGCAAAAAGGTATTTGCGGTCGTTCTGGTTTCGATTTAATGGAAGCACACTGCGCTTTACGTTTTCTGATTGAAGTCTTTAGGCCAAACAGCATGATGTCTTTCAAAAACTTTCAAATTTCTGGAACTATTATGCCATTTTATATTCATATTTGAACAAAGTAATCGTGAATGCTGTTTAAAGTTTTCGGAACAATCACTCTCAGAAATGTATGACAAGAAATGGGCGTAAATAGCCGCTCTTTTATTATTTTCGTCATGTTTCTCTAGCCATATATTGAATAACTCTGAATTTGGCACGTAGTTGCAAAAAATTCGCAGATGAAATATATTAAATTTGGAAGATAATTCATTGTTCTACAGAACTGTTATGATATTATGTCTAACATTGCTATCATTTTTTTTTGTAAGTCTATATAAAATTCTAATTCAATTAATTAATTTTTACTTTCCATTTTTTAATTTTTCAAAAATATAAATTTTTGTTACGAAAACTTTTATAAGAAGATGTCACAAAATTCACTGCACTTCAAGGTTTTCTGATATCTGGTGGCAAATCACGGCATTCGATACGACTCGTAATCTAAAAATATTTCCATATAAACTCTATTGAAATATTTTTAAATTACGAGTCGTATCGGATGCCGTAATTTGTCCCCTGGTTTAGAAATCGTATTCAAAACAATTGTTTAAGTAACAAAAATTAAATTTTTTTGAAAAATTTAAAAATCTATGTTTATTTTGTTATAGTTTTTATTATACATGGTGGGCCAAAAGAAACCAAGGGGTGTAAAAGTTTAATAACTTTTTTGTTTATTAACTTTTTTTATTTTTTCTTTCAGATTATATAATATACAAAATGGAAATTTTTTTACACTAAGTATAAAAAATGATGTCTCTTAAACGACCACCGTTTTCAGCTTCGCACTGATGGGCTCTTTTTAGAGCATTTTCCATAACATCTTTCAAAACTTGTGGCTGTAGCGTTCGAATTTCTGCAACAATGTTTGCCTTGAGTTCAAGGATTGTCTCTGGCCTGTTCACATACACTCGCTCCTTCAAAAAACCCCAAAGAAAATAGTCGGGTGCTGTCAAATCTGGCGATCGCGCTGGCCAAATAATTTCCGAGTTTCGAGAAATTATTCGCTCTCCAAAAATTTGACCTAAAAGTGCCATTGTGTCTCGGGCAGTATGGGCAGTGGCTCCGCCCTGCTGAAACCACATACCAGGTCTGTTTTCAAGAGCAGGACGTAAAAAATTTTCTATCATAAACCGATACCGCTCTCCATTTACGGTTACAGCACTTCCATCTTCATTCTCGAAGAAGTAGGGCGCAATGACATTTTCAGATGTGATCCCACACCATACTGTACACCTGATGGGGTGCAATTGGCGTTGATGAATGGCTCTTGGATTTTGAGAACCCCAGAACCTACAGTTATGCTTATTAACAAAGCCATTCAAATGAAAATGAGCTTCATCACTCATAATCAAATTTTCATCTCTGGTTTAAATAATAAAATTCTATTGTTCTGGTTCTCTGTTCAGTTGTGAACCTCTCCATTATAAATTCTCCAAGTGTTGTTTATATAATCTGAAAGAAAAAATAAAAAAAAAATAATAAACAAAAAAGTTATTAAACTTTTACACCCCTTGGTTTCTTTTGGCCCACCCTGTATTAAAGCAAAAAAAATAAACTTTGCAACAATTCAAATTTTTACTTTTGGCAAAAAAAAAAAAAAAAAATGGGAGAAATTTCCTATAGTGCACCGGCAAAAATATATGTATGGTATGTACGTTAAAATAAATCATATTACGAGGAAATGTATCAGTTGCCATCTCATATGATTTCTTGCACTCATTTATAATATAAAATAACAAAACTTTATAAGAGTATATTGTATCTAAAAAAAAAATAAACGTTTCTATACAAACATTTGATGAACGTGCGAAAATTTTCTAGTAAAGCAATTCCTTGCCTTACCACACAATTTTATTTCATTTGTATGCTTTTTTATGTATTTTCTTTTCTCTTTTTTTCTTTTGCGGCCAACTCATTATACACATGATGTGAAATTTTGTCTCTATGGATAAAACGCATGGACATTGATACAATAAACAAATACAACTATAATACTAAACAAATAATTTTCCTGACATTCGATACCATGTTGTTTTCATACGTATGTTTGTGAGTGTTACTTAATGGTCGTTCTGCATATTTTTTCATCATCATTTATGGAATGTAAATGTTTGCATGGTACTCGTATTGTGCGTTGGAATTTGTTATGATACTGACGTTATTGTATTGTGCATATGGCTGTAGGAAGTAACACGAGCTCACAAAGGTTGGGCTCTTGACTCAGTTGTGTTGCAAAATCAAATAACACGCTATAATAAAGAGGACATCACCGAGTATCCCACAGAAGGTGTCTACGTGCATGGATTGTTTCTTGAAGGTAAGTGAGCAACATATAAATATTTGTAAAACTATATACATAGTTATGTTCAGTATGTATATAATTTGCACAAGGTGAGAAATTTTAGCTTCCTTATTCATACAATTTAAAATGAGTTTGAAATATATTTTAGTTAAAATTTTATATAAAAAATTTTATTAAAATAGATTTCAAATTCATTTAAATTTTTTTTATGAATACAACCCTACAATTTTAAGTGAAAAATATTTTTGTAGGAGTAAATAGAAAAATACGACAAATCAGAAGTTTATAAAAATATATCCAATTATAATAAAATGTTAAATGTAATAAAATTTATTGTGTAACAGAAAGGCCAACACTAAAATCATTAACAAGATAAAATTATGGGCATATTAAATTTCTATATCTGGGAGAGATCATATTATTTCCCTTGACTGCTCGGATCTGCAGGAATCCATAATGCGATTCCATAATCTGACTTGCTCAGAAGATAAGGACAGCGGTGCTAAATCATCTCATTGGCTCAGTGCTAAACTAAACTTAATTCTGGATAAATGAGTTATTGCTTATTCTGTTATACTCTGGTACTGCTGCATTGAAATTGCCCTTATCTCAATGAAAAACGTGATAGAATCAGCTGTTATCGAAAGCGACGATTAGATCCCAGATTTTTTCTCGCTCTGAACAAACTTAACGTTTCTTAATCAGTTTGTTTTCACTAAATTACTAATAAAGTCCATAATTTTTATTCGATTTTCATAATATTTACCTCATTTTATTTTTAACACATTTGCGTTTAAGGCTAATACTTAAAAGTTCAATATTGTGCAGTTTTGAATATTTTCTTTTAGGAGCTTTTAGAAGAAAAAAACTTGTTACATTTTTTATAACAAATCAATTTTTCAATTTAATTTTATGAATAACTACGAAACCATTGAGTTCTTTAGCTTACTATATTAGGATGATTTCAAGCAAATTTTATTAGTTACCCGATTTTATTGGTCGACGTTGGACATACTGCCTTTGAGTTATGGTGAATTATGCTGGCATACCTTGTGAAAAAATTAGCTAGGCTTATAAAAAAAATTGTGATGTGATGGAAAAAACAAAGATATAGTTTGTGTTAATATACTTAGACTTATAAAATAATAGAATGAATAGCTTTGCTATTTATTGCGCGATGCCGGAGTTAGGACGTGATTTTTGTAACAAAAATAATCGACACTATTACAGTTATGAATCTATTTTTGCTTTGATTTCTTTGTACTTGAAAGCAGAATGCAAAAATAAACGAAACAAATTGTATGATTTTTTTTTTGTTTCATTCTTTGAAGTGAGTGAAACAAAAACAGAACAAAAACAATGAGAACGATTGCTCAATTTTTTTTTGTTTGTTTTATTTAATTTAATTATTATTATTGGAACTCCATTTGTTTCTATTTTTTATGATTTGAACATGCTAAAGTTCGTATCGCTTTGTAAGCCAAATTACATGTGATAATTATTAATGAACAAATAACATCAAAGTTAGTTGTAAATATTCTGACAACACATACCCAGCAAAAAATTTCAAAAAAGGTAATCGAGTTTGGAACTAAGCATTTTTGGTGGAAGCTCTTCTCTACTGTACTACCAACTTAATGATTTTAACAAGGCGTGAGACTAAAATAAACGATTCTTGAGAAATACTTACTTTTTTTTAATTGGCAACTTGTTCACGTAATCGATTTAATCTAAAAAAATCATTCTCCTCATTTAGCAACTTGTACAGCATTTTTTTAAATTTAAGGTAATGTGTTTTGTAAGCGAGTAATGAAATTTGACAATCAGAAAAGTAAGTGATTATATGGCAATTAGTTCTCATGGTAATGTGTAATTTTTTGCTGGGTAGTTGAACGGAACAGCTAGCCGTTTTCGAAGGCCACTAAACTTTCATCATCAGCATTCTTTTGTGTTTGGTTCACTATGTGTGATGTCAGTTGATGTAGATTTCTGCTTTATATACGCAACTTTTGATGTAACGTATTACAATTTGCCCAAATATTTTTTTTTGCAATGAAAGTTCAATTTTACCATCTATAACTTTACAATAGCGTTTTACAAATAACAATTTTGAAAATTTGGTTTTGTTCTTTTGCGTTTTAATTAACGATATTGTGCACATAAGATTGATGTTATAATATTTGAAATTTATTGTTTATTGTAAATGAATATTTTTGTAATTAAAAAAAGTAATTATTACATATATTTTCTTTAATTACTTTATTAGGGAATAACTTTTCCAATTATATGTAATTCTAAAGGTATGGTCACACTTGTCAAACATTTGTCCAAAAAAGCGTAACCACTAAATGCTAATGCAAAATCTTTCAATTGAGAGAAAAGTTTGTCAAGTTAAAGAGTAGCCAATAGTGTTGGATTCTATGACATTATCTATTAGTTGCATTTGAAACTGTTTAATTTGATAAACACGCGTATGGATCAAAACTTTTTTCATTAGTGTTTGTTGGTTACGCTTTTTTGGGCAAATGTTTGACAAGTGTGACCGCAGCTTAATTGGATTTTTTCTATTGCAATTATAAGTAATTTTAATTGCTTTTTTTTAATTGTAATTACTTGCAATTGTATGAGAGATCCAAAAATAAATAATTGTAATTAAAAACTTGCAACTGCAATTACAAAAGCCTTGTAATCGATGTGTAATCAATTACAAAATGTAGTCCTTTCTAACCTAGTCTTATCAAAACTCTATTTATAATTATATTTTAAAAAACTTTGAGAAAAAAATAATATGAAGACGTATTTAAACAAAATATGTACATGAGAAGTTAAAAAAATACATGTCTTCATAAAATAATAATAAATAAATTTTCAAAAATATTTCGATGAAAGTTCTACTGGTGAGACTCCTATGCAGAATTGAAATGCGTTAAGATGCCGTTTAACCAAAAAGCAAACATAAGTTCTCTATAACTAAATTTTCATAAAATTTTTACTTTTGGGATAACTTCTAGATTTACTTGTATTTTGTCAAAGTTGAACACTTTAAGTTTGTGGCCAAAATTGTATATGGATCTCATGTTTTTCCACAAAGAATAATTAAGCTACTTTTCCACCAGCAACAAGTTCATTATGGTTCCTTAAGGAATAGTTAGTTTATTTTTCACTTTTAACTGTAGCCCTTATTTTATCTCTTTACCAGCTCTTTTCACAATGTATGCTTACATTATTTTTAATAAAAACTTAATGAACTGTAGGTTTGTTTAACAGGGACCATTTAATCAATGTTTAACTGTTCACATTTTCCCATTCCTCTTTTACTTAATAAAATACCACAGAGAAGAAAATATAGCAGTATTGTCTGTTTTTTTTACGAAAAATGGTGTAACATGATGTCCAATTTTTTTTTAGAACTACCCAAATTTTTTTGGCGGAAATAAAAATTAATTGGAGAAAATTAAGTTAAAATTTTAGATAAGTAATTTCATAAATAATCCCCATTAATATACACACCCGCATACATAATTATTTTTATACACTTCACCAAAAATTTTAATGGTACAGCTTTGTCATTCCGTGTGTAATTTTCACAATATTCATACGCGACCCATAAAGTATATATATTCTGGATCCTTATGCACAGGGAAGACGAATAAGCCATGTCAGTCTGTCCGTAAGTCTGCACGTGAAATCGGTTTTTCGAAGCTCCCAGGAAAGCTAGAGACTTCGGTGTTAAAGTGTTGTGTCAGAAATGGTCCGAAAGAGATTGGTACTGAAAATCAGCGATAAAGAGCTGACGGTTTCAGAGGTGGAAAACTTAAACTTTATTTTGCCATATAAAAGTAACTACCGAAAACTATTTTCTGTTTTAATTAAACTTATTTTAAATGTCAGTAATAACGAAATTGATATCAAAAATAAAAAATCAAAAGGATGCTTCCAGAGTTGGAAAACTTTACCCTTTTTTGTTATATAAAAATAACCTACTAGAACTAAATTTTCCTTTTTCTGCATAAATTAAACATATCTTATATTATTTTATTTTATTTTATTAATAAATATAAAAATTTTATATATCTGGTTAATAACAATATATAAAATAATTCACATTTATATATGTCATAACATAATGTTGTGTGCCAGATTAGCACTTTACAAGAATCTACATATGTATGTACTTATAAGTAGTTTATGAGATATACATTTATACTTATTTATTTATAAGTTTATTTATAAAAAGAAATATTTAAGTAGAATATTCATTCAATATCAATTTTCTATACTTAAGACAAATCTCAAGATATTTATATAAGCTGTTAAAATCCGAACCATTTAATATACTAATGATCTCATTTCCATCGAGTTGCATTTTATTGAAATACTCTAATCTATATGCATTGTATATAGGACATACACCGATAACATGTATAACATTTTCAGATGCATCTAAGTTACATATTGTACAAATACCATCAGTGTTATTGCAAAATACTCTTCCGTTTATTTCCAGTAATCCGCCTCTAGCTTTTATTATGAGACTAGTCATCCTTGATGTATAATTACGTTGAATAATTGGTGTTAGGTTGAAGTTCAGTTGGGGGATAGGGATCATGAAACTGCGATCTTTTTGCCTCGGAAATAAAGTTCTCTCTCTCTGTCTCTGATCATTAGCTGTTGCAATATATTATTCCAATTATAGGTGGCAAGTGAACTTGTGCTACCAAGCGGAACACCTAGACTTTGACTTATAGATTCCCACTCTGTATACCAGTATATTTTGTTGTCTATTATATATTTTGCTAGGATATGTGGTAATCTTGTCGCATTCATTTGCAAGACCTTGCTAATATAGCAGAAGTGCAACTTCAATGATGAAATGTATAATGTATGTAAACCAGTCTCAAGATGTAGCATATAGTTTGGTGTGTTATTTGGTAGATACAGCATCTTTTTTATAAAAAATCTGAATAGTTTTTCGACATCATCGTACTTAGCAAAGCCCCAAAGCTGTGCGGCGTAAAGCAATATTGATTTAGACGCAGCATGAAATATTTTAAGCTTATTTTGATTAGATATTTGTGGATTACTTATGTATTTCGACCATGTAGAATTAATAGCCAATTTGGCAGATGATAATTTATTATTTAGGTGCTTTCTAAGGGACATGTTATATGTAATTTCCAGTCCAAGGTATTTGTAAGAGTTGACAATCTCGATATTTTCTTCACCATATTTATAATATAAATTCGTAGGAATCCTAGTTCCCGAACGGAAAATAATTATTTTTGACTTTTCAAGGTTAACTTTTAGGCACCATGTTAGGCAGTAACTACGCAGTTTGTCAATCATATGTTGTAAACTTCTAGACGATTCAGATAAAATAACGATGTCATCAGCATAAAGTAATATTTTTACATTGATGCCAGCAATGTTAATACCTCCAGGCAGTTCATCAACTGGTCATTAGTGTATAGAGAGAATAAAATTGGGCTAAGGATGCATCCTTGCTTAACACCAACTTCAACAGAAAAAGTCTAGGACAAAGAGTTGCAACACAAAACTTTACTTTTCGTGTTCTCATATAGGAGTTGTAACAATCTAATTATTTTAGAAGAAATACCAAGGCATGACAGTTTGTAAAATAAACAGTTTCGAGGTATAGTGTCGAAGGCGCATGAGAAGTCCACAAAAAATGCGTATGTATTTTTACCATTTGTTTTATTAATTTGTATAATATTCGACAGATTAAAGATATTATCAACTATGGAATAATGTTTCCTAAAGCCGGCTTGAAATTCGTTCATAATATTTTTAGTATCGATCCAAAAAATCAATCTATTCAATAAAATTGAGCTAAAAATTTTGCCAATAGTGTCAATTAATGATAATCCGCGATAATTTCTTGCGATATTTGGATCACCTTTTTTGTACAGTGGTATAATGATGGAATTTCGAAAATTTTCTAGAATTGTTTCATGTAGAAAGATTCTGTTAAATAGACTTAACAGCTCATAATATAATCCAACAGGATCGTATTTGTAAAACTCGTAACCAATACCATCTTGACCTGGAGCTTTATTTAGTTTCAACGATTTGAGAACTGTAAATAGTTCATTGAACTCTATGGGAGAGTCTAATATTGTATCAATATGATAAGGCATAGACCAGCTAATTGTATGTGTCTCCACGTTATTTTTCAGTATACTGCTAAAATGTGAGTAAAAATCATTCACATGTAATACATTAGAAGATGTAAAGGTACGAGATTTCATAGAATGTGACAATTTCCACCATTCACTGGAAGTTTTTACCGTGTTAAGTAAACTCAAATTTGTGTTATACATATTAAGTCTTTTAGTTTTACAAACCATGATATATTTGGATCTTGCAATCAAATAACGATTTTTGTTTTCAGACGTGTGGTTTTTTCTATACATTTTAAGTTTACTTTTCATACATAGACGAAGTTGGGCGCATTTGCAGTCAAACATTTTTGCTTCAGTTCAAAATAAAAAGAACTTTCATATGGCGAAGTATATGCTTGTTTGATCTTATTTGATATATTTGTAACCATGACATCAATCGTTGTATTTGTTTGTGAATTGAAATCTGTAGTAAGACGCTTAAGTTTCTCAGCACAATGAACAGAATATCTTTGGGACCAGTACATTCTTGGTAGAGGATTATTTATAATGTGGTCAGCGTTGTTAGGCAATTTTAACTTTAGACAAATAGGCATGTGATCAGAGTAGGGTTTGCAGTCGATATAAAACTTATCAACATAATGCAGTGAGCTGTAAGAGCCTATACAGTAATCTATTACTGAGTTACCTCTACCACCATGAAAAGTGAATTCACCGCTACCATCATTCATAGTCCTCCCATTGAGGACTATACCACCAATGTTTTCCAACAAATTCATCAGTTTTCTACCTTCAGAATTATATGTCTTATCTTTTGAGCACCGATCTCCACGCACATGTGGTAAATACTTTACTATGTCCGATTCCAGTACTTGTTCTATAGAAACTCGAGCATTTAGATCGCCTATTATGTAGTAGTTTGTGGGTCTGAAACGTTCAATAAATTGTTCAAATATTTTAAAACCGTTGTTCCAATTAGTGCAGTTCAAGTATCTTGGAATAATATAAAATGAAATACCATCGATTATAAAAGTAAGTACAGTATTCTCAAATAAATTCATAAACTTTAATGCGTGCCTTTTTTGAAGTTCTTTCCTGAAGCCATACATGCACCCACCGCTGGGCCGTCCATAATTATTTCTTTTTATTGCTGGGATCCAATGCAAAGTGTAGTTCTTAAAATAAATTTCAAAAGGACTCTGTTTGTCTTCTATCACATGTGTTTCGAAAAGAAAGAATATATCAAATCTGTGTATATAGTTAAAAAATTTCCAAAGTTTATTGATTTTAAAAGGTTCGCTACATTGTATGATATTAAATGAATGTAACAGTTTTGCTATTGCGAACTTGAAGTACATGGTTTCTCAATGTTTTTACGACTCTCGTTTAAGCATACTTCATATGTGCAACCGCATTCCAGCAGAATTTGTTTCAAGAAGTTGACATCTTCACTGCAATTGGCAACAATTTTGCCCTTGTTCCATGTATATTTTTTATCATTGATGAACACGCGAAAATCGCCCAGCCGTACTTTTACCTTTTTATTTTTACTTTTAATGCTTTTACTGATTTGACATAAATTGAATCTGACGTGTTGTTCATCATCGGTATAGTCTTTTTGTATGTATATGTTACTGCCTCTTAACAGTTGTTCATCATCGGTATAGTCTTTTTGTATGTATATGTTACTGCCTCTTAATTTTCCTCTGGCAGTTAAGGCTGAGTTCACTTCTGTACATGACTCTAAATTAAAAATAAACGCTTTTCGTTTAGCAATTATGCGGGTATAATAATATAATGTTTAACAATTCTGTGCAGAGCTTGGTGAATTCGGCTTTGGCCTCTTTCACATTGTTACACTTTAAACCAGTGACTACTACGTTCGATAATCGGGTCTTTCTATCAATGAATTCAATACGTGAGGTAAGTTTTTTAACTTCGTTTTTTAACTTTATATTTTCTTCTTTTAGCTCCTCTATTTCAGCTTTAATTGACACCAAATCCTCTTTTTTAGCAACATCTTTCAGCTTTTCATCAAAAATGTTACGCATCATATCCCTGGAAAACACGTCTGCACTACTTTGATTTGCCATATTAACTGATGAAAAATATTTTTTACTGTTTGAGTCACTGTGATCAGGCGAAGATAACGAACGTTTATTACTCATTTACTTTTACAGTATAGTTTTAGGCGTTAGTAAAATTTAGTAAATTTAGTAAATCTGGCATCACCTTAGTGAAGTAATAAAAAACACCTGTAGTTCGACCATCCACATTTATCGCACACAAAAACAATGCTATGTAATGATATTTAAGCAAAGGTACGTACATGCAAAACCTCTTGCGAGGTTTACATACAGCGCAAAACAGTTTAATGGTATTGTCGTCGTTAATATTACCAGGCAATTCGGTTCAAAGCAATTTGCACACCAGCAGCAAGGCAGAGGCTCCACAGCAACAGAGCACCAGAAAAAACAACAAGCAACAACCTAAATCTCCACAAGTGTGAAACAGCAATAGAACGCTTCTATCAAGTGCAGATCAATATGTTCGAACTCGAGCAGTTTCTGTTCACGGTTTATTTATTTTTTACCTTTATATTTTGTATACAATTTCCAAATAAATAAATAATATTCGCAGATAAAGATTTGTACACCTGTTTATAATTTGCGAGCAGGGTTGCCAAAGCTTATCTTATATACTTAAAAGAAGCAGATTGATATATGAAATCAGAAAAATCTAGAAGGATGCTTCCTGGGTTGGGAAACTTACACTTTTTGTGATATATAAAAGTAACTAGGTCTAATTAATTTTTTCTATTTCTTTATAAATTATAAATATTTTATGTTTTGTAAAGAAAAGTTTTGTATAGAAAATTAGAAAAATATAAATTACAGCTCCAGAGCTGGAAACTTTGAACTTTTTTTTTTTTTTGATATTAAAGTAACTAAATAATACAAATTTTTTCCTATTTCCTTTTCTTCTTTGTTCACTTAACATACTTATTATATTTTCTTAAGAACTACTAGATCTGTATTAGGAATCAGAAAAATGTAAAAGGATGATTTCAAAGTTGGAAAATTAACTTTTTTTTGTATATAAAATAACTAGATCAAACTAATTTTTTCTTTTTGTTTACAAATTATATATACTTTAGTATATTTTTAAAATATTTAGAAAAAATAATTTAGCATTAAAATTAGAAAAGTTAAAAGCATAGCTTCAGACCTGGAAAACCTAAACTTTTTCTGGTACATATACATATATAGCTAATTAAGTAAAACTTATTATTTTTTTGGTAAATAAATATATTCTTTATTTTAAAAAGAAATAAATTAGTATTAAAAATTAGACAGAACAATTTTATAGTTCCAGAATTTGAAAAAAAAATTTGTTGGTAAAATGATAACCAAAAATAATTTTTTTACAATTAAAAATATTTCACTGAAGATTTTTTTATATTTGTTAAATTTTTATATAGATATATAATATCAGTATAAACGATGTTGCTTATTATGCCCTCAACACAGTTATGTTTCAAATCGATGGTCTTTTGTTGACAGCTTGTAACGAGTTCTTATTAATTTTTAGTAAATAGAGATAAAAATAATATCTAACGCTAGGGGACAGTCATGACTACAAACTAAATTAAGGAAAATGTTCCGTTTAATTTTCCTGAATCCTTTCCTTTCTGCGGAACAAAATCGAAACAATTCCTTAGGAATAAACTGTTTACATAATACTGCAATATATAACACTTGCAATGGGATGTTCAAATTGAGACACTGAAAATTTTTGAAATATCAAATATTATTATTAAATATCGGAAAATATAACACAAGTTAGATGGTAATAACTAATTTTTTGTTGGGATGTTCAACTATTGCTAATATTGGAAAAAAAATATTTTAATAAAATTCTTTAATTGAAAAATACCGAGAGGTCACTTACTAAAAATTGCACTTGAGCAAATAATTATCAATTTTTTCACAAGTGAAAATATGTGTGTATGAATCTGTATACTACAAATACGTACGCCGGTGCAGGGTATATAAGATTGGGCACAGCCGAATATAGCACTCTTGCTTGTTTTTACTATTTTCATATGTAGATTCTTAGCAATCCAATATACTTTGTGACCATTGCGTCTTGGTGAATTATATACATACGTATATTTCAAATATATGTATATACATAGAAAAAATCCATTTTCCAATTCAAGCCAAAAAATTATCCAAGAAGGAACTTGTTTATCTACAAAAATTAATTGCTTTGCATACAATTCTTAATTCGAGTTATTCAATTAAGCGCAGTTAACTGCTCCGATAAATCTTCATTTGTTATTACTAGAGATGTGCAAATGTCGTGATTTTATCGTGTCACGCGTGATTCACATGATTCGTGATCAAATTTTGTAACTGATCACGCGTGAGTGCGTGAGCTTAACTGAAAAAAATTTACTCGTGCGTGATCGTGCGTGAGCTTTTTTTTAATAATCACGCACGAATTCTCACGCTCTCACGAGATATCATTCCTGCATAAGTACATATTTAATTGATCAATCATTTGAAATAAATTATTTTATAATAATAAATGCATATATGTATGTATAGTAATATGTATGCGAGTATGAGCTTACAAACATAATCCCCTTTATCGCGGTTGGCGATTTTCGACTTCAAATTCGACTATTTGTAGTTGATTAGAGAAAAATAACTACATTTTTCTTTAATCTACTACAAAACGCCTGACTTTCGCCACGAAATCGCCAATGACAATAAGGGGGAATGAATACCCCTAAACAAAATGTTTCGACTTTTTCTGAAGTCAGACTTGTCGTACCGAATTCGTTAAGACATTTCTGAACAATTTTTTTTTTAAACATTGACCCCCATATTCATAAAATTTGAAACGATTTTGAAATGTATTTGATTTCAAATTTTCAATACAAAATTTTCCTAAAATGAATTTCAAATTCATTTTATTTTTTTATGAATATGAGGGTAAAACTTTGATTTTTGAATACATAAGTAAAAGTCTGTGAAAATTTTTTTAAATAAATATGTATGTATATGTTGATAAAAAAAGGATTGTAACAAATATTAAAAAAACGTGAATATGTGCAAAGAAATCGTACCTACATGTCGTTACGAATTCGTACCGACTTATCGTAACGAATTCGTACCGACATATCGTTACGAAGTCATGTCAACCATTTCATAAAAAAATTTCTACGATTTTGGTAATATTTCGGTGCCGAAATCGGAAGATTTTGTCGACCAATCGTTACGAATCCTTTACGAATTCAGAGCATTTTGTTTGATGGGTACATACCTTTGTAAGTATGTATGGATGTTTCTTAGATACCCTGTAGGAAGTATCAATTGAGAAACACTACTGATGCAACAGTGCCTTTGTCAACAATACTACTGACGAATTGTACCGCAGAAAATGTTTTTGATTTAGGGGCCGTCCATATATTACGTAACGCTGTAGGGGGAGGGGTGGGGTTCGAGTTTTTTATGATTTGTTATGGTGGGGGGGTGGGGGAGTCTTTGAAAATGTTACGTAACAGAAAAATTTTAATAATTTGTATGTTTTCACATTTAATATGCTTTTCTCGTTTATTTGATTATCATTTATTTAATTGATCATACGTCTTACCTTCACATTTATATTATGTATGCATACATACATACATACATGTGCGGAATTTCAATTTTTGATATACGAGACTTCGAATTCGAATATTTAAAATGATATCCGCGAATAAGAATATTTAAAACGATATTAAATTAACTTTGCTTTATTTTAATTTACAATGTAAATTTAAAAAAAACACGAGCATACATATATACATAGATACGTTTATATGTATATCGTCACCTAAAATCCAAAAGGCCGTAAGTACACTTTTTACTATTTTACAGGAGAAACAAAAAACTTCATAAATTTATTCTATTTACATATATGTTAGATGCCAAATTGAATAATGAATAAAATCGGTATTTTTAAACATTTTAGGAAAATATGTATTTTGGTTAATCACATCATAATCAATCAAAAAGTCTATTTTGAATTTTTGGTTGTTACGGCCTTTTGGATTTGAGGTGACGATATGTAAGAACCTATTTTTCAACCCAAAAAACATGAAAATTATATTATACATATACTTTTTCGTGAGCATGCGTGATCGCGATAAGTTGTAAACAACTCGTGCGTGACGAAAAATATTTTATTCGTGAGCGTGAGTGATCGTGAAAATTTTCAAAATCATTCGTGCGTGAGTAAAATATTTTTCTGCGTGAGCGTGCGTGTCGTGAGTCAGAAAACACTCACGTGCACATCTTTAGTTATTACTTACCTTAGTTTTCACAAACTGTTTCATTAAAATTTTTTTTAAAGAAATATTCCTATTTCGGTTAAATCATTATACGGATGCAAATTAAGAAAATTTAATTAAGTTGGATAATTGACTTTCAAGTAATTACAATTTTTTCGTTTAATATTCTTTTTTAAATACCAAAAAATTTTACTTTCCCTTACTTTTACTACGATCATATGATTGTGATTGTACAGTGAAATTCAATTGGACCGCTAATAAATAGTTTACCAAAAAAGAGACAATTACTCCCATTCGATTAAATAAACAGACATTAACTATAAACTGTACACACAAACAACGAGAGTGGTAAATGAATAAATGCAATAAAAACATTAAAGCAAACTTTGTTTAAGAAATAACTCTAAGCCCAAACATCAGATAAAATATAATTATTGCGTACCTTTGAATGTTAACTTTCAAATATTACAAGCAACACGCACACAAAGTCCTTCAATCTACGAGTAATAGAATATCCACAAATAAACCAACCAACTGTTAACTGCTTTTAATATACAGATATTTTTATACACTTAAGCGTATAAATATTGTCTTTTATGTTTGCATTAGTTAAACCTTTTTTGTCACAAGAGATTAAACGATAATTAGGATCCATATTAAGACAATCATGTCCATTGTGTATGCATATTAGATTAGCAATTGCCTTTATTTGTGTAAATTGAGAAGAGCTTTTTTTTTATTTGGTAAAAGCTAAAGTTAATTACCTAAAATTTTAATAAACCTACAAAACGCAAACAAAAATTTTATCTAGCCTTAAAAGCTAAAGTTAATTACCTAAAATTTTAATAAACCTACAAAACGCAAACAAAAATTTTATCTAGCCTTAAAATGTAACATATGAATAATGTCCATTAAACATGTTAGGGTTATTAACAGGAAAGGTATTCTTTGTAGGACAGTTTTTTGGTCTTTAGATTTTTATGGGTCTTCTTGTGAGTAAAATCATAAAATTATGGTTCATCACAAAAAAAAAAAAAAAAAAAAAAAAAATTTTAAAAATTAATAAGTATTGCAATATTTTATTTTCATTTAATGTGTGTGACAATGAATTCGATATAAAAAAATAATTTTTATACCCTTTACCAAAAAATAGTAAAAAAAAATTAATTTCTTTAGACGAAAAGACTTCCTCCTTCCTGATATTATGGAAATAATAACTATACCCATCTTGAATAGCGATATTAAAACACTTTTCTTCAGAAAAAATACTTTTTTCCAATCGTTCGTTTGATGACCTTGATGCACCATCTACGTCATGTGATCTTTCCCAAACTTTAGTCTGTGTTGCTTATGTACGTCTTACAATGGTGGCTTTTTTTGATGATTTAGATGCTTCAAGTACTCCGTGGTTTGTATAACATTATGAATAGTTATTTTACTGACGCTAACTCCGACTGCAGATCTAATTCTACTTAAACTCACAGATGAATTCGAAACCATTTAAAGAATTTTGCGATTATATCGAGGTTAAAACTTCTTGTAAGTCTTTCCTTTGTACCATTTGGAATACTCTGATGGATTCTTCATGTAATTGCTTATAACTTTTGGAATGCGACGAAGTTTTCCGCGAATAGCGCGGACAGAAAGCCCTAGATTGTGATATGTCTCAAGTTTTGCGATTTCCGTGGAACTAAGCGACGGCTTTTTCCTAATACTTCAAAGATTAAGTGAAAATTCATCACTGAGGCTAATCTATGTTAACACTGAAATATTAAAATTTCTCATGCTGTTTACGAGAACTATTATGAAAGTTCACTTAATGTTTACAGACCCATTTGGAATTTTTGTCAATAAAGCAACAGAGTATTCTCTTCAGAATGACTTAAAACCATACTTGCTATTTTTTTAATGAATGGCGAAAATGTCTACTATTCTCTAAAATTTCAAGTGAGGCTATCCTATGTTAACGGAGTGTATATAGGATTGTCATTTCGTTTGTAATTTCCAGAATATTAATAAGCGAGCCATAAAGTATATTTATTCTGGATCCTTATGCATAGGGAAGACGAATAAGCGATGTCCGTCTGTCTGTACGTGAAATCGGTTTTCCGAAGCTCCCAGAAAAGCCAGAGACTTCGTTCTTGGACTGGTGTGTCAGAACTAGTCCAAAAAAGATTAGTGTTGAAAATTAGCAAAAACGAGCAGACGGTTTCAGAGCTGGGAAACTTAAACTTCATTTTGCCATACGAAATAACTACCGAAAAGTAGATTATTATTTATTTATTAAATAAACTCATTTTATACTTCAGTATGAATAAAATTAGTATTTCTAATTAAAAAAAAATTCAAAAAAAATTAAAAAGATGTTTCCAAGGTTGGAAAACTTTAACTTTTTTATACAAAAGTATATTACTAAATTAAATTTTTCCTTTTTTTCTATAAATTAAACATATCTTATATTTTTAAAAGAAAGAGATTGGTGTAAGAGATCAGAAAAATCAAAAGGATGATTTCAGGATTGGAAAACTTACTCTTTTTGTGATGTGAAACATTAACTTTCGAAAACTAATTTAAAATTTTTTTAAATAAATAAACTTATTTAATGCTTCAGTACGAATAAAATTGGTATTTCAATTTAAAAAAATTTAAAACATGTTTCCATAATTGAAAAACCTTAACTTTTTTTTACAAAAGTAACTTACTAAAACAAATTTGTCCTTTTTCTCTATAAATTAAAGAAATCTTATATTCTTAAAAGAAAGAGATTACTATTTATAAGAAATCAGAAAAATCAAAAAGTATGATTTCCGGGTTGGAAAACTCACACTTTTTGTGATATAAAAACTTAGCTACCGAAAACCAATTTTTATTTTTTTTTATAAAATAAACTTATTTTACACTTCACTATGAATGAATTTGGTATTTCAAATTAAAAAAAATTAAAAAAATTAAAACGACGTTTCCAGGCTTGGAAAACCTTATTTTTTATATAAAAGTAATTTACTGAAACAAATTTTTTCTTTATTTCTATATACTAAACATATCTTATATTCTTAAAAGAAAGAAATTGGTGTATGAGACCAGAAAAATCAAAAGGGTGATTCCAGGGTTGGAAAATTTACTCTTTTTGTGATGTAAAAAATTAACTACCGAAAACTATTTGTAATTTTTTTTTTTAATAAATAAACTTATTTAATGCTTGAGTTCGAATAAAATTGATATTTCAAATTAAAAAAAAAAAAACAATTAAAACAATTAAAAAGACGATTCCAAGGTTGGAAAACTTAAACTTTTTTGTAGAAAAGTAGTTTACTTAAACAAATTTTTCCTTTTTTCCTATAAATTGAACACATCTTAAATTTTTAAAAGAAAGACATTATTGAAAGAAGTCAGAAAAATTAAAAAGGACGATTTCAGGGTTGGGAAGCTTACACTTTTTGTGATATATAAAAGTAACTAAGTCTAATTAGTTTTTATCTTTTCCTTAACAAATTATATTTATTTTACCTTTTGGAAAGAAAACTTTTGTGTAGAAAATTATAAAAATAAAAACCACAGCTCCAGAGCTGGAAACTTTGTACTTTTTTCCTGGATATTAAAGTAACTAAATAAAACATTTTTTGAATTTCCTGTTTTCTTTTCTCACTTAACACACTTTCGATATTTTTTTAAGAACTACTAGATTGGTATAAGGAATCAAAAAAATCTAAAGTGATGATCTTAGGGTTTGAAAATTAATTTTTTTTTTTGTACATAAAACTAACTAGGTAAAATTATTTTTTTCATTTTGTTTATACTTTATGTATGTGCTTATGTATGTATATCTATACTATATAAAATTTTTTGGTAAAGGGTATATAAGAGAGGTTGTGGAAGCCACACAGCAGTTTCCATTATAAATTGTCACTTGGGTATGAGAAAGTTTTCTACAAGATCTATGCAGCGTTGGCTCATAGGCCCAACCACAATATGGACGAGTTTTTCCAGCATTTTCACACCAAACACCAAACAGCAGTCAAAAGAGCGGTTAAATGGAAACAAAGCTTTTGCTTACGTTTTCTGTGTGCAAATGGAAACAAAACTTTCACTTAGGTTTTCGGCGACACGTCTCTGTATTCCTAAGAATTTTATTTCTGTATCTGTGTGATTTTATATGATTTCAATTATGTTCAAACTACGTTTAACTGATGTAGCTTTTTGTTTCCAACATAATCAGATTTAAGTCAATACAATGATAGCTTTAAAACTTTATGTTTTTAAAGTTTTTTGATTTTTGTATGATTAGGAACTTGTAAGACCATTGGCTTTAAATTTCCTACAAAATTTGTAAATTATAGTTTACATATTTTATTTTGACACACTGTGCTTGCGTGAAAACTGCCAATGTAGGTTGGTTGCATTAACTGTCGATTTTAATTGTTCTCTAGGTCCCATTTCCCTTTTAATGAGAATCATTTGCAAATGAATAAACTAAATGAATCTTTAGAGATTAATACTTTAAAATATTGTATTGTTATTTTCTACTGTTTTATATTAACATTCCAAATGGTCATTATCTTAAAAGGTTGTATTCAAAATCATCGTATTTTCTGGTTTCTATTTAAAGTTACGGAAATGGAAAAATGTGTGTGTGAGTGTAAGTTTTATGGATAACTTTTGTTAAAACAGAGTTAAAAGAAAGGATAAATTTCTTTTAAAATAAATGACTAGAATTATTAACGATTGAATTATTACAGAAATTGTGTAGGAATTATTAGAGAATTGTTCTAGATAATATTGTAATATATATTTCAATTCAACTTTTTTTTTTAATGTTATCTTTCTGTTTCATTACAGGTGCTTCGTTGGATCGTCGCAGTGGCAAGTTAATCGAATCGAGAATGAAAGTTTTATATGAACAAATGCCGGTGATTTATATTTTTGCCATTAATACAACAGCGGGCAAAGATCCAAAATTATATGAATGCCCCATATATCGCAAGCCGCAACGTACAGATTTGAAGTATGTGGGTTCAATTGATTTCGAAACTGATTTTAATCCCAAGCACTGGACACTTAGGGGTGTAGCTCTGCTGTGTGATATAAAATAAAGATGTTCTCATTGTATTCTTAGCTTTGAAAGTGTATTTTATCTTCATGTGAAATTATTTGTGATGTGTGTGCTGTGCATCGTGAGCCAAAGGATATGTTTTATTTATGACCTTTTATTAATTGACCTCAAAGTATGTTTAAACCTGGGGATAATGGTGAACCCTTATAATATTGCTATTATCTTTTTGAATGTCATTTTAATATCTTTAATCCCTAAATTAATTTGTATTTGTATCCTTTCTAAACAAACTCTCCTGTAAGTAAAGTTAATTAAGTTTACGTTTTGAAATTTATTTATTAGAGACAAATTAAAATATTTTAGCAAATCTTTGTAGAAATTATTAATAAAATCAACTTTAAGTTATACAAGGTAGAGATGTTAAGTAACAAACATCATTTACAATTTACTTTCTTAAACAATTAAACACATATGCAAACACACACACTCTCACAAACATTATATTTGAAAATAAAACGTCTGCCTTAAAAACGTTTATTCAATGTATTACTTTTGTTTGCATTTTGGGTAGGTGTGTCTATATATTAGTGTGATTGATGTTCATAATATCCGTAATTGTTTCAAATTATATCGTTAGCAACTTGCAATATTAAATTATATTTATAACTTTGATTTTATTTTAAATTCTTAGGGTCTTATGCAAAAAACTTAATAAAGCTTTGCCAAGCAATGGTAAATAAAGTTGTATTCTAAAAAAATTATTGTATAAAAATTCTAAAGTAGGCACGCACGTTTGTTAAGACTACTTTAAGTTGATATTTCCAAAATGTGTGTTTTGTACCTCAAATATTTTTATGAATATAGCACATACTGATTCATGTTACATCTGAAAATGAAGCTAGACTTGCCTGCTCTTATCTTAAATTTATTATTTCTATCATGTAATGGGAAACATCACCAAATTATCCAACTGATTCGAAATACATAGCAAAATCCACAAAAAAATATTAAAATAAATACAATTATACAAAAATGTTTTAGTGATATACACACAATCAAAACAAATCGAAAAAAGCTGGATATTCAAATACTCGTTTCATTCGAATAAAACAAATTGTGATAATTTTTAAAATTTTTTTACTTTTACTTCATAGTTGTGTTTATCGGTTTTATTACCATGTCAGAAGCTCATATTTTTTAAATTAGGTTGCTTTACTTCAAAATAATGAAAATTTATTTAATAAAATAAATAATTATTTGAATACCCGAATGAAATTGTATTCGATTTTGTACATCATAAGCTGTGAAGTGGTTGTTGAACACGGTGGTGTTACCAGTATTCATTATTAGATAACAAAATAATTAAAGTTGTCTTTTGCATATGATTTCTTAACAAAGCTATGTTAGCCTTAAAGTGCTTGGCAACTAATATGAACTTTAAGGCTAAAGTAAAATATTTTTTGCATAAGGGGGTTAGAATTTGCATTAGTTTAAAAAATAATTAATGTAAAGCAATCATAGAAGTTTTTGTTAAGTTGCAAATAACTATCATGAAATCAATTATAAATTACTTAATAAAAATTGCTAAGGCACAGACATGTCTGTTTCTCTTCTGCTTTAGACATAACATACAAATACGACTTATTGCTTGCATGTAACCGAAAAAACTCGAAAGCTACACAGAAAGAATTATGTCAGGGTTTACAAAAAAAATAAAGGGTGGTTAATTCGAAATCGGTCCTTAAATACAAATTTACCTATGTTTTGTTGTAGACGTGAACATTTTGATTTACCTTGCACTTACAAATTAACAACCTCATGTAAAGTGGTTAAATGTTAAAGGCCGAAATCGGCCCTTAAAATTTAAGCATCCTATATATATTAAAACTGGTTATAAATTCTAATATTGTCTTTATTTGATTTAATTATATTAATAAAGAGAAAACTGCGTTTTTCATTATATTTATTTAGTTTTATAACTTCAGTGGTAGTTCCCATTTCAATAAATATATTTAGCTTATTCAAATGGTACTCATAAATTTTCACGTTTTGAAGTAATAACACGAAAAAATATGACAGCTGTGAGCAACCCCTTATAATTTACAATTATAAATATTGTACTTATTTGTATTTTGGTTTTAGCACCTTTGTACATTTTTTAATCTCTCTCTCTCTCTCTCTGAATTCCTCTGGTTAACTCTCATGCATTTCTACATGTAGTTATGACAAACAATAAATATAGCTGAGAAAGTTTTATTACTTTATGACGTTTTTGTTTGAGCCACAATAACAATTTTTTTAATACACTGGTGTGAAACCCCAATTGTTTAATTTAATGAACTTACTGATTGAATACAAAATAAAATTTTGTGTGTACTGGACCGATTTTCACTAAACACTAAACATATTTTCTATGGGACATGGGGGTTTTCTGACACAGTTACACTGTTTTTCGATAGATGGCGGGAGTTTTGTCGATTATTTAATAAAAACAAATAAAAATATGTAATTTGAACTAAAAAAAAATCTTTTAGTACAATTAAGGTAAAAAAGTCCAATTTTTTTAAAGTTATTGGTACAATTTTAAAATGATGAATGCCATCCCTGGCTCATACTCCTGCTTCTGAAAATACAAGAGTCGCAGTAGAAGTTAACACAATAAACGAATAGCTTTACAAAACGAAGAGCTTCAGCTTTCGAAATGTTTGAAAAGTTTTCAGTTTATCTGACTGCTGCCTTCAATAAATTCGGAAGTTATCCCAGTAGAGCTATTGTGGGTTTTTTATTTTCTTTCCATTTTGCAGTTTCAATTACTGTAAGAAATGTTGTTGTAGTTTGTTTTACTATTATATTTGTGCATATCATCATGATATGAATATAGAAAGTACTTCCATTCTCTCATTTTTTCTTGACATTCACCATCTGCCAAGTATAAGTATTTTGAAGTTTCCCGTAAAATCGTGCTACCGTATTAATTTAATATTTCCCCCTCTGTTTCCTGTTTGTTTGAAAATTTTATTCAAAAATTATTTCAAAATTGTTTTTATAAATTACAGAATGTATAAATTAAATAATTAATGCTCAAATTCTGTTCGACGATTGTATCGTCTTGTCCATGGACGAAAAAAGCCGCAGTTATGATTCTTTAAAACATTATTTTTTGTCTATGCTCGAAGGTTCGTGTATTTGCTTTATGATTTTGTTCTAAACATTATATCCAACACGTATTTTTTCATGTATTTTTCAAACTATTGTGTAATACTTTAGTTTAATTTTTATGTTTTAAAAACATGGTAATAATATTTTTATTTTTTATTATCAAAAACAACAATCATTCTTGAAGAATGTAATGTAGAGAATTCAAAGACAAGAACTCAAAAGTATTTTCAAACAAAAACATCCTAAATCTTCTTACTGAATTAGGGCATAAGTAAAAATATGACTGCAGCATTTTTTTAATTCCCTTTATTTCCTGGAATTCGTCAAAAGTGGCTAAGAGCTCATAATATCTGTGAAAAAGACTAGCCAAAAGATGTTCTTCAATATTTTAGAAAAAGATGTTATAATCAACAAGAAACGAATTACATATGTAGTTTAAACAAATTCAATATCAATCATTATTTGACAAACTTAATGAAAATTCATTGTCAACTGATCAAAAACATCAATAAATTTGGTTTCTCAACGCCAAATTTAGATGAAAATATAGTTAAATGATTTGTATAAAGCAGAAAACATAAAAAATATGAGATAAGTTATTACATAACCACTTTTTAAAACTTACAGATGTGCAGTAATTATTCGCAAATTTTTGTAAAGAGAATTACACATTTTTGTAAAAAAATTTCTAGGGGAAGACTTAATTGTTTTACTATATGGGAACATTTTTCTTTACTTCCCTCAAAAAACAAACTTCAAAATACTTATTTTTAAAAACAAAGAGAGAATGGAAGTAGCTTCTATATTTATATCATGCATACTATTATATTTGTGCATACACTCATAAACACACACAAAACACACAAACAAACATTTCTACTGCTTTAACTTCGTATGTATTTAACCTTCATAGGGTCTTTAAAATCGTTGACGTTAACGATCTTCCGGTCAAATTTGACCCAAATTGAAAATTATGTATTGGTTTCATTTATTTGTGATTCATTTATTGCCAATGAACGAAAACATTATTTCATAGATTTAATTCGATTAATACATGATACATAAAAACGTAATATTAAATCAATATTAATATTAATTGTAGATAATGTAATTGTTTCAGAGTGCAGTTTTCATATAAAGTTTTTGCAAGTTATAATAGTATCTAATGACGTTTTATTTTCTGCGTTGAGGCATAATTGGCAACGACTGTTTTTGGCTCTGTTTTTACCCTGTTCAAGTATTTTTTCTTTGGATTTAGTTGAAGTTTATGGTTACTCATTTACCTCACGTAGTTTTAGTGCAATTTTCTGTGAAAATACTGTTATTGATAACGTCTTTTGGTGCTTTATATATAGAAGTGTCGACGTCTCGCAAAACAGTTTATTTCCAGCCGCTATTAGCTGATGTAAATATCACAAAAGCATTGTGAGCTTATATATCTAGCATGTTACTAACCACCACTTGACAACATTGATTAGTCTTTCTTTTCAAGTAAAACATGATCTAACTTAATCCAGCAAATAAACCCTAGGTTAGGAAGGGTGGTGTTTTACCGCACCTCCACTTGGAGACCCGATTGGGTCCATTGTGATTCCCTTCTGTTGCCCAAAAAAGTAATATTTATCCTCCCATTTGCAGCAAGAAGTGACCATATTATACTAAGAAGATTGACAGATTTTTTTTTTATCGGAATATATATAAGAAGGGTACGAGTACTATCTTTGGTAAAACAAAAATAATGATAAACACGTATGATAATAACACATGTACTATCTCTGGTAGTAAGTCATTTATATTTTTAGGTGTAGTTTGAACTAAAATGATTTGTGATCTCAGTATTTATTGTTCCAACCGATAAGATGTAAAAAGATTATCTGCAGTCGTGTTAGATTTTCGAAATCGTCTGATAATGTATGCAGGCCATTTTCTATTTCACTATCTTTCATTATTCTACAAGAAATATCAGACACAACACTTCCAAACTTTAACACGGGTCAAATTTGACCCGAAGATCTCTAGTGTAAAATCTTGTATACAATTTTCTTTGGCAAGTTTATATATCCGCAAACCTACTATATCTGTTAAGATATAAAATTAAATAAAAGTCAGAAAATATGACATAGATCAATCACTTACTTTCAGAAAAAAAACAAAGTTTTTTCCTGAAATGGGTCAAAATTTACCCAAAGACCCTATGAAGGTTAAAGCTGCAGTCAGTCAAACCGAAAACTGTACGAACATGAAGACAGCTGGAGTTCTTCATTGTGTATATCTATTCATTTATTGTGTTAACTTCAACTACGACTCTTTGAATTTCAGTAGCAGAAATATGAGTAATAGGGTGTGATTGTGGGCAGTCAAAAAATAATAAGGTCGAATAAATAAATAGCACAATTTAACGAATTTCGCTACTTCGACTGAAGTTTTGTTTTAACACTGAAAGAGAATAAGAGTGTGTGACCTTAGCTAGCTAGAGCTGCAAAACTATCGATAGTCGCTCCACTCGATAGTTTCGATAGTTTTATGTAAAACTATCGATACTATCGATAGTATCGAATAGTTTTATAAAAGTTGCTACATAAACTACATTTGACTCGAAAAAAAATCCAGAGTCCTCAACATTTTCATTAGTATATAAAAATATATCAAGCCTTTTTTTCGATTTTATCGTAAGCGGTATATTATCGAAAATATACTTTTTTATTGAACTTAAAATTTTATGGGCCTACCCATGGTCTAGAATTATCAAAATGCGAAAATTGTTGATAACTTTTAAGACACTAACTGAAAAGTTTTATCGTAAGAGACGATTGGCGGCCGTCGCGATATCAGTACCACCAAAATTTATCTTTGTGTCGACGATGTTGAATTTATTAAGATACTTGTGACTAATATTTGTCGAATAACACTTGGACTTATAAATAAATTCATATACATACATATGTATTTAAGTACTTATGTATCAAGAAGCAGGGATGCGATGTCATATTTACAAATTGTACTAACTTTCCAAAAAAATTTTAATTTTTTCAGTACGATTGTACCTAATGCTTTATTAATATTTTTTTAATAATTGTACTTTTTAATTAACTAAAAATCAATTAACAAAACGCCAGAAGGTGCACAAAGAATATTAGTTGCTGGGATCTGAATATAAAAGTAACATTTACGATATACTACGCTTATAACCTTTTTTTTTTATTCGATTGTTCACAGTCGATGCAAATAGTCGGCTTCTCTCCTTGGTAGGAAAATAAAATTTTTACATTTGCAGATGAATTTGGAATAAATAACATTCCTCCAGCAATTCTTTAAGTACCGGAAAACATCGTTTGATTTACTTAATTTTCTAATACCTTCGAGCTAAAGATTAACCCCCTTGTGCAAAAAAAAATAAGTGAACGTTAAAACCGGTTTTTCTATGGAAATTTTTTTTAATGTACACTTCAAGCACGCATTATTTTTTGCATAAGGGGGTTAATATATTTTAATGCTATTTTTGGCATTTAATATAATATAAAGAGATTCCAGTAGTGCTAAATGGGTCATTGCGGTGCTACGGTACTTTTGGCATTCCAATAGCGCTAAAATTATACAATTGTACCAACTTTTGCATCGCTGTACAAAAGCTTAAATCAACGACGGATAATTTGCTTCAAAGATGCCGGCTACTGTTTACTGACTTCGATTATTTTTACTCTTTTAATTACTTGTTTTTTTTTTTGCCGATAGTATCGATAGTGGAAAAAACTATCGATATTTCATTTACAACAAAACTATCGATACTATCGATAGTACTATCGATAGTTTTGCAGCTCTATAGCTAGCATAGTTGTGCTATAAAATTGATATCAATGCTTTAAACTCTATTTATACTCGTATCAATCAATCTTCACGAAAACAGAAAAAATACCAAGAGCACAAATTTTTCTTTTTTTTTTCCTGAAAACAAAAAAATTTTGAGAGTCCGTCTAGGCAATTGCTCATGATGCCGTGACAACGAAAAAGAGATTAATTTTTATATATTTAAATAGAAAAATTTGATGTGATATAAAATCGAAATTCTTGCATGTTGACTTTACATTGGTATTTTTTCAGTGTTTGTGTGTATGTATATATTTTGAAAAGCCAAATTATTTCTTCTATTTAGATTAGTAATCTTGCATAGAAAAAACTAAATATTGTTTTCAGTAACCAAATTCATTGAAACAGTAAATATTTTGTGTGAATGCGGACCTGAAAAGAAATTTGTAGATTTTGATAACAATTTTGTAATAATGTTAGTGGAATTTTTTTTTTGTTTTTAGTTAATTTATTATGGCATTATAGAAAAAAGTTTACTGAAACTCAAAACATTTTCAGTCAAATGTATTAATAGGAATAGAAAAACATTTTTGCAGATTTTTTTTTTTGTTATTCAGCAATTTGATTTTATAATTCACAAGCACATTCAATAAAATTTTTCGTATTATCATAAAAAAAAAATTAACTGAATCAATAACAATTATTACCTATTTTTCTAAAAAAATTAGAAAAGGTTTTATTTGACACTGCAGAAAAAATTTGCAAAACTACTTTAAATATTTCAGGAAAAAATAGCTGAATCAAATAATATATTTATCTAATTTATTTTTTATTTATTAACTAAAATGTTTTTTAGATCTATGAAATAATTTGAAGAAAAAAATTAAAATAATCAGACAAACTTTTTTACAGTATATATAAAAAAATTAACTGAAAACAAGTTTAACAGCCTGTTTTTAGAAAACATAAGCCCTTTCGTTTTTATGTTTCGTTTATAAACGATAACGTTTAAAATTTGATTTTTATAAAACATGTTCTAAAGCTTTCGTTTTGACATAAAAAGAGCTTTTTATGTATAACCAAAAATTCACACTCACAAAATTATTACAGTGAAGGAATACAAAAAATAATATCTATTAAAAAAAGTTTTCTATGAAAATTTTTAAATGAAATTCATTTCAAATTAATTTTAAGTTTTATTAATAAGGGGGTAAGCAATTGAATTTTTAATTGTATTAGAACTAAGTTTTTTTTCCTATAATCATTACTTTATTTTGATTCAATACTTAAATTTTTTGTGATTTGTTTGACAGTTAAAGTGTGGAAAATAAATCAAAAATTATTTGCTTATATTGAATTTGGTGTTGATTCTTTTACAGAAAAATTATAGTAGCAAGGTAAACATCTTTGCTTTGTACGGAAGTCGAGATTCCTTCTTGTGAAAGTTAAATCAATCCGCTTATAGAAATCCATTTAGATTTTTTCGTTCAGTTAATTTTTTTGTAATTTATAGTAAAAAAATAAAAGTTAAAAATAGTTTTCCACTGTTTTAAGTCAGTTCACATTCTAACATTAAAAATCAAATAACATTTTCGTTAAAGTCAAATGAAAAATGATTTTTAACTAATTTTACATAAAAAATTTTATGAGTGTGAAAAACTGAAAGCTCTTTTGTTGTCAGACACATGCAAATAAATAAAAGTTTTAAAAACGAAAACATGGTTTCATTCGTTATTTTAAAGAACGTATACACTTATTCATTTTCGAAAAACATGCTGTAAATATAAAAATAAATCTAAAAAATTTTGTTACAAATTTTACTTTATATAGATGTATGAATAAGAATTTTCACTCTATACAGTTTTTTTTTTACATAAAATAAAATTTTAACAAATAATTTACTGGAAGAGTAAAAATTATATACTGAAACTAAATTGTATTTCAAAACATAGGTTTGTTTGAAAGTTTTTTGGGAATAATTTTTTCTGTGTGGTATCTTTATTATAACGATATGAGTAGTAGGGAACTGGCGGTTCTGGCGCCGATTAAAATTGTTAAATTGTGGCTGAAATTGTTAAATTGTGGGCTGAAATTGTTAAATTGTTGCTGAAATTGTTAAATTTGGGTAATTAAAATTTGAAAATTGTTAAATTCTTGGAAATTTTTGATTTTTGTTTACATTAGGAGTTTTTTGTTTACATTAGGAGTTTTTGTTTACATTAAGTGTATGTCTGTCTGTCGGTCTGTCTGTCTGCCTGACCGTGGATGTTTGTGTGTGGAATATTTTGTGTGAATGTATTAAGGCGGTTCATAGTTTGGCGGTTTTTATGTGTGTATATACAGACGAGGAAAATCATGAAAATGATTTTTTCTAATACCAATGGTGAAATAGTGATTATTAATTTTTCCTAATGTCTACGGCAAAACATGTTTATTAATTTTTCCTAATGCCGACGGCAAAACATGAATATAATTTTTTCAAATGCCGACGGGAAAATGATTTTTCCTAATGACGACGGGAAAACATGATTATTATTTTTTTTTTCCTAATGCCTACGGCAATGCATGATAATTTTTTCAAATGCCGACGGCAATACATGATTATTTTTTTTTCTTAATGCCGACGGCAATACATACTTATTTTTCCTAATGCCTACGGCAATACATAATTATTTTCAAATGCCGACGGCAAAACATGATTATTATTTTTTTTTTTCCTAATGCCTACGGCATGCATGATAATTTTTCCTAATGCCTACGGCAATGCATGATAATTTTTTCAAATGCCGACGGCAATACATGATTATTTTTTTTTTTTTTTTTTCTTAATGCCGACGGCAATACATACTTATTTTTCCTAATGCCTACGGCAATACATAATTATTTTCAAATGCCGACGGCAATACATGATAATTTTTCCTAATGCCTACGTCAATGCATGATAATTTTTGCTAATGCCGAAGGCAAAACATGATAATTATTTTTTTCAAATGCCGACGGCAAAACATGATTATTATTTTTTTCCTAATGCCGACGGGAAAACGTGAAAGTTATTTTTTCTAATGCTAATGTAGGTGTTGCTAGACTGTGGGAATTTAAGGCTGACCGTGATTTGAGTGGGTGGCGTTGTTGCCGTAATATGTAACCATAGGAATTCGTGGGTGTGTCTGTCTGTCTGTGAGAATTTAGGTGAAGCTTCGATTGGAAGGGGGGCGGCGTGTAGTAGAGCTAGATCAATTGCATGTATATATATATATGTGTGTGTGTGTGTGTGTATATGTGTGTGTGTGTACGTTTGTAGGAATTTCTATAGGAGCTTAAGGCTGATTGCGATTTATGAGGGGTGAGGTGTACTAGTAATATGTAACCGAGGGAGTCTGTCTGTTTGTATTTCTGTAGGAGTTTAAGGCTGACCATGATTTGGGTGGGCATGGTTGTTGACATAATATGTAGCCATGGAGATTTGTGGGTGTGTCTGTCTGTAGGAGTTTAAGGCTGATCGTGATTTGAGGTGGGTGAGGATGTTATTGAGGTAAATTGGTTATGTGTATGTATGTATGTATGGCCAGGGGAATTTGTGTATGCATATCTGGGGGAGAATTTAAGGCTAGTCGTGATTTGTGAAAGGTGGGGTGTTGTTGAAATTTTCTTGGATATTTCTTATATGAATTCTGCTATGTGTGTGTATTTGCGCTGATATTTATATGTAGGTGGAAATAAATTGTTTTCAGTATCGACATTTGGTACTATAAAATAATATCATATGTCTGGACTTCCCTAATCCTAGTATGCTTTTATACTTACTATTGCTTTATATTTTCTCATGCTTAAATTTGTCTCGCGTTGAAGTCGGTCTGTGTGAAATTTGTTTATATTACAGATTTTGTTTATTTAACTACATTCGTCTTCTTTGACTGAAAGAGTTTTCTACACACAGAGAAAACCCAACTTGAAATCAGTAAGAATCATGCCGAATTAATAAGAACCATTAGCGAAGGTTTAGTCATATTGAAATTTCTTATTTCAATATGGACAAAATATTAATTTATAGTATCCATTTAACTCATTAACTCATTAGTTTGTATATATCTCAATAGACATTTTCTATTATACTAAAAATTATTGAATTAATGTCAAGCATGCTTATTTTTAAGCTGCAAATTTTTTCTAGTGTATAGATCATTTATATTTGCATTGTGCTTTAACTAAACGACGCTTCATATACATATGTACATATTTTCATTAGGTAGATCTGATAAATACTTCAACATTGATAAAAAATTTGATATGTATACATACATATCTACAAATTGATTTTATGTATGTATGTATGTATGTATGTATGTACATACAAATAAGTGTTTATTTCAATCTTTGAATACCTTTTTTTTGTCATTGATGTCTTTTGTTCTTCTTGTTGTTGGTGTTGTTGTTGTCAATATTCGTCTGTGTATAGATGCGATATATTCAGTTTTTTTTTCTGCGTTTACTTAAAAGTTTGTGAGGATTTTCTGTTTTTAAGTAAAACTGAATTCCTGAAGATACATACTCTATAGTAATAGCAACTATAATAGAAATATTTCTTATACTTAATTTACAGTTTTTTAAAGTATAGGGTATAAAATTTTTTCTAGCTATAGCCTTCTACATTTATTTTGGAAAACTTGCTTTGCTTTTTAAAAATGTATAAACATTTTTAAATGAAACTGATCCGGCACTCCAGCTTAGGTACTGATAGTTTTTTTTTTTTTTTGTTGTTAGTTAACTTACTTATTTTTTATTTTTTATTGATAAACATTGGAAATCAAAAGGGAGTTTTATATTGTAATTATTATTTTCATAATTGTTGAAAACAATCGCTGCTTTTTGTTTGTTTTTTGCGATGAAATCATTTGAATTACTTTTGCAACTTTACGCGTTTATAAAAATTATGTTATTTTCTATATTTCTTAATTTATAAGACTTTTAGACTTTGTCCTTTAGGGGTTATATATTCTATTATACGATTATGAATAAGAATGCAGTAAGCTGACGTATTTGCTTACTGCTTCAAATTAAAATTTTATTAAATTGAATAAAAGGAGTTTTTTTTTTCTTAAACTCTGATGCAGTTAGAAGCGCTGGAGATTCTTTCATATAACAGCTTTTTTGAAATTTTTGATACATAGTATAATATAGAATTGGATAACATTTATTTTTAATTTTTATGTTAAGAAGTACGGGTATGAGACTGAATTTAAATGTACTTTTAAATTAGTTAAATCATAATGAACAAACATATTTTCTTCTTTAATAGCGATCAACAGAAAACGAACTCGTTTTCATATAATTTAGGTATACCCTATCGACGGCTCCTCTAGGATACAAGATGACTTTGTATGACGAAATTTCTGTTGCTTTATACTGATAATATGTTTACATTAATAAGATACATATACATATGTTTATTTTATGAACGGTGAGCACCTATGGCTTTTATTTAATGTTCTATATGACTTTTTTTTTCATTTTATTAAAGTTCAGCGTATTGTATATATATTTCTGAAATGTTTAAGTGTGTTTTGTGTGCCCATCGGGCAGAGTGTACGTATTAGTTGGTCAGTCAGTCTCTATTTTTATTTATTTTTTTTTTCTTCTAATGTGCCACTCCTTTTTCAGATTTTACTACTTGGAATAGAGAATTTTTGTCTAATTTTTTGGTGGGTATATACATTAGGTATGTAGAAATTAGTTTAGATACAAAGAAATGCATGTTTAATATACAACTATTGTATCAAATCGATCTCAAATAACTCAGTTACCTCTACCAGCAATTCACCGTTGGTGTATTCATAAAGTGTTAGAAACAATGAAATATCTATGTTTTGAGAGAATTTTTCCCCTCAAGTATTTCTACATGAGGTTTGAGGGGTCAATCACTGTCGCATTCATATGTAATGATTATTCACTTAAAAAACGTCATCATCACCATCAATCATCTCCGTATACAATACATTCATGAGTTGGGTTGATCCAGATACAATTGCTGTCTCATCACCTTCTAACAGCTTTATATATTTTGCTAGTATGCATGCCTTAGCATGCTTCTATCGATAGTGACGTAAGAGTCCGAGATGTAGTAGTGTTACAATTAAAAATCTTTACTATTAGAATTTACCAGTTCGCTCTTTTGAATTTTTGCAAAGTAGATACATATGTATGTATTTCATTGACCACAAAATCATAAAATTTCTTTGCTTACAAAATTGTATGACGTGAGGATTTTTTTTTTTTTTTTTTTTTTTTTTTTTTAATTATACATGCTTCGGCATGCTTTCATTTTTTTTCTATAAATTTATGTAATACTCATACAGATACAGATATAAAGTAAGATCTGTTTACTGTACATTTTAAAATTTATGCATGCTTCAGCATGATTCTAGTTGAAGCGTATATTCATTCACTAAGTTTGTTTGATACTTATTCATAGACATGTACATTCTTAAAGATTGGATATCAAAGTCCAATTTCCGTAGTTTATCTATATTTTCTAAAGATCTGATAGCTAAAGAAATAAATAGAGTGAAGATCTTCTATAATAATCCCATTTTCATATTGTAAAATTTTGCGTGCTAGCGCTTTCGATGGGAAAATATACATACAACTTTATAAAAAGTGATAATATGATGTGCTGCTGAATATTGCACTATGTTATAGTTCATTTTAAACACTGAAGTTTTAGCAATATTTCATTCAGACCAACAAGTTTAGAGAATTCGACTACATTTAGTTAATTATCTTTCTTAAGACCCATCATTCCTAATCAATCCTACAAAAAACAATACAAACTAGATTTTTCGTTTTAATTTTATTTTTATTAAATTCAACATTCATTCTTCAAATTACTTTATACTATATTTAGTAGCTTTTCCTCATTTGTTGAGTTGACTTTAATAGGAGACATTTTAATGGTACGATGAACTTTTCTATTGCATGCATTGAGTAAATCTTTATACATACCAATCCACTTATATGAACCATTAAAGCTAATTCTTTTCACATCATACCTTTCAATGATCTATTAAATCATTCTAATATTGATGCTTTCATATTAAGTAATGTTTAATCTTCTATTTATGTATGAGTTTTCCCAAGTATTTATTAAAAAATTCTTTAGAATCATCTGTTTGTAAGTTTTTTGGTACCCGTACCACTTCAAAAATATTTTCCATTGCCTTGGTTTTTAGAGTGCAGCTTTTATTTTCAGCTGTACTTTGAGAATGTGTCAATTACAGTCTTCAAAAATCAACAATTTCTATTTTCTGTAGAATAGTTCTACATTTCACCTGACTTAGCTCCATAAAACATCATATATTCCTGTCATTACATCTCTACAAGCACAAACAGTTGTTGAAATTTAATATCGACTTCATTAACTAAATTCCTTTTTAAGGACATTGAATTGTTTCACAGATTTTTTCGAAAGTGTTGTGATCTACATCTTGCACTTTCAGCTATTTATACTAACATGTAGTTAATTTTCTAATCTATATATTTAACCGTAAACTCTTCAATTTGTTTTTAATTATTTACTTTTTAGAATTGCTTTTTCAATTTTATAACTGTCTTCTTTCTCTAATTTTATTTCACGTTGTAGTTCCTCAATTTGCATTTAAATATATTCTTGAATATTAATGCTTTAAGCTATATTATTAATTTGTCTTGTATTTTATCTTCATTCAGTTTAATGTAACTATCAACAATAGTTTGTATCTAATTCATTTATGCCTTCCAATACTGATAAGTCAGTATAAATGTCTTCAGAATTGGAAGTCTATGAGTAAAATCATCGTCATCATCATTCTCAGTATTAGCATCATTAAATATGATGGTATTATCAAATATTGTTCCTTCTACTAGTTTCTTTTGGGGTACTTGTCTATATCTTGAGTGAAGGTTTCTCAGGCTTTAAACTTGTATATTTTCAACTTCTGTCTTGATTTTACTTTCTTCTTTCATAAGAATTCTTTTAATATTTTTAGAACTATTTATGAATTCTTCTGCTATAGGTTTAAATGTATCTTTTAGTTGTTCACTTGTATCTATTTCACCAGTTTTTATACTACGAAGCTTTTTCTTCAACACATTTCTTGTCAACACCAACTGTTTTAAAATTTTCTCATCCAGGGCAAATAACAGGTATCAGCAATCATATCAGCTTTTTAGGAGCTGGTCTGGTTTTCAGATCAGCTTTTCAGGACCTTGTCTGGTTTTCAGATCAGCTTTTCAGGACCTGGTCTGGTTTTCAGATCAGCTTTTCAGGACCTGGTCTGGTTTTCAGATCAGCTTATCAGGACCTTGTCTGGTTTTCAGATCAGCTTTTCAGGACCTGGTCTGGTTTTCAGATCAGCTTTTCAGGACCTGGTCTGGTTTTCAGATCAGCTTATCAGGACCTGGTCTGGTTTTCGGATCAGCTTTTCAGGACCTGGTCTGGTTTTCAGATCAGCTTTTCAGGACCTGGTCTGGTTTTCAGATCAGCTTTTCAGGACCTGGTCTGGTTTTCAGATCAGCTTATCAGGACCTGGTCTGGTTTTCAGATCAGCTTATCAGGAGCTGGTCTGGTTTTCAGATCAGCCTATCAGGAGCTGGTCTGGTTATCAGATCAGCTTATCAGGACCTGATCTGATTTTCAGATCAGCTTATCAGGAGCTGGTCTGGTTTTCAGATCAGCTTATCATGTAACAGATCAGGCTATCAGGAGCTCTTCAGATTTTCATTTCAAGATATCTGAGTCAGATTTAGTTATCAGTGTACAAGTAGCTAGCCATTTATAACATTTATATACATGAAGTTTAAAGTCAGATGAAATACGAAAAAGTAAAGTTTTATGTAGTAAAATTATTTTCTATAACGATCATCGTTTAATTCACTATCTTTGCTTATAATCAAAAATCCATACTTATCCTTTCAACATGCTTTTTATTTTTCTCACCTAACTTAAACATTAAATATACATTATGATGATCTCTTATTAAATGTTTGGTGATTCTGGTGTAAGTTTTACATAAGTAGAATGAATCAACATTCGTATCTCTCCCCATACAAAAATATGCTTCCCACACGCATCATCGTTAAATATCATATTAGAATTACTTTGGACGGAAATAACAGATTCACTATCGGTAAATTTTGTAATATATTATTATTTTAATTGATGTAATTAATTTCTTCAGATATTTATATCTGGGGTGATATAAAGATTTTGAGTATAAATAAATGTTCTCAAAATTTAAGTCCATTAGGACTTTCTAGCAAGCCAATCATAGCGTTTTTTTTTCGTAATTTGACAGGTCAACTATTGTTGCACGAATAGAATTTGATATAAAGGAACTATGATTTATTTTTGAACTATCGTTCGATGAATCATCAATATTTCGTACCAGGGTATTTTAGGTTGTTTTACTAACCGCATTTATGTAGCTAAATACATTTTATAAATATTATCTCTTATTATAAAAAAATAAACTAATACAGCTATACCATATCAGAAAATATTTTCTGAAATCGTATAGCTGCATTAGTTTATTTTTTCTATAATAAGAGATAATGATCCACACTCATAATCAAAACAGCATAAAAATATCCTTTTTTTGACTATGAGTATGCATCAATATTTATGAAATGCGTTTAGTTACAAAAATGTGGTTAGTAAAACAAAGTATATTTTAACAGCCTTATTTATAACACTTATTAGGGCTTTATTAAGACTTTTTAAGAAAAAATTTTTATAAAAAATTTGTTTTAAAAAGCCTTTCCAAAGCCTTAATAAGTATTATAAATAAGGCTGTAAGAGTTTAAAATCAGTATTTTTTTATGATAATACTGATTTGAAACTCTTAAAATATTCTTTGTTTTGACTATGAGTAGGGGCCATTATCTCTTATTATAGGACAAATAAAATAATATAGCTATACGATATCAGAAAATATTTTCTGATATCGTATAGCTACATTTTTAATTTTTCTATAATAAGAGATAATATTTATGAAATACATTTCATAAATATTGGCGCATACTCATAGTAAAAACAACCTAAAAATACCTTGGTACGAAATATTGATGAATCATCAAAATTTCATACCATCCTATATTTATGTTGTTTTACTAATCGCATTTTGTAAATAAATGCATTTCATAAATATTATCTATTATTATAGAAAGAATCAAATAGTATGGTTATATGATATTAGAAAACATGATTTCTGATATCATATAATCATACTATTTTATTTTTCTATAATAAGAGATAATGACTCATACTCATAGTCAAAACAAAGGATATTTATATGCTGTTTTGATTATGAGTATGCGTCAATATTTATGAAATGCATTTAGTTATAAAATGCGGTTAGTAAAACAAAGTATATTTTAAGTGTTTAAAACCACCATTTTTATGGTAATACCGGTTTTAAACACTTAAAGCATACTTTGTTTTGACTATGAGCATGAGCTGATATTTATGAAATGGATTTTATAAATATTGACTCATACCCTTAGTCAAAACAACATAAATAATTCTTGGTACGAAATATTGATGATTCATCGAACGATAGTTCAAAAATAAATCATAGTTCCCTTATATCAAATTCTATTCGTGCAACAATAGTTGACCTGTAAAATTACGAAAAAAAAACGCTATGATTGGCTTGCTAGAAAGTCCTAATGGACTTAAATTTTGAGAACATTTATTTATACTCAAAATCTTTATATCACCCCAGATATAAATATCTGAAGAAATTAATTACATCAATTAAAATAATAATATATTACAAAATTTACCGATAGTGAATCTGTTATTTCAGTCCAAAGTAATTCCAATATGATATTTAACGATGATGCGTATGGGAAGCATATTTTTGTATGGGGAGAGATAAGAATGTTGATTCATTCTACTTATGTAAAACTTACACCAGAATCACCAAACATTTAATAAGAGATCATCATAATGTATATTTAATGTTTAAGTTAGGTGAGAAAAATAAAAAGCATGTTGAAAGGATAAATATGGATTTTTGATTATAAGCAAAGATAGTGAATTAAACGATGATCGTTATAGAAAATAATTTTACTAGATAAAACTTTACTTTTTCGTATTTCATCTGACTTTAAACTTCGTGTATATAAATGTTATAAATGGCTAGCTACTTGTACACTGATAACTAAATCTGACTCAGATATCTTGAAAATAAAATCTGAACAGCTCCTGATAGCCTGATCTGTTACCTGATAAGCTGATCTAAAAATCAGATCAGCTCCTGATAAGCTGATCTGAAAACCAGACCAGCTCCTGATAAGCTGATCTGATAACCAGACCAGCTCCTGATAAGCTGATCTGAAAACCAGACCAGCTCCTGATAAGCTGATCTGAAAACCAGACCAGGTCCTGATAAGCTGATCTGAAAACCAGACCAGGTCCTGAAAAGCTGATCTGAAAACCAGACCAGGTCCTGAAAAGCTGATCTGAAAACCAGACCAGGTCCTGAAAAGCTGATCTGAAAACCAGACCAGGTCCTGATAAGCTGATCTGAAAACCAGACCAGGTCCTGAAAAGCTGATCTGAAAACCAGACCAGCTCCTGAAAAGCTGATATGATTGCTGATACCTGTTATTTGCCCTGGATGAGAAAATTTTAAAACAGTTGGTGTTGACAAGAAATGTGTTGAAGAAAAAGCTTCGCAGTATAAAAACTGGTGAAATAGATACAAGTGAACAACTAAAAGATACATTTAAACCTATAGCAGAAGAATTCATAAATAGTTCTAAAAATATTAAAAGAATTCTTATGAAAGAAGAAAGTAAAATCAAGACAGAAGTTGAAAATATACAAGTTTAAAGCCTGAGAAACCTTCACTCAAGATATAGACAAGTACCCCAAAAGAAACTAGTAGAAGGAACAATATTTGATAATACCATCATATTTAATGATGCTAATACTGAGAATGATGATGACGATGATTTTACTCATAGACTTCCAATTCTGAAGACATTTATACTGACTTATCAGTATTGGAAGGCATAAATGAATTAGATACAAACTATTGTTGATAGTTACATTAAACTGAATGAAGATAAAATACAAGACAAATTAATAATATAGCTTAAAGCATTAATATTCAAGAATATATTTAAATGCAAATTGAGGAACAACAACGTGAAATAAAATTAGAGAAAGAAGACAGTTATAAAATTGAAAAAGCAATTCTAAAAAGTAAATAATTAAAAACAAATTGAAGAGTTTACGGTTAAATATATAGATTAGAAAATTAACTACATGTTAGTATAAATAGCTGAAAGTGCAAGATGTAGATCACAACACTTTCGAAAAAATCTGTGAAACAATTCAATGTCTTTAAAAAGGAATTTAGTTAACGAAGTCCATATTAAATTTCAACAACTGTTTGTGCTTGTAGAGATGTAATGACAGGAATATATGATGTTTTATGGAGCTAAGTTAGGTGAAATGTAGAACTATTCTACAGAAAATAGAAATTGTTGATTTTTGAAGACTGTAATTGACGCATTCTCAAAGTACAGCTGAAAATAAAAGCTGTACTCTAAAAACCAAGGCAATGGAAAATATTTTTGAAGTGGTACGGGTACCAAAAAACTTACAAACAGATGATTCTAAAGAATTTTTTAATAAATACTTGGGAAAACTCATACATAAATAGAAGATTAAAGATTACTTAATATGAAAGCATCAATATTAGAATGATTTAATAGATCATTGAAAGGTATGATGTGAAAAGAATTAGCTTTAATGGTTCATATAAGTGGATTGGTATGTATAAAGATTTACTCAATGCATGCAATAGAAAAGTTCATCGCACCATTAAAATGTCTCCTATTAAAGTCAACTCAACAAATGAGGAAAAGCTACTTAATATAGTATAAAGTAATTTGAAGAATGAATGTTGAATTTAAAAAAAAAATAAAATTAAAACGAAAAATCTAGTTTGTGTTGTTTTTGCAGGATTGATTAGGAATGATGAGTCTTAAGAAAGATAATTAACTAAATGTAGTGGAATTCTCTCTAAACTTGTTGGTCTGAATGAAATATTGCTAAAACTTCAGTGTTTAAAATGAACTATAACATAGTGCAATATTCAGCAGCACATCATATTATCACTTTTTATAAAGTTGTATGTATATTTTCCCATCGAAAGCGCTAGCACGCAAAATTTTACAATATGAAAATGGGATTATTATAGAAGATCTTCACTCTATTTATTTCTTTAGCTATCAGATCTTTAGAAAATATAGATAAACTACGGAAATTGGACTTTGATATCCAATCTTTAAGAATGTACATGTGTATGAATAAGTATCAAACAAACTTAGTGAATGAATATACGCTTCAACTAGAATCATGCTGAAGCATGCATAAATTTTAAAATGTACAGTAAACAGATCTTACTTTATATCTGTATCTGTATGAGTATTACATAAATTTATAGAAAAAAATGAAAGCATGCCGAAGCATGTATAATTAAAAAAAATAAATAAAAAAAAAAAAAAATAAAAAAATCCTCACGTCATACGATTTTGTAAGCAAAGAAATTTTATGATTTTGTGGTCAATGAAATACATACATATGTATCTACTTTGCAAAAATTCAAAAGAGCGAACTGGTAAATTCTAATAGCAAAGATTTTTAATTGTAACACTACTACATCTCAGACTCTTACGTCACTATCGATAGAAGCATGCTAAGGCATGCATACTAGCAAAATATATAAAGCTGTTAGAAGGTGATGAGACAGCAATTGTATCTGGATCAACCCAACTCATGAATGTATTGTATACGGAGATGATTGATGGTGATGATGACGTTTTTTAAGTGAATAATCATTACATATGAATGCGACAGTGATTGACCCCTCAAACCTCATGTAGAAATACTTGAGGGGAAAAATTCTCTCAAAACATAGATATTTCATTGTTTCTAACACTTTATGAATACACCAACGGTGAATTGCTGGTAGAGGTAACTGAGTTATTTGAGATCGATTTGATACAATAGTTGTATACTAAACATGCATTTCTTTGTATCTAAACTAATTTCTACATACCTAATGTATATACCCACCAAAAAATTAGACAAAAATTCTCTATTCCAAGTAGTAAAATCTGAAAAAGGAGTGGCACATTAGAAGAAAAAAAATAAATAAAAATAGAGACTGACTGACCAACTAATACGTACACTCTGCCCGATGGGCACACAAAACACACTTAAACATTTCAGAAATATATATACAATACGCTGAACTTTAATAAAATGAAAAAAAAAAGTCATATAGAACATTAAATAAAAGCCATAGGTGCTCACCGTTCATAAAATAAACATATGTATATGTATCTTATTAATGTAAACATATTATCAGTATAAAGCAACAGAAATTTCGTCATACAAAGTCATCTTGTATCCTAGAGGAGCCGTCGATAGGGTATACCTAAATTATATGAAAACGAGTTCGTTTTCTGTTGATCGCTATTAAAGAAGAAAATATGTTTGTTCATTATGATTTAACTAATTTAAAAGTACATTTAAATTCAGTCTCATACCCGTACTTCTTAACATAAAAATTAAAAATAAATGTTATCCAATTCTATATTATACTATGTATCAAAAATTTCAAAAAAGCTGTTATATGAAAGAATCTCCAGCGCTTCTAACTGCATCAGAGTTTAAGAAAAAAAAAACTCCTTTTATTCAATTTAATAAAATTTTAATTTGAAGCAGTAAGCAAATACATCAGCTTACTGCATTCTTATTCATAATCGTATAATAGAATATATAACCCCTAAAGGACAAAGTCTAAAAGTCTTATAAATTAAGAAATATAGAAAATAACATAATTTTTATAAACGCGTAAAGTTGCAAAAGTAATTCAAATGATTTCATCGCAAAAAACAAACAAAAAGCAGCGATTGTTTTCAACAATTATGAAAATAATAATTACAATATAAAACTCCCTTTTGATTTCCAATGTTTATCAATAAAAAATAAAAAATAAGTAAGTTAACTAACAACAAAAAAAAAAAAAACTATCAGTACCTAAGCTGGAGTGCCGGATCAGTTTCATTTAAAAATGTTTATACATTTTTAAAAAGCAAAGCAAGTTTTCCAAAATAAATGTAGAAGGCTATAGCTAGAAAAAATTTTATACCCTATACTTTAAAAAACTGTAAATTAAGTATAAGAAATATTTCTATTATAGTTGCTATTACTATAGAGTATGTATCTTCAGGAATTCAGTTTTACTTAAAAACAGAAAATCCTCACAAACTTTTAAGTAAACGCAGAAAAAAAAACTGAATATATCGCATCTATACACAGACGAATATTGACAACAACAACACCAACAACAAGAAGAACAAAAGACATCAATGACAAAAAAAAGGTATTCAAAGATTGAAATAAACACTTATTTGTATGTACATACATACATACATACATACATACATAAAATCAATTTGTAGATATGTATGTATACATATCAAATTTTTTTATCAATGTTGAAGTATTTATCAGATCTACCTAATGAAAATATGTACATATGTATATGAAGCGTCGTTTAGTTAAAGCACAATGCAAATATAAATGATCTATACACTAGAAAAAATTTGCAGCTTAAAAATAAGCATGCTTGACATTAATTCAATAATTTTTAGTATAATAGAAAATGTCTATTGAGATATATACAAACTAATGAGTTAATGAGTTAAATGGATACTATAAATTAATATTTTGTCCATATTGAAATAAGAAATTTCAATATGACTAAACCTTCGCTAATGGTTCTTATTAATTCGGCATGATTCTTACTGATTTCAAGTTGGGTTTTCTCTGTGTGTAGAAAACTCTTTCAGTCAAAGAAGACGAATGTAGTTAAATAAACAAAATCTGTAATATAAACAAATTTCACACAGACCGACTTCAACGCGAGACAAATTTAAGCATGAGAAAATATAAAGCAATAGTAAGTATAAAAGCATACTAGGATTAGGGAAGTCCAGACATATGATATTATTTTATAGTACCAAATGTCGATACTGAAAACAATTTATTTCCACCTACATATAAATATCAGCGCAAATACACACACATAGCAGAATTCATATAAGAAATATCCAAGAAAATTTCAACAACACCCCACCTTTCACAAATCACGACTAGCCTTAAATTCTCCCCCAGATATGCATACACAAATTCCCCTGGCCATACATACATACATACACATAACCAATTTACCTCAATAACATCCTCACCCACCTCAAATCACGATCAGCCTTAAACTCCTACAGACAGACACACCCACAAATCTCCATGGCTACATATTACGTCAACAACCATGCCCACCCAAATCATGGTCAGCCTTAAACTCCTACAGAAATACAAACAGACAGACTCCCTCGGTTACATATTACTAGTACACCTCACCCCTCATAAATCGCAATCAGCCTTAAGCTCCTATAGAAATTCCTACAAACGTACACACACACACATATACACACACACACACACATATATATATATATATACATGCAATTGATCTAGCTCTACTACACGCCGCCCCCCTTCCAATCGAAGCTTCACCTAAATTCTCACAGACAGACAGACACACCCACGAATTCCTATGGTTACATATTACGGCAACAACGCCACCCACTCAAATCATGGTCAGCCTTAAATTCCCACAGTCTAGCAACACCTACATTAGCATTAGAAAAAATAACTTTCACGTTTTCCCGTCGGCATTAGGAAAAAAATAATAATCATGTTTTGCCGTCGGCATTTGAAAAAAATAATTATCATGTTTTGCCTTCGGCATTAGCAAAAATTATCATGCATTGACGTAGGCATTAGGAAAAATTATCATGTATTGCCGTCGGCATTTGAAAATAATTATGTATTGCCGTAGGCATTAGGAAAAATAAGTATGTATTGCCGTCGGCATTAAGAAAAAAAAAAAAAAAAAATAATCATGTATTGCCGTCGGCATTTGAAAAAATTATCATGCATTGCCGTAGGCATTAGGAAAAATTATCATGCATGCCGTAGGCATTAGGAAAAAAAAAATAATAATCATGTTTTGCCGTCGGCATTTGAAAATAATTATGTATTGCCGTAGGCATTAGGAAAAATAAGTATGTATTGCCGTCGGCATTAAGAAAAAAAAAATAATCATGTATTGCCGTCGGCATTTGAAAAAATTATCATGCATTGCCGTAGGCATTAGGAAAAATTATCATGCATGCCGTAGGCATTAGGAAAAAAAAAATAATAATCATGTTTTCCCGTCGTCATTAGGAAAAATCATTTTCCCGTCGGCATTTGAAAAAATTATATTCATGTTTTGCCGTCGGCATTAGGAAAAATTAATAAACATGTTTTGCCGTAGACATTAGGAAAAATTAATAATCACTATTTCACCATTGGTATTAGAAAAAATCATTTTCATGATTTTCCTCGTCTGTATATACACACATAAAAACCGCCAAACTATGAACCGCCCTAATACATTCACACAAAATATTCCACACACAAACATCCACGGTCAGGCAGACAGACAGACCGACAGACAGACATACACTTAATGTAAACAAAAACTCCTAATGTAAACAAAAAACTCCTAATGTAAACAAAAATCACAAATTTCCAAGAATTTAACAATTTTCAAATTTTAATTACCCAAATTTAACAATTTCAGCAACAATTTAACAATTTCAGCCCACAATTTAACAATTTCAGCCACAATTTAACAATTTTAATCGGCGCCAGAACCGCCAGTTCCCTACTACTGATATGGCTCGTTTCAAAGTGTTAAAATTATCACGGACGATAGATAACTCAATAAGAACCAGGAACTTTTAGGAATACGATGATTTTAAATTCTTCTGAATAGTTTAAATTTGCATATTGGATAGTTTGACGTGGCAGGGACGATATCTGCTCAAAACATTTTCCATTACAGTGGCCGCAAATAATTTAAGTTTTAGGCACAAGGGTCACACAATAAGTATTCTTGCTCAAAATTTGCTTTCATAAGAAAAAGACAAACGTGATATACTTTTCTATCATCTTTCTCAAGCAAAATCAAAAATTGATTAAGAAAACGTTTTTGTGTGTGAACCGAGTCTAAGATATGTTTAGGTCTTATAGATACGCTTACTTGATTTGGTGAGTTGGATAGATTTTAAATAGTTATTTAAATTCATACAGGCATATGCATTACATTGAAATGTATATACGAGTATTTGCAACTAAGCATACAATTTAAAATTATAACTTCTAACGGAAAGCTAGTTTTGAAATTTTTTTTGTATCCTTATTGATTCTTTGTCCTATTGTTTGCTTTTTCCTGTACCCACATAAATTTATATCGTAATGAAAGTAAAATCTAACGTACAACTGTCATAAACAATGTATTATTTCAAAATTAACATTTGGAAGGTCTTTGTTCAAAGATTAAAAAAATATCATTAATTTGTTTATTATAACATTTTTTTAAATAATGAAATAATCTACAATGAAAATATATGCTTTACTAATAAATTTAAATGTTCTGACAGGTTTTGTTCTAGATTCGAGTACATCCACAAAATAGTTAATGGGTGCAAGGAATTTATTACTTTCTAAAAATAAGCAGGTGAACATGACGAAGGTATGGCAGCCTTCAAAAACACCAACAACGGTTGGACAGTGTTTTGTCAATGTCAGAATTATAAAATTTTATTTGCAGGCGAGTCAAAAAAAAAAAAAAAAAAAAATTGCCCTCTAATCAAATTTAAAGTTATAGTCTAACTGAAATACAAGACTTACAGCCTATTTCACCAGTTCTATTTACATAAATAAGAGTATCAACTTATATTTTAAAGTCGTTTCTCATTGAATAATAAATATGTATTGACATTTAAATATAATTTGTGAGTATACTCTTAAGGAAACGAACAAGTAAATTAATAAAATTAATTAATAATTAATAAATTTAATTTCCCATATTGATAACAAAGATTATTTCAGGACTAAACCACTACATTTTCCTGATGGCCCATAACACTGTTGGCTTAATAAGAAAGTCATAGATAGAAAATGAAATTTAAGATTGCTGTTTATGATTTCATTAAGCACGTGCATTAATTTTTATTATTAATTAAGGCCACCTTAAAAGACAGATACTAAATGATTATGGTAATACGACTTTAGTAGGCATCATTGAATAAAATTTTTTTCGTTTTTTTTTCAGAAATTAGTTTGAATAAATGAAGCAAAAAATAAGTTCTTAACTGAATGAAATGTTTTATTAAATAATATGGTTTATTAAGGCATTTTTTCACGCACTTCACCAGCATCAACGTTATTCTACTAGCGCAGAGAGCGTTTGCTAACATCAGTTATTCAACTTATAATAAAAAGGAATATGGCTTTGTTCGATAAATTAATTTATTAGTATACATACATATTTATTTATATTTTTTGTTTTTTTTTTTCATTTTTAATCTAGGCGCACGGCAGTGCGCCAGGCCAAGTTCCCGCCAATGCACGCACTGTGTATATTTACAGGAAGCCATTCGAGCTGTTTTTACCCCCCTCATAACTTTTTTCACCGCAACCGTAAAATTATGAAATTTAAACCATATTTAGAATAAATTTATGTAACCTCATATGCAAAGTTTGAAAGTTTTACAATGAAAGGTTCCGGAGATATGAAGGTGCAAAAAGTGCATATTTTAAGACATACTCACTGACTCACTGATCACTCATCAAATTGCTGAAGCAATTCCGCTATAGCTAGAGAGCTAAGATTTGGTACACGTGTAGATATAGGTGAGCAATGAACTAGAAAAATCTGAAAACCCGAAAATTTTAACCAAGGGGGCGGGGCTACGCCCATACAAATTAAAATTTGTGCTAGTGAGCTGAAATTTAGTACAGAGCTAAGTCTAAGTGGGCAATAAACAAAAAAAAATTAAAATTTAAAAAGTTTGGCCAGGAGGGCGGGGCTACGCCCATAACGGCTAGAACTAAAAAAGCAAATCTAATTCGCTTAATGGAAGCTATTTTATTGAAATTTGGCATACATATTGCGATAGGGCAAGCCTAAAAATTTTCCATTAAAAAAGTGGGCGTTAACACGCCCATACAATTTCAACCTTATTTTCGTGTTCTACGGCTCAGCATATTTAGATATATTTATTATTTCTGTATGTATTATTATCCGTTTGCAACGAAACTTGACACAAATAATAAACACTGGCCGAAAAAAATCTTAAGTTTGGAAAAGTGGGCATGGTTATGCCCATAAATATTAAAAATTAAAAGTTGCGCTAAGGAGCTGAAATTTGATAAACGAGTAGGTATAGGTGAGAAAACAACAAGAAAACCCTGAAAACACAGAAATTTTAGTCAGAGGGGCGGGGTTGCGCCCATAACAATTAAAAATTAAAAGTTGCGCTTATGAGCTGAAATTTGATACCCAAGTAGGTCTAGGTGAGAAACCAACTAAAAAAATCTGTAAAAATCAAAAAAAATTCTCAGAATGGGCGGGGCCACGCTAGTATTGCTTGAACCTGAAAACTTACAGCCGTATTAATAAAACTTATTAAAGCTTTCTAAGAAAAATTTCTTATGAAAATTTGTGTTAGAACCCTCTAATAAAGCCTTAAAAAGTTATATTAATAAGGCTGTTAATATACAGCTTTTGACTTAAGCCATTTTAGTGAAACTTTGCATATATGTTGCACGTATACAATACTTTAAACTATCACCTAAAAAAGTGGGCGTGATCACTCCCATAAAATTTTAGCCTTGTGTTTAATCTACTTCGGTCTAGCATATTTTAGAAGAAAATTATCATGAATTATAAGCGCTGCTCACAACAATATTAAGAGTTTAAAATAGTAGGAGGGGTAATGCTCATAAAATTATATGGTACAGTTCACGCTAAAGAGCTGAAATTTTATATACAAGCAATTGTAGATGAGTAAAACAGTGGGCAAATCTTAAAACCAAGAAGTTTTATCCGCTAAAACTCTAATTTGCGCTAGAGAGCTGAAATTTGGTACACAACTTAATCTAGATTAGAGATCACTAAAAAAATGTAAGAAACCAGAAAATTTAAATAAGGGGTTGGGAACAAGAACTGTAAACACAAAATTAAGTTAAATTTTATTGAAACTTTTCATACACATTGCACTTGTCCAAAGTAAAAATTTCGTTTTGAAATTGGCCTTGACTACTTCCATAAATCTTAGCTTTTTCTTTCATGTACTTCGGGTTAGCAGTTTTTAGTCTATTACTCATGTATTTCTCAATAGCTTTTTCCTACAAAACTTTACATGAATCATAAGCACTAACAGATATAAAAGTCGGTGGGGCCAGGTCCATCAAAATTTTACATAATATTATACTGTAGAAAGCTGACATTTTGTAAACAAATAGTTCTAATTGATTTACTCAGTCGGAAAATCAAAAATTAAAGCACCACCTACTCTATTGAAACTTTGCATGCAAATTGGGAATATCCTTTTGATTTATGTACTTCGGCTAAGCAGACTTTAATATGTCAATATATTGAGAAAATAGGCGGGACCAATCCCACTAAAATTGACGCTGTATTTTACATGTTTCTTTCCAGACGACTCTTAACAAATTGCGTACACACTGGCGACCCGTTTTAATAACATAATAATTCATTTTTAAGGTGTACAATTCAAAACTCATCACGCTCTAACCCATTATTTTATGTAACTATGAAACTTTTAACTGGCACAGTGATCAAAAATAAAAATTTAACTCCCTAGAAATTTTAAGTTTAAAAAATGTTATCATAGAAAATTTTTCAAAAAGTAGTCAGATCCTCACAAAAACATAAATGTGAAAAAAGGCCAAGTTCCTATCAAAAATTTCGGCCATCAAAAGCAGTGAGATATAAATTTTGTCCAAGTTCTTGTTTGGCACAAAACCTTTCACTAACATATGCTATGCATTATATACATTTGTAATCGTAATTGTGTCATATGATTTTTAGATAATCTGCTAACTTGGCAATATTTTTGCCTTTCTAAAAGGAAGAGAATAATGTATATTTGTTGATTTCTTTATATCAGTAAAAATGTTGTCAAGTTTGCAGATTATCCTAAAATTATATGACACACTTACGATTACAAATGTATATAATGCATAGCACATGTTAGTGAAAGGTTTTGTGCCAAACAAGAACTTGGTCAAAATTTATATCTCACTGCTTTTGATGGCCAAAATTTTTGATAGGAACTTGGCCTTTTTTTCACATTTATGTTTTTGTGAGGATTAGGTTAACACGAAGTCGTTTCACTCAAGCATGTTAAACAATTCTTGCATCAGCCTTTTTAGTGAAAGACGTTGGCGATGGAAATCTTGACTTTCCTGTAATAGATTAAAGAAAAGATATACAAGTTTCGTTTAATATATTACAAAAAAGCCAAGATTTCTGACGTCAGTGCTTCTGTTTTTTTATAAAGAGAAGTAATATATTACTACTATTACTAGGTGTGAGCTAAAGGCCTATATTGCTAAAGCTCTTTTGCTTTATTAGCTTATAATTTCAATTATAAGTTAATATAATGATAAATAAATAAATAAATATTACTAAGTGGTACCTTCTTTAGGAAAGGGACAGGCAGTGAAGGAAGAGACAGAGAAAAGCTTCATTCTTTACAAGTCTGCTTTTTGCAGTAGTAGCCATTTTATCGGTTATTTTACTTTGTTGATGTTCTACTACACAACGAATGTAACATCAGAGCGCCGATGTTACATTAGGATTAGTATCTGCTGAAGTCGGTATAGTTCAGCGATCATTGACTGACTTCATCACTTTAACTTTCCCACAACAACTGACACAAAGGGACACTAATGTACGTCAAAAAAAAAAAAAAAAAAAAAAAAAAATGCGTGGTGTTGTTATTTAATGACTGCTGAATAAAGGGATTGAATCCAGTATCTTCGGTTTGCCAACTACTTCAGTCAACGCCACCCATAGACACAAACAGATGGTTTATCTTTTTATCATTAAAAATTCATGTTAAAACTGATGTTAGCACATGCTCTCTGCTATTGTAAGAAGACACGGTTACTAATTAACGAACTACATGATTGCGTTAATTACTTTCAACCACACTGAATTCAGTATTCAGTGTTATAATATTCACACCACAATGCACAAGAAATAAAAAGTAACTTTCACATTCACATCGACATAATATATTGATAACTAACAATGAAAAAGTTTTAAAACAACGGTAACGCTGGTCAATTCTTTAAAGACAATAGAGAAATAAAAAGGTTCTATGGCAATGAATTCATGCTGTGTTGTGTGAGGATTCATTGCTATTTTCAGTCATTGGAGTGTATTTTAACACAAAATTAAAGTGGATGCATAGGAAATGATTCCGATTCAAAATATGAATACAATTTTATACATTCAATATTATGAGCGGTCTGGTATACACAATTCATTTTTAGAATGAATGCACACTTTTGCATTTTATTGCCATTCTTTAGTACTAATGAAGTGCATAATAGACCCCTGCACAATACCACTTATAAGAACTTTTAAGACTTGAGGGATTTTTCAAATGCTTTACTACAGCAAAATCTTCTAAAACAAATGCTTAACAATACTGATTGCAAGAAATTTGTTTAAGTTATTGCAAGTATAGAAGAAAATACTTCGTGACGAAAGAATTTGTGATGCTTGCTTTTTTATACAAATGAACGCTCATATAAACGTCATGTATGATCTTTTATTTTTCTGCGCACATACAAAAGCACACATGCATTGACATTAGTTGTGGGCGCTTGTTCTAAAAAACCACCTCTAAAACACATAATAGCTTACCATCTACATCTTACGCGCACACTCAAACGTACAATATGCAAAATAACAAGCATACACGCATCAACACTACTTCTTTTGAGTGTTTTTTACGAACAAGAGGTTTTCGCGATATCGCTTGTAAATACTCATATACACGAATATCAAGACATCTATGCACGCTTGTTAAACGACAACATTTCTTATTGGTTTAGTATAATACATGCTATGTCAATACATTTTAAAAACAAGACTAACATGTGTATAATTAGTAAAAGAACAAAACGACAATGGTGAGACTGTTGTAAATATAGAGATGGTGAAATTGAGCTTACAATACAAAAAATGATGAAAGTTTAGTGGCCTTCGAAAACGGCTGCCTGTTCCGTTCAACTATGTGTTGTCAGAATATTTACAACTAACTTTGGTGTTATTTGTTCATTAATAATTATCACATGTAATTTGGCTTAAAAAGCGATACGAACTTTAACCTGTTAAAACGTAAATATAGGAACAAATGGAGTTCGAATAATAATAAAAATTAACTAAGATATATTTACATTTCAAGACTGTTTACGCAGCCCTCTCTAGTGCATAATGGCATATTTATTAATGTTGTCATATTTCATACTCATATTTATTAATGTTAGCATATTTTATTTTATTTGGCATTATTTCATTTACTTACTCACAAATATCAAATAAATCATCATCAAAATCAGTTGAATAACTTCGGCGAGAAGCGAATTCCCCTATACCATCTGTGGTTTCGGAAAGGCAGTAATTGCAAAACTAACCCCTTCTTGATCCGGTTTTTAAAAATGGATATAGTGCTAGTGTATTTTTAGACGCAGGTGTATTTATGTTATGACCTTTAAAGGTTAGATAGCTTCATAGGGACGAAAATTTTCCATCTAGGTCCTACTTTTAAAACAATATATAGGTTTTTTTAAGATGCAGTTGTACTCGTATCTATATTTTGAATTTTCTAAGCGTCTGTTGTCTAGCTAAGAAGAATCAGAAACCTTAACCCCTTGATATTTTAAGATTCAGATATACTCGTTTTTATACTTTAACTTTCATGAAAATCGGTTCAACTGTCTCGCAAAGTCATAAATAACACCCTCCTCCCACTAAGGTGATCGTTGTACTTTATATAAAACATATATTCCATGTGCATGTAGTGTTATAATAAAAAACTAGCTTTGTGGAAAAGCTTTCAATTTGCATACAACCCAATGAACACAAAAAATTTTATTAAATAACCCAACCTGCTTACATAAAACGGAACTTTCAATACATAGAATATGATATTGAGGAGCTCCAAACAAAAATGTTGTCCCTAAAATATGGCGTATTCTGATTATGATAAAATTTGTAAAAATAATTTTTGAATTAGTGCAAAGAAATCAGGGTTTCGAACATTATGTCTAGAGAGATTTCTAGAGTTGATTTTGACGTTGCAATAGCACATTTATATACATTTTATGGATGCAGCGATTATGAGTGTCGTTGTGGTAAGGAACCATTCAGTCTACAAAAATATTTTCTAAAGGTAATTGTAGATCCTTTTACTTTGAAAGTATAAAAATGGATTTGATAAAATTCCAGCAAAAAACTAACATACAAATCACTAGTTACAGCATTGGTGAACTCAGTTTCAAGTTGTTCTATTTCTGGTGCAATATCAACGAATTTTGCACATGGTTGTGATACAAGTAAGCTTAAAATGTTGTCTTGAACAATTTTTGATATAAACAACAGCCTGGGAATATCAAATTAGTACCTGTAGTGTTTGCTATGCAATGAGAGTGGTTAACCTTTGAAACTAGTTTCGACTTTTTTTTGCTGGGATATTTATTGAAATAAACAAGTTTATAAGGTTAATTTTAAAATTTTTTGGGCGAATTCTTTCGCATTTTTTAGGTCATTAATATCTGAACTGTGTGTATGACAACTAGGGTTTGAGAAATGGGAATTCCCGGGCGGAAAATGCCGGGAAATGTCTGCCTGATATTCCCGGGAAATTTTTTGAAATTGCACGTTATTTCATAAATATATATAATATAGACTTTTGTGATACACATATTTATAAAATGGCGTAAATGACAGTCAAATTTGTTTTCATTCCTTAAGAAATTTATATTATAATACTGATTCACTTTAATTTTCATTGTTTTTGATGTGTAAACATCTAGGGGGTAAAAATCTTTTGACTTTGATTTCTTTGCTGAGATTTCTTTGCTTTTTGCTTTTGCTTTGCATTGTGAAATCGGTGTGAGCTATGTATGAGTGTATTAGTGTTTGAAAGAATCAATACCAAGCAGAGAAACAAGTCGACCGGCTCGAAGCCGACGGTGCGCCGCCGGTTATTTTTCTGCATATTTCAGTACACCAAAGGTGAAATTGAACCGTAAGAGCTACGGACTTGAAATTTGGACAAAATATGTAGACATTTGGCCACTACAACAACAAATACATGAGAGTTAAAAACTAAAGGGTGTTCCAAAACGAGCAACGAAAAATGTTAAAATCCCATGTAATATATGTACATAAAATTGTATGTACATATATACAATTGAAATTTTAAAAGTTAGTGTATTTTTATACAGACTACAACAATTAACACTAAATTTAAAAAATTTAAATCCATGGGTGTTCCATCAGTTAATGCAATTTTGACTTTGTAATTTTGACAACTTGCTGTATCTTGGAAACCGTAAGAGTAAAACTCTTGAAATTTTCAAAAACGGTGAAACTAAAAAATCAAAAAAATATAAAAAAGCACCAAATTAAAAAAAATCTCTAGGACTAAAATAAATCGCGAAAAACCGCAAAAATCGCCAAAATTAAAAAAATCCTTAAACAAAAAAATCGCCAATGTGAAAAAATCGCCTAAATAAAAAACCCCAAAAACAGAAAAAAGTCGCCAAAATGATAAAAACCCCCAAAAAACAGAAAAAATCGCCAAAATGAAAAATTCGATAAAATGAAAAAATCGCCAAAATGAAAAAAATTGCGAAAATTAAAAAAACCCAAAAAAAAGACGCCAATACGAGAAAAAAGCGATAAAACTGAAAAAAATCGTTTAAACTGAAAAAAACTTAAAAACGGAAGAAAGCTAAATCAAAAAAAAAAATTATCAAAACCGAATGTGCGCGAGTCAATGTCGCACTTTACTGAATTTATTTTAATTGCAATGCGTACACAACAACAAGAACAGCAACAACTAAACGATGAACAACAGCAATTAAAAATTAAAAAATAAAAGAAATGCATTTACCATAGATGAGCACTGCAGTACCACTAAAGTTTCAGTAAAATCAAAAAAGTTTTACTGATTACTAAAAATTTTTTCTACAATTTTTATAAATTGCCTAAATGATTTGTTATATGATGAGGTGCATTGAATTTTCAGTAATCAGTAATGGCCGTATTCATAATGATATTCTACCAAGTGGCTAAATGTTTTTCATACAAAAGTTTCAAAATTTAAATGAAAAAACTTTGGCACTTGCTACAATTTTATTATGATTACGGCCCTACGATTTTACTGGTAATGCAAATTAAATTTCATTAGCAGTAAAAATTTACTGAATTTTTTTTAGTAATCAGTAAATTTACTGCTTAATTGCAGTATTTTGAATGCAGTAGATATACATATACTGCAGTGTGCCCATTTACTAACCAAATAAGTTTAATAAAACAAACAAAAACCAACAAATTCATATGTATTTACAATATTGAAAGCTTTGATACTTTTAATTAATTAATTTTAAAAAATATACTAAAAGCATAAGTACTTCCAACTTAAAAAAAATTTTTCATTACTAGATGTTTACACATCTCCTCTGTGATCGGACTCACATTGCTTTTTTTTTAATATATTTTACAAAATTTTTTTTTGAATAATTGCATGATGAAATTGTTTAGGTTCTCTTTTAAAGTAGATACGTTTTTCATCGTCACTTTAAACACTAATACCCTGTCTATCGATGTCGAGAGAAAGTTTTTGTTTCAAATGTATCTGTAAAAAAGAAATAATTCCTTTGACACTGATAAGCACGCAGTAAAATGTCCATTAAATTTTTTTTACTGTAAAATTAAAATATGAGCTGTTCAAATTTATACGGAAATTTAATAAAAATTCCATACCATTTCTCCTAATTTGTCTACGAGATAAATTATTGCTCTATTCAAAAACTACATGCAAGATGCATTTATTAAAGGCCGTTTCAGACTTTAATACAAGTGTCAATACTTTTGTGAAAATGAAACTCTGACATCCTGAGTTGTTATTGTTTTTTGAAAATTTGGAAACTGAAATTATATCAGCGAGGCATTTTATTTATTATTATTAATAGTTGTACTATAGTCTAAAACAGCCTTAATGACTGTCGTTTAATCACTAAAACATAAGAAAGTGGACTACTTTGTATAAGTATTAATGGTTGCAATGATCAAATCGTTTCCTAAAGTAAATAATTTGATGCTAAGCAAATTGAAACAGATTTTTTTCCGAATTAGTGAACAAATCTTGGAAATTATATTAAAAATTTTAAGCTCATAGAAGCTGTAAAAACTGTGACGTTAAACTCTGAAGGAAATATTTTGGAAGAAATAATATGAGGAATGAAAGACATTTAGATCGACTGGCTCAGGCTATGTAAAATTTGGCGCAGCTTAGTATAGTACTGCAACTTGCTTATACTTAACGATAATAGTCCTCCTGGAAATTCTTCAACAATAATGAGAAACAAACATGGCGCATTCTTAATAAAGTGATTTGGAAGCCTTATAAAACTGTTTACATTTTGTGGAAACAGTCGTCAATTGTATTAACTTTTGTTTAAAAAAAATTTACATTAATAAAACAATCGAAATTTCGCCAACTTACAGTTAATAAATATACTTAATTTAAAAACCTAACCTAGAATTCTCGGAATTCCCGGGAACGCGATTTTTTCTTTCCCGTTTCTCGGGAAGTTCAAAAGCCCGGGAAATCCCAAACCCTAATGACAATTGATATACTCGTATGTATGTAAATCAGCGATATGAGTGCGGTACATGTTGCGTATACTTAATGTTATATAAATACAAGTATATATATTACTCATACGTACATTGCATTGATTTTATCATGAATAGAAACAACATAATTAATTGATGATTCTAGTATTTTTTGTTTAAGCTAATTAATTTCATAGCTTTTATTTATATGTATATCTTTTTATTAATTATTATATAAATCAGTTATAACATTTGAAATTTATAAATAAATAAATTATAAGGATTTAATTAATAATAGCTTTAAAATAAGTTTATATATTTATTATATGAATTAATCCAATAATTTTATCCAATATTTTACCATAAATAAATTGAATTGAAAAATTTAAGCAAATTGTTTCATTTGTAAAATATGTATGTACTTTTCCATTGCACATACGTTTGTTTTGCATACACATTTTAGAGAGTTATGCACATTTTTGAATATTCACTTATTTTATTTTTTTTTAATTTATATATAATTTAAATTTGGTTTGATGCATTACTATGTTTAGAGGCATATGCTGAAGTTTTGACAATATTCAGCTTGATTATAAGTAGTAGGGAACTGCCGGTTCTGGATCAATTAAAATTGTTAAATTGTTGCTGAAATTGTTAAATTGTGGGCTGAAATTGTTAAATTGTGGCTGAAATTGTTAAATTGTTGCTGAAATTTTAAAATTCTTGGAAATTTGTGTTTTCGGCGGCGCTTTGATGTTTTTTGTTTACATTAGGAGTTTTTTGTTTACATTAACTTTGTGTGAACGGGTGATTTTTTTTGGGTTACATTAATTGTGATAACGGGTGATTTTTTTTTGAGGTTTCATATGAGTGTATATGCCGACGGCAATACATGATAATTTTTCGTAATACCGAAGGCAAAACATGATAATTTTTCCTAATGCCTACTGCAATACATGATAATTTTTCCTAATGCCGGGCAATACATGAATATTGTTTTTTCAAATGCCGACGGCAAAAAATGAATATAATTTTTTCAAATGCCGACGGGAAAATGATTTTTCAAATGACGACGGGAAAACATGATTATTATTATTTTCTTCCTAATGCATACGGCATGCATGATAATTTTTCCTAATGCCGACGGCAATACATGATAATTTTTCCTAATGCCTACGGCAATGCATGATAATTTTTCCTAATGCCTACGTCAATGCATGATAATTTTTCCTAATGCCGACGGCAAAACATGATTATTATTTTTTTCAAATGCCGACGGCAAAACATGATTATTATTTTCTAATGCTCCCAGTGTTGCCATACTGTAGAAATTTGTTATCGTAATACTATATCAGTAATATCAGAGAAAGAAGGTTTGATGACTACTAGGTCATATGGTTTCATATGAATCATGGGAATGTGCTTGTGTGATTTCCTCACGCTAATAAATTCTTATAAAATAAAATAATTAAATAAATGAATAAAATAATTACATAAATTATTTTATTTATTTATAAAACGTTCTCATGTATGTGAACACCCCTAATGCTTGTGTGTGGGGGGTCCAGCTTGTTTGTCGCTGGTAAGCTTATATTCTGTTTATTTGTTTAAGAAATATATTTGTATGTAGGTATGTATGTGTGTATGATGCATGCATGCATGTATGTATGTATGTATGTATGTATGTGTGTATGATGTTTGTATGTATGTATGTATGTATGTGCGATCGAAAGAACTTGTGCGTGGAATATTTTGTGGCTGTGTAGAATACATTTATATTTTGCAACGTAATCATTTTCTTTGGCTGCGATTATTTTAAAGCAGCAAGTTTCAACTAACTACAGTCATAAGCAGAGAAACAAAAAGTAAAAATTTGCAAGTTAGCAAAAATGCTAACTTCTCCTCCTCCTTCCCACTTCCTTCTCTTTCCTTTATGTAGTTTGTTTTTGAAATAAGAAAACACTTGTAGATTTTTTATTTTTCTATACATTTATTGTTTAAAGGTTTTTAAAATTTTATAATAATACATACATTAATATTTTAAAGAGTGTAAAAATTCATTTAAAGCAAGATATTTCTTTTGTTAGTAAAATAGCATTTTTTAATGCGCAGACACCAAGTTTATGATAATTACAATAAAAATATTCTGGATACTTAATCTCCATTTGTTTAAAGTTGATACAGCCTATATCCTCAACGTTAAAAATTTTTCGGCATAAAATTTTTTCCAACCATCGTCTTTTCTCTTCACCTTTTACATAAATTTTAGAACATCTTGCGTTGGCTTTTAAAAAATTGCAAACGCTTTCAAATGAAACTGATCCGGCACTCCAGCTTAGGTACTGATAGTTTTTTTTGTTGTTAGTTAACTTACTTATTTTTTATTTTTTATTGATAAACATTGGAAATCAAAAGGGAGTTTTATATTGTAATTATTATTTTCATAATTGTTGAAAACAATCGCTGCTTTTTGTTTGTTTTTTGCGATGAAATCATTTGAATTACTTTTGCAACTTTACGCGTTTATAAAAATTATGTTATTTTCTATATTTCTTAATTTATAAGACTTTTAGACTTTGTCCTTTAGGGGTTATATATTCTATTATACGATTATGAATAAGAATGCAGTAAGCTGATGTATTTGCTTACTGCTTCAAATTAAAATTTTATTAAATTGAATAAAAGGAGTTTTTTTTTCTTAAACTCTGATGCAGTTAGAAGCGCTGGAGATTCTTTCATATAACAGCTTTTTTGAAATTTTTGATACATAGTATAATATAGAATTGGATAACATTTATTTTTAATTTTTATGTTAAGAAGTACGGGTATGAGACTGAATTTAAATGTACTTTTAAATTAGTTAAATCATAATGAACAAACATATTTTCTTCTTTAATAGCGATCAACAGAAAACGAACTCGTTTTCATATAATTTAGGTATACCCTATCGACGGCTCCTCTAGGATACAAGATGACTTTGTATGACGAAATTTCTGTTGCTTTATACTGATAATATGTTTACATTAATAAGATACATATACATATGTTTATTTTATGAACGGTGAGCACCTATGGCTTTTATTTAATGTTCTATATGACTTTTTTTTTTCATTTTATTAAAGTTCAGCGTATTGTATATATATTTCTGAAATGTTTAAGTGTGTTTTGTGTGCCCATCGGGCAGAGTGTACGTATTAGTTGGTCAGTCAGTCTCTATTTTTATTTATTTTTTTTTTTTTCTTCTAATGTGCCACTCCTTTTTTTAGATTTTACTACTTGGAATAGAGAATTTTTGTCTAATTTTTTGGTGGGTATATACATTAGGTATGTAGAAATTAGTTTAGATACAAAGAAATGCATGTTTAGTATACAACTATTGTATCAAATCGATCTCAAATAACTCAGTTACCTCTACCAGCAATTCACCGTTGGTGTATTCATAAAGTGTTAGAAACAATGAAATATCTATGTTTTGAGAGAATTTTTCCCCTCAAGTATTTCTACATGAGGTTTGAGGGGTCAATCACTGTCGCATTCATATGTAATGATTATTCACTTAAAAAACGTCATCATCACCATCAATCATCTCCGTATACAATACATTCATGAGTTGGGTTGATCCAGATACAATTGCTGTCTCATCACCTTCTAACAGCTTTATATATTTTGCTAGTATGCATGCCTTAGCATGCTTCTATCGATAGTGACGTAAGAGTCTGAGATGTAGTAGTGTTACAATTAAAAATCTTTGCTATTAGAATTTACCAGTTCGCTCTTTTGAATTTTTGCAAAGTAGATACATATGTATGTATTTCATTGACCACAAAATCATAAAATTTCTTTGCTTACAAAATCGTATGACGTGAGGATTTTTTTATTTTTTTTTTTTTTATTTATTTTTTTTAATTATACATGCTTCGGCATGCTTTCATTTTTTTCTATAAATTTATGTAATACTCATACAGATACAGATATAAAGTAAGATCTGTTTACTGTACATTTTAAAATTTATGCATGCTTCAGCATGATTCTAGTTGAAGCGCATATTCATTCACTAAGTTTGTTTGATACTTATTCATACACATGTACATTCTTAAAGATTGGATATCAAAGTCCAATTTCCGTAGTTTATCTATATTTTCTAAAGATCTGATAGCTAAAGAAATAAATAGAGTGAAGATCTTCTATAATAATTTCATTTTCATATTGTAAAATTTTGCGTGCTAGCGCTTTCGATGGGAAAATATACATACAACTTTATAAAAAGTGATAATATGATGTGCTGCTGAATATTGCACTATGTTATAGTTCATTTTAAACACTGAAGTTTTAGCAATATTTCATTCAGACCAACAAGTTTAGAGAGAATTCCACTACATTTAGTTAATTATCTTTCTTAAGACTCATCATTCCTAATCAATCCTGCAAAAACAACACAAACTAGATTTTTCGTTTTAATTTTATTTTTTTTTTAAATTCAACATTCATTCTTCAAATTACTTTATACTATATTAAGTAGCTTTTCCTCATTTGTTGAGTTGACTTTAATAGGAGACATTTTAATGGTGCGATGAACTTTTCTATTGCATGCATTGAGTAAATCTTTATACATACCAATCCACTTATATGAACCATTAAAGCTAATTCTTTTCACATCATACCTTTCAATGATCTATTAAATCATTCTAATATTGATGCTTTCATATTAAGTAATCTTTAATCTTCTATTTATGTATGAGTTTTCCCAAGTATTTATTAAAAAATTCTTTAGAATCATCTGTTTGTAAGTTTTTTGGTACCCGTACCACTTCAAAAATATTTTCCATTGCCTTGGTTTTTAGAGTACAGCTTTTATTTTCAGCTGTACTTTGAGAATGCGTCAATTACAGTCTTCAAAAATCAACAATTTCTATTTTCTGTAGAATAGTTCTACATTTCACCTAACTTAGCTCCATAAAACATCATATATTCCTGTCATTACATCTCTACAAGCACAAACAGTTGTTGAAATTTAATATGGACTTCGTTAACTAAATTCCTTTTTAAAGACATTGAATTGTTTCACAGATTTTTTCGAAAGTGTTGTGATCTACATCTTGCACTTTCAGCTATTTATACTAACATGTAGTTAATTTTCTAATCTATATATTTAACCGTAAACTCTTCAATTTGTTTTTAATTATTTACTTTTTAGAATTGCTTTTTCAATTTTATAACTGTCTTCTTTCTCTAATTTTATTTCACGTTGTTGTTCCTCAATTTGCATTTAAATATATTCTTGAATATTAATGCTTTAAGCTATATTATTAATTTGTCTTGTATTTTATCTTCATTCAGTTTAATGTAACTATCAACAATAGTTTGTATCTAATTCATTTATGCCTTCCAATACTGATAAGTCAGTATAAATGTCTTCAGAATTGGAAGTCTATGAGTAAAATCATCGTCATCATCATTCTCAGTATTAGCATCATTAAATATGATGGTATTATCAAATATTGTTCCTTCTACTAGTTTCTTTTGGGGTACTTGTCTATATCTTGAGTGAAGGTTTCTCAGGCTTTAAACTTGTATATTTTCAACTTCTGTCTTGATTTTACTTTCTTCTTTCATAAGAATTCTTTTAATATTTTTAGAACTATTTATGAATTCTTCTGCTATAGGTTTAAATGTATCTTTTAGTTGTTCACTTGTATCTATTTCACCAGTTTTTATACTGCGAAGCTTTTTCTTCAACACATTTCTTGTCAACACCAACTGTTTTAAAATTTTCTCATCCAGGGCAAATAACAGGTATCAGCAATCATATCAGCTTTTCAGGAGCTGGTCTGGTTTTCAGATCAGCTTTTCAGGACCTGGTCTGGTTTTCAGATCAGCTTATCAGGACCTGGTCTGGTTTTCAGATCAGCTTTTCAGGACCTGGTCTGGTTTTCAGATCAGCTTTTCAGGACCTGGTCTGGTTTTCAGATCAGCTTTTCAGGACCTGGTCTGGTTTTCAGATCAGCTTATCAGGACCTGGTCTGGTTTTCAGATCAGCTTATCAGGAGCTGGTCTGGTTTTCAGATCAGCTTATCAGGAGCTGGTCTGGTTATCAGATCAGCTTATCAGGAGCTGGTCTGGTTTTCAGATCAGCTTATCAGGAGCTGATCTGATTTTTAGATCAGCTTATCAGGTAACAGATCAGGCTATCAGGAGCTGTTCAGATTTTATTTTCAAGATATCTGAGTCAGATTTAGTTATCAGTGTACAAGTAGCTAGCCATTTATAACATTTATATACATGAAGTTTAAAGTCAGATGAAATACGAAAAAGTAAAGTTTTATCTAGTAAAATTATTTTCTATAACGATCATCGTTTAATTCACTATCTTTGCTTATAATCAAAAATCCATATTTATCCTTTCAACATGCTTTTTATTTTTCTCACCTAACTTAAACATTAAATATACATTATGATGATCTCTTATTAAATGTTTGGTGATTCTGGTGTAAGTTTTACATAAGTAGAATGAATCAACATTCGTATCTCTCCCCATACAAAAATATGCTTCCCACACGCATCATCGTTAAATATCATATTAGAATTACTTTGGACGGAAATAACAGATTCACTATCGGTAAATTTTGTAATATATTATTATTTTAATTGATGTAATTAATTTCTTCAGATATTTATATCTGGGGTGATATAAAGATTTTGAGTATAAATAAATGTTCTCAAAATTTAAGTCCATTAGGACTTTCTAGCAAGCCAATCATAGCGTTTTTTTTTCGTAATTTGACAGGTCAACTATTGTTGCACGAATAGAATTTGATATAAAGGAACTATGATTTATTTTTGAACTATCGTTCGATGAATCATCAATATTTCGTACCAAGGTATTGTAGGTTGTTTTACTAACCGCATTTATGTAGCTAAATACATTTTATAAATATTATCTCTTATTATAAAAAAATAAACTAATACAGCTATACCATATTAGAAAATATTTTCTGAAATCGTATAGCTGCATTAGTTTATTTTTTCTATAATAAGAGATAATGATCCACACTCATAATCAAAACAGCATAAAAATATCCTTTTTTTGACTATGAGTATGCATCAATATTTATGAAATGCGTTTAGTTACAAAAATGTGGTTAGTAAAACAAAGTATATTTTAACAGCCTTATTTATAACACTTATTAGGGCTTTATTAAGACTTTTTAAGAAAAAATTTTTATAAAAAATTTGTTTTAAAAAGCCTTTCCAAAGCCTTAATAAGTATTATAAATAAGGCTGTAAGAGTTTAAAATCAGTATTTTTTTATGATAATACTGATTTGAAACTCTTAAAATATTCTTTGTTTTGACTATGAGTAGGGGCCATTATCTCTTATTATAGGACAAATAAAATAATATAGCTATACGATATCAGAAAATATTTTCTGATATCGTATAGCTACATTTTTAATTTTTCTATAATAAGAGATAATATTTATGAAATACATTTCATAAATATTGGCGCATACTCATAGTAAAAACAACCTAAAAATACCTTGGTACGAAATATTGATGAATCATCAAAATTTCATACCATCCTATATTTATGTTGTTTTACTAATCGCATTTTGTAAATAAATGCATTTCATAAATATTATCTATTATTATAGAAAGAATCAAATAGTATGGTTATATGATATTAGAAAACATGATTTCTGATATCATATAATCATACTATTTTATTTTTCTATAATAAGAGATAATGACTCATACTCATAGTCAAAACAAAGGATATTTATATGCTGTTTTGATTATGAGTATGCGTCAATATTTATGAAATGCATTTAGTTATAAAATGCGGTTAGTAAAACAAAGTATATTTTAAGTGTTTAAAACCACCATTTTTATGGTAATACCGGTTTTAAACACTTAAAGCATACTTTGTTTTGACTATGAGCATGAGCTGATATTTATGAAATGGATTTTATAAATATTGACTCATACCCTTAGTCAAAACAACATAAATAATTCTTGGTACGAAATATTGATGATTCATCGAACGATAGTTCAAAAATAAATCATAGTTCCCTTATATCAAATTCTATTCGTGCAACAATAGTTGACCTGTAAAATTACGAAAAAAAAAACGCTATGATTGGCTTGCTAGAAAGTCCTAATGGACTTAAATTTTGAGAACATTTATTTATACTCAAAATCTTTATATCACCCCAGATATAAATATCTGAAGAAATTAATTACATCAATTAAAATAATAATATATTACAAAATTTACCGATAGTGAATCTGTTATTTCAGTCCAAAGTAATTCCAATATGATATTTAACGATGATGCGTATGGGAAGCATATTTTTGTATGGGGAGAGATAAGAATGTTGATTCATTCTACTTATGTAAAACTTACACCAGAATCACCAAACATTTAATAAGAGATCATCATAATGTATATTTAATGTTTAAGTTAGGTGAGAAAAATAAAAAGCATGTTGAAAGGATAAATATGGATTTTTGATTATAAGCAAAGATAGTGAATTAAACGATGATCGTTATAGAAAATAATTTTACTAGATAAAACTTTACTTTTTCGTATTTCATCTGACTTTAAACTTCATGTATATAAATGTTATAAATGGCTAGCTACTTGTACACTGATAACTAAATCTGACTCAGATATCTTGAAAATAAAATCTGAACAGCTCCTGATAGCCTGATCTGTTACCTGATAAGCTGATCTAAAAATCAGATCAGCTCCTGATAAGCTGATCTGAAAACCAGACCAGCTCCTGATAAGCTGATCTGATAACCAGACCAGCTCCTGATAAGCTGATCTGAAAACCAGACCAGCTCCTGATAAGCTGATCTGAAAACCAGACCAGGTCCTGATAAGCTGATCTGAAAACCAGACCAGGTCCTGAAAAGCTGATCTGAAAACCAGACCAGGTCCTGAAAAGCTGATCTGAAAACCAGACCAGGTCCTGAAAAGCTGATCTGAAAACCAGACCAGGTCCTGATAAGCTGATCTGAAAACCAGACCAGGTCCTGAAAAGCTGATCTGAAAACCAGACCAGCTCCTGAAAAGCTGATATGATTGCTGATACCTGTTATTTGCCCTGGATGAGAAAATCTTAAAACAGTTGGTGTTGACAAGAAATGTGTTGAAGAAAAAGCTTCGCAGTATAAAAACTGGTGAAATAGATACAAGTGAAGAACTAAAAGATACATTTAAACCTATAGCAGAAGAATTCATAAATAGTTCTAAAAATATTAAAAGAATTCTTATGAAAGAAGAAAGTAAAATCAAGACAGAAGTTGAAAATATACAAGTTTAAAGCCTGAGAAACCTTCACTCAAGATATAGACAAGTACCCCAAAAGAAACTAGTAGAAGGAACAATATTTGATAATACCATCATATTTAATGATGCTAATACTGAGAATGATGATGACGATGATTTTACTCATAGACTTCCAATTCTGAAGACATTTATACTGACTTATCAGTATTGGAAGGCATAAATGAATTAGATACAAACTATTGTTGATAGTTACATTAAACTGAATGAAGATAAAATACAAGACAAATTAATAATATAGCTTAAAGCATTAATATTCAAGAATATATTTAAATGCAAATTGAGGAACAACAACCTGAAATAAAATTAGAGAAAGAAGACAGTTATAAAATTGAAAAAGCAATTCTAAAAAGTAAATAATTAAAAACAAATTGAAGAGTTTACGGTTAAATATATAGATTAGAAAATTAACTACATGTTAGTATAAATAGCTGAAAGTGCAAGATGTAGATCACAACACTTTCGAAAAAATCTGTGAAACAATTCAATGTCTTTAAAAAGGAATTTAGTTAACGAAGTCCATATTAAATTTCAACAACTGTTTGTGCTTGTAGAGATGTAATGACAGGAATATATGATGTTTTATGGAGCTAAGTTAGGTGAAATGTAGAACTATTCTACAGAAAATAGAAATTGTTGATTTTTGAAGACTGTAATTGACGCATTCTCAAAGTACAGCTGAAAATAAAAGCTGCACTCTAAAAACCAAGGCAATGGAAAATATTTTTGAAGTGGTACGGGTACCAAAAAACTTACAAACAGATGATTCTAAAGAATTTTTTAATAAATACTTGGGAAAACTCATACATAAATAGAAGATTAAAGATTACTTAATATGAAAGCATCAATATTAGAATGATTTAATAGATCATTGAAAGGTATGATGTGAAAAGAATTAGCTTTAATGGTTCATATAAGTGGATTGGTATGTATAAAGATTTACTCAATGCATGCAATAGAAAAGTTCATCGCACCATTAAAATGTCTCCTATTAAAGTCAACTCAACAAATGAGGAAAAGCTACTTAATATAGTATAAAGTAATTTGAAGAATGAATGTTGAATTTAAAAAAAAATAAAATTAAAACGAAAAATCTAGTTTGTGTTGTTTTTGCAGGATTGATTAGGAATGATGAGTCTTAAGAAAGATAATTAACTAAATGTAGTGGAATTCTCTCTAAACTTGTTGGTCTGAATGAAATATTGCTAAAACTTCAGTGTTTAAAATGAACTATAACATAGTGCAATATTCAGCAGCACATCATATTATCACTTTTTATAAAGTTGTATGTATATTTTCCCATCGAAAGCGCTAGCACGCAAAATTTTACAATATGAAAATGGGATTATTATAGAAGATCTTCACTCTATTTATTTCTTTAGCTATCAGATCTTTAGAAAATATAGATAAACTACGTAAATTGGACTTTGATATCCAATCTTTAAGAATGTACATGTGTATGAATAAGTATCAAACAAACTTAGTGAATGAATATACGCTTCAACTAGAATCATGCTGAAGCATGCATAAATTTTAAAATGTACAGTAAACAGATCTTACTTTATATCTGTATCTGTATGAGTATTACATAAATTTATAGAAAAAAATTAAAGCATGCCGAAGCATGTATAATTAAAAAAAATAAATAAAAAAAAAAAAAATAAAAAAATCCTCACGTCATACGATTTTGTAAGCAAAGAAATTTTATGATCTTGTGGTCAATGAAATACATACATATGTATCTACTTTGCAAAAATTCAAAAGAGCGAACTGGTAAATTCTAATAGCAAAGATTTTTAATTGTAACACTACTACATCTCAGACTCTTACGTCACTATCGATAGAAGCATGCTAAGGCATGCATACTAGCAAAATATATAAAGCTGTTAGAAGGTGATGAGACAGCAATTGTATCTGGATCAACCCAACTCATGAATGTATTGTATACGGAGATGATTGATGGTGATGATGACGTTTTTTAAGTGAATAATCATTACATATGAATGCGACAGTGATTGACCCCTCAAACCTCATGTAGAAATACTTGAGGGGAAAAATTCTCTCAAAACATAGATATTTCATTGTTTCTAACACTTTATGAATACACCAACGGTGAATTGCTGGTAGAGGTAACTGAGTTATTTGAGATCGATTTGATACAATAGTTGTATATTAAACATGCATTTCTTTGTATCTAAACTAATTTCTACATACCTAATGTATATACCCACCAAAAAATTAGACAAAAATTCTCTATTCCAAGTAGTAAAATCTGAAAAAGGAGTGGCACATTAGAAGAAAAAAAATAAATAAAAATAGAGACTGACTGACCAACTAATACGTACACTCTGCCCGATGGGCACACAAAACACACTTAAACATTTCAGAAATATATATACAATACGCTGAACTTTAATAAAATGAAAAAAAAAAGTCATATAGAACATTAAATAAAAGCCATAGGTGCTCACCGTTCATAAAATAAACATATGTATATGTATCTTATTAATGTAAACATATTATCAGTATAAAGCAACAGAAATTTCGTCATACAAAGTCATCTTGTATCCTAGAGGAGCCGTCGATAGGGTATACCTAAATTATATGAAAACGAGTTCGTTTTCTGTTGATCGCTATTAAAGAAGAAAATATGTTTGTTCATTATGATTTAACTAATTTAAAAGTACATTTAAATTCAGTCTCATACCCGTACTTCTTAACATAAAAATTAAAAATAAATGTTATCCAATTCTATATTATACTATGTATCAAAAATTTCAAAAAAGCTGTTATATGAAAGAATCTCCAGCGCTTCTAACTGCATCAGAGTTTAAGAAAAAAAAAAACTCCTTTTATTCAATTTAATAAAATTTTAATTTGAAGCAGTAAGCAAATACATCAGCTTACTGCATTCTTATTCATAATCGTATAATAGAATATATAACCCCTAAAGGACAAAGTCTAAAAGTCTTATAAATTAAGAAATATAGAAAATAACATAATTTTTATAAACGCGTAAAGTTGCAAAAGTAATTCAAATGATTTCATCGCAAAAAACAAACAAAAAGCAGCGATTGTTTTCAACAATTATGAAAATAATAATTACAATATAAAACTCCCTTTTGATTTCCAATGTTTATCAATAAAAAATAAAAAATAAGTAAGTTAACTAACAACAAAAAAAACTATCAGTACCTAAGCTGGAGTGCCGGATCAGTTTCATTTGAAAGCGTTTGCAATTTTTTAAAAGCCAACGCAAGATGTTCTAAAATTTATGTAAAAGGTGAAGAGAAAAGACGATGGTTGGAAAAAATTTTATGCCGAAAAATTTTTAACGTTGAGGATATAGGCTGTATCAACTTTAAACAAATGGAGATTAAGTATCCAGAATATTTTTATTGTAATTATCATAAACTTGGTGTTTGCGCATTAAAAAATGCTATTTTACTAACAAAAGAAATATCTTGCTTTAAATGAATTTTTACACTCTTTAAAATATTAATGTATGTATTATTATAAAATTTTAAAAACCTTTAAACAATAAATGTATAGAAAAATAAAAAATCTACAAGTGTTTTCTTATTTCAAAAACAAACTACATAAAGGAAAGAGAAGGAAGTGGGAAGGAGGAGGAGAAGTTAGCATTTTTGCTAACTTGCAAATTTTTACTTTTTGTTTCTCTGCTTATGACTGTAGTTAGTTGAAACTTGCTGCTTTAAAATAATCGCAGCCAAAGAAAATGATTACGTTGCAAAATATAAATGTATTCTACACAGCCACAAAATATTCCACGCACAAGTTCTTTCGATCGCACATACATACATACATACATACAAACATCATACACACATACATACATACATACATACATGCATGCATGCATCATACACACATACATACCTACATACAAATATATTTCTTAAACAAATAAACAGAATATAAGCTTACCAGCGACAAACAAGCTGGACCCCCCACACACAAGCATTAGGGGTGTTCACATACATGAGAACGTTTTATAAATAAATAAAATAATTTATGTAATTATTTTATTCATTTATTTAATTATTTTATTTTATAAGAATTTATTAGCGTGAGGAAATCACACAAGCACATTCCCATGATTCATATGAAACCATATGACCTAGTAGTCATCAAACCTTCTTTCTCTGATATTACTGATATAGTATTACGATAACAAATTTCTACAGTATGGCAACACTGGGAGCATTAGAAAATAATAATCATGTTTTGCCGTCGGCATTTGAAAAAAATAATAATCATGTTTTGCCGTCGGCATTAGGAAAAATTATATTCATTGACGTAGGCATTAGGAAAAATTATCATGCATTGCCGTAGGCATTAGGAAAAATTATCATGTATTGCCGTCGGCATTAGGAAAAATTATCATGCATGCCGTATGCATTAGGAAGAAAATAATAATAATCATGTTTTCCCGTCGTCATTTGAAAAATCATTTTCCCGTCGGCATTTGAAAAAATTATATTCATTTTTTGCCGTCGGCATTTGAAAAAACAATATTCATGTTTTGCCTTCGGTATTACGAAAAATTATCATGTATTGCCGTCGGCATATACACTCATATGAAACCTCAAAAAAAAATCACCCGTTATCACAATTAATGTAACCCAAAAAAAATCACCCGTTCACACAAAGTTAATGTAAACAAAAAACTCCTAATGTAAACAAAAAACATCAAAGCGCCGCCGAAAACACAAATTTCCAAGAATTTTAAAATTTCAGCAACAATTTAACAATTTCAGCCACAATTTAACAATTTCAGCCCACAATTTAACAATTTCAGCAACAATTTAACAATTTTAATTGATCCAGAACCGGCAGTTCCCTACTACTATTATAATTCGTTACAAAAAATCCTAAATATAATGATATCGCTTTAGAAAGAAAAAAAAATGTTATCGGCGTATTGTGTTGATGTTTTAAATATATAGCAGTTTTGTATAAAACTGATATCAATCATTAACTAATTGCAAATAATACATATCGTTACCTGAATGTAGAAAGGCCCTAACTCATTTGTTTTGAAATCGAAATTTTTGCATATTTCGGTACATACGATGTACCGAAATATGCAAAAAATCTCGATTTCAACAAAAAAAATGATTACGGGCCTTTCTCTATTAGGGTAGCGATATGCCTCCTGCATACTTTCTTACAAAGATATTCCCACACTTTTGAGAAAACTTTTCTGAAGGTTTAAGTTTTACAATATGTGGTAGGGTCTTATTTTATTTGGTATCTTATATTTTTATGCCAAATAATTTTCATATTTTTTTTTTTAAATTTTTTATGTTACCTCAGATGCAGTTAGACGTATCATCACCATAACCACAAAGAACAAAAGGAACAAAAGTTATTTCCAATAATGTATTTGTTAAAAAAAACATAACATATTTGCCATTGCCATAACTATAACCATTGATACCACTTCAAATTTGATTTTATGCCATAACCATAACAAACTGTCTGCTGGAAAAATAATTTTATTTGACGTTTTCTATTTTTCTAGTTTAAAATATTCTTTAATAGCTCTCTTTATTTTTTAAATAAATTAATTGCGAGTGTGAGTGATTATGAAATTATATAAAATATTTTAAATAATAATACAACGTTAATATTAGTTGCATATTGTTATAACACTACTAATAAGCGATATAGAAAATGATTGTGGTTATGGCCATGATTATGGAAATTGTGTTATTGCATGGCGCGTCCGACAGAAGCTTTAGTTGCCAGAGTACCCGTACAAAAATGCCATTACAAATTTATTATAAGGCTGCTAGTAAACCAATATTTCTGTGGCCAAAAAGGAAAAAGTGGTTTAGTCAAGATATACTGATTTGGAGTTAATGGTACCTACGTAATTTAGATATCCGAAGGTAATGTGCAATGGGATATATTTCAATTAATTTGTGCGATTTAAGAGGAACTTATAGCACTATGACTTGCGACTTATCTTTTTTAGACTTGTAATCTCGTTTCGAATAATAGCTTAATTTAGGTTATACTTTGGTATATTGCAACTACATATAATATATTACTTATATTGTGTAGAATGCTTGCCTAAAAAATTAAGGTTAAGAGAGAATTTCCCAATTTAACTGTAAATGTAATTAATTTCTGAAAATCGACTTGAACGCTTAAATCTGCTCTCATGCAAAACAGCCAAATATGACTTAAACATTTTTTCCTTATTGTCACAGATTCTATGGATGCGTTTGTTTATTAACATTTATTGCCACTTCTACTATGTAGAAAGAAAAACTATGCGAAAGAAACGTAGTCGCTCGAATTCTAATACATTTTCATTCCACAATGTCGTCAGCTTTCTTTAGCTTGTGATTACGTATGTCATTTTTTTGTTTTACGTGTTTATAAATTAAAGTAGTGCCAATTTGTATATTTCAAGTATTTCTAGCGATTTTTTTAAACTTACTAACATTTATATGAAAATAAATACAACCATATTGAATAACGAAAAAGAATTCAACAAAATAGTCGCACAACAACAGACTGTTATTACTGTTTTGCTTTACAACTACATTCGTTTAGTTTAAAATGAGCGAGTACTTTTTATAATGAACATAAAACAATAATCAAAACAAAAGTGTTCAATAATATTTTGATGAATATTTTATGACTTTTCTTTACAAATAAAAAATAAATTGAAAAAATGTTAATTAAAAAATTAATAATGTGATAAAATAATAATTTTACAAACTTTACTGAATTATTTGCAAATAAATTTTACTACACGAAAGCAAAATAGCAAGTGAGTGATTTTGACATAGTGTTCGCTTTGTTGACGACTCATTCGAATTAGTGGTATGGAAATCTGTATGAAAACACTTACGTTTTCTTGCGACTTGTCGTTCGAGTCAATGTTCGTACAGAAGTAAGATAGAGAAATGCAAATCAGTTTTCAGAATGAAGACCTTCTTTCGAAAGAGTGGAAGAGGCAGTTAATGTAGCAAATAAAAGGCTAACATATTTTACAATTGAATATCTTTTGTTTTTGATTTTACATCATTGAATTTAAATTTTCTAAATACATGTTTGTATATTATATAATGTTTGTTTTCCTTCAATAAGCCTTTCAATAATATTTCAAAGTTTTTTTTTAATTGTTATCAATATTTTCACAAATAAATTAAAAACTAAATTCTCTTATAGCCCATTCAGGCTGGCACGAAATTAATTAATTTCAAGTTCAAATTACGAACGAAATGAAAGGTGCTTATGCAGGAACTGAATGACATTTGAGTTGATTTCGCAAACATCGTATTTACTGCGGCAGACATTTACCTGATTTACATTAAGCATTTTTTTCATGAAATTAGTTGCATGAAAATTTTTTATTTGTCAATAGGAGGCCTGGAGGAGCAACCTATATCAAAAAAGTTGTCAAAAATACATCAGAGATTCATTCTATGCCATTTTTTTATAACATTCTGCAAGTAGCAAATAGAAAAAGTTGCGTGCAACAAAATTCATGAAATTTCATGAAAAAATGCTTAATGTAAATCAGGTAATTGAAATTCTTTTTTCAGTTGAATAAATTCTTGGTTACACTTATGCACATTTTTCTTTAAAAATTTTTCATAAATTTAATAATTTTCAATCTTTTTTATACCCTTTACCAAAAAAAATGGTAAAAGGGTATATATAGGTTTGTCATTCCGTTTGTAATTTCTAGAATATTAATAAGCGAGTCATAAAGTATATATATTCTGGATCCTTATACATAGGGAAGACGAATAAGCGATGTCCGTCTGTCCGTCTGTCCGTCTGCCTGTACGTGAAATCGGTCTTCCGAACCTCCCAGAAAAGCTAGAGACTTCGTTCTTAGACTGGTGGGTCAGAAATATTCGAAATAAGATTGGTAATGAAAATCAGCAAAATCGAGCATATGATTTCAGAGCTGGGAGACTTAAACTTCATTTTGCCATACTAAATAGCTACCGAAAAGTAGATTATTATTTTTTATTAAATAAACTCATTTCATACTTCAGTATGAACAAAATTGGTATTTCTAACTAAACAAAATCAAAAAAAAAAAAAAATTAAAAAGACGTTTCCAGGGTTGGAAAACCTTAACTTTTTTTGTTATGCAAAAGTAACCTACTAAAACAAATTGTTCCTTTTTTTCTACAAACTAAACATATATAATGTTCTTAAAAGAAGGAGATTAATGTAAGAAATCAGAAAAATAAAAAGGATGATTCCAGGGTTGGAAAACCTACGATTTTTGTGACAATTAACTACCGTAAACTAATTTTTTAATTATTTTTATTAAATAAACTTATTTTATACTTCACCACGAATAAAATTTGTATTTGAAATAAAAAATTAAACTTCAAAAAATTAATAAAATGTTTCCACGGTTGGAAAACATTAACTTTTTTTCTTATACAAAAGTAATTTACTAAAACAAATTTTTCCTTTTTTTCTATAAATTAAAAATATCTAATGTTCTTAAAAGAAAAAAATTGATATTAGAAATAAGAAAAACAAAAAGCATTATTCCAGGGTTGGAAAACCTAAGATTTTTGTGATATATAAAATTGACTACCGTAAACTAATTTTTCATTTATTTTTATTAAACAAACTTATTTTATACTTCACCACGAATAAAATTGGTATCTCAAATAAAAAAAAATTTAAAATTTAAAAAGACGGTTCCAGGGTTGGAAAATTTTAACTTTTTTTCTTATAACTACAAAAGTAACTCACTAAAACAAATTTTTCCTTTTTTCTATGTTCTTAAAAGAAAGAGATTGATGTAAGAAATCAGAAAAATCAAAAAGGATGATTCCAGGGTTGGGAAACCGAAACTTTTTGTGATATAAAAAATTAACTACCGAAAATTAATTTTTATTTTTTTATTAAATGAATTTATTTTATACTTTAGTACGAATAAAATTGGTATTTCAAATTAAAAATTAACCTTCAAAAAATTAAAAAGATGTTTCCAGGGTTGGAAAACTTTAACTTTTTTATACAAAAGTAACTTACTAAAGCATTTTTTCCTTTTTCTCTATAAATTAAAGATATCTTATATTCTTAAAAGAAATAGATTGGTATCAGAAAAATTAAAAAGTATTCCAGGGCTGGGAAACTTACTCTTTTTATGATATAAAAAATTAGCTACCGAAAACTAATTTTAATTTTTTTTAAATAAATAAATTTATTTTATACTTCAGTACGAATAAAATTGGTATTTCAATTAAAAAAAATTTAAAACACGTTTCCAGGGTTGGAAAACCTTACCCTTTTTTTATAGAAAAGTAACTTACTAAAGCAAATTTTCCCTTTTTCTCTATAAATTAAAGATATCTTATATTCTTAAAAGAAAGAGATTAGTATAAGAAATCAGAAAAATTAGAAAGTTTGATTTCAGGGTTGAAAATCCACACTTTTTGTGATATAAGAAATTAGCTACCGAAAACTAATTTTTATTTTGTTTTTTATTAAATAAACTTATTTTATACTTCAGTACGAATGAATTTGGTATTTCAAAATAAAAAATTTTAAAAAAATTAGAACAACGTTTCCAGGGTTGGAAAAACCTTTTTTTATACAAAAGTAACTTACTAAAACAAATTTTTTCTTTTTTACTATAAATTAAACATTTCTTATATTCTTAAAAAAAAAGATGGTGTAAGTAATCAAAAAAAATCAAAAAGGAGGATTCCAGGGTTGGGAAGCTTACACCCTTTGTGATATAAGAAATTAACTACCGAAAACTAATTTTTATCTATTTCTATTACATAAACTGATTTTATGCTTGATAACGAATAAAATTGGTATTTCAAATAAAACAAAAAAACAATTAAAAAAATTAAAAAGACGATTCCAGGGTTGGAAAACTTTAACTTTTTTTACAAAAGTAAGTTACTAAAACAAATTTTTCCTTTTTTTCTATAAATTAAACATTTATTAAATTCTTAAAAGAAAGAGATTGGTGTAAGAAATCAGAAAAATCAAAAAAGGTGAGTTCAGGGTTGGGGCACTTACACTTTTTTGATATATAAAGGTAACTAAGTCTAATTAATTTTCCTTTTCCTTTATAAATTATATATATTTTACGTTTTTGAAAGAAAAGTTTGGTATAGAAAATTATAAAAATAAAAACCACAGCTCCAGAGCTGGAAACTATGATTTTTTTCTAGACATTAAAGTAACTAATTAAAACATTTTTTTTGAATTTCCTTTTTTTCACTTAGCACACTTTCTATATTTTTTTAAGAACTACTAGATTGGTAGAAAAATCAGAAAAATCTATAATTATGATTCTAGGGTTTGAAAATTATTATTTTTTTCTTTGTACATAAAAGTAAGTATGTGATTATGTATGTATCGCTATACTACATAAACGCACTTTGGTAAAGGGTATATAAGATTCGGCACAGCCGAATATAGCACTTTTACTTGTTTAATTTAATGTTGAATGTCAAAATTTTTATTTCTTTTAATTGTTGTTTCTCATAGTTGTAAATTTACTCATGTTTGAAAAAAAGTAGTTTTAGTACAAAAACAGAGTTGTTAATTTAATCGAAATTAAGTAAAATAACTTAATTTGGAAAATGTCGTACTATATGGGAAATTACTCAATTTTAACTTGATTTCGACCGAAATCACGAAATTGCTTAATTTGGCGTCAGCCTGAATGGGCTATTAAAATTTTTAGCTGCTGCAAGTTTTTTGTTATTTATTACAAAAAATAATATAAACAAAAATTTATATGTACTGGCAAACAAAATATATAGGAATTAATTCTTGAATTAAATTCTTACAGCTTTATTTATCAAATTTATCAAAGTTTTATAAGGAATTTTTAAGAAAAATTTTGTATGAAAATTTGTTATAAGACCCCTTTATAAAGCCTTAATACGTTTTATAAATAAGACTGTTAGTTTTTGCTTAATTTGTTAATTGATGAAATGCTTATTTTAAAATTCTAAAAAAAACTTCATATTAGAGCCATTATTGTTTTGTTATTTTGTTGTTTTGTTATACTGTAGAAGCTATATTTTGTGTAAAAGATTTTTAAACGAGTTTCAATTTCAATACTACAAAAATACGTTCTATAATAAAAATTAGAAATTACTAAACTTGAGATCAAGAAATTATTCCTTGATTAAAAATTCATTATAGTTCAAATACAAAAAAATAACTATGCATCACATAAAGAATTTATTTATATATTTAATTTTGTTTTTTTATGGCTTTAAACGAAAAAGTTACTTGTGTAATCAAATAGGACATATTTCAAAAAACCAGCATCATGAGAAATATATTGTATATATTAAAATAATAATAGAAAGTAAAAGAAAGTAAGCATAACTTTCAATAGTAATCGCAGAGAATTAAAAGCTATGAAAGGATTCCAGACTTTTTCCACGTTATCCTATATTCAATTGTGAAATGTGTGTTATTTTATATCTTGAAACCAACTTTAGCCAAAAAAGTCCGCATCATAAATATTCGTAACATTTGTTTATACACATAATTACTGCTGCAGAATCTTTAGGTTTTAAAAGAATTTTAATATATAAAAGCTGAGTAACACTAATCGAATATCTTCAAGTAACATCCCAGTGTGTAAAGGTAATAAATAGTAAAGGAGAAGGTAATGCACAGCAAGTGTAATTTTCATTCCAGAATTCATAACTGTTAACACAGAACATGCCCTAAGAAAGTAATGAACTATTTTATTGCTTACATTCCTTCTTCTGCAGATGTGGTAATGTACGCGGTAATCTATGTGAATTTATTGTGTTGGATCAAATTACCCTTTCGTTTCCAAGAGAATGCATTGTCTTCCTTAGGAAAATAATACATTATTTCTCCCGTTATTATGTAATTAGTGACCACTTTTCCCGCTGGGATACAGCCCAAACATGGAAAAAAATTCCATAATAAATTAGTTTTTTCCCTTTTTTGGTCAAATGCAGGAATAAAAAAAGTGGATGTTATGAAAGGAGTTGAACAGAGTCTGGTTTACATAAAAATACAGTTGATACTCCATTTAAATAAAATTTATATAAATAAATTAGTATTTTATAGTTCTTGCATTTCCAAAAACACAAATAATATCCAAATACATAATTTTTAAATTTTTAAGATATTTTGTAGGTATAAGTGAAATTTATTTACTGGTGGTTAAGCATTGTCTATATGCATTTCATTGTTGCTTTAACAAATTGTAAGTTAACTTTAACCACAAATTTTGAACAGACACAAACCTCTTATCTTATGCACAGACTTTCAGAAACTATTTGAGAATTCACAAATAATATAATTTTTTCTAGTTGTTGAATGTAAATTATTTTTTTATGCTTGTGCTCGAAAAAAAAATAGAAAAAACAAAATGTAAACAGACAAGCAAAAGAAATGGGATCTAATCACCGCATACGATATCAAGCAAAAATTTATAGAAATTTTTACATTTTCATCATTGTGTTCGATATCGAATGAAAAGTAACTATCATAATTTGTGTTAATAGCATTTGACAACGACTAAGCAAAGATATACACCTATCGAGGTTTCATTCGATGGGAAAGAGTCTATCATATATACTGTGCACTAAAATATCGAGCCTTATTTTCGATTTTTATCATAAATGACATGTTTATGGGCCTACCCAGTCCAGAATTATCAAAATACCTAAATTGTTTATAACTTTTAAGACACGGGCTGTAAAAATTTAACGTAAGCGACAATTTACGTACAAGAACATGTTTGAATATTTTGAAAAAACCTTCTCCTGAAAAATTAAATTTTTGTCGCTTACGATAAAATCGAAAATATGGCTCGATATATTTAAAACTTAAAGTAGTAAAATAAAATTATAAATGTATTATATTACCAATATTTATAAACGGTATGTATAAAGCCTCCATCGGTGATAAAAATAAATAATAAAATATATGATTCTTTTTTATTATTTCTATTCGGCTGTAGACAGTGCTGCCAGTTTTTTTTCTAGAACTGATCCCCAATTTTTGATTTGTTATCCCCAAAAATCCCCAAACAGAGTTTTTTTGATTAACATTTTTTCTTTTGTGAAAAAAAATAAATTTTTGATTTTATTTAGAAGATAATAATAAAACTAACATGTTTATTCAATAAAATTCAAAGTTAAATATTTATAAGTTAAAAAAAACTTTAACCAAAGTTTACCATTCCAAAAAATTCAGAATCGAAATTTTCTGGTTTATCAGGCTCATAAATTGTGTTGCACATAGTACTTGTATTAAAAACCTTTAGAATTTCAGCAAAAGGATTAAATTTGTTACAACAAATTGAATTATTTTTAAATGTGTGTTTATTCTAAGAAGTACTTCCCATAAGTCATATTTCATTTTGTCAAGTATTTTTGTTTTGGTAGTGTTAATTATTGGTTAATCTGCCTTGATACTTCTTTTTTATTAGAAACCATTTACTATGAATGGTATCACACATTTTTAGATTTGCCAGACGCACATTTCTTAGCTCAAAAATTATTCTCGTTAACATCGGTTACAAAAAATCCCCACAAAATTCCCTAAAATTTGGTTATCACACATAATTGCGAAAAAATCCCCTATTTGGGGACAAATCCCCGAAACTAGCGACACTCGCTGTTGAATTGACTTCAGTTGCTGTAATATAATTTTGGTGGTAAAAGTTCGAAACGTACCCTTCCTATGACGTGGTAAATTGGTGTTATCAAAAGTAGGGAGTAGTGTATGGTGAAAAAAAGACACATCGTGTAAATGATTACATATTCACCACATTTCCATGATATATTGAATTGATTTTTAGTCCATTTAATTGGGATGGGAATTAGTCTAGCATTGTAGTAAACGATGTTGTTTGACCTATCAAATGGTATATACATATATAATATTAATTGTTCCTTCCGCCAAGTCACTTTGAAGACAGTCCGGTAACCATATTTAGATATTATATAAGCTTAAGTGGTATTTATACTTTTTACGTAAGTCCTGCAGGGTTAATATAAACTGTCTAGTAAACTTATGCGTAGTTTTTAAGCACAAAGGCTCACTGGGTTTTCATATGCGGGCTAAAATTCTAAGACAAACTGCTCTTTTACTTTTACTTTTTCAATTAACTCAAAAAATGAGTTTTTTGAGTTAATAATGCTGAAAGATGCGGTATTTCGTATTTTATCTTGTGTAAAAATTTCATATAAATAGCTTGTACCATCACCTTCTGAGAGAAGAATTTTTTTTCATTTCTCCATTGAGTTGTATGCAAATTGAAAACTTAAAACGCGTTTTCTGCAAAACTGGTTTTTTTGAGTTGTGCCACTATTGAAGTAAATGAGCGATATGGTAAATGATGCAACAACAATAGTCACACACAGATCGAACAAAACACTGAGACATCTATTTACGTGGGAAAGCACGAAATTGGACAAACTAGAAACAGACAACGTTGTATACGAGATCACTTGTCAAGGGAATAAAGTGGAAAGGAGTAACAAAATATATGTTGGAACAACAAAACGGAAACTCGGGACTAGAATATCAGAACATGAAGCAGATATAAATAAAGGAAGGGAGACAACAGCTCTAGCCCAACATGCGAAAGAAATGAAACATAAAATAGATTTTAAAGGAGTGAAAATATTAGATATAGAAAAGAAAACGAACAAAAGGTATACACTAGAAAGCCTACGGATACAACGCATAAAAAATCTATAAACACCAAAGAAGACAAAGACAACACCAAACTACAATATTCCATTGCAATAACCTAACAAGTAAAGTTCTGTGATATTAGTTTTTAAGTTCGACTGTGATATTTTCTTTTATTTATTATTATTTAAATTATACACTTAATTTTTCGTGATGTACAGTTTTTTATAATTTATTTAGTAATGTAACTGAAGAATCGTGAGTACAACATAAAAACTAATATAACAAACAAAAACTATAAATAACAATTATTTTGTAATTTGTTGATAGAACTTAATAATAAAAACTTCTCCTAAAGACGTCGGAAAAAAGCTGACGAAACGTTGAGTAAAAAGATGAAATAGATTTGTTTTATTTGCATCTTAATAATTAAGAAAACTGACCAAAAATAGCCTACGTAAAAAATATAAATATTTTTTTTTACTTTCCAAAATTGGCTTGTTTTTATGGTTAAACATTTCGTTGCCGCTCGTCAGTAGACTTCAACCCGAAAATTTTTTTAAGTTAGTTAACAAACTCCGTATGTTTACAGTAAGACTCTTAATACTATATTGAGAATCACAATATACAAACATAATAAGTTTGAAAACCGCAAACAAAAATCTTTTAAAAAAATAAAATGTTTTTTATATCTATAAAATAATTTGTAGAAAAAATTAAAAAAAATTAGACAAATTTTTTTTCAGCATATAAAAATAAATTTAACTGAAAATAACAAATTTAAATATTAATAAATAAATCTAAAAAATTTTTTTTACAAATTTTACTTTATATAGATAATTTTCATTCTATACAGTTTTTTTTTACATAAAATAAAATTGGAACAAATAATTTACTGGAACAGTAAAAAATATTTACTGAAACTAAATTATCTTTCAAAACACACGTTTCCTTGAAATTTTTTGGCAATAATTTTTTCTGTGTAGTGCGTAGAACGATGTTTACTTAAAAAAATAAAGGTTAACAGGAAATTTCCCAATTTAACTGTAAAAGAAACAAACTGGCCATAAAATGGAAGAAGTTCACGATTAAATAATCTTCCAGGTTTGGTCATTTGTAAGTCCATTCCTGGTTAACTATATCTGTGGCAAAAAGGAAAAATTGCTTAAGTCGAGATAAGTTAATTTTGAGTTAATGGTACCTCCGTAATTTGCATACTCGAAAGTACCCCTGATTAAAATCTCAATTAAGTTGTGTGATTTTTCAGGAAGTTATAGCACTATGATTTCTACATTTCTTTTTTAGACTTCTAATTTAATTTGGAATAATTGCTTAATTGAGGTTATACTTTGGTAAATTTCTACTTAAATATATTATTTATAGTGCGTAGAACGATGTTTGCTTAAAAAAATAAAGGTTAACAGGAAATTTTCCAATTTAACTGTAAAAGAAACAAATTTCTGAAAATCGACTTGAACGCTTTAAAGTGCCCTCCTGCAAAACAGTAAAATAAGACTTAAGCACTTTTTCCTTATTGCCACAGATATATATATATATATAAACTGAACATGTTTAACAGTAACATGTTACACGAAAACAGCTGAGTTTCAAACAATAGTGTTACTAAAAAGAAAGCTGCTAAAAAGTCACCCTTTATGAAGATTACAGGGTCTAATTAACTTAAAATTAACTCATTTCAACCTAAGCGGGTTTTTCCTTTAATATAAAAAGGACAGACTTATTTCATTATTTTATTGAAATATCATTTTTTGTATATTTCGTTAGAAGATTCAGGGGGTTTACTCTGTAATACGATTCGAAAGAAAATGCTTTCGAACTTACATGTTGTAAACATACACATTCGAAGTTGTCGTTTCGAATGACGCAGTAGGCCCCCGCGCAAGGCACATCAATCAGGTACCCGAGATTCTACAACAAATATTACAACAGCAATAACCACATGTACTTTGTTGGTATAAATTACCTTCTTACTTTTCAAAACAGGGTAACATGGTGACATTGCATATTTTTTACAGGAAATGTCAAACACCATACAAAACTGAATATTCGAAAGGTGTTTATGGATACCCAAATAAAATCATGCTTTTAGGCTTATACCTACACAATTCAAATTTAACATTTAGATTGGTATAATGACATTAGTCACCTGGTGTAGTGCTGCCACCTAATAAATGCGCTTTGCCCCCGCGAATAATAATAATAAAAATTACAAGAAATACAACAACGAATACAATAAAAATTACAACACCAAAATACATGGATCTTCTTGGTATAAACAAACAAATATGTATCAGAAACAAATGTCTTTTGCTTTTAAAAATAAAAATTACAGGGCAATTAAATTGCAATTGCAGAGGTGGCACGCATGCATGATAATAGTCATTCATTGTTGCCAATCTGCGTGTTATTAGACAGAATGTGCAATTTCTACTCTCATGTGAAGGCCTTGTAATTAGATTCATGTATAATCTGTGTGTAATTCTACTTTGGACTCTATTTTTATTTATTTTTCTTTTAATTTTAATCTACACAAAAATTGTTTAGTGCAATTTTCTGCAATGTGTAATTGGAGACACAGTCATGTGTAATTTCATTGGCAACACTGAAATCATTTTATTCACAACACATACACTAACATTTTTGTTTTTTGTATACAAAGTTTGACAACTTTTTGTATTGTATACTAGACCCCTGCACAAGACCACTTACAATAACTTTTAAGACATGAGAGATTTATGCTTTATTACAGCGAAATCTAATAAAATAAACAACACTGTTGGCAAGACATTTGTTTCAAATATTGCAGATATAGGATTAAAGAAGAAAATACTTACTGGCGAAAGAATTTGTGATGCTTGCTTCTTTATACGCATTGGCGCGTATACAAACGTCATGAATGTGCATACGTACACACGTTATGTGCATGATCTTTTATTTTTCTGCGCACATACAAACGCACACATGCATTGACATTAGTTGTGTGCGCTTGCTTAAAAAACCACACTTAAACACATAATAGCTTACCATCTACATCTTACACACACACTCAAACGTACAATATGAAAAATGACAAGCATACACGCATCAACACTACTTATTTTCATTGTTTGTTAAGAAAAAACGTCTTCGCGAGATCGCTTCTAAACCTTCATATACACGAGCACCATCGTGCTCGTGCTTCGCTTATTAAACGACATCATTTATTGTTGGTTTAGTACAATACATGCAACGAAAAGACATTTAAGAAACAAGACGTATTTACATTTCAGGACTGTTTACGCAACCCTTTATTGTATACATTAATAGGCTGGCCTTGTGCATGTACCTGGTATAATTGTGCCATGCTGTATATCGATGGTCACAAGTAGAAAGGCCCTAACTCGTATTTTTTTTCACGAAATTTAGTTTTTCAGTGATTCCAATACATTTCACACAAATACACCTCGTCACAAAAATTTATTGCAATAGTGTTAAAAATAACGTTTTTAAAAACAATTGTACAAAGCAGTTTTACAAGCAGTTGTATTGTTTAGTATTTTGTATTTATCTTCTCCTGCAAAGTTACATTGATTTGAGTTGTAACGATATAACTCAAACAACTTTAATCTTGTATTTTTACAATAAGGGCATAGATTTTTGAAAGTTGGAGTTCATTCATTCTATTGTTTAGCTGTGGATTCCTTGGCTCAATGCCCAACACAAAATAGTGTATTTAGTAAAAATCCAATTGAATTAATATTTTCTAAAATGAAATTGCCTTTTATTAGTATTTAATTGTAAAGAAAAACTTTTTTATTTGTTAGAAATAATAATTTTTTTTAACATTTTAGGAATAATTATTTTTTTTTCAAATACTTTCAATATACATATTAATTAAGTAGTAACATTTACCATTGACTTCGTTTTATAATAAATTTTAAATAAACTTCTCTGTAAATATATGTATATGTATATAATATAGTTTGTGTGAGTTTACAACAGTTTATTCCTAGTTATAATTTTTTAAATATAATTCTTTATCAATATTTAATACTTGTGTTTACTGTTTTTTTTAAGTTATTCAGTAATTGTACTTAACACATTAAGCAATAGAATACACTCAAAAATTTATAATCGATTATTTGTTTTTGTAGCCTTGTAACATGATTAGAATTTATTATATTAAATACAATATTAGTTTCTTGTTTATCTTAATCGTTTTCTTTTATACTCGTAATACTTTTCTTTTAGAGATTAACAGCTATTTTATATAGTTACACATTTGAAGTTAGAACGGAATCTTTCTTAATCAAGGAGTTAAACACACCGCTTGTGGTGGTGGGTATATAGAGGTGGTTAAAGAGAAAGGTGAGTTTGTTTGTGGCTCAGGAGGAGGACATTCGTTTAGATAAATTTAGTTTCTCGTTAAATGGTTTTGATTTTTATGCAAATGATACAAATAACGCTGTATCTGATAATCATCGCCATTATCAGTCAATTCATTTTCATTTTCATTTGCATTTGCATTTGCGTTGGTATTTGGTTTAGACGATACTGGATTCACATCACTAAGATCTAAATTTAAATCGTTCTTATGTTGGTGGACTTGATGATTTTTATTAATCAGTGTGTAACGTTTTGTATCATCGTTTCTGTTGTTTATTGATTTTTGAAAAGCTGCTATTTCGTGTGGCTCATTTCGTGGCGTGGAAGAATGTACATTATTCGATTGCTTTATGTACTTCATAATATTTTTGTCATTATTACCAGCAATACCATTGAATGCAATGATGTCCTGATCCAGATTTTCCACACCAGATTCAGCAGCATCATAGTCATTGGCGTGGGGCGAAGCAAATGGAGACTCTGCGTTGACATCGTTAATGTAATTGTTATCAAATTGTATTGCAGTCGATTCGTGGGGTAGCCAAGGACGTCGTTGTTGCTGCTGTTGTTGTTCTTGTTGTTGCAGATAATCAAAAATTAATGCTGCGGGTATTAATTCGTATTCGTACATTTGTAAATCTTGCATGGGTTGCTGTTGTTGGTGCTGCTGCTCCTGCTGCTGTGATTCACGCATCTCGTATATTGCTGCACTTAAGGGAGTTTGATATTTGCTGTCCATGCGCTTGCCAACATTTCTCAATATGGCACGATTCAATTCCACCTTTGGTGTACAAAGAAAAAAGAAGAAAGAAAATAAATCAAATAACAATCAATAAAAAGTGCTTTGTCAAACGGCATATTAATTTTTTTTAAAGCTATTATTTTGTAACATTTAATGTAAAAAGTTCAATTTCTTAAAAAATAAGTACATACATACATATGCATATGTATAATGACCATGAAAAATCAATCAGCCGTAAATCATGTACTTGATGAAGCACAAATTTGGCTTTTTACTGCCTTAACAATATTTTATAATTGCTGTGGACTGTGACTTAAGTATTTTTAATAAAATCGAAAATGTATGCGATGTTATTTAAGTAGTGATACATAATTTTTTAATCATAAATATTTAAGTTCCCTCTGAGCTCTCCTGCAGCCACTAAACTTGTGCAAGAGTAGACAATATAATATAATAGCAGTTGTAAGAGAAATAAGTGTAAAGCAGCCCACAGACGAATTAACATTAATAGAAATATGGACATGTTCCACTAAATGTTCCATTTCGAGTAGCTATGTTTCTTGCTGAAATCCGAAACTATCAAAACAATTTTAATGAAGTGATTTGGAATAACAATTGAACCTTTAGCAATTACTTAATGCTACGGAACTCTGTATGCTCACTTATGAGGTTGATGAATTTGTTAAGCACAGCAGGAAACATATAAGTATGTTAATACTCATTACTACACAGAAAAAAGTATTCACCAATTAATAAATTAAATTTTTTATTGTATTAATTAATTTGAGTGGAAAAACTTAATTAATATTATCAAATTGCTTGTAGGTGGAAATTTAATTAATTTTTTAATTCATATTACAAATATTTTAATTGATAGTACAAAATTGTTCATATTACTTTTTTGTGTGAATGAGGGTCACAAAATCCTATTTTAGAAAAAAAAATCATGAAATTATATTTTTATTAGAAAATCATGAAAAATATGATTCATGATGATCATTAGTTCATTCTGTTCATTCTGTTTTCATCTTTTCATATTTAGCCTACTGCAACCCACTTGACCTTAGATTCGATAAAAACGAATGCTCACTAAAGCGAAGAAATTTCAAAATAAAATTGTTCGATATTTGCTCGCAATGTGTTTCGGTGCTGAGTGGATGTGCGCATCCCTCCAGTCAACAGGTACCCAGTTTGAGGCATGATAGCACTTAAGAAATAAAATAAGAACACATACCTACATACGTGCAATAATTGAACAGAAAAAAAAATTGTCACGAAAGCCTACTGGATGTGGACTAGTCTGATGGAATGGAGTTACCCTGTTCAAATCCTGCAGCGCAGGTTAAGGTTTAAAAAAATATATAAACTTCAATTGTAACAATTCCCATAAAAAACAACTAATTAATAACGAGGTCACACAAATACTTGTGTGGCAACACTATATTCTTAAATAGCTGTTATTGTTATTTACATTTATTTTCTTTTTACATACTCTTAGGACTACAATTTGAAGCTGAAAAGAAGTCAGCCAATGTAGCAATGGTAAAGTAAGAAAATAAGAAAACATGTTGATTATTGACTTCTTGTTTCAACTTTGTTATTTGTTGTTGAGCTTCTCATTTGTTTAAATGAAAGTTTATAACATAATAACTGTAGTTGTTCTAAGAAACTTTCGGTAAAGGTTCCCTGATGATCTGCACTAGCAACACTGAAATGCTCATAGGATCCAGCTTAACCCCTCAATAATCAATTTCAATGTATTTTTAATTTAAAAAATATTTTACTTAATAAGTAAAATATTAATTTGGGATTATTAGTGCGTTTGAAAAATTTTTAACTTAAATTGTAATAATTCCCATAAAAAACAGCTAATTAAAAATATATAAGTAATTTAAAATAAATAACTAAAAAATTAAAATTACTTTTTTACTTTTAATAATGCGTTTTTGCAATATCGAAATTAGTTCGATAATCTCTCACTTTTGATATTGCTGGCAAAACTTCAAAATCTAATGTTTTTTGGGACAAAAGTGAGCGACAGTTAAACTTTTTTCGATTCATTTTTAATTTTTTTCGATTAATTTTTGAGTATCACTCTAGGTAGTTTTACACGATAAATGTTCGATATACATATATTCGAAATCGATATCCATAACGAAAGTCTTGGTCAACTGGGAAGTAGCAATACCAACACATGTCTACTCACCAATACGCACTAATAATATAATAGCCGAATTCACAATTTTGTGCAAATGGTCTTTCATCGTAGCATGTGCAAAATGGTATAGTATATTGATACTCTCCATTTAACAATCACTAGTTGTGGGTAGAAATATACTATACCATTTTGCACATGCAACAATGCAATACCATTTGCACAAGATTGTGAATTGGGCTAATAAAGTATAATTAATATAATTAAGTGCGACTGTGCACGCCTTTACTATGTATCCTTACATACACATGTTGTCTTGCATTAACATTCATTATCGTAACCATTTACACCTGTTACTTATTTTCCATGTTTCACTCTATATTATAGTATACCTTCACCATGACAAATCAATTTACGCCAGCACATTCATTTATTTACACAAGTACAAATTCGCATATTCTCTGTATAATCAAGAATCTTATAAAGGGTGTTTTTTATTGAGGTATAGAACTTTAAGTTGGCATCACTTTTTTAACTGGCGGCCATTTTGTCAGCTGTCAAGTGATTAATATTTAGTTTGGATTGCCATTTCATCATGAACAGGTTGACAAAAGAACAACGCTTGCAAATCGTGCAAATTTATTTCGAAAATAATGGTTCAGTTCGCGAAGTTTTAGTTTAGTTTCATCGCAAAATTTTGTTCAGTGATGAGGCTCATTTTTGGTTGAATGGCTACGTCAACAAGCAAAATTGCCACATTTGGAGTGAAGAGAATCCACATGAGACCCTTGAGACGCCATTACATCCACAAAAACTGATTGTTTGGTGTGTTCTATGGGCTGGTGGAGTCATTGGGCCATACTTCTTCCGAAATAATGCTGGAGAGTCAGTTACCGTTAATGGAGACCGGTATAGAGCCATGATAACCGACTATTTTGTTCCCGAATTGGATGGCATGCATGTGGATGAGTTGTGGTTCCAACAAGACGGCGCTACATGCCACACAGCGCACGTCACAATCGATTTATTGAAGGAAACATTCGATGAGCGCATAATTTCGCGGAATGGACCTGTCAATTGGCTACCAAGATCGTGTGATTTGACACCATTGGATTATTTTCTTTGGGGATATGTGAAGTCGCTCGTCTACGCCAACAAACCAGAAACGTTAGGGGACTTGGAAGCCAACATTCGTGGCGTTATTGCCAACATACGGCCCCATATGCTCGAAAAAGTGGTTGAAAATTGGACCTGTAGAATTGGCTTTATTCGAGCCAGCCGCGGCGGCCACATGCCCGAAATCATATTTAAACAATAATGGCATAAAATTATCCTTCCAATAAAGCCAAATTGATGGACATTAAAACGATTTTCTTGTGTTGTATTTCAATTCAAAGTTCTATACCTCTAAAAAAACACCCGTTATAACCAAGTTTTGTGTGTAGTTTATGGTGCCATAATATAGCGATAAATAGTGTTTTTTTATTTTCCTTTTGCATTTTTATGCATCGCAGGTTTTCAAATGAGGTGTTTTGCAAGAAACTTATGTAAGTATGCATGTCTATTAAAATAGACATTCCCATATTTCCCCTCTAATATGTGCACATACGTATGTATATCTGTGGTTTTCATCAATAACAACGTATGTTATATATTTCTCATTTAGAGTTTATGATATTAAATTGTTATATTTTAAATGCTTTTTTGAAAGTTCCAAAAAGTTTTTGGAATGTACATAATAGTTTTCTAAAACAATAACAAAATATCTCTACCTTTTTTTAAATAATCTGCAAAAACATCTTTAACTGAAAAAATTTAATTTTTGTACATATGGTGTTATTAATGAAAACCAAAGATATGTATATACATTTGCATTTTCGAAAAGTAGATGCAATATCATATATTTCAGATCAATTAGATTACAGTTAATTTAATTCAATTGCAAACTTGCACGAAGTTTTTAAGGAAAGTCTTTAATGCTCTTTAAAATTATTTAAAAGTCGAAGATTAAAAACTAAAAAAAATTGCAGCCAGTATTTGTCGCCTCGTAGTCGCTTACTCATTTTTTTTTGGAGAGCGCAGCACACTCAAAAAAAAACTAACTAAAACTTTGGAAAATTTTCTAAATTTGAATAAAAAAAAGTTGTCGTATGGCGCCAAAGCTGTTTTTTACTTGAAACCAGTAAAATATTTACTAAATTTCTACTTCATGAATGAACTAGTTAATAGTAATTATATTTTTATATTTATATTTATATTATTTATTATTTATATTATATTTTATTATATTATTTATTATATTTTATATTTATATATATAAAATTCGGAGCTTTGCAAAAATTTTTTTTCATCTTTGATCTCAAATTTAGTAAATTTTTCAAAGTTTTTTTATGTCTTTAATTCTGGTACTTTTTTTATTTTTTATTAAATTCTATACCACATGGTATGTTTTTTTATTATACCTTCATATTCATATTATATTCTTAATTAATTCACCATACATACATATTAATTCCTTGAGAAGAGACAAGTATTGAACCAAAAACCTTCTGAATGATAGACAAGCACTCTAACCAATTGCCTAACAGGGCAGCCTGAATAAGCATTGAAATTTTTGAGTTTTAAAATTTTATTTTATTTTCAAAAAAATATACTTCAAGTTCAAATATTCCTCGGAAGAATGGAAAATTTACTTAAATTTTTTGCTTAATGCAAATAAAAAATATATTCTATAATTTAAAGAAAAAATACTTAAAACTGGTAAATATTTTTCTAAAATTTAGAATACCTTTTTATATCTTTCGAGTAAGTCAAATTTGATGAACTACTCAGGAGTAAGTCATTTCCTGAAATTTATTTTTTAATTTAAGACGAGATTGACTAGTTCTTAGGATACATTTTCCCAAAACTTTTAAACCATTTTCTAATTTTTGGTACATATTTCCTTTAAGCAAGTAAACTTGTCCTTAAATGTGAGATTTTTTGTGTGTATTTTTGTGAACTATTTTTAAGGATATGAACTTTTAATTTTTTACTCATACTAAGTAATTTTTACTAGATTTTTGTAAAAATTAATTTAAACTTAGAAAAAATTACTTAAATTTGGAAATTTTTTTTACTTAAATTTAGAAACTTTTTTTCTTAATAATAGTATATGTCTTTTTTTTTGAGTGCAGCACAATCAAAACTTGATATTGAATTAAAAATACTATATATATATATATATCAGTAGTGCCACTTTCAAATATTACAAATTTATAAAAATGATATATGTATCTTATGTAGAACTTATTTCTGTCACGTAAAATTATAGAAAAGAATAAATTTATTTCTTTACGTATTTTGCAAATTTTACTATTTACAGGCTTAGTAGTTTCAATTGGTTTCTATGGTAATGGCTATGGCACTATGACGAGTCACCTATAATCAAATACAGTGTTGCCTATTATTTTGGTTCGAACGGCTGTTTTCTATGGTTATGGTTATAGTACGTCTGATTGCACCTTTGGTAAGTTTTTGCGAATTTTCATTATTTATTTCTTATAATTTTAATGATTTTTATTCAAATTATTATTTTTTTAAAATCTCGAAACTTTTCACGAATTATCGTGGCTTTCGCTTTATAAAGTATAATTACTTTTGTAATTAACATTAAAATTATGTAACTTTATTTTTTATTTTGCAATTAAAAAATTTCTAAGCACTAATTTGATTTAAATTTTTTTTTTATATTATCAACACAGTTTTTGTCTTGTAGCCCTCAAAAATAGAAACTAGTTTAATTGGACTACAACGACAAAATCAAGCATAGACAAAAGAATTATTCTAATATAAACATGTGTATTCTATCCTCGTCATTTTTTAGTCGGTAGCTTGCTGCTGTGAATAGGTTTTATGCATTAGACAAGACTTAGTTTGTATATCATATCTGCACCAGCATTTAAAATTATCTGCAATTATTCGGAAAAGTATTTTGGAAGTTATCAATTAAAGATTCATGAAGAAGAATTTAGTGATGGAAACATATAACTATCCGGATTAACACCCTGTTTGTGTAAGACGATGACGATAGAAATCGTGGCGTTTTTATAATAGATTAAAAGAAACTTGTACAACTTTTCTTTAATCTATATATTACAGAAACGTCAAGATTTCCCACCGTCAACGTCTTTCAAAAACAGGCTGTAAGTGATACTGAGCGGATATATTGATTGGTTCAATAATTTATTTATTTATTTTGCAAAATCCCCGTTAGAATTTTTTTTCTTGTGGCATGGATAAATTTCTCTACCGATACACAACGTACCCATCTTCATGATTTTGCTTATTGCAACAGATAAACCTAAGATTTCAAAGGCTAATGTACAATTTTATAATTGGTAATTAAATGCCTTTAATTTTTAAGTCGGAAGAAGAGGTAATTTTTTTTTGTTGTTTCAACAATCAACTTTTATATTCCACCAGATGCATACTTAAATATTTCGTATAATCGTATACATATGTACATGATCAATCATTAATGGGTTAATGGAAACTGAATTTTCTGTGGTAGTTATTTACATGGCATTGAAAGCTAATCAGCTGATTTTATTAGGACATCGATTCCTTGTAATTTGAGTATTTGTACATTTATAAAAAATATGTAAACGAAGTTAGTGCTTTTAGACTAATAGAAATAAGACATAAAAAAGCAGTGTTATTTGACATGAGCTTCACTTATCGAAAAAAATTTCATTGTTATATTATTTAAATGCTATTTCGCGGTAAGTCCAGTTTTTATATTTTTTAGCCACATTGGAGCCCAAATATCAATCATACAATTGCAGATGTCAACTTTCAAATCATCTTTTATCTGTGCTGTCCAATAGTCCACCATTGCAAAATTACAGTATTCTTGCAGGCCAATTTACGGTCCACTGAGCAAAATAATTCGTTCACCTAACGTTTCTGTCAATGAATCAATGCACATGCTAAATATATGGCACGTTGTATAAGCTTTATGAAACCATAACGCCTGCAAATTAAAAGTACACAATTGTGGTAACAAAAAATTTTCAGGGATAATGGCCCTGTCGCATTCTACATTAACTGCACTATATTGTTTGGCTTCATTTTTGAAGATGTGATGGTACGAGTACATTAATCGTATCAAAAAAGTCCTGGAAGTCCTAGAATAGTCCTGTTTCTTGATATTTTAGTTCAACTAAAACTGAACTTCCTTATCTGCAGTAATTTGTTTGTGCGATCCTTCGCAAAATGTGCATGAGTTGCTCAGATCTCAATCTATTCATAGTGAAAGTATAAACTAAACTAAGCACAAAAAAGTAACAGCCATCAAAATGGACTCAACTTAAAGTTCTTAATTTTTTAAGAATAACCTCAAACACAGAAAAAACTAAATTTCGTTTATGTATGAATGCGGACCTACAAAGAAATTTGTAGATTCTGATAACAATTTTGTAAAAATTTAACTGGAAAAAAAATTTTATTTTTAGTTAACTTATTATGGCATTAGGGAAAAAAGTAAACTGAAACTCAAAATATTTTCAGTCGAATGTATTAATAGCAACAGAAAAACAATTTTTTCAGATTTTTTTTGTATTATTCAGCAATTTTTTTATACCCATTACCAAAAAATGGTAAAAGGATATATATAGGTTTGTCATTCCGTTTGTAATTTCCAGAATATTAATAAGCGAGCCATAAAGTATATATATTCTGGATCCTTATGCATAGCGAAGACGAATAAGCGATGTCCGTCTGTCCGTCTGTCTGTACGTGAAATCGGTTTTCCGAAGATCCCAGAAAAGCTAGAGACTTCGTTCTTGGACTGGTGTATCAGAAATGCTCGAAATAAGATTGGTATTGAAAATCAGCAAAATCGAGCAGACGGAATCAGAGCTGGGAGACTTAAAATTCATTTTGCCACACAAAATAACTACCGAAAAATAGTTATAATTATTTTTTTATTAAATAAACTTATTTTATACTTCAGTATGAATAAAATTGGTATATCTAATTAAAAAAAAATTACAAAAATTAAAAAGATATTTCCAGGGTTAGAAAACTTTAACTTTTTTTCTTATACAAAGCATATCCTATATTCTTAAAAAAAAGATTGGTGTAAGAAATCAGAAAAATCAAAAAGGATAATTCCAGGGTTGGCAAACTCAAACTTTTTGTGATATAAAAAAATAACTACCGAAAACTAATTTTTATTTTTTTATTAAATAAACTTATTTTATGCTTCAGTACGAATAAAATTGGTATTTTAAATTAAAAATTAAACTTAAAACAAAAAATTAACTAAGAATTTAAAAGATGTTTCCAGGGTTGGAAAACTTTAACATTTTTTCTTATACAAAAGTAACTTACTAAAACAAATTTTTCCTTTTTTTTTTATAAATTAAACATATCTTATTCTTAAAAGAAAAAGATTGGTATAAGAAATCAGAAAAATCAAAAAGGATGATTCCAGGGTTGGAAAACCATAAATTTTTGTGATGTATAAAATTTACTACCGTAAATTAATTTTTTTTATTAAATAAACTTATTTTATACTTCACCACGAATAAAATTGGTATTTCAAATAAAAAAACAATTAAGAAAATTAAAAATGCGATTCCAGGTTTGGAAAACTTTAACTTTTTTTGTAAAAAAGTAACTTACTAAAACAAATTTTTTCTTTTTTTTTATAAATTAAACATTTCTTAAATTCTTAAAAAAATGGTGTAAGAAATCAGAAAAATCAAAAAGGATGATTTCAGGGTTGGGAAACTTACACTTTTTTGATATATAAAAGTAACTAAGTCTAATTAATTTTTATCTTTTTCTTTATAAATTATATATATATTACGTTTTGTAAATAAAAGTTTGGTATAGAAAATTATAAAAATAAAAGACACAGCTCCAGAGCTGGAAACATTGATTTTTTTCTGGACATTAAAGAAACTAAATAAAACTTTTTTTTAATTTCCTTTTTTTCAGTTAACACACTTTCTATATTTTTTTAAGAACTACTAGATTGGTATAAGAAATCAGAAAAATGTAAAATGATAATTCCAGGGTTTGAAAATTATTATTTTTTTCTTTGTACATAAAAGTAACTATGTGTTTATGTAAAGGGTAAAGGTTATATAAGATTCGGCACAACCCAATATAGCACTCTTACTTGTTTTACATAAAATAAAATTGGAATAAATAATTTACTGGAACAGAAAAAAATATTTAATGAAACTAAATTATATTTCAAAACACACGCTTGTTTTAAAATTTTTTGGGAATAATTTTTTCTGTGAAGATACAAACATTAAATACTAAATGATAATAGTTTTTAATTTTAAATAAACCAAATCCTAACTATCAATCCATATTAGTTTATATGTCATTTATCAACGGCACGAACGGGTATTATTTCTGTTGTTATTTCTACATGAAATTAAGAAATACTTTGTTTAGCTTATTGAAGTTTCCTGGAAGATATTATAATTATATTTTTCACTTGAAATTTTCTTATTTTTGCCCTTTAACAAAAATATTTTTCATCTTATTCTTTTTTATTTCTCTCAATTCAATAAACTGCCATCGTGTTTATAGTTGATTTAACAAACAAAAAAAAAAAAAAAAAAAAAAAAAAAAATAATAATAGATTTTTATTGTGCCCTTACCACGATTTCTAAATAAAAGCAATTTGTGATAACGAAAGAAAGTTCAGCCTAATTTTACCTATAGTTGCCTTTAGCTAACACGTACTTTATTGAGCAGATTATGTGAATATCCATAAGCATTTTATTACTTGTCTCTGTATACTGTCATTTCGATGTGTTTGAGTGCACGTGCACTATTTTAAGGATGTGTTTGTGCTTAAAAGCGGCGAAATTATTGCAAAAAAAAAAAACATATAAAAAGTTCTTAGAGTTGCATATTTGCTAAAAGACAACAATTTGATACTGTAAATATAGGGTGTTTTTATTGAGGTATAGAACTTTAAGTTGGCATCACTTTTTTAACTGGCGGCAATTTTGTTAGTTGTTAAATGATTAATATTTAGTTTGGTTCGCCATTTCATCATAAACAGGTTGACAAAAGAACAACGCTTGCAAATCGTGCAAATTTATTTCGAAAATAATGGTTCAGTTCGCGAAGTTTACCGCAAGCTCCGTCCATTTTATGGTCGACATAATCGTCCATCAGAGCAATTAATTCGGTTAACCATGGATCGTTTTCGCACTACGTTTACTTTATGTGATAAGACGCATCCGCAGAGACGTCGAACAGTGCGCACCGAAGAAACAATTGCCGCTGTAGAGCAAAGTGTTGAAGAGGACCCGAATGAATCGATTCGCCACCGTGCACAGCAATTGGAGCTTTGTCCATCAACTTTATGGAATATTTTGCGCAAAGATCTTGGCTTGCGACCTTACAAGATCCAGCTTGTGCAAGAATTAAAGCCGCGAGACCATGCAATGCGTCGTGATTTTGGTGTATGGGCCGAAAATGAGATTGATCTCGATGCTGATTTTCATCGCAAAATTTTGTTCAGTGATGAGGCTCATTTTTGGTTGAATGGCTACGTCAACAAGCAAAATTGCTGCATTTGGAGTGAAGAGAATCCACATGAGACCCTTGAGACGCCATTACATCCACAAAAACTGACTGTTTGGTGTGCTCTATGGGCTGGTGGAGTCATTGGGCCATACTTCTTCCGAAATAATGCTGGAGAGTCAGTTACCGTTAATGGAGACCGGTATAGAGCCATGATAACCGACTATTTTGTTCCCGAATTGGATGGCATGAATGTGGATGAGTTGTGGTTCCAACAAGACGGCGCTACATGCCACACAGCGCACGTCACAATCGATTTATTGAAGGAAACATTCGATGAGCGCATAATTTCGCGGAATGGACCTGTCAATTGGCCACCAAGATCGTGTGATTTGACACCATTGGATTATTTTCTTTGGGGATATGTGAAGTCGCTCGTCTACGCCAACAAACCAGAAACGTTAGGGGACTTGGAAGCCAACATTCGTGGCGTTATTGCCAACATACGGCCCCATATGCTCGAAAAAGTGGTTGAAAATTGGACCTGTAGAATTGGCTTTATTCGAGCCAGCCGCGGCGGCCTAAAATTATCCTTCCAATAAAGCCAAATTGATGGACATTAAAACGATTTTCTTGTGTTTTATTTCAATTTGAAGTTCTATACCTCTAAAAAAAAACACCCCTTATTTCTTAATAAATAAAAATCTCTTTGAAGAATTCTTGAAATATACTCATATTAATTTTTAAAGAATGTTTTTAAATAAGCTTTTATTTAAGGCAGGGATTTATTTGAAGTTTACTTAATGCTTTTGTGTTTTGAACAGTGTGGGGAGTTGTTTATAAGAAAAAAACATAAACAGGACCCTACAATCTCGAATGATAAAAATAAAAATGAGTAAGAATCAACGAAGTTCAATGCTGGAAATTTAAGAACAAACTATTTTAAAACAAAGTTATATATAACTTGAAATTTAAAAAAGTTGATATGTTTTTTAATATTACAAAAATTTTGGCAATCAAAATATGTACATGCACGTGCATGAGGTAATTATACAGGTGACTGCGTAAGGATTTGTTATACAAAAATACGGCAGCGATAGCTGTGTAAAGAACTGAAGAATGTCAAAAGCACAAAAACAATTGTTCCAAAACAAAACGAAGTTTTTGACATTCGTCAGCTACAAAGCAAAAAACTATCAGCTGAAGCAGCACCGCCACCTGGTTATATACATACACCTTGTACACATGTATGTGTATGTATATGTATGTAAATGTGTTTATGATTTGAAAAAAAATTACACGTCAAGACTTCCATTTAAGCTTTTAAATTTGGAAGTTAGCTTAAGTGTTAATCAAAATTACATTAAATTAATATAAAAAAAATATAATTAAGTAGCAACTGAAAGCCCACAATAAGTAGCTTAATAGCTTTAATTAAAACTTTTTGTTTATTGCGCCCTTGTTGTTATTCCTGAAAGTCATAAATTATATGTTTTGTCTAGAAATTAACTAAAGGGTAAATTTCTTCAGAACTTTAAGTAACCTCCCAAAACTGTAATTTCTAACGCAGTTTTTTTTTTTTTTTTTTTTTTTTTTTTTTGAACAAACTATATATTATATTTTAATGTCTTATAAAGCAGTGTTGTTTTATTATATAAATAACAGATTTTATATGAATGACAAAGATGGTAGCTCCCATAATAAAAGTGTAATGACAATTATTAGAAACTGCATGTTTGAAAAGTTTTTATCTTTGATTTGCATACACTTAAATATACTCGTATGTACATGAACAAGTGAACATATTAATGTGGAGAAATTGTACGTTAGGGTTCCGTACACAGAAAAAAATATTAGTGCAATAAACAATTTTAATTTAAAATAAAACCAAAAATCAATTAAAAACGTATTTAAGTCAATCAAACTTTTCCTTAAAAGTAAAATATTTTTGTAATAAGCAACTGTAATTGAAAATAAAACCAAAAATCAATAAAAAATATGTTTAAGACAATTAAACAATTGTTTAAAAATTTTATTAATTACAAAGTTTAATTGACTCAATTACATTGTTATTGATTTTTGGTTTTATTTTCAATTAAAGTTCTTTATTGCAAAAATATTTTATTTTTAAGCATAATTTAATTGATTTAAATACGTTTTTAATTGATTTTTGGTTTTATTTTCAATTAAAATTGTTTATTGCAGGAATATATTTTTCTGTGTGCACAAAAGCTAAAAAGGGCCCCTATTGTTTTCGCTACAATGTCCGTCTGTCTGTTCTTCCCAGGGTGTTTTCTCGAGAACTTTAAGAGCTGCGGACCTTAATTTTTTACAGAATATATAAATCTTTGGCCGCAACAACAAAAATGTATGAAATTTAAAAATTATGGGGTGTTTTAAAGCGAGAAATGAAACATCTTGAAATGTGATGTACAGACAATAATATACGGACACTAGAAATTTTTAAAATTAGAGGGCATTCTATCAGTTAATGTAATTTTGACTATGTAATTTTGAAAATTTGATGCATCTTGGAATACGTAAGGGATAAAGTCTTGTAATTTTCAAAAACGCTACAACTTTTAAATCATAAAACTAACAAAAAAAAAAAAAAAACGAAAAAAGAAATCTCCATATTGAAAAAGCGCTTAAATGAAATATACGACCAAAAATTAAATAAATCGCTAAAATGCAAATAAATCACTAAAAGAAAAAGGTCACCAAAGAAAAAAAAATTCAAGAAGAGAAAAAAATCGCCAAAACGAAAAAAAGCGCTAAAACTAAAGAAAAATAAGCTCAACATCGAAAAAATCAGCAGATACTAATCCTAATGTAACATCAGAGATCCCTTCTTGGTTGTGTAGCAGAATCATCTGCGAAGTACGAACACTAGATACGTAATTTAATATAAACTTCATCCTATATAATATATAGTTTTGGCATTTTTTTTCGTTTTTGGGGTCTTTTCGTTTTTTTTGTTTTGGCAGTTTTTGCGTTTTTTCGGTTTTGGCAATTTTTTTAAGTTTTGTCTCCTTTTTTAGTTTTGACACTTTATTTTCTCGTTTTGGCGATTTTTTTCGGTTTTTGGCGTTTTTTTCATTTTGGCGATTTTTTTTATTTTTGGCGATTTTTTTTCATTTCTGCGATTTTTTTTTATATAAATTTTTTTTTAGTTTTGGCGACTTTTTTCGTTTTGGCGATTTTTTTAATTTTTGGCGACTTTTTTTTTTTGGTTTGGCGATTTTATAATTTTCGGTTTTTTTAGTTTTGCCGTTTTTGAAAATTTCAAGTGTTTGCCTCTTACGGTTTCCAAGATATAGCAAATTGTCAAAATTACATAGTCAAAATTGCATTAACTCATGGACCATCCTTTAATTTAAATTTTTTTAAATTTTAGTGTTAATTGTTGTAGTCTGTATAAAAATACACTAATTTTACAAATTTCAAGTTTCAATATACATATGTTCATACAATTGTATGTATATTACAATAGGGGTTTGGTGTACGGAACCCTAAAAACGTGCAAAAAGGCAGAGTCGTAAGAGAATGAAGTTTTTCTCTGTCTCTTTCTTCACCGCCTGTCTTTTCTATCACTATCCCTTTCCTAAAGAAGGTAACACCTAGTGTTACTTCTCTTAAAAAAAAAACGCTAGAAAAATTCAAGACAAACTTTTTTTTTTAAATTTCTGCATCAGGTAAGATATTCTATTGTACTCGTATAGGCTAAAGTTCATACAGTATTACATTTGTAGTATGAGTCAAGGTCGCACTTTACTGATTTTATTATTTTTTACTTTTTCTATATGTCTTAATTGCTAACCAATCCAAATTAAACTATCCAACATTATTTACAAAAAAAAAAAAATAGTGTTGTAAAATGGTGCTGCAACTTAAGGTAATAGTGTTTTCACACTGAAAGTTAAAACCTGGTTTTAACATTAAAACCATAAACAGGTGATTTTGCTTTCACACTGCAAGTTTGTTAAATTCAGTTTTTAACTTACAGGCTGTCTAATAACTTTGCTCAAAATAAAGTAAATCTCCTGCCGAAATGCGTGTATTTGTTGTTGCATTTTTTCTGCTTTTTAATAACACTTGCTGGACGTACTGTTCAACTGTTTTTGTTTGTATGAAAAACCGAAATATTTCACAATGCGCTCTAAAATGGAAATTATTTTATATTTTGTAAATAAAATCTTTTTAAATTATGGAACTTCTTATACAGAATGAAGAAGTGCTTAGAAATATTGTTAATAATATAAAAATTCACAAATACATTATAAGATAAACCTTTTTTATAGGCAGATGAATGTCAGTCATATTGTCTATTTTCACTTTCCACAGTTCAATTTAAAATATTTTCGTTGTTTTCCCTCCAAAAAAATTCTTTTTTTCCATAATTTTTTGATTATTGTTGCTGCTGCATTAATTTTTAAGTTGAAATTTTTCAGGCGCCATCAATTGTTATTCACTGGCATACCATTACCAGCTGCGGTCGGTCATTTCAACTTGGCAGCACTGAATTTATCACAGCGAAAACAAGGTTGTATTTCATAAAACCAACTTAAAACCCATTCAAAAATGGTTTTAATTTGGTTTTAACAAAAACAATTTGTATGGTAAAACCAGGTTTTAACAGTTGGTTTTAACGTTAAAACCAACTTTTATTAAAACCATGTCAGTGTGAAAACACTATAAACTTATTATTCATAAATCTATTGTAATACACTCATATTCATTTTCATTGCTTGCGAACCATAATTATACCAGAAAAATAGTGCAGCAACACTTTGTTAAGTTTAAAGTATTCAAACTTTTTATTTCGCTTATTTTTTCTTGTACCATCTTTTACCAGCTTTAAATATCTCAGCTGGTCGTATGCATGCTTGTGTGTTTTTTTAAATAAAGCAATACTTATGAATTATTAGATTAAGTTAAAATGATTTCAAATACTTCAATTCACAGACTTGTGGTAATATGATTTAAGACGACATCTACTTGAACACATTTTGTTTTTCACACAATTTTACTGGAATTTTCTTTCATAAATTTGCTGTTGATGTTTGTTTATTATTATTATTTGCGTTATAACATTTGTAAGCTTGTCACAGTCTGTACTCATATTTGAAAATGTATTAAGCATTGTATTAAGACATAATAGAACATTTAGTATTACCGAGCTCACTTAATATTTTGTCCTTGTAAAGATTTTTATTTATTTTTAGTTAAATTTAAAGAAGGTCCATTTGTGGATTCCTTAAGAAATAAGGCCAAAGTTTAAAATTTAATAAAAAGAAGGTGACATATTAGGGGCTGGCGTCATAAAAACCAAAAAATAACATTATTATCCCATCAATCTTATAGCGACAGGATATAAGATTTAGTAATTTGTTTTTACTAAATTATTAAAAATTCTTACAAACAACTCATATTTAAGGCTAGTTATTGTGGCAACAAAATAGTTCAAAAGGGCTTTTTATCTATATATTTTTCCAGTTGTAAAATACCACAGCAGCAAAACATATTTGCTTAGTTCGTAAAATCTTTTGTATCTTTATATCGGTTGTATTAAATAAAATTTGTTGTTGGAAATTTTAATATAAAAAACAAATATAATATCGAATTTTTATTTAATTTTCGTAAAAAGCTCATCTTTACTATCTGATTTCTGCAGCTAATTTATGTAAAAGAAGATTTTTTAGTACTCTCACGTTAAACATTCCACGATTAAAAAACAACCGTTTCAGAATATGTTTAAAGAGTATTAAAATAAAAGAAAAGGTAAATTTTTTTGTTATTGCTGATAAGCATATCATCATCAGAATATTATTTTAGGAGGTGTGTACTAGACACAATGGTCTCACCAATACCCTATGCTAGCTGGGATGTTTTCAAAAGCCGCTACACCTTCATCATCATTGCTCACGGGTTTTTTTTTATTTTTATCTTTTCAAGAAAGGTATGAATGAATGAATTAAGTCTAGCGGGAAGCACAGGAGACTGCGACTAAAGTAGATCTATTGTATCCCCTGCCAGGTGCTAGAGTGCCTCATCTAGACCTACTCTCATGATGAATCTCAGGATTGCCAGTGGGTCCAGAGTTGGCAGTTGCCAATCCTCCAATAGGTGCTTGCCCAGTTGGCTTTATCTTCTGAGGCATAATGATTCACAGTCCTTCAGTATATGCTCTGGAGTTTCTTCTTCGTAATCACAGAATCTGCACAGGCTGTTACTCTCAATGCCAAGTCTGTTGAGGTGTTTTCTCAGTCTACAATGGCCTGTGAGGAAGCCTGTGAGTATTTTTAGATTGTCTTTACTCAGGGACATGAAAGCTATGAAACGGTTTTGGTTATACTAATGAGGCATTTGCATGCCTCAATCCTGGGAGATTGAGCCAGAGGTGTTCCCTATTACTCTTGATCTCCGTCATATATATTCCCGGATATATTTAAATAGTTACTTAAAAAAGTTAGCACTTAGTGATAATTTCTGAATATGCGCCATTAAATTTCGAGCAATATTTTCGAGTTAATCGTAAGCGAGTTAATCGTAAGCATTTCGATAACTCTAAACTATGGCTAGGCCCATAAAAATTTAATTTCAATCAAAGAGTAAATAGGCTACTACATGTCGCTTACGATTAAATAAAAAAAAAATTCTAAATTTATACTTTACGGTTATTTTCTACAAGAAATTTTTAGATTTAATTGAGCTGTAGTGAATTTTAATCAGAAATAATTTCTTATTCGGGCTTAAGTTAAGTCATTTCAATTCTTATTGAATAAAATATTTTTATTAATTAATGTGAGTTTCCAAAGAAGAGAAGAAAAATTAAACTACACTTTTTATTAGCTGCGGGAAATACCGATATTTTTCTGTGCAGCCACGCACTTCATCAGCACCCATGTCTATCTACTGGGGTAGAGATTATTATTAATAACATCAGCTATTTAACGTAAATTATTAATGAGACCGAATATGAGAAATGATTGTTGTGTATACAATCCTCACAAAAACATAAATGTGAAAAACGGCCAAGTTCCTATCCAAAATTTCGGCCATTAAAAGTTGTGAGATATAAATTTTGACCAAGTTCTTCTTTGCCACAATACCCAACACAGAAATATATTATGTATGATATAAATTTGCAATCGTAAGGGTGTCATATAATTTCTAGATAATCTGCCAACTTGACAACATTTTTATCAATAAAAAGAAATGAACATTTATACATTATTTTCTCCTTTTTTGGAAAGGTAAAAATATTGCCAAGTTATCAGATTATCTAGAAATTATATGACACCCTTACGATTACAAATTTATATCATACATAATATATTTCTGTGTTAGGTATTGTGGCAAAGAAGAACGTGGTCAAAGTTTATATCTCACAACTTTTAATGGCCGACATTTTTGATAGGAACTTGGCCGTTTTTCACATTTATGTTTTTGTGAGGATTTGATTACTTTTTGAAAAGATTTCTATAATAACACTTTTTAAACTTAAAATTTCTAGTGTATTTTTTTTCTAGTCATGATCACTGTGCGAGTTGAAAATGGCAGAGTTAGTGTTGAATTGTTGACCTTAAATATGCACCATTGTGTCATTACAGCGGGTCGCCAGAGTATATGCAATTTGGTAAGAGGAGACTGGAAGAAACATGTAAAATATAGCGTAAATTTTACTGGGCAAGACCCCGCCTATTTTCTCAATATATCTACATGTTAAATAAAGTCTGCTTAGCCGAAGTACATAAATCAAAAGGATATGACCAATGTATATGCAAAATTTCAATAGGGTAGCTGGTGCTTTTAATTTTTGGATTTTCCGATTGAGTAAATCAATTACTATTTGTGTTTTAAGATTTTCCCATTGGCTTATGCAGCTACACTTACTAGTGTATAAAATGTCAGCTCTCTAGCGCGAATTATATCTTTAGATTTTATCAGCATTACCTCTACTCACTATTCCTAACTCAAAATTTTGTTGTGAGCAGCGCTTATAATTCATGCTAATTTTCTTCTAAAATATGCTAGACCGATGTAGATTAAACACAAGGCTAACACTTTATGGGAGTGATCACGCCAAATTTTTAAGGTGATGCAAGATTTCACTAAATTGGCTTGAATTAAAAGCTGTATATTAAGTATTTAGTTCAAAACAATATTGGCGTGGCCCCGCCCATTCTGGTAAAATTTTTTTGGTTTTCAAATTTTTCTAGTTTGTTTCTCACATAGACCTACTTGTGTATCAAATTTCAGCTCCTTAGCGCAACTTTTAATTTTTAAGTTTTATTGGCGCAGCCCCGCCCCTCTAACTAAAATTTTCGGGTTTTTAGATCTTTCTAGTTGGTTTCTCACCTAGACCTACTTGTATATCAAATTTCAGCTCTTTAGCACAACTTTTAATTTTAAATTTTTATGGGCGCAACGCCGCCCACTTTTCCAAAGTCAAAATTTTTCTGGGTCAGTGCTTATTATTCGTGTCTAGTTTCGTTACAAACGGATAAAAATAGCTAGATAAATAGTATATCTAAATATGCTGAGCCGCAGGGCATTAAAATGAGGTTTAAATTGTATGGGCATGTCAACGCCCACTTTTTTAGTGAAAAACTTATAGCTTTGCATTACCGCAGTATGCATGCCGAATTTCAATAAAATAGCTTCCATGAAGCGCCTTAGATTAGCATTTTTAATTCTGACCTTTATGGGCTTAGCACCGCCCTCCTGGCTAAAATTTCTGGGTTTTCAGATTTTTTTTATTTTATTGCTCACCTAGACCTAGCTCTGTATCGAATTTCAGCTCAATAGCACAAGGTTTAATTGTTATGGGCGTAGCCCCGCCCTCCTGGGGAAAATTTAAGGGTTTTCAGATTTTTCTGTTTCATTTCTCACCTAGATCTTCTCGTGCACCTAATTTTAGCTCCCTAGCTATAGCGAAAGTGCTTCATCAATTTGATGAGTGTGTCAGTGGTCAGTGGTCAGTGAGTATGTCTTAAAATATGAACTTTTTGCACCTCTATATCTCCGGAAGCTTTCATTGTAGAACTTTCAAACTTCGCGTATGAGGTTATATTGATTCTAATTACGGTTTAAATTTTATAATTTTACGGTCGTGAGGAACAAAGTTATGAGGGGGGTAAGAACAGCTCGAATGGCTTCGTGTAAATATACACACTGCGTGCATTGGCCGGAACTTGGCCTGGCGCACTGCCCTGCGCCTAGATTATTGATTTACCTTTGGTAAATACATTTGTAAGTATCACTATTCATTTTCTTTTTTTTTCATTTTCTCATTTTTCTATTTAGGTTAGGTTATTTTCTACTGATATAACAAAGTAAAACAGTTTAATATGAACAGAATAAAATTATAAAATTATGTAAGTATTTTGGTAAATATTTTGTACCCAATCACAGCATATTTTATACACAACTGCACGCAAAGAAAAAATATGGTTGAGGTAACCATAATCAAACAGCAACATACTATGATTGAATTATATGGTTGCAGTCAAATCATATTATTGTTAATATAAAAAAAAACTTTAACAATATTATTATCTGAGTTAATTATAATATTATCTGAGTTAATTATATTATAATCTTAGTATTGTAAATATGACAACACTATTGTTAGATGTGACTAAAATATAATTGAGACTCACCATACCATGTTCTTATATTATATTAATATTGTTAAATACGACCACAGTATTATTTAATATAATAATACTATTTTATTTTTTAATCATATATTTATTGAAGAAACAGCTGTGCGTTAAATTCGAAATAAAAATAAATTAATATTGTTGAAATAAAATGTGTATATAGAAATGTATACTTACACGACATACAGCCATGTCTGCATAAAAAGATACACAAATGTTTATATATTTTTATTGATCTACCCTTTTGTTTGTACTTTATTTATTTATTCATTTATTTAACACTACCGATAGCTTACAAACGAAATACTGAACTGACAGATGTTTCTGAAAGAGATTTTTCTTTAAACTTAACATAGTATGATTTTGAAAAATATTCAGGTATGTGATGGAAAACGATCGTTTTCAAAACGATTTCAAAACAATCATTTTGAAAAGGTGTGATGAATTCCGATAGATTTCTAGTATCATTTTTGCGCTTATCTTAAACTACTGACTTCTAAGAAGCACACTAGAAGACACAACATAAATCACTTATTGGAACTGTGAAAAGAAATTTATCAAAAATGTCTGGAAAGACTATCAAAAACAAGTTTTAAAATTATTGACAAAACGATTATAAGAAACATATCACACCTTTTATCGTTTTCAAATCGTTTTTGTGTCTAAATCGTATTTCATCACATACCTGATTATATTGTTATTTACATCATATTATTTTTAAATAATAATACAAATTATGTTGTAGTCATACATTTTTAACAAAACTATATTGTTAAACTCTAACCATATCACACTTTTATATGGATGTGATAATGTAATTATTAAATTCAAACATTACTTTGTTTATCGTAACGGAAAAAATGTTTAAAATAACAATAACTAGTTTTCGACGACCACACATTTGTTTCAGAGAACATAATATTGTTTTGTCAACCATTCTACAACCATATCTTTGCTTTGCGCGTGGGTATTGTCATCCACATCAAAATTAGTTATTATATCTTAAATTCCCTGTAGATGATCAAATCAACTCATCCATCACATAGCACATCGTTTCTAAGTCCGATTGGCAAAAAGCATCAGCTTGTTTGGGATTATTGTTAATTATGGAGAATTTTGGAGATGAATAAAAACAAACGAATATTCTATTGAACATTAAATTGAGTGTTATAAAAGCATAAGAAACTTATACATATACAATAGGGTAATCAACTTGATTTTTTCAGCCGGTTTTAAAACCCGTGTTTTTCACTATACGGCTGTCGGTTTTTTCAAAATGTTTATTGTTCGAATTTTTCGTTTTTTTACAATTTAAAAACCGGCTGAGTCGAATACTTTTCGATTTGAACATTTTGCATCAAAACTAGTTTTTACTATGTTAAAACTTATACCAACTTGTTCTGTTGATTTTCCTAAGTATTTTTTTTTTCAGTGTAAAAGCTCTAAGCGTTTTTTGAGCAAGGAAACACTTACTGAAACATATAATGTAAGCGAAATTATTCTATGAGGTGCTAGCAGAGGCGAATTAAATTGGTCTTATGGTGTGCAGTAAAAGTAGATATCCACCTTGTCCATACATTCATATGCGACAATATTACTAACTTTTTGGTGCAGAAAAAAATATCGGTATGATTGACGCCCCTATCACGGGCTTCAACTTTTAAAATAGTTTGGTTAGGATTGAAAAATTTGCATAGCCATTCCCCACCAAATTAACAGTTGACTTTTTAGTTGTGTTTTGGTATTGCCATTTGCAACTCTGCGTAAGTTTGGGCTTTGTTTAGCAAAAGGTTGCTGCGATATAAAAAGCAGAAAAAATTAAAAAATCGTAACTAGAAATATTTATTATGCTTAATAACAAAATTTTCTCAATACTTTCAGTATCGGCGGTATACCGAGCATATACGAAGCTTTCTTTAAATATGGTTTTAGGTGATCCAACAAATAACAAAATGTTTCTTTGTTCAGCCGGAAATAACTTAAAACCCTTCCAAAATGAATGGATAGTTTAAGAGGGTTGGAATCATCACGATTTTTTCGTAGCACATCTATATTTGCGACTTCGTTTGTATATATTTGTATCCATTTGGTGTGATTTCCTTGAACTAAAACATTAAAAACAATATTTGTTCCCCAAAACTTAGTGTTTTTTAAGTTTTCACACAAATTAATTGCTTTATGTCAAACTTGATATTTTAAGTTGGCAACGCGATGACAGTTTCAACTAAAAAAGAGTTGTGGTTCATAAAACTAAAACACAGTTTGGTCGTGTGTAAGTTTGGTTGGTCTACTCTTGACGACCAAACCAAATTTAGTTGAAAACCGTGATAGGGGCATTAAATTTTAGTTTTCACTAATATATCGGTTCATACATACAAAAACTTAATTATATTTCATAAATAAGAGAACTAATTTTTTCCCCTTTTTTAATCGGAGAATTATCGAAATAAAAATATAACAAGATGGAAATAATAATATTACAGCCTGCAAAATTCTAAAAATAGGGAAAATTCGACCAAATCTTACAACACCGTTTCTTTGTTGTTTTATAGTGTGTATGTAACGCAATAAGGTGTTAAAAATTATAATCATAAGTTATGTACCCATATTGCAGCAATATGTACTTAAATATTTTGTAACTTGTGCAAATAATGTGTAAACACTCTTAAGGGCTCTAGAACTAACGGTGGAAGTACATAACACGCGTTCAATGCGTTAATGCGATACACGCGTCTGTCAAGTTGAAATCGTGTGTTTTAATAAGGTAAGTTACATGGAGAAGTTCGCGACGCGCGTACCTCGCAAAAAGTTGAACATTCTTCTACTTTAACCCGTTGTACACAAAATGACAGCTAGTGTTGCCAGATTCGTAAACTAACATACACAAAAATGATTATAAATTAATTTTTTTATTAAACAATTGATAAAAAATGCTTTAAATATTTAAAGAAAACTAAAACGTAAATGCAAGACAAAAAATAGCCGACAAAGTCTTTAAATTTTACAACTAAAAAAACCTCAAAAGCTTGGTGTGTAACTTTCTATTTGTATAGCGTTAAACGTTTAAGAAGCCAGAAAAGCGTTGCCGCGAAACGCGTGGTATGTACCTCCACCTTAAGTTGTAAAGCTTTCGTTTCAAATTTAAATGACCTTTAAGTTTCTTTAAGTTTTCAATAATAAATTCAATAATTTTCAAATCTTATTTTATTATTTTTGATACTTCACAATAAAGGCATTAAATTTGTTTTATTTTTTTAATCTGCTATGGGTAAACAGTTTGAATATTTGATATGACAAAATTAAACACGACAACAAAACAAAGTACGCAACTTAGAGTGAACTCAAGCGTTTGTTTACTTTTTAAATTTCTTTCTAGACTAAATATGAATTTATTTTGTTAAATTTACCTGTCTTGAATTTTCTTTCATCTGCCTGCGGGCAATTTCCAATAGCAAACGCTGCCTCAAAACATCCAATGGATTCACAATTGACAAAGAAGGTTTGTTACGTTTCGAAGGAAAGTAGTCGTTCTGAAAACAAAGAATAATTAAAACAAAAATTAGATTATATAAATATAGGTTACTTTAAAGAAGATATAAATTACTTTGGCTCATATTTCAGGCACTATTTCATTTTTTTTTAATAGCACAAATGTCATCTTACTATCACGCTGTTGGTCTAAATAAGTTTCCCACAGTAAGAATTATTTTTGTTTATATTAAAGTGTGATGAAAGGAGGTAAGTCTTAGGAAAAAGGTATTGAAGCTGTGGCTGGCTCTTATTATTATTTTTTGCTTTAACTCAGCCTGCATTAAGTTTAAAACACTTGAGGTTGTAAACTTCCATTAGTTCCTTACAAACGCTATATTTTCAGCATTTACTTTTACTTAGTGTTCTTAAATTCCGTTTTAGTAAATTCGATAACTTTATTATTTAAAATGAAAAAAATGCCATTCGCAATGAAAGTTTTGTGTATAAAACTGAAATTTGGTTAACAGATACCATGCACAATGGGCCAAGGACGTGAATGCTGATCATGAAGTTTTAGTGCACTTTGAAGAGCTTTATGTTTTTGTATTCCGCTACAGTTTGTTATAAATTTTATTTAATATCATTTATTAGACCTTCTATATAATATTATTATTTATTTATTTATCAAGCTCAACGTCTGGATTGTTTTGTGTGTAGAAACAAATCAGACCTTAAGAATGATGATGAAAAAAATTAAAAATTGGTATTTTTTTTTTTTGGGAATTGTTACAATTAAGTTTAATTAACATTTGCTAATACACTAACGGTCTAATTCATAAAAAATATTTTAGGTTTATTACAGGTTTATTTGACAATTTTCCCATAGAAATATGTCAAATAAGCGTTTAATAAAACTGAAATATTTTTTATAAATAAGGCAGTAAAAATTTTAAATTATTATTTTTCTCGATTTTGCTGATAAAACGGGATTGCCTTAACAAATGTTAAGAAAATTAATTGATACATATTAAATTTAATTGAACTAGAGTGAACTTTAATCAGCAACAAATTCTTAATCAGGCTCCAGTTCAGTGTTTTCAATTCTTGTTGAATGAAATATCTTTATTAACTAATAAGACTTTCTAAAGAAGAGAAGAATAAATTCAGTAAAGTGCGACTTTGACTGGCGCACGAAGGGTTACGTACAGACACTAGATATGTAATACTATACGAACTTTAACCTTTAATATACAGTTTTGTCATTTTTTCATTTTTGGGATATTTTCCGTTTTGAGCTTTTTTAGTTTTGGTGGTTTTTTGGCATTTTGTTTTTTTTGGTTTTGGCGACTTTTTTTTTACTTTTGGCGCTTTTTATCGTTTTGGTGATTTGTTTCGGTTTTTTGTGTTTTATTCTCATTTTGGGGATTTTTTTTTTGGTGATGATTTTTGATTTTTGGCGATTATCCGGTTTTTGGCGATTTACTTCAATTTTAGATTTTTTTTATTTGGCGTTTTTTCTTTTTCGCAATTTTTTTCGGTTTGGAGATTTTATAATTTTGGGATTTTTTGGTTTTAACCGTTTTTGAAAATTTCAAGAGTTTGCTTCTTACGGTTTTCAAGATAAAGCAAGTTGTCAAAATTATATAGTCAAAATTACATTAAATGATAAAGCACCCTTTAACTTTGATTTTTTTAATTTTAGTATTAATTGTTGTAGTCTGTATAAAAAAACACTAATGCTAGGAACACAACTTGGACGAACGACGAATTTTTCGGTGCGCACTTTCGTCGTAAAAAAATAAAACACATTTGTGCACTGTAGAACGAAATTCGTCGTGCGTGTCGAACTCTGAGATAAATTTATTTTTATTTTGTACGAACGATGCAAAAACAACTTTCTCCTTCTATTTGAAAACACAATAACAAAATTTAGCAATTATAAGAGCTGTATTCGCTGGGTAAATTCGTCATTATTGTGTTTTACACGACGAATTTATGCAGCGAATTCTTATAAACGAATTCGTCGACGTGGACGAAATTCGTCGTTCGTCCCAAATGTGTTCCTAGCATAACTTTACAAATTTCAAGTGTCTATATATGTACATATAATTGTATGTATATTACATGCGATTTTAACATTTTATATTGTTCGTTTGGGAACAACAAGGTTCTACATACTCTGCCCAAATTTCAGGTTCGTAGCTCTTACGGCTCTCGAGAAAATAGCCTGTGATGGACAGATAGATAGACGGACAGCGTAGGGAAAACAATAGTGTTCCTTTTAACCTTTGGTGAACGGAACCCTTAAAATTAAGTTGCATTTAGGCTGGGAGAAATGCGCATTTTTCTGTGCAGCCACGCTATTTAAAATAAATTTTGTGTCTAAAAGGAGCTACTGAATAGACTTGGGTCCAGCTCATTCAGTTGGTCGCTTTTGACACAAACCTATGATCAAGCCCATTCAGACTGCATGGGTCTGATCATAGGTTTTTATCAAAAATAATCGACTGAATGAGTTAGATCCAAGTCTACTACCGGATGAGTTCGATAAAAGTCTAAAAACTACACAGAGAAAACAGATTCGTTGTGACAACCGAATTTGTTGCCAATTGAATTTTGGCGGTTGCAGCAACTATCATAGAATTCTGCTATAGCGACTGAAATTTTCTTGTGGTACCACAATATTTTAGTTATAACCTTAAACCCAATAGTTGCAGCAACAGAAAAAATTGGTGACAGTATGGAATTTGAAATAAATGTTATCCTTACTACGGAAAATTTGGTTAATATAATTAAAATAATATCATAATTGGTACCTGTAAAAGAAAAATTGGTCTTCCTTGCTGAAATAAAAATAAACAATAATCGCAAATAAAAATACACAATTTAAGAAAGTTATTATTTGACATATTATCATAAGTTTATTTTAATTGAAATTTATTTCCTAATGGTGAAGCATGTCGATATACATACATTTCTTGCCACAAACCTGTTATCTTATGCACAAACTTTCAAAAACCATTTGAGAATTCAAAAATCATAATATCTTTGAAAGTCACAAAAGTTAATTTTTAATTTGCTGCTATAAACTATGATAGTAAACTCATCCTCTAGTTAGTTGCAGCAAATAATTGAAAGTTTTTATTTTAATTTAAATATAGAACGACAATTTTTTAGTTGCTAATACCAAAAGTTGGTATTAAAATTCAATTCGTAATATTTTATTCGGTTGGGTTAACCAATCATTTAATTAGTCATGACAAAAGCATACGCTCGGTTGATGCAATCAATTTAAGTATTGTCACAATCATATCTTTGTTACAATTATGCCCTTATGGCAGTGAATATGGATTGTTTTTTGGATTAACAGAAAATTGATAGCGTGAACAGAAATATAGTTAATGCAAATGATATTTTATTGGACTAACCGTTTTCTAACCAATCTTTTTTCTGGGTGTAGACTTGGGTCGAACTTATTCTGTCATAGGTTTATTGTGCCTATGACTTCAGCAATGGTTTGAGAATTGAGCAAATAGCAGTAACATAGTTTTTATATTAAAAAAATTAATTACTGAACGCAGTAAATTCAATTTTATTTCAAACAAATGCTTGACAGCAAACAAAATTAAATTTTTTTCTGTGTGTTAATAATTATGGCTTCAAATATTTTATTCATGAGTTCAATGTGCCCACTACTTTCAAGATCAAACATATAAATACATCTTATTTTAATATATTATCGAATATATAAATCAGATATTGATGCAAATACCTTCAGAGTAAAGCTAAAATATTTCATAAATCAACTAGCTCCGAAATATTAAAAATATTTAACCTTTAAGGATTTCCTTAATTCATGCAGGCAACTACTCGTATTTTATGCAATATAAATTTTAATTAGTTATTTCAATTTGAAATTTTCTTACAAACAATCTTCTTTCAAATTTTCCATACATATTTGAAAAAGTAATTTAAATCCTTTTATTCACTTCATTTTATATGCTTCAATTCTTAGTAATTTAATTTTCTTTTAAAAATAATTTAACATGAATGTATGTTTATATACAGAGATGATGACATTAAAAACGTATTAAATTTTCATCTAGCTGAAGGATAAACTTCAATGGCTTAAGTAAGATGCTCGAACATAAAATCTACAACATGATTGCAATATTGCTATTTAGTATTAGTTTTGCTAACATGTGTGTTGGAAGTGTCATAATAAAAAACATAATTTTTAATAACCTTAAGTTAATTTGACACCTGTGTCATTTACTTTGACTCTCTCAAACTTATTCATAGAAGTACTAATATATTTTTTTTCATATTTTCTAACTTTTTATAGTACTGCTAAGTAGTGTCTTTGGAATAAAGATGTTTTCATTATGTACAAACTTCGCAAAAACATTTGTTTTCTAACTTCATGAGATGAAGTGAAAGTTTTCCTATTTTATTTGATTTGTTTAATTTGATAAGCAAGTGAAGTTGTTGCTTTCTAATACTTGATTTTCCTGAGATTTTTAATTTAATATAAAGTTTGGTAATATTAAAAATATCAGTTGCCAAAAAAAAAATTTTAATGTGAAAAGTTAATAAATTAGCAATCCGAAAATTTACAGCCTTATTTATGAAACTTATTAAGGCTTTATAAAAGCTTAATAAAAAAAATTTTGTATAAAAATTTGTCTTAAAAACCCTTTTTAAGTCCTTCACAATTTTTATAAATAAGACTGTTAATTTTTTCCAGTTTTGTTTAAAATATGCTACTTGGATTCAATCGCCACCAAATAGTTTTATCCTCTTCCATAAGAAATGTGAAACTTTTTGACATAATGAACTTATAGCACAGCATTGATTTCAGATTTAATACAAGAAATAAGTAAACAACTTAAGCACATGGTTTTCATGGCACGAACAACAAACTTCTATTGAAAATAAACATGTAAGTATGAGTATTTCATGTCAGTTGTAGTTACATTTTTTTGGAGTTTTATGTACACAGAAAAAACTAAATTTCATTTTCAGTAACCAAATTCGTTGAATCAGTAAATATTTTATTTGAATGCGGTCCTACAAATAATTTTGTAAATTCTAATAAAAATTTTGTAAAAATTTAAATTAATCAGAGTTCGGCTGAGAGAAAATTTGATTTCAGTGTGTTGGTGTTTATCTGCTTGTTGATAGGAACAACGTGCTGTTGTTCGGTTGTTGTTGTTTATTTTGATTGATCGTGTTGTATACATGTAAATGCCGAAAAGTAGCCGACAAACGTCGTGGCCTGTTTCTTCTCTACACAGTTTTTTGGTACAAATTAATTTAATGGAACAGTACAGAATATTTACTGAAACTAAGTTTGATTTCAAACAAATATTTGTTTAAAAATTTTTTGAGTATAATTTTTTCTGTGTATAGAAATAAAAATTGTTAATTTATAGCCATTAAGAGGTTTAACTGTTATATGTAGAAAAATTACTGTTTTTATGCAAAATCAGCTCATAGTTTTTGTAATAATAAAGATGAGCGCATGCCATCGATAATGGAAAACAATTCAGCCAAATGGCCGCCACTGTCGATAGCTTCACCAGTTCGATCTTTGATGTTCTTAAAAGATTATGAAAAATTGGCATAGAACTTATCTTTCACGTAGGCTCAAAGAAAAACATCTAAAGGTGTTGAATCAAAAGATATCTGCCAACAGTCCAATTGCCTCTTCGAAAAAGCACACGGCCAAAAGAAAGAGGGATGGTATTGTTACGAGTACTTGTGTGGTATGTAGCGCCATCCTGTTGAAAACGAAGGTTATTTATATCAATATATTCCAATTACGTTCATAAAAAAAATTATTAATCAATGACAAAATTACAAAGATCGACAAAAAATGGATTTTCCTCAACACTATGGGCTTACAACAGCATTATTCCCAGTTGCTCTTGACCTACGTGCACGAATATTATTTTTGAAACTATGCTGCCCTACAATGGTGGCTTTAAGCATTTGTAAGTCGTTCACATATATGTAACAGAGAATAACAAAAGTTTAGTTTTAATAACTATTTGAGTATTGGCCGTCAAGTATAAATAAGTAAAGTAAAAAAAAAAATTATCACATTCACACTCATACTCATCAAGTTCAAACTGAATACGTATAATTATAAGCAATGCACTATACAAAAAAAGTTTATTTTATATTCAATTACTAAACTCTAAACTTAAATAAAATTTTAATAAAATAAGGCCACCCAGTATACGATACAATAATCAAACTTCAATACTAATTGATTATTATATTATTTCTTTTACAATAATCAGCCATGTGACAGAGTTTAATTCCGTTTGAAAGCGGAATTGAATCCACCTAAAAATTTCAAGCCCTAGCCGGAGCATAGCTGTCAGGACACAACTGACAAATTTCTGCATTTCAGTTTTCTTTTTTACACACAATCTCATCCTAAAATCGGATGGATTGAATTCCGTTCCCGAACAGAATTAAACTCTAAGACATGGCCGAATATTTATAAAATGTGAATTCGCAAGCAGTTTTTACAATTCTTTAGAAACTCTTATCATACACAACCTCTTCTTAATTTAAACATAAGCATGAAGAACAAAAATTGTTATAATTAAAATTGAAGTATTTAAAATTTTTATTTTTCAAAGTTAAAAAAAGATATATTGAATTAGTAAGCTTATTTTACTATTGCAAGGATAAGATTATTAGAGATGTGCAAATGTCGTGATTTTATCGTGTCACGCGTGAGTCACGCGTGATTCACGTGATTTGTGATCAAATATTATAGCTAATCACGCGTGAGTGCGTGAGTGCGTGAGTGCGTGAGCGTGATTGGAAAAAATTTACTCGTGCGTGATCGTGCGTGAGCTTTTTTTAAATAATCACGCACGAATTCTCACGCTCTCACGAGATAACATTCCTGCATAGATACATATGTAACTGTATTCAATCATTTGAAATAAATTATTTTATAATAATAAATGCATATATGTATGTATAGTAATATGTATGGTAGTATGAGCTTATAAACATAATGAATACCCCCAAACAATATGTTTCGACTTTTTCTGAAGTCAGACTTGTCGTACCGAATTCGTTAAGACATTTTGGTAGTTTCTCTGAACAATTTTTTTTAAACATTAAAACTTTGATTTTTGAGTACATAAGTAAAAGTCTGTGAAATTTTTTTTAAATAAATATGTATGTACCTATATGTTGATAAAAAAAAGGATTGTAACAAATATTAAAAAACGTGAGTATGGGAAAATTATTTCGACAATAGCAGCAACATAACGATGAAGCGGTACTCTGCTATAAAAGCAAAAAGAAATCGTACCTACATGTCGTTAGGAATTCGTACCGACTTATCGTAACGAATTCGTACCGACATATCGTTACGAAGTCGTGTCAACCATTTCACACAAAAATTGTTACGATTTCGGTAATATTTAGGTGCCGAAATTGGAGGATTTTGTCGACCAATCGTTACGAATTCGGAGCATTTTGTTTTGTATATATACACCTTTGTAAGTATGTATGTATGTTTCTTAGATACCCTGTAGGAACTATCAATTGAGAAACACTACTGATTCAACAGTGCCTTTGTCAACAATACTACTGACGAATTGTACCGCAGAAAATGTTTTTTGTTTTAGGGGCCGTCCATGTATTACGTAACGCTGTAAGGGGGGAGGGGTGGGGTTCGAGTTTTGTTATGATTTCTTATGGTGGGGCTCCCCCACCCACCCCTTGAAAATGTTACGTAACAGAAATTTTTTTTAGTAATTTGTATGTTTTCTCATTTAATATGCTTTTCTCATTTATTTGATTATCATTTATTTAATTGATCATACGCCTTACCTTCACATTTATATTATGTACCCTCTAGTCAGCCTAGAACCATATGTCTCTATGTCAATACTCTTTCTCCAGCGACAATTGCACTAGTTAAAGTGTCGACAACTTTCCTTTTTTGCGCGAGTAGAGATACGTTAGAGACAACAGTTCTAGTGTATATCTGGTAATATTGTCAATGAACGCATCAATAGTTTGTTTTTCTTTTTTATTTATAATATTAAATAAATATATTTAGACGAGGGTCACTAAAATATATTAGTGAATCTTTGGTTCAAATATCTCCATATGGTCGTAAAAGACCTACCTTATCAACAGCGCTAAAGTCTACTGGTAGATTTTCAATGACAACCCTATGTTATATGTCAATAGGCGATTACAGTCGCTGAGGTACATCTAGTCAGTAGCACTATTGACCATGTCACTAGAAAATCACTATAATTTTACTATTGACAACGAGCGAGAAAATATCGATATTGTGGACTAGAGCCCCTAAAATTTACTAGTGAATCTTTGGTGTTAATGCCTCCATGTGGTCCCAAAAGAACTACTTAGTCAGCAGTTCTATTGTCTAGTGGTGGATTTTCAATGACAAGCTAATGTTAAATGTCAATAGATGATTACATTGGCTGGAGTACACCTGGTCAGTAGTAATATTGACAATGTCACAAGCAAATCACTACAATTTCATTATTCGCACTTTCTGCAGGGTATGTATACAAACATACATACATACATGTGCGGAATGTCAATTTTTGATATACGATAATTCGCATTTGAATATTTAAAATGATATCCGCGAATACGAATATTTAAAATGATATGAAATTAACTTTGCTTTATTTTAATTTACATTATAAATTTTACAAAAACACGAGCACATATACATAGATATGTACCTATTTCTCAACCCAAAAAACATGAAAATTATATTATACATATACTTTTTCGTGAGCGTGCGTGATCGTGATTGTTGTAAGTCCCTCGTTCGTGATTAAAAATATTTTATTCGTGAGCGTGCGTGATCATGAAAATTTTCAAAATCATTCGTGCGTGAAAGTGCGTGAGTAAAACAGCGTGCGTGTCGTGAGTCAGAAAACACTCACGTGCACATCTCTAAAGATTATGTTAATAATAAACATGTAATATTATCCCGAGGGTCCCGTTTTGATTATTCTACAATCAATATATTTGTAATACTTTTTCAAGCTTGAGTCTTACGTTAATGAGCTTATTATAATATTTTTTTTGAAGCCATTTGGTATACTGGGATATTGATAAAAATTAGAAGTGTCAAAAATTCTTTTTTTGTTTCAGTTGACTAAAAAAAGTCCCTAAGATAGGCAATAAATTTAAAAAATTCCGTCAACTTTTCTTTTGAAAGTCCGTACTAGCAAATGGAAATGTTCTCACGAAATTTACCAACCTAAATTTTCATAAGTTTTTTTCATACAATTCCCTAAGAACTCCCTACCAGGCTTAGACATGTGTATTCTATCCTTAATATTTTGTAGTCGGTAGCTTGCTGTGGTGAATGTGTTTAAAGAATAAAATATTCTGAGTATTTCTTCGACTACGCAAGAGTATATTTAGGAGTATTTTATTTGCACACACTGCAAGCATCAGTCCTGGCAGAAAAGTGTATTGGTAAAACGCCCAAATAACAACATTGTTGAAATTATTGCATCGCAGGAATGGATAGTGGGGTGTACTAGAAATGTTTCCAACTAATTATTTACTAGAAATACATATATCACGAATTACAAAATGCTAGTTTGTTAACGAGTTTTGTTTACAAATATTTCGAAAAAAAAATACTTTACGCTTCATTTGCACACGCATGTAACTTGTTACAAGTTGCGTGTACGTATTAACAACCAATACATTGAATGAAATAATAAAAACACTCGCAACTTGCTTGACTGTTTACACAGTCAAGTGCAAGTTTATTTTCATTTTTCTATATTTTACTATAAATATTTGAAAATTTCGTTTTTCTCTTTCTTCTGTGCGTTGTTTGTACTTTTTTTTCTATATTAGTTTTTAATGTGTGGGCTGCCAAATTTTTGGTATAGGAACATTACAGGGAAACGAATTTAGTGATCAACTTTGTACCAAAATAAATGATAAATTTATATTGCAAATCAATAATAAGTCATATTTGATTAAATGCTCTCACTTTTTGTTTTATTTTTTCTGTATATAAGTTGAAATAATAACATTTTAAAAATTATTCCATGTAAGCTATCCATTAAAATTAAAATAAAATCCTTAAAGGGTAACACTGTTTTTATTTTTGACAATTCTCCTACATGCAAGTGAAAAAATTACTTGTAATGAAAATCTCTTGCCAGTGAGCCTACAACTTGTAGCATTATGATTGTATTAGTAAAAATATGTCGATGTATTGAGTTACTTGCACTTGTACTTGCATCTGTAAACGGTAAGTTAGGAATAATATTAGTTTTTTAATGTTATATATATATATGTATACTAAATTTTATCTCCTAGCTATCCAAAGCATATTTTCCCTTCCACTTCATTTTTTAAAATTTATATGGTGGCGTATGTTGAATAAATATTCTAAAGACTGCAGTACATGGCTTGTAAACCTCCACATGCACATGTGGCTCTGACGTAATTTTGACGTCACCATGAAGCTACATTGGCTACATTTCGTGTACTAGTAAAGCATTAAACACATTCACCGCAGCAGGCTACCCGAACACACGACTTCAAATGCCGCTAGCAGCATTTGTCGCCTCGTAGCCGGCAACTTAACTATTTTGGAGACGGCAGCAGCACCATCTGCAGCTGATATTCAAGTACAAATACATAGTTCAGTATTGCCACTTTTATATATTTTGCATATATAAAAATTAATTACTCTTTTATTATTTATTATTGTTATTTATTTATTATTTCACGTAAAAGTACAAAAATTAATCAATTTATTCCTAACATCAATTTTTGGATATTGTTTCTGTTAAATAATATGAAATAATTGTACAAAATCATTCATTCAACATTTTGTATTATAATGGCAACACTGAATTTTCTCATTGTAGCCAAAGAAATAGAAATTCGTTTAATTGGACTACAACGACAAAATCAGAATAGACAACAACCTGTCGCCATGTTGCCTTGCTGTCTTCAAAAGAATTATTCTCATATAAACATGTGTATTCTATCCTTGACATTTGGTAGTCGGTAGCTTGCTGTGGTGAATGTGTTTAATGCTTAATGTGTACATCTTAATGGAGAAATTCATATCATTACACATGTTTTGCCTATTGGAATGTATCCGACTCGGCTAAATTTGTCATATTTATATTTTGGAACAAAAATATTATCAATATTTTACGACATGTACAAAACTACTACTAATTTTAAAAAATTTAACCAACATGCTGAAAATTCTATATATTCTATATGTACTATAGACTTAAGTGTCATGCATATATTTATTTTGATTTCACGAATATCCCTGCTGTGAGTATAAGCGTATTCCGAGTATAAGTATAAAACATACTCAATAATTATAATACGAATATGTTTATATTTAAGGTTGTAGAGTATGTAAGTTTTGCGCACAAATAAAATAGAAATGCTTTTGTGTATTGGGATCGGCTGTGTTTACAGTTACTTTTTTTTTTTTATTATAACAAACACAAACACAACTCGCAAAGCGATTAGCTTGTCTGCGAAAAACACCCAGGGTCTATGGTGGGAATCGAACCCACGACCTCTGGACTGAGCGGCTAGCATCGCTACCACTCAGCCACAGGGGCACCCTGAAAGCAAATATGCAAGTTTGCGAAGTTTTTGTGCTGCAGTTATGATTAGCTATTTAACTATATTTTCTTACTACTTATTTTAATTTTTTGGTATGTAACTTAACTGCAGAAATTTTCAAGTATTGTATTTATATTTTTTTATACATCTTTGCTGGTGGTAATATGTTGTTTTTCCACTTCTATGTATATGTTTACTCTAAGGTCCTTACCAGGAAAACCGCAAATATGCAATTGCATGTTTTTTCTTGTGCGTATTAATTCGAGGACAAGATATTTATCCATTTCAGAACTTTTTATGAATTTTGGCATCGATTTGTTAGTGCATATTTTTGCATATTTTACCCGTTAAAGCATATTTTTGCATATATCAGTCTTACACGCATATTTTTAGCATATTTTCTCAGTTCAAGAGCATAATTTATGCTTATAGGGAATATTTTGATACTTTATGGAATTTTGTTTTAATATGCTTACAAGCTGATCTGTTGGTCAAAATTTTTATTTTTAGTTTTCGCCGTTTAAATCTCATTTCCAATCATCCATGTAGTATGTTGACGTTTGTTTAAATAACAATTTGGGTTTGCTACTTGTGACGGACTCTGCCCCAATTACATCAGTAGACGTTAAAGGAACTTTAAATATATAAAAATTTACTTAGATGTGACAGGCAACGATTTTTATTTGAAAATCTATTAATTAAATTGAAAAAAATCTTGGCTTATTTATCCAAAATACAGTTCAAAAGTTTTAAATCTGGTATCGTGATCTCTTTTAAAATTGAAGTTAAATTTTTACGAGAGTATAAAGGCCCAACTATAATATGAATAAGCTGGCTTAAGCTAATGTCAGAATTGAACGATAAGCATGTCAAATGCTTAAACAATTTAGATGTGACTTTTAGGTGGCCATAATGTACTTACATGCACTTAAGTATTCTTTAGCCACAGCTGCACATCTAGGTATTGTCAATAATTTTGTAGTAATTTTGTTTCTTCTCATAACTCCTAAATCAATGCAATTCAATCAAACTAACTTGAAAGAATGTTCTAATCTATTAGAAATTCACATATAAATATATCCATCACCTTATTACTTGTTTTCTTTGTTTTGCCTACTAAAAAGTACAACAGTGAATATACATAAGTAAATACATGTGCATGTGTGTATATGTGTATTGTAAAACAAACAATGAAAATAAAAGTTTTGCTTTATTTTCCTTATTTATTTAAAAAATATTATATATATTTATATATAAATATTATATATTTTATATATTTTCTGCTGCTGCTTGTTTGAGTTAAAAAAATGCACAAACAGTTGTTTCCTTACGGAATGTGCGTTCAGTTTGGCACTTTACTTAAGCAAATGACATTTGACGAAACTTGACGAAAAGTTAGTTAAGTACATTATAGTTTGCCACATACGTTTTATATGTAACCGCACAGTTACTTAAGCTAGCTTATTCATATTATAGTTGGACCTTAAGAAAAATAATTTGTATTATTTGCTTTAGTCAAAATTTATATGGCAATTTTGTTTTAACGTGCATTTCAGTCATTAATTATTGTTTTTAATACGTAAGTTATTCTTTGTTAATTATTTTATTGTTTCCTTTGTTTTGTATTTTCGTTGACAAATAAACCAATGTATTTAATTTTAAAGAGCATATTTTTTGATTTTTTAGTGCATATTTTCAAGTTTTTAGTGCATATTGAATGCGCATAAAATACTTTTTTTTTAGAGCATATTTCTGGTTTCACTAGTCATTACATACTAAATTACGTTTCTACTAGCTTTTTTGTATTCAGCGTGGTCGGATTTAATACTCCGTATGGGTACTTCTAAAGAGAAATATATACAAAAAAAATCTGGCAAACAGAACTTAATTTCCCATGAAAACCGCACTACGAAAATAGCAATTTTATTCATATAAATATTTTTTTTACTCTAATATTATTTCACTTTTTAATATTTACATATTTGTACGTAGGTATTTGTATGTATGTATTTATACGAGTATTAACGTGTGCGGAAAACATTTCATGACAAATAAACATACCTGTAACATTTGTGAATCCATATTATCCAATTGAAAACCGCCATAACTTCCTCTCTGTGCCGTATAAACAAGTTTTGCAGCACACAATAGTGTTAAAACTGGACACAGCCACGTTGTGGCTTTCATGGTGCTATAAAAACAGTGAAATAAAATATAAAACAATTACTGAAAGAAAACAATAAATGTATTTTTAATATTCATAAGCAAAAATAGGGAAATGCATAAATTTATTTGCACACAACAATACATATATATACAACAATGTATATACATAATATACTACATAAATAAATATCGTTACCTTAATATAGAAAAGCCCTAACTCATTATTTTCTTGAAATCTAGATTCTTGCATATTTCGGTAAAAAAGAACAACTAATATGTCGAAAAATGCAAGAATCTCATTTTTCATGAAAATAATGAGTTAGGGCCTTTCTATTTTAAGGTAACGATATATAAGTATGTATGTGTGTAGGTCTTTCTGATTTTTAAACAAAAATTTCAGAATAAATACTACTATTCAAATTTGCTAGCTCCGGCTGTCATATTTTCCTGAATTTACAGCAAATAAAAAAACGTTCATAAATATATATTTTTTTCTTTCGAACTGTTGCATTTACTTTGCTGTCGCAACATGTTTGCCTCACCACAAGTGATGCGGAAATGATACATAAGTTTTATTTACACAATATGCCAGGTACATGATGATGGTAATAAAATTTTAAGGAAATACATATGTTGATTTAAGCCCTTCATCATATGTAACATATGGCAGTAATCTTAAATTAAAAATAAATAAAAATATATATATGAGAAATTTTTTAAATGAAGCCCAATATACCAAATGCCTTGGGGAAAATATATTAATAAGTTTTATACATTAACCTTAAGCTTGAAAATATATTTAAAAGGATTATTGTAACCATTTTAGAAAAATCAAAAGGGAACTCTCGTGATAATATTACATACATAAGCTTACAAAAACAATATTGTATTAACTTAAAAATTTATTTATTTAAATATTTTTAAGATACATACATTTAAATTTCAATTGAACCGGAATGAATTTTTATCAGGAATAATCGCTTTTTTCATTCTTATTGAATGATATACATATTAGAGGACTGCTAAGAAGGTGTGTTAATTAGTTACATTGCAGTTATTTGGTTTAAGATTTGGAAATTTTTCAGTTAATTTCAGTTAATAGTTTTGGATAAAAAACCTTGATAAATGCCAAAAAAAAAAAAAAGGTTGGTGTAAACGGTATAAATCTTCAAAAATATTTTAATTGAGATCTGATAGATTTTGTGCAGGTGTAAGTAAATGCGATGTAGATTTCAATAAAAATTTCAAATAAAATTTACTAGATTTCCAGACAATGTAAATGCAGTGTAAGCAAATAGAGACAACATTGCCATATTTTCTATCGGAGTTAAATCATTTCTGTTAAACAAACCGAGAACTAGTTAATTTTTTGTTAAGAATAAAAAAATCACACTTTGTGAAAAGGCGTTATAATATATATATATATATATATATATATATATATATATATATATATATATATTTTTTGATACATATTTATTTTAATTTTTTAGTGCATTTTTATTGCAAATATAATATGCATGAAGAACCTATTAACCTATTAACCTTTAACCTTTTTCTCTGAGGATACAATCACTAGTTTTTATTGACTTCTTTGGTTGTTTTTATTTCACCTATTAGCCAAATTACTAAAAAAAAACAATAACATTGAATGGTTTATAAGTTCCTTAACTACATTTGAATTTGTACTGACACTACTAAAAATTTTTTCCTATATATTAAAAAAATCCTATATATTTCCTATATATTTAAAAAAAATCCTATATATTAAAAAAATCAATGAACCCTCTGTGGTAACTCTATAAGTATCAAAGTTGTAAATTTTAAATTAACTGATTTGAAATCTAAACTCATAAAATTTCAACTATAAATTTGAACATTTGTGTATGTGTTTAAAAACAAACCACTCTTTTCCTTTTGATGATTATCGATGAGCAAATAATCTTTCTGGGTTTTGAAAGTGGCTTGTTAATTATAATTGCTCGTGTGAAGAGTGATTATCAGGGACAAGGACTTCATGCATTTAAAAAAGGTATTTTAGGCGCCTAAGATATGACATCAAAAACGCAAAATATGCACTAAAAACAATAAAATATGCACATATCTTTAAAAAAAAATTCAAAAGTAAAGTTTTCAATTTACATATCAGTAAATAAACATATAAAAATATTTTCTTTTCTCAAGAGGTTCGTGTACAAGCCTTTTATATTAAATCTTTACACAAGATTAAATATGGTATAATGTTTTTTTCTGCATTATTAACTCCAAACTCGCATTTTGTACATATGTATGTTTATATTACAGAAAAGGAGCGATACGTAAATAGAAAAAGAAAAGTGTAGTTATTTATTTATGTTCATTAAAAATTTTTTATTGTTCACACATATGTATTATCGAATGTGAAGTCCAATGAATTTGTTGTTAGAAAGCTTTGTGCATTGAAAAAGGCCTTGTAACGTCTGTGGATGTAATCGGCTCAAATTTTAATGATTCTTTTTATGTAATGTTGTATATTTATTTAACTCAACCATTACAATGAATTGAATACTAGCTATTAGATTTGGTTTTTGAATCCATTATAACTTTTAAAAACAATATCAAGTTTTAGCATAATTATTTCACTACTTTCGGCTTTAATAGCAGACAATTTGAAATTATCAAAATTACAATTTCCATTAAATTTGGTAGGTGTGTGTGCTTGTACAATCGTTTCACAATTCTACAACAATGCAAGCGGGTACAGTTGCCAAAAACAGTTTTGCAATATTTTTTGAAATTTGAATTTTTGAGAAAATATGACACAAAATCAGCATTTATATCAAAATCTGAGACAAAAATATGCATTTATGACTAAATTATGCAAAAATATGAATTTTCAGCAAAATATGCAAAAATATGCACTAACAAATCGATGCCATTTTTACGCAAATTCATTGTTTCGTAAAGATATTTCGTCCTCGCCATTATCAGAGTTAAGGGGAAAAACATGCATTTGCATGAAACCCCTGTCCCTATTGATTATAATTAGGATGGCAACATGTAAATAAAGCAAATATATATACATATGTTATTGTATGTTGCTTTTATTTACAGGCAAGTGCGGGACAAAGTCACCTTATGGTTGTATAAATGGAGAATTTAGCCTTTTAAAAAATATATTGGTGATATTTAAATGTAAACTGTTTTTATTTTTAATACAATTTTAGGTATTTCTTATAAACACTTTAAGTATGTAATTATATGTAGGTGGTTGTTCTCACGAATGTTGGATTCTAAGTAAGTGCTGATTTTAACTAAAAATTAGTGACAACCTCGGTACTAAAAACGAAATTAAAACGGTTTGACCGTTTCATAAATTGAATTTCGGTGAGGGCAGCTTTACACAACCTTTAGATGAATAATTACAGTGAGTTCAAGGTAAGTATAATTCAAGGTAAGTATAATTCAAGGTAAGTATAATTCAAAGTAAGTATAACTCAAGGTAAGTATAATTCAAAGTAAGTATAATTCAAGGTAAGTATAATTCAAAGTAAGTATGAAATAAGGTAAGTATAAAAGGCAAGTATAATTTAAGGTACGTACAATTCATTAATAAATTTCAATATTAAAAATATTGTTCTTTTTTTTATATATATAGTTCATTCAAAAAATTAAGTGTACGTTTGGACAAAATTATTATAAAAAATCTATTAAGGGACGCAAAAATGTATATAAATACACATCTACATACAAACAAATACGCTTTGGAATGTTTTGTATATGTTTACCCCCACTTGAACTAATTTTTTTTTTTTTTTTTTTTGTTGTCACTTTCATATAAAAAACTGTGACCTTCAGTCACATGTCAGTACGTGCTAACATCTAATCTACTCCATATTTTTATTTTATTTTATTTATTTTTTACTCCAGTATCTCAATGCACTGATGTAAGTATTCATATGTAGCATTCAAAATCATTTCAAGTATTTACAAATGTATTAGCAGGATTTTGCAAGTGACAACCATTGCAAATTAGCAGATACACGCACGACAGTATTTGAAATAATATATAAACAAAAAACAAAAATTGTAGCAAAAAAATTTCATACATTTGTAAGACATTTTATGTTTGTTCTTTGCTGTTAATAATAATGTTTGCATATATATCATAGAAATCCTTAAAGGAAATTCATTTAATACGGATGTTTATCATGTTTATTTATTCTATTTATTGCGCTTATTACAGATAATAATAATAATATTATTATTATTATTTAACAAATATGACTTGACAGCAATGCCGGACCTATAGTAAATAAAACATTTTTATAGCATATTTCATTAAGGGAATTACTAAATAAATTATGTTGTTGAGTGGAAAAAAACGATGTTTTATCTTTTATCTAAGATGGGAAACATAAAGTGATATGTGCTTGGTATAAAAAGGTGCTCACAAACTAGTTGAAGGACTATTAACAATCTTTGACCTTCACTTTATATAAAAACTTACTTGTAACGATAATACTGAAACTTTTTGTTATAATTCAAATATATAGAATTTGTAATTTAAAAAAAAACCGTATCTACCTTTTTTTCCAGGGACGTTAGTTTTAATTTTTTTTATAAAAAGTAATCACTGCAACAACATAATTTCTGCTCACAATGGCCATCAGCAGGCTGTGACGGGTATGACCCTAAAAGCTTCAGTTTCCACAGAACTATTATAATTTTTTTTATATATCGCTCACATACTCAAAGAACGTAATAACTAAAAAAAACTAGTTTGCCAGAAAACGAGTTAAAAGTTTTCAATTTACACGCAACTTAGTGGAAAAAGAAAATTTTATTTTTCTCTCAACAGTTGAGCAATCCAGATAGTTGTATGAAATTTTACACAATATGAACAAGGGTATGAGGATTAATCCTGCGTCATTAATCACCATTTTTTGCGTTATGACGTTCTTTGAGTAAATGCGCGAAACGTATTTTGTAAACTCTTCTTCTTGTTCAAAGTCCTTTAAAAAAAAACAAATTTGTCTTTAAGAAGAAGGCTTTTTGGAAAATGTAACGGGTCTGACCTGGTATGAAACTTCAAGAGTTTGAAAAATAAAAATTTTTATTGACTTGATTTATATAATCCATCTAAAGAAATTTTGATTTTCATTGAAGAGCTGCTTAATAATGGCAATTATTTTTGTTGGACAACAAGAATGATTGCGTTTGACTTTACTGGCCTCTTTTTTAAATGAACACTGGTATTTTAAACTTAAAATTTAAGATGTATTCAACACTCTAACGGTTTGATTTTCATTATGTTTCCGTTGTCTGCTCTTTCTTTCTGTTGTTGTCTTTCTTCGTAGTTATTTATTTTTTCGTCCAATGATCATAATTTCCTTAGCATATTTTCTTTTCCTATACTTTTCTGTTTTTTTTTCGTTTTTCTTAAAGTTTTTTCCTTTGTTTCATCCTCAAAAGAATGCACTTCCACATTGCTCTGACTGAGGTGACCAAATATTTTTTATAACTTATTACTAAAGTATTAAAATTGAGGCCCAAAAACTTGTATTCTATTATTTATTATTGGAAGGTAAGTATCAAGTTTTTATAACAAATGGTTACAGTTTTAATAAAATTTTTAATTTTTTACTGTGCCGGGTGTGACAAAAGATTTTAATACTTCAATTAATCCACAAAACTCTCGTTGTAAGTCGATGTTTCGACAAAAGGCAAACAGAGATTACGGTTAGAATCAGGGATGATAAATGAGAAAACTAATTTCGTACTAATTAGCTTTTAAAATTGTACTTTTTCGATCCCAATAGTACTAAGTTCGGTTTTTTGTCTTAACTTTATTTTATTATAAATTTAAAACACATCGCTCATTCAGGGTTGTCAGATTTTTTTCGACATATTTCGCCAAATTGATTTTAAAAATAGCCAAAAGTCGTCAAAAATCTGTTTTATGTAATTTTACTTAGTAAATATTTGATAATAATTTTTTTTTATATAACATTTTTTTAATATAAATTTTTATAAAATGATTGCATCAAAACTTGTCAGAAAATCGCCAAAATTAGAAATAAAATTGCCAAAAATTATTTCTTGTATATTTTTCTCATCAAAATTCAAAACGCATTAATGACTATAATTAATATAAGAAAAATCATCAAAATCAAATTGTTATAACTTCTTGCAGACGAGTTTTGGTAGGATTTATTTTTGAAACTACTACTTCAACAAACTAATTTTCCTGAATTTGAAAAATCTGGAAATTCAATTTTGTTAAAAATAGCCATAATAATCGCCAACAAATTTATTTATCGCCAGAAAAATCGCCATGTCGCCAAACCAAAAATTTGGACGCCAAACAAGTTGAAAAATTGCAACGTTTGGCGAGAAATCGCCATATCTGACAGCCCTGCGCTCATTTAAACAAATAACGTCATAACTAAAAAAAAACTAGTATGCCAGAACACAAGTTTAGAGTTTTTAATTTACACACAACTTAATCAAATAAGAAAATTTTGTTTTTGTTAAAAAAAAAAATAAAACTATATGAGGATTAATCTGCATCACTGACTCAAAAATTAAAATTTATTAGAATTAGAATTCGAGATACTAGTCTTCTTTCGCAGGATTTTTCTTTCGACATAGTGAAAGAGGCAGTAAAAACTTATCGTTGGTCTTAAGAAGAAAGGTCCTAACTCAAATAATTGTTATTTTACAGAAGGTAAAAACACAGCAGAAACTGTAATATTCTTTCTGGGGTCTACGAAACGAAAGGAAATGCTTTCGAATTTACATGTTATAAGCATTCAAACTGGAAAGCAATTTCTTTCGTTTCGAATTACACAGTAGACCCCCTGTAATATTTTTGTAAAAATTATTGTAAAAGTTTTAGGGTTTATACCATTGCAATAAATTTTTGTGACCAAGTGTATTTTGTTTGTATTAGACTTTCGACTCTTCGTTTTAATTGTGAAAATTTCTTTCCACATTCGGTGATGAGTTTGGAATTGACAAATTCTATTGATAACTTTTGAAAGCTAAGGAAACATTACTTCATCCAATTGATTTTTCAAAGCTCGAAACTCGTTATTTATAGTATCATAATTTCCATTTTCTTTTGGGAATATTTTTTAATAAGAAAAGTAATACAACAGATAAAATAAATGAATGCGACGCTATAGCGTGCTATCATATTGAAAACGAAACACCGGTGAAGTTAGACGTAGTTCTTTATAATAAAAGAAGCAAGTGTAATGCATATCAAACAAGGTAGTCGCTCTCAACAACAAATCAAATTCGCCACTTTTCTGTCAAACTCGATATACTTTAAATGATCGCAATTTATTTTTTGTATAAAAAAACATTAGGTTCTCGCAAATTTTTCAAATAGTACCAAATGAGTCAAGGGGGTACCAACGTACTTTTAGGGTTTAAATTGTACCAAAAAAAGTACAATTGTACCAACTTTATCATCCCTGGTCAGCGTGACCGTTTGGCCGACTAAAGTGGCAAATTGCCACTTTTTGGACTGCCTTTCCCCTTTTTCGACTGCCTTGCCACTTTTTGTCCCAACTTTTTTTGGGCTGAGTTATATGAAAATACATTAAAAATAAAAAGTTTAGTGTAGTTTTCTCGTTTTTTTTTAAATTTTGCCCCTTTTTTTGATAAATACCCTATTTGGTGCCACTTTTTGAAAAATGTCATCGGTCACCCTGTCGCTGGTTAGAATGGAATAAAAGAGAATGTAAATAAATACCAAACACACAAAAAAAAAGAGAGAGAGAGAGAGAGAGAGCAGAGTGTTCAGTACATGTTGATTTCAAAGCGTTTCCAAATTGAAATAAATGAAAAAAAAAATTTTTTTTAATTGTTGAATAATATAATATTCTCTTGTAGACATTAATTGTACGATTTTTATTTAAAAGAAGTAAACCTTTTCATTTTTGTCGGTTAGCTTTGCCTACAATTGTAAATAAAAATTACTTTGGTAAACTAAGCGAGGGATTGCCAGCAAAAGAGCAAAAAGTTATAAAATGTCTGGTAACTCTGCATAAATATATAACCTGAAATTACTTACGGCCTGTCCCACAATGTCACCAGCAAAAGTGCAATCGACAAGTTGTATTGCAAACAGCAATAACATAAGAAAATTTGTATTTGTTTGCAGTACAGGTCGTTAAATTTTTGTGAGAATATAACTTAACGTTTTTACTTTTCCATTCCCATTATAGACTTGGCATATAAAACATCGATTTCTATAACTTTCGGTCTATCTATCTATGTACATATATACTTAGAAATACAATACGCTTGCTTAGCATTATTATTTACCACGTATATTGTGCAATATGGGAATGAGCTATGGAGTTTTTTAACTCGAAAAAATAATAGAAGAAAAATTTTCAAAGTAAACAGATGATCTACAAATTATGCGACATGTTGATATTCAGAAACGAAAGTTTATAGTAAATAATGGTGATATGTATTGTACAAAGTAAGAGCTTAGTCTTTAATTTATCTCAAAATTTTTAGCAAATGATGAAGTTGATATATATGAGCATTGGCCTTATATTATGTTTTTCATAAAAAGTTATGTGAAATTTTAATATGCACTTTTACCCACTTTCAAAAAAAAAAAAGAAAACCAGTGAACAAAAATATATAAATATCATATATGTTTGTGTCATTGCAAGCGCCTTAAATGCGTGCAAAATTTCCTGCGAATGTGTTGCATAGAATCATGTCAAAGAAAAAAAAAGATAAATATTAATGAACTTGAACCCGCCCGCTTAAAGAACTTCAAGATTATGTCATTGCAATTGCCTAAAGCATCCAAAAATTTTGATAAAAACTGGTGGGTTGAAAGTTTACTTGCAACGCAAATATACGTGTACTGACCTATTACAAATGTTTTTCATAAAAATATTTGTAAAAAACAAGACGATGTTGAAGCAAAAATTCAAATAATGCTATATCTTCTGCTTACTAAGAAATATACAACCACATAAACATAATGGGTGTTTTTTATTGAGGTATAGAACTTTAAGTTGGCATCACTTTTTTAACTGGCGGCCATTTTGTCAGCTGTCAAGTGATTAATATTTAGTTTGGTTTGCCATTTCATCATGAACAGGTTGACAAAAGAACAACGCTTGCAAATCGTGCAAATTTATTTCGAAAATAATGGTTCAGTTCGCGAAGTTTACCGCACGCTCCGTCCATTTTATGGTCGACATAATCGTCCATCAGAGCAATTAATTCGGTTAACCATGGATCGTTTTCGCATTACGTTTACTCTATGTGATAAGACGCATCCGCAGAGACGTCGAACAGTGCGCACCGAAGAAACAATTGCCGCTGTAGAGCAAAGTGTTGAAGAGGACCCGAATGAATCGATTCGCCACCGTGCACAGCAATTGGAGCTTTGTTCATCAACTTTATGGAAGATTTTGCACAAAGATCTTGGCTTGCGACCTTACAAGATCCAGCTTGTGCAAGAATTAAAGCCGCGAGACCATGCAATGCGTCGTGATTTTGGTGTATGGGCCGAAAATGAGATTGATCTCGATGCTGATTTTCATCGCAAAATTTTGTTCAGTGATGAGGCTTATTTTTGGTTGAATGGCTACGTCAACAAGCAAAATTGCCGCATTTGGAGTGAAGAGAATCCACATGAGACCCTTGAGACGCCATTACATCCACAAAAACTGACTGTTTGGTGTGCTCTATGGGCTGGTGGAGTCATTGGGCCATACTTCTTCCGAAATAATGCTGGAGAGTCAGTTACCGTTAATGGAGACCGGTATAGAGCCATGATAACCGACTATTTTGTTCCCGAATTGGATGGCATGAATGTGGATGAGTTGTGGTTCCAACAAGACGGCGCTACATGCCACACAGCGCACGTCACAATCGATTTATTGAAGGAAACATTCGATGAGCGCATAATTTCGCGGAATGGACCTGTCAATTGGCCACCAAGATCGTGTGATTTGACACCATTGGATTATTTTCTTTGGGGATATGTGAAGTCGCTCGTCTACGCCAACAAACCAGAAACGTTAGGGGACTTGGAAGCCAACATTCGTGGCGTTATTGCCAACATACGGCCCCATATGCTCGAAAAAGTGGTTGAAAATTGGACCTGTAGAATTGGCTTTATTCGAGCCAGCCGTGGCGGCCACATGCCCGAAATCATAATTAAACATTAATGGCATAAAATTATCCTTCCAATAAAGCCAAATTGATGGACATTAAAACGATTTTCTTGTGTTTTATTTCAATTCGAAGTTCTATACCTCTAAAAAAACACCCGTTACATGCCGATGCAGACGAAAGACACAAAAACATCAACTATAAGACTTCTACAAAGATGTTTTGTTGCCAACGTACGTATGCACAAACCAACAGAACTAATTGTAAAATTAATATTGGAATATTGTTGAGTATACTGCGTATCTTTCTAGATGTTGCTAGTATTAATCTGAAAGCGTTCTGTTACGTTTAAAAGTGAGACTGTGTTAGCTAAGCACACAGCACGGTACTCCAGCGATGAAGTATTTAAAATTGCGTGTTTTAAAAGCTTTCAATATCAATGTTGGGTAAATAAAGTATTCTGATTTGTAAGAAAGTGTGCACTTGTGAATCTTTATTCAATTCCAAATATTCCAATGAATAAAATGAAATTTTTTAAGAGTTTAAAAAATTACAAAAATTAACTTAAAAAAATTAACATTTTTTAAAAGGAAAAAACATAACAATATTAGGTAACATTTTAAAGGGCGTCATTCTGCCCACTTTTTCAAACGAAAAATTTAAACTGTGTGCAATTGGGTAAGAAGAACTAAATAAATAAGGGCCTGAAATTTTATGATCGCAGCGTAGCCTACAGTGAAAAATGCAACAATTGTATCATTAAAGTACCCAATGTGTGTGGGAAGTTTTGAGAAAATCTTTTGGGAAAAAGCTTTAAACAGAAGGTTGAAATCTCAAATATATGGCAACATCCACTTTAAACCAGTTAAGATTGCATCATTACAAGAACTTTAACGAGGGTGTTCCGTTCCGTTAAAATTTGTACCTACTCGTATATCGGAATTGCCCCATAGTATTGAGGCAGTCACTTTAAAATAAGTAAGATTTATTTCATTAAAAGAACTTTAAGGAGCGTGGACCTTGGTTCAAAATTGATGTTATTTTTTTTTGATATTTTTAGTTCTTTGTTTACCTACATATACTAGTATATTAAATTTTAGATCCAGCTATAGACTTAGCTATAGCGAAATCACCCCTTATTATTGATGCATAAATCAGTATATCTAAGAATTTGTACTCTTTTCACCTACTTATGGCCCTATGCTCCTATATATATATTTCACCTACTTATCTCGGGAAGCTGTCATGGTAAGTTTTAAAACTAAAATTATCCCAACTGGGTGTTCTATATTTAGTCCAAATATATTTTCCTTAAGAGGAACAAAGTCATGAGGGGGATTTTCTATAGGAACTTTATGCAGACTTCCGAAAATGAAGAAGAACAAACGGTGCTGTTTTGCTCATTTAAAACTTTTGGGATATTGATTGTATTTAAAAGATGTTAATCCAAATATTATGAGCGGGCTAATTTTTCTGGCGTTTTGCCAGAAAAAGCATTTTTTTGCATATTTTAATTTTTTTGTAGAAAAATGCTTATTTTGGATCACCTTGCATAAAAAAGCTTATTTTTCACTCTGGCAACGCGACTCATATAACTCAAACTGGTGTAAAAGAAATTCACATAAAATATATTTTTTTCCTTTTGCACATGTATGTCTGCATGCTATTAATTTTTTTCTTTACTTTTCTATAACTTCTACCACCACCACTTACAATATCCACCAGCATTTTAAAACCTCGAAACATAACCAGGCAATGGAAAAGAATTCATCGGCTCCAAAACAATCGTTTTTAAAAAACCATACCAGCGACTTAAACACATATCATTTGGATTTGTGCAGAACATTTTTAAGTGCAAATATACCACTACACAAAACTAGCGATCCAGGCGTGGGGTCTTTTTTAGAAATATACCATAAAAACTCTTTGCCATTTGAATCAACATTGCGAACAAAGTATCTGCCGACAATTTGTGAAACCTATCTTAAGGAGCTTCAAGCCAAACCAGAATCCAAAAAGATTTGGGTATTTTAGATTTGGAAAATTAAAAAAAAAACACATGATTGTTCATTGTAAGAAAGATCTCTTTGAAGTAATAAAATTGTTGATTTTATTCTTGCATATTTTGCATATTTGTCCATATAACCGTGCATATTTTGAAATTTTTCCGTGCTATTTCTGGCGCATATTTTTAATTTTTTTTTTGCATATTTTAATTAGCCCTAATTATGAGTATTAAAATACCAAAAAGAAATCTATTAAAAAATGGTGCTCCTCATACTTATCTCCAATTTTTTGCATAATAGATGTTAAGTTAAAAAAAAATTTAGAATAATATTATTTGATAATATTTTTGTTTTGAGTCCTTTAAAGAAATAATGAAAGCTTCTATTTCATTAATAAGAAACAAAATTAATGCAGATAAATTTATCCTAAAAAAATACTTGAAAGATTGACTTACCACATTTTATGCGAAAAATAATTTAATATTTAGAAATTTTAGAATTTGAGAAACACATGCATATACATATATGTGTGTACATGTATCAAGTGGCATGTGGAAAAATCAATCAAATGCAAGACTACACACATAGAATAATTTTAAAAGATTTAATGACAACTTAAATAACAAATACTTTGATATGTGTGTAAATTTATCTTTATTTTAAGATAAGTCAATTCAATTACAAGCAAAAAAGTTAGAAAAAATTTAAAAATGAAGCCTTGGGTTTCGTACAAAAATATTTATGCAATACAATTCACGATTCATTAGCTGTCGTTGATTTCTACTCTTATACAGCAAGTAAAAAATTCTTATAAATTTAATGTTTCACTTTAGCATTTGCTATCTAAGAAGAAAATATCCATTTATATATAAAGTTACATTTCCATTTCTACTGAACTTCACAACTTTAATTTTTAACAGAAAGTTAATAAAACCTTAGCAGCACAAAGAAAAAAAACAAACATGAAATTCCCATTAACATTTAACACTATATATACATTCAAGCTTTTAAGTGGCATTCTTTATAATTTAGAAAAAGAAAACCTTCTTTTGATGTTTCTTCTTACCACAAATTGTTGTGATTCTGGTTGTATCTCTTTGGCTTTTGACATTATATATTTATATTTAATCTAACAACAGGTTATATTGCCAAGAAGCTGTTGCAGGTAAGTGTTATTGTTTTATTTATCTTTAAATTAAAAGTGAATAGAGAATACAAAAGAATATCATAAATGAAGAATAGAATAATAAATTTATTTTACATGAAGTGAATTAAATATGTTTCAATAGCACAAAACTAAATTATGGCATTTTAAATTGAATTGAAGTAAGCAACCTTATATAAAAGCTAAATAAATATTCACTTTATTTATTTGTTGAAAGTGCACCGAACAAAATTAATAACCTTAGCAAGCTTTTATGACATTAGTTGCACTAAGCAAATGGTTTAAGAAATTGAGCGTCATAATTTATAAGCAGATGTACTTAAGTGCATCATGAAAAGCACAGATAAGTTGTTTTACACTAAACGCAAAAAAAATATAATTAGATTTGGGATATTTCAGAGAACAATTTCATTTCTTGGAACAAATTCTCTGCAGGGGTAATAAGTATTGAGCTGTTATTAACTTGCAGTAATGTTAAATTAGACATCACCATTGATCTTCATATTCATCTTATGGCTTAGTATTTATATTAAACATGTGCAAGAGTAGACAATAAAGTTTTGCTAAAACAGACAGAACAGGCCAATAACTCATGTTAATTCTTAGTATGTTGTATGCTTTAATTTTTACACTCACACTATATACAATTGGGGTATTCAAACGGTAGTGTTAAGGTCATAATGTCCTAAGCTTTTAAACTAGTTTAAAATATGATTGCTGTGAGCAACCCCTCATATTTTAGTATGTAAGTGGAAATATAAACAAGATGATAACGGATGTTTTTTTTAGAGGTATAGAACTTCAAATTGAAATAAAACACAAGAAAATCGTTTTAATGTCCATCAATTTGGCTTTATTGGAAGGATAATTTTATGCCATTAATGTTTAATTATGATTTCGGGCATGTGGCCGCCGCGGCTGGCTCGAATAAAGCCAATTCTACAGGTCCAATTTTCAACCACTTTTTCGAGCATATGGGGCCGTATGTTGGCAATAACGCCACGAATGTTGGCTTCCAAGTCCCCTAACGTTTCTGGTTTGTTGGCGTAGACAAGCGACTTCACATATCCCCAAAGAAAATAATCCAATGGTGTCAAATCACACGATCTTGGTGGCCAATTGACAGGTCCATTCCGCGAAATTATGCGCTCATCGAATGTTTCCTTCAATAAATCGATTGTGACGTGCGCTGTGTGGCATGTAGCGCCGTCTTGTTGGAACCACAACTCATCCACATTCATGCCATCCAATTCGGGAACAAAATAGTCGGTTATCATGGCTCTATACCGGTCTCCATTAACGGTAACTGACTCTCCAGCATTATTTCGGAAGAAGTATGGCCCAATGACTCCACCAGCCCATAGAGCACACCAAACAGTCAGTTTTTGTGGATGTAATGGCGTCTCAAGGGTCTCATGTGGATTCTCTTCACTCAAAATGCGGCAATTTTGCTTGTTGACGTAGCCATTCAACCAAAAATGAGCCTCATCACTGAACAAAATTTTGCGATGAAAATCAGCATCGAGATCAATCTCATTTTCGGCCCATACACCAAAATCACGACGCATTGCATGGTCTCGCGGCTTTAATTCTTTCACAAGCTGGATCTTGTAAGGTCGCAAGCCAAGATCTTTGCGCAAAATCTTCCATAAAGTTGATGGACAAAGCTCCAATTGCTGTGCACGGTGGCGAATCGATTCATTCGGGTCCTCTTCAACACTTTGCTCTACAGCGGCAATTGTTTCTTCGGTGCGAACTGTTCGACGTCTCTGCGGATGCGTATTATCACATAGAGTAAACGTAGTGCGAAAACGATCCATGGTTAACCGAATTAATTGCTCTGATGGACGATTATGTCGACCATAAAATGGACGGAGCTTGCGGTAAACTTCGCGAACTGAACCATTATTTTCGAAATAAATTTGCACGATTTGCAAGCGTTGTTCTTTTGTCAACCTGTTTATGATGAAATGGCAAACCAAACTAAATATTAATCACTTGACAGCTGACAAAATGGCCGCCAGTTAAAAAAGTGATGGCAACTTAAAGTTCTATACCTCAATAAAAAAACACCCATTATATGTAAGGTATTTTAGGGCTTGTTAAAAATTGTGCAATTGCTCGCCAATCTTCGCTATTTTCTCGGTTAAAGTGATTTTTAGCCAAATCTTGCCTTTTTACCATTTTACCGATTTCTAATCCATCTTTCTGTTTGATATAAGCAAATTTGTGCGCATTTTCATCATTTTGCCAATTTTCTGCGATTTTTTAGAATTTCTCAGATCTTTAGGTATTTGTTAGTAACTTAAGAGCTTGTTTGCAATTTATCGCGAGTTTTTGTAATAAAAGTGATTTTTCCCAATTCTTTATTATTTTTTGCAGTTTTAAACATTTTTAATAAGTATCAGACTTTAATATGTTACCAAGTTTTTGCGAATTTTCGTAATTTTTGAGGATTTTTACAAGCTTTTTGCATTCCATACAATTTTAGAATGTTTTAAATAAATTTTAAGATTTTTTTCAATTAAAAAATTATTCGCGACTTTTCGCAATTTTTTGCACATGAGATAATTGTTCATTCATAAAATTTACTGAGTTTATTCGCTCATAGGTTTTGAGGCTTTATAAATTTTTTGAAGATATGTATTCGCATTTTTGCAAGTTTTCGCAATTTATATGCTGTAAGCCTTTACTCGAGTTATTCCTTATTTTGCGGTCTATATAATCAGCTTAGGGAGATTTTTTTCATTATTTTAATCCCTTGCGAATTTTTTTATTTTTAGTAGAAATTAGCTAGAGAAAAACGCCACGTCTTTAAACGTAATTAGATATTTTGTTTTAAAACACAAGTAAAAAGGGAAAGTTTTTCGTGGCATATGCCATTTTTGTTAATTTAGTAATTTCTTTAATTATTGATATAAAATGTAATTTTTCGTCCACTTTGCCAATAAAATACCTTCTATGCAACCTAGAAGCAATTTTTATATAACTAAGTTTTTTGCTAGCCATTTTTAACCACTCTTCGTGCCACAAAAAACTTGCCCTAGTTATGACAGTAACAAACACATAGAGTGAAGTATTATATTTATATACGAGTAGTACACCTTCTATATGAAATAAAATAGAAATAATTTTAAACTGGTTTAAAATGTTAGGACTTTATTACTTTATGACACTTAAGATACCATCGTGAATACCCCAAATTTTGCACCATAAATCATAAACAGTCACAGATCGAAATTTGTAAATGAGGAGTCTCTTCAGACGTTATCATCCCAACTGTCTTCAATATTTTTGTTAGTTTATAGGTTAAGGACAGAGCAGACAGGAATGGCCTTTTCGCCAATAAATTTATTTTATTAAAAAATGTATTTATTTTTTGAAGTATGAATGAATGAATCCCAATAAGCACTCAAAAAATTAAAATTCAAGCACTTGAAATTGAACTGGAAACAAAGTTGAATTCAAGCATTTTTTTCAAGTAATTTTCAAGTTTCAAAATATTTTTAAATAAAAAATCAAACAACATACATATATGCTCAAACCTTGTCAAATACTTATTTTATTTATTATCAAAACTGAAATTGTGGTGAATATATCAAAAACAAATAAATAAAAGTGAATTTGGAAAACAAAGATGAGTAAAACGTGAAAACAATAAGGCGAAGGCAGATGTGCAGAAAATAATTATTAGAAAACAAAGGAATTGCATTTGGCTTTCCATTTTAAAAGCCTTTTTTGCAGCTTGATATACACTTGAATTCAATTGTAATACAAGGTTGAATTACAGTATAATTCAAGGCTTGAATTAAACTGTACTACAACTGAATTGTTCGCATTGAGTTCAAGTTCCCTTTTCACTGGAGAATGCTATTGAATTAAAGTGTGAATCAAGCATAATTCAACCCTTGACAATTGATTGTGTGGCTTGAATAACACTTGTTTTGCACTTGATTTCAAGCAAAATTGCTTATTGGGATCATCTAGGCGAATGGCAGTGCGCCAGGCCAAGTTCCGGCCAATGCACGCAGTGTGTATATTTACAGGAAGCCATTCGAGCTGTTTTTACCCCCCTCATAACTTTGTTCCCCGCAACTGTAAAATTATGAAATGTAAATCATAATTAGAATAAATTCATGTAACCTCATACGCAAAGTTTGAAAGTTTTACAATGAAAGGTTCCGGAGATATGAAGGTGCAAAAAGTGCATATTTTAAGACATAGTCACTGACTCACTGACTCACTGATCACTCATCAAATTGCTGAAGCACTTCCGCTATAGCTAGAGAGCTAAGATTTGGTATACGTGTAGATATAGGTGAGCAATGAACTAGAAAAATCTGAAAACCCGAAAATTTTAACCAAGGGGGCGGGGCTACGCCCATACAAATTAAAATTTGTGCTAGTGAGCTGAAATTTAGTACAGAGCTAAGTCTAAGTGGGCAATAAACAAAAAAAAATTAAAATTTAAAAAGTTTGGCCAGGAGGGCGGGGCTACGCCCATAACGGCTAGAACTAAAAAAGCAAATCTAATTCGCTTAATGGAAGCTATTTTATTGAAATTCGGCATACATACTGCGATAGGGTAAGTCTAAAAATTTTCCATTAAAAAAGTGGGGGTTGACACGCCCATACAATTTCAACCTCATTTTCGTGTTATACAGCTCAGCATATTTAGATATACTATTTGACACAAATAATAAACACTGGCCGAAAAAAATCTTAAGTTTGGAAAAGTGGGCATGATTGCGCCCATAAATATTAAAAATTAAAAGTTGCGCTAAGGAGCTGAAATTTGATAAACGAGTAGGTATAGGTGAAAAAACAACAAGAAAAACCTGAAAACCCAGAAATTTTAGTCAGAGGGGCGGGGTTGCGCCCATAAAAATTGGAAATTAAATGTTGCGCTTATGAGCTGAAATTTGATACACAAGTAAGTCTAGGTGAGAAATCAACTAGAAAAATTTGAAAAACCAAAAAAATTCTCAGAATGGGCGGGGCCACGCTACTATTGTTTGAACCTGAAAATTTACAGCCATACTAGTAAAACTTATTAAAGCTTTCTAAGAAAAATTTCTTATGAAAATTTGTGTTAAAACCCTCTTATAAAGCCTTAAAAAGTTATATTAATAATGCTGTTAATATACAGCTTTTGACTTGAGCCACTTTAGTGAAACTTTGCATATACGTTGCACGTATACAATACTTTAAACTTATCACCTTTCTAACAGGGAGAGAATAATGTATATTTGTTGATTTCTTTATATCGGTAAAAATGTTGTCAAGTTTGCAGATTATCTTAAAATTATATGACACACTTACGATTACAAATGTATATAATGCATAGAATATGTTAGTGAAAGGTTTTGTGCCAAACACGAACTTGGTCAAAATTTATATCTCACTGCTTTTGATGGCCGAAATTTTTGATAGGAACTTGGCCTTTTTTCACATATATGTTTTTGTGAGGATTCTAATTATAAAGCTTTTTATACCAAAAAGTAATAACAAAAATTATAACTCAGTGTATCTTAGATAAAAAGTAAATTAAATTCAAAAATAACAAATATATAAAAATATAAATAATTAAAGTTTATAAAAGTTTTAAATAAAATAATATCATAATATACACTATGATGCGAATCTCTCCATTACAAATTATCAAAAAGGATTTAGTGTTTCATAAAACAGTTCACTGAGCAAATTTTCAAAGACTTGGAAAATTTCTCTTGCAACACAGTCTTCCTGAAAAATATAACAATAAGTTTTGATACAGTACAGGTATAAATAAACTACAGTTGTATATAACAGATACCAAGAAACAGAAACAAAATATAATCAGCTGCCGCTTCAATATCACAATGTAAACTAATATGCCTTCTATTTCTATTTAATATTCCGTAGAAAATTTTTCAAAATGGATGAATCGTGCTACGGAAAACTCTCAAGAAAAGATTTCTTATATTGGTAAATTTACCTTAAAAAAAATTATGTACACAAAAATTATTAAAATTGTAAGTTGTTCTGTCATTTATGTATAAAATTTTAATATTTATTTAAAATGATTGTCTGTCAGCCCACATCAAATTTAACATAAACAGAAACTGGTATGTTTATAAACAAAAAATTGAGGCGGGTTGACGGAAAATCGTTCCGTCATAATTGAAATACATCATCGTTTTTTGACTTTTCAGCTTCTCTGCTTGCCTTAATTTTTTTCTTCACCTTTAATTCAAGTTATTTATTTTAGTATGTTAGAAATCTGTTACTTGATTATGCTAATATTTTCTTCGGGATAATGAACTTCATATTGAAACTTTATATTTTCAGACACATTTTTTTGAGCCATTATCTTCAGTTCAAATTATGCGATACCTTCTTTTGTATATTAAAAAAAAAATAAAGTGACAAAAAATTAATCTAACGTGAAGCTTTACAAACAACATGTTCCATGAATTTGGTTCTCATTTTCACGTTTATTTATTTGATGCAAAGTACTAAAGCCGCATGTAACATATGCGTAACATTTTTAATTTAATAATACTCATGCGACATGTAGTAATAAAAGTAACAATTTATTTACATAAAGGAAACCAAAAGAAACTCGCGTATATGAATATACATATTTGTAAATTTAATGTACGTCTGTCTACTTATAATAAGTACATATGTATGTATGTATGCTCGTATTATACAGATGCGCAAAATTGTGTCGTGGTAAAAATACAATTGTCACGCCAAAGCAATAAAGATATAACAAGTAATAGTGCTTATTCGGCTGTGCCGAATCTTATATACCCTTTACCAAAGTGTTTTTATGTAGTATAGAGATACATACACAAGCACATACATAAAGTATAAACAAAAAGAAAAAAATAATTTGACCGAGTTACTTTTATGTACAAAAGAATAAATTTACGAGCCCTAGAATCATTAAATTAGATTTTTCTGATTCCTTATATCAATCTAGTAGTTCTTAAAAAAATATAGAAAGTGTGCTAAGTAAAAAAAGAAAAAAATAAATTTAAAAAAAAAATGTTTTATTTAGTTACTTTAATATCCAGAAAAAAAGGTCAAAGTTTCCAGCTCTGGAGCTGTGGTTTTTATTTTTATAATTTTTTACACCAAACTTTTCTTTTCAAAACGTAAAATATGTATAATCTATAAAGGAAAAGATAAAAATTAATTAGACTTAGTTACTTTTATATATCACAAAAAGTGTAAGTTTCCCAACCCTGAGATCATTCTTTTTTAGTTTTCTGATTTCTTACACCAATCTCTTTCTTTTAAGAATTTAAGATATGTTTTTTTATAGAAAAAAGGAAAAATTTGTTTTAGTAAGTTACTTTTGTACAAAAAAGTTAAAGTTTTCCAACCCTAGAATCGTCTTTTTAATTTTTTTAATTGTTTTTTTTTATTTTAAATACCAATTTTTTTCGTACTCAAGCATAAAATAAGTTTATTTAATACAAAAAAAAAATTAAAATTAATTTTCGGTAGTTAATTTTTTATATCACAAAGAGTGTAAGTTTCCCAAACCTCGAATCCCCCTTTTTGATTTTTCTGTATTCTTAAAAATAATTTTTTTAAGAATGTAAGATATGTTTAATTTATAGTAAAAAAAAGAAAAACTTGTTTAAGTAAGTTACTTTTGTATAAAATATAAGGTTTTCCAACCCTGGAAACTTCGTTTTAATTTTTTTTAATCTGAAATACCGAATTCATTCTTACTGAAGTATAAAATAAGTTAATTTAATAAAAAATAACAAAAATTAGTTTTTTGTAGTTAATTTATATATCACAAAAAGTGTAAGTTTTCCAGCCCTGGAACCGTTCTTTTTGATTTTGCAGATTTCGTACACCAAATATGTTCCTTTTAAGAATATAAGCTATGTTTAATATATATAGAAAATAAAAAAAAATTGTCTTAGTAAGTTTATTTTGTATAAGAAAAAAGTTAAAGTTTTCCAACCCTGGAAATGTCTTTTTCATGTATTAAACTTTTTTTAATTTTTAATATCAATTTAATGTGTACTGCAGTATGAAATAAGTTAATTTAATAAAAAAAAATAAAAAAATAGTAAGACCTAGTTACTTTTATATATTTCAAAAAGTGTAAGTTTCCCAACCCTGGAATCATCCTTTTTGATTTTTCTGATTTGTTACACCAATATCTTTCTTCTTAGAATATAAGATATATATAATTTATAGAAAAAAGGAAAAATTTCTTTTAGTAAATTAATTTTGCACAATTTTGTATAAAAAAGTTAAAGTTTTCCAACCCTGGAAACGTCTATTTAATTTTTTTAATTTTTTTTTTAATTTATTTTTTAATAAGAAATATTAATTTTATTCATTCTGAAGTATAAGATAAGCTTATTTAATAAAAAAAAAAATAATAACTAGTTTTCGGTAGTTATTTTGTATGGCAAAATGAAGTTTAAGCTTCCCAGCTCTGAAACCGTCTGCTAGATTTTGCTGATTATCAATAGCAATCTTATTTAGACCATTTCTGACACTCCAGTCGTAGAACGAAGTCTCTAGCTTTTCTGGGAGCTTCGGAAAACCGATTTCACGTGCAGACAGACATCGCTTATTCGTCTTCCCTATGCATAAGGATCCAGAATATATATACTTTATGGCTCGCTTATTAATATTGTAGAAATTACAAACGGAATGACAAACCTATATATATATACCCTTGTACCATTTTTTGGTAAAGGGTATAAAAATATTTTTGATTCTTTGTTGTGGGAGTTCATTGTATTGTATAGAGTCACGCATAAATCAAATCTGGCTTATTATAAATTTAGTTTTCCCAGTGAAATATAAATAACTTGATTTAAAAGGGAAGTAAATTTTGATGCGAAAAATATATGTATATGTATGCATTTATTTATTTGTTTTTTTTAACTATGTACTTATGCTATATACGTACATATAATATTGTTTCAAATATTAATTTTAGTTATTCTGTAAATGTACTGTAAATGTTGTAAAGGTCAAAGTTCGTTTAAAGTTCATTCAACATTCATTTGAGTTTCTTTACTTTATTGAATGTGAAACTATGAAATAGTGTGTCGTGGAAACAAATGGATTTGAATTTTCTATAAGTCGAGCATGATCGTGTGTGAAACTTTTCTATATGTTTGATACAATATAATGCAGAGTTTGTACTGATGTACGATGGTCCAGAATTGATTTTGTTGACCAAAAATTATTACGTTAATAAACAAAGTTTTTTTCCAGCATGTTAATTCTAAAATTTGTATGATGTAATTTGGGAATTCAAACGATAGTTAAAAATTTAATATTTATATACTACTTTAAACTATTTTAAAAAAATTGTTTACGCTTTAATTTTTTCCTTCAAATAAAAATTTTGAAACGCTATGACATTGTGACCTTTACGACTACCAATTGAATCCCCAAATGCATTTTGAACTTGTTTAGTTTGTTACTATGAGAATATTGGTTTGAAAACTGAAAAATGTTTTTTTTTTGCTTTCAGCTACTTTTAACGACATTTAAATAATAATAATAATTGTTTACATATTTATATTATGACTATACATATTTTAAAATTAACGGAAAATTTTTTATTTTATTTTATTCATGTTCTACTGTCACGTGCCTGTACTTCAAAAATATCTTGTAATCCAGATGAAAATTTAGTGGATTTCACTAACAAAAATAATAAATGATTAACACATTGAGTGTATTCAAACGGTAGTTATAAGTGTCTTAAGTATCATAATGGGACCTGATTGTGTAAGGCTTATTTCAAATATGACTACGAGTGTTTGGTAATAGATTAAAGAAAAACTCTTGAAGTCTTCTTTAATCTATTAGCAACCAGTCGTGGTCGTATTTGAAATACGCCTTAAACAATTAGGCCCAATGTCTTAATATTTTAATACGGTTTAAAAAATTGTTGTTGTAGCATAACTGTAATAAGAAATGTGAGACAGCGTATCAAAGGAGTTGAGGAGGGAGGGAGACAGAGGTAGAGAGAGAGTGAGCAATATACAAATATGCAAATAAGCACAATATTTATAGTTGTTAATTATGAGCTGTTGCTCAAAGCAGCAGTCGTACCTTTTGTGTTATTATTTTAAAACATTGTTATTTATGACTAACATTTGAATACCCCAATTATTTTGGTTTTCGAATCATGTTCTGGTTGCTACTGCAAAGTGCAGTTTTTTCAAAAACAAGTATATTTTTATTACACTTGCGGAATACATAAAATGCACACTCCTTCTTGTGTAGAATATCTCGAAATATAAACTTACAAAGCCCCGTTTGGGTTTTGCTAGTTTAGCTGCTTTTCGGATTTGATTAATTTGGCTAAAACCTAATATATCCAAGGAACTTTCAATTTCCTAACGGCTATATCCCGGAAACCAATATTCTAATCGTTTTCTGTCTTCAACATAATGGTAGTTATAGACTAGAAAAACAAAATATTAAACAATCTAACCCAAGAACTGCATCTACTGCCTAAAAGTTTATAAAATGTTGAAAATGTATAATATTTATATTTTCTTTTCACCATTTTTGGCTCATAACTGCCAAATTTAGTAACGTGATTTTCATAAGAAAATATACTTTATGATACAATTCATAGTTTTTCGCAACATTTTAATACTAGAAAATAATTGTTTCACAATTTTCAATTGTACATATTTTACATATAAGCAAATTGCACTCGATGACTTCAAATATGTTGCACACTGTTATATAAACATGCATATGTATATACTTTTGTATTTATTAATTATAAATGCATAATTAATGTTGAACATTTAAAATTAAAAGCAGCTTAAGCGGCTAATTCATTGAAAATTAATATTTGATCATCTTACTCAATTCAAATTTCTATAATTATTACCGAAAATTAAAATTCAACTATGAATATATATATGATCGTGTATTATATAATAAATATGAAATTTAAGCTAAAAACGTTTTAACTTAAACTAATTCTTATCTCCTATATTAAATGTCCCAATCTAAGTCAGATTGAATATGATTGTTGTTTATTAGATTTCTTGATACCTGGCTTTTTTCTCATATAAATTTTAGAAATTAATAAAATAAATCAATTAAATCTTAATTTTGCACATGTTATTAATTCGCTAACAAAATATGACAAGAAAATAATATATAAGATTTTTTTTTTAATTTAACCCACTTCAAACGCTAGTGAGTGTCACGTTCTAAATCCTGGATGTCCACATGTATTTCTTTTATGTTTTCGAGGAAAAAACAAGCACGTACATATTTATGGCTGATTACATGGTAGCGCAAGATACCTTTCTCTTTATTCGCGAATACAATTATGTATTTGGAACTATTTTGCGCCACTTATCGCTATGCGGCATCTTCTTTGTTCCTTTTAGCTATAAACCCAATTTTGTATGGTATGACGGTATATTGTTCCAAATTAAATCAAAACCCATCTCATATGTTTGAATGAAAGTTTAACATAATCAACCATATGCAAAAAATAACGTGTGCTTCAAGTATGGGATAAACCCAGTTTGTGTATAGACATTTTGTTTTAACGTACACTTCAAACACAAGTTATTAGTTTTTTTTTGCATATGCTATTCTAAGATATATTTCAGGTAAACGTTCCCTGATGCTCTTCATTTATTTATTAACCGATTTCAAATAAATTCAGTAAAGTGCGACTCTGAATCGCGCACGTAGGGTTCCGTACGAACACTAGATATGTAATTTAATACAAACTTCATCCTATATAATATATAGTTTTGGCATTTTTTTCGTTTTTGGGTTTTTTCGGTTTTTTGTTTTGGCGTTTTTTGCGTTTTTTTGGTTTTGGCGATTTTTTTTTAAATTTTGGCTCTTTTTTTAGTTTTTACACTTTATTTTCTCGTTTCGGCGATTTTTTCCCATTTTTTGCGTTTGTGTCATTTTGGCGATTTTTTTTTATTTATGGCGATTTTTTTCATTTTTGCGATTTTTTTTATATAATTTTTTTTTGTTTTGGCGAAATTTTCGCGTTTTGGCGATTTTTTTCGATTTCTGGCGTTTTTTTTTCATTTTAGCGATTTTTTTCATTTTGTCGATTTTTCGAATTTGGCGATTTATTTTAGTGTTAGACATTATTTTTTAATTTTGGCGATTTTTTTTCGTTTTAGCGATTTTTTAATATTTGGCGATTTTTTTTGGTTTGGCGATTTAATAATTTTCGGTTTTTTAAGTTTTACCGTTTTTGAAAATTTCATGTGTTTGCCTCTTACGGTTTCCAAGATATAGCAAGTTGTCAAAATTACATAGTCAAAATTGCATTAACTGATGGACCACCCTTTAATTAAAATTTTTTTAAATTTTAGTGTTAATTGTTGTAGTCTGTATAAAAATACACTAATTTTACAAATTTAAGGTTCCAATATACATATGTTCATACAATTGTATGTATATTACTTGGGATTTTAAGATTTTTCGTTGCTCGTTTTGGAACACCCTTTAATTTTTAATTCTCATGTATTTGTTGTTGTAGCGGCCAAGGTTCTACATACTCCTGAGAAAATACCATGTGACGGACAGCTTAGCGAAAACAATAGGGTTCCTTTTCACCTTTGGTGTACGGAACCCTAAAAAGGGGAAGGTTAACAATTCGAATCAATTTTTTTTGGTGTTACTTCATAACTTCGTACATTTACGACCGAATGTACAAATTTTTTTTTTTTTTTTTTGTCTTTTTACACTGAAATAAAAAATGTTAAAAAAATGAAATTTAAAAATTTTCGAGAAATTTTTCACTTTTGGGGCTATTTAAGCGGTCCTAAACGGTACTAACAATCATTCCTAGGAAGTTTATATGTTCTACAAAGTTAGTTACTAAAATCTAAGGTACATTTTTGTAGTTAATGGTTTCCCTGAATTTTGAACGGATTGCTACCTATGAAACTAAACAGGGGAAAAAAGGTAAAAATAAACAAATTTTTTTTTTTTGCGATTTTAATCTTGAAGATGAAGTTTTTTGATTTTATATGTTCAAAATTTTTGTTTTTTTATGACAAGATCTACAACTTTGCCTAACAGAGTAAATCAAAATTCTGAACGGTTTGCAAGATATGGGTCTGAGAAAATGCAAAAATGACAACGCGACCCAAATCTGTTGGGGCCCATAAAAAAAATAGATGACTTGGGGCAAAACTGGGAGACATGGGTCTTTTTTTTTTTTTGGTATTTTATCACATAGTGGCGTCCGTATATGGTTTTATTTCCATGACTAAAAAAATTATACACAGTGTAATATGTTAGAAATATGAGCATCATATAAATATTCAGAGCTATTATATTATTTGCAACAATGAAATGTACATAAGAACTAGTTATTACCTAAAAAATTAAATTTAATATATGTGACCTTCTCCGAGAAAAGGCACCTACTGTGTGTGAGAAAAAATCTAACTCATTTCATTTTATTCTACACCCTTTTAGGTATCACTCATAAGTCCAAACCCGTTTTTTGACACACTAGGTCCTTTTTCTCGGAGAAGGTCACATGTATTTAATAACCAATTAATATTTTACTTGTTCAGCAAAATGTTAATTTTGAATAAAAGTGCGATAAAAAAATTAAAAATTGTTTTATTCCCTAGTTTTTTAATGCTTTCTGCGAATGAACTAAATTTTCTATTATTTCGTTTACTCATTCTGCTGCTAACCAACAATATTTTATATTTGTAAACGAATGAATAAAAAAACAGGCGCAAATAGAAAAACAATTATTCTTACAAACGCAGAAAAAATTTAAGTAACGTTAGAACTAGTTTTTCTGTGGAAATTTTGTTTTAATGTACCCGTGATTAAAGACACGTTTAATAAAAATAAATTGTACATACCCAGCAAAAAAAAAAAAAAAAAAACTAAATGAGCGCTTTCAAAATGAAATTTGTTTCTTCGAGTTCATTCTGAATATCATTGCAAATCGTAGCTAAAGCTACTTTTTGGGCTCATTAAAAACGCATGCGATATTACTGGGTGGTATATATCTGTGACAATATGGCTTAAGTCTACTCAAGAAAATGTAGCTTAATTATGCTATATTATGCCCCAGTTGAAAGTTTTAATGTTTAGAATGCAAAATGTGCAAAGAAAATATCACATGAAAGTATAATCATGCGTAAGAGACTTTCAATCTCTCAGCGGTGACGTCACAGCTGCCGAAAAACACTAATTTTCTTAAGTCGACTTAAGCTTTTATTACATATTTCCATATATATATATATATATATATATATATATATATATATATATATATATATATATATATATATATATATATATATTGAAACAAATATCCAGCGAAGAGGGCTTGCAAAAGCGGAATTAAGTCATCACATTGGCGCATTTTCATAAAACAAGTTTTGTCTCCATCAAATAACAAGAATACAATAGCTAAGTGCTATGGGTTAAACTCATTCATTTTAATGAAGATCAAAGATCAAATTTAAATTCTCGCACAAACACATGATCTCCAATATTAAGCTAATGAGGGCAATCATGAATAAAATTCCGCGAGTAATTTTTTCCGTTGAACAATTTCGAACAATAGCAACTAATAAGGAAAATAAAAAATTCTAATTAGAAAAAGGAGAAATCTCTCGCGAAATTTTATTCATGATTGCCCTGAATATGAAAATCATGCATGTTTTTTGCCTTAATCGAACGAAATTGTCATCACTTGAACCCATGATTCAACACATGATTTGTCATGTTTTTTTTGCTGATGTGAATACACACGCATACATTTGTTTATTTGTAAACTTGGGCGCTTGTGTGTGCAGAAACACAGAAACGTGTATGTTTCTAAGGAAGAAATATGTATATATATATAAATGTAAATAATGATCAGTGTGCTTGTATCTAGCTATGACATTTATTTTCAAATGAATGAAATAAAGTAATGAAATAATTAGAAGTGCAACAGCCGTAAAATAATTACTGGGATTATTTTTCGTTTGCTTATTGAAACTAGTAACGTAATATATACTTCCATACATAAGAACGCAAGTGTTACTACATACGCATAACACACATACATGCATACATACATACATAGATATGTACGTACATGCAGATCTATTCTCCAATATTAAAATATAATTCGCAAATAAAATAATTATTATTATTCTTAAATTACTATCTTATTAACATTATTATTATAATTCTTCGAATATTATTTGCAATTACGAATATAAAAAATGGAATTCGTAAGACTATGTTAAAAATGCATAATGATATCCTTTATAAACATTTAAGTAAATATATAGTCATTTCCAAGTAAAGCGACTTTATACAGGAAAAAAATATTTACTCAATATTAATAACAAAAATTAAAAATTTTAAAAACCCCCGAGTTTTTTCAGTTTCTTTTTTTTTTATATCTTCTAAACGGCTGGACTGATTTTTTTCAAACATAGCTAAGAACCCTCTCGATCAAGTCATCTTTCCAACAGAAAAAACTAAATGAAAATCGGTCCAGCCGTTTGGCCTGTACGTGGACACAGACAGACACACAGATACACAGATACACCGATACACAGACACACAGATACACACTACAAACTTATAGCACCCCTTTTTTTAGTCGGGGGTTAATAAAAACAGGTCTTCTGGACAAAACACATTATTTAACATTCAATTACTAATTAAAAAAAAAAAAAAACAAATAAGAAAGCAAAAAACTCAAACAACGTCATAACTCAAAAAAAAAACTAATCTGTCAGAAAACGAGTTTAAAGTTTTTAATTTACACACAACTCAAAAGAAATGGAAAATTAATGAGAAATTATTTCTTCACTAATTTCAATTCTTATTGAATGAAATATTTTTTTTAATTAATGTTAGTTTCTAAGAAAGAGAAGAAAAATTAAACTATACCTTATTAGCTGGGGGAAATAACGATATTTTTCTGTGCAGCCACGCACTTCATCAGCACCCATGTCTATCTACTGGGGTATAAATTGTTATAAACATCAGCTATTTAACGAAAATGGAAATGGAAAATTTCATTTTGCTTTCCAGAGTTTAGTAAGCAAGATATTTGTATGAAATGTTTAATCGTTATAAAGAACGATATGAGGATTAATCCTGCATCATTAAGTTAAAAATGGAATTTTTGATTTATGACGTTCTTTGAGTAAATGAGCGATATGCTTATTGAAAAAAAAAACTCAAAATGTTATTGAAAATTACTTACATATACAGAAAAATGTATAAAACGTCAAGCGAAAGTTGTAAATTCAAAAACAAAATTTTTTTATTAATTTGATACTTTTCAGCTTCCCAATATGAAATTTTGCTGAAATCAATTGTAAAACTACTGTTATTCAAGCCACATATTCAATTGAGAGGGGTTGAGTTATACCACATTCATGCTTTATTTCGTACAATTTAATTGTAGTACAGTGTAACTGAAGACTTGAATTATACTTCAGTTAAGCCTTGAATTTCTACTGCGTTCAAGTCGATTTTCAGAAATTTACTTCTTTTACAGTAAAACTGGGAAATTCTCTGCTAACCCATATTTTTTAAGCAAACAGCGTCCTACACACTGTAAATGAGGAATCGCAGAACAAAACGTGCTTTTTTAATTTTTTTTAGAAAATGTTTTTTTGATGTATTTGCATTAAGTTAGTTAAGTTCTATTAGAAAAAATATTATATGCATAATATTTCTTCCCCTCTCATAGAAAAATCTGGTGTTTTAAAAATTGCTGTGGAACAAAACGTGTTATTTTTCTTTTATTTTAACAAAACGTAGTTTTCTTATAACAATTTATTTATGTTAGTTCCATTATAACTAGAGATGAGAAAATGTCGTGATTTTTTCAAATCACGCATGATTTTCTCTTAAGCGAGCGTGCGTGATAATTCTCGCACACATCTCTAACGGTAATTTTCGCAGAATGACTAATTTCATATAAATAATATTAATAGTATACAATAGTTTGATTATTATATGGTATTTGAAGGTTATTATATGTAACATAAGAGCCTAAAAAATATAGTTTAAAGATGGAAGATAAATACTGGAACACGAAAGAAGTATAAATTAAAAAATCTTAGCAATGGTAAATATGTATATCGAGTTATTATTAAAGATTTTGTTTTAAATGTGTAAATATATTGCGAATATACATATGATATTTCCATATCGAAAATACGCGTACTAAACCATTCTTTTTGCATTTCATTTGAAACAAAACATATACTTTTTGGTTTTATTTTAACACAACGTGCTATTTGCATATTAAAAGTCCATTGATTTCGTACATCGGTAACATTTATTGCTGCGAATTATTGTGGTCTTATGCATTTTATAATAAGGAAGAAACTTGTTATATATTCTGAGTTTATGCTATGAAATAATCAGGTGAAAAAAGTAATCTTTGATTTTTCAACATTTTGAAATAATCGAAAAGGCACGTTTTGTTCTGCGACTCCTCAAATAATACATTTAAGTTGAATTACATATACAAAAGTATAATCTAAATTAAGCTATTATTCCAAATGATATTATGCTATAACTTCTTAAAACTCACACAAATTAATTAACAAATTACTTTCGAGTTTCAGATAACGGCGGTACCAATTACTCAAAATCAGCTTATCTCGATTTAAGCACTTTTTCCTTTTTGCCACAAAATTATGTTGTTTCTTTTCTATTCATTAAAAAACTCAATCGAAAGTGCGTATGCGCAATTTATTATTTTTATTGTTATTAACATTAATCATACGCCACGTGTACCGCATAGGTCATTGCTTTTACATTTAAAATTGTTCTTACCTAACCTGACCAGACATCCCGCTTTAGGCGGGGTTATCCCGATTTTCACAGGTCGATTTCTGTCCCGCTTTATCCCGCTTTTTAGAGTTTTGAAGAATTCAATCTCTTGTTCGATTTTTATTAAAATGTAACATAAAAATTCATTCTAAATATTTTTTTAAGTGCGGTTATTGCTTAACTAGCCAAAACCATATGTGCTTTGCTACACCCCATAAACAATTTGAGATGAAAAGAAATTTTTTTATAAGAAGTGGCACGGTTACGGTTCAATTTTTCTATTTTGTAGAATACAATTCTCATTATTAACATAAATAGTCACGAATTGTTTGAAAATTCTCACTGCATTAGTTTTCAAGATATTTTTTAAGTAAACATATTCTCTATTTGAGAGGAACCATGATACTTTTCCAATCTCTATAATTTTCTATCATTGCCAGAATCAGCGGAATTTTGAGTTTGTGTTTGTAGCAGATAGCAAGATATTATAAAAATAAATATTTAATTTTTTTGGGAGGTGCCGCACTTTTTGCTCTATTATTGACTCCTTTTTATTATACTTTCCTCTTTATAGGCGTTACTGCTTATAAAAAAATGAAATTTTAGACTATTTTGGTTTCGAAGATATCTTGAGTAATAGCCTCTTGTTCCACTTGGACCATCAATAATACTTTGTAAGCAAGGCAGCAAGCTCGGTAGTCTGATATTATTTCTTAAGACAAACAAAAATTCACACATTTTGTGAGGCACCACGTCTATTTGTTAATTTCTGAAATTATTTCCAGAGACAATGCACAAAATCAGCAGAACTATTCCCAGAATATTTCAAGGTTCTCACTATATCAGAGTTTCGGATATCTTACGGTAAATATTTTTTCTTTATGGCAGGTTCCACACCCAACATAACTAATTCGAACTTTTTTTGTAAGACAACGCACAATATAAAAATCGTTAATCACACAAAATTTCACGTTTCTTGCTAAAAGATATTTCAAAGTAAAAAAATATAATAGTGTTTTCACACTGACATGATTTTAATAAAAGTTGGTTTTAACGTTAAAACCAACTGTTAAAACCTGGTTTTACCATACAAATTGTTTTTGTTAAAACCAAATTAAAACCATTTCTGAAATGGTTTTAAGTTGGTTTTATGAAATGCAACCTTGTTTTCGCTGTGATAAATTCAGTGCTGCCAAGTTGAAATGACCGACAGCAGATGATAATATTATACCAGTGAATAACAATAGATGGCGCTTGAAAAATTTTCAACTTAAAAATGGATGCAGCAGCAACAATAATCAAAAAATTATGGAAAAAAGAGTTTTTTGGAAGGAAGACAACGAAAATATTTTAAATTTAACTGTGGAAAGTGAAAACAGAAAATATGGCTGACATTCATCTTATAATATATTTGTGCATTTTTATATTATTAACAATATTTCCAAGCACTTATTCATTCTGTATAAGAAGTTCCAAAATTTAAAAAGATTTTATTTACAAAATGTAAAATAATTTCCATTTTAGAGCGCATTGTGAAATATCTCAGTTTTTCATACAAACAAAAACAGTTGAACAGTACGTCCAGCAAGTGTTATTAAAAATCAGAAAAAATGCAACAACAAATACACGTATTTCGGCAGGAGATTTATTTTATTTTTAGCAAACTTATTAGACAGCCTGTGAGTTAAAACTGAATTTTACAAACTTGCAGTGTGAAAGTAAAATCAGCTGTTTATGGTTTTAAAGTTAAAACCAGGTTTTAACTTTCAGTGTGAAAACACTATAATGGAAGTGCCACATTAAAACTAGTAGCGAAATTTTTTATAAATACTTTTTTATTTAAAAGCGTTTCTTTTGAGTTGAGAACTGTGTTTCCTAAGTAAATACAAAACTGTGTGTGCATATTATACATCCCGCTTTCTAAAAGATATTTATCTTGAAATCCCGCTTTTTGGCTGTATTTTCTTCAAAATCTCGCTATTTGATCGATGTGGACCCGCTTTTTGCAAAAGCCATTTGGTCACGTTATTCTTACCCAATAAGCAATTTTGCTTGAAATCAAGGGTAATGCGGGCCCACCCACTCAAAACTTAATTATGAAATTTTTCGTATTGTACAATAATATCGCTAACGTGTGTGTCATATTCGGAGGTGGTACAATAAATTGGCAAATATCAAAAGACTTTTAGTTTTTATTGCACAATCAGGAAAATTGTGTAATGTGGTGGCAGCAATGTTCAATGTTGTTTGGTTTTTAACCGTCAGGAAAATTGAACAATATTTTCTCTGAAAATATTGTGCCATTTATTGCAGAGTATAGGTCAAAACGACAATAATGTGTACAAAAATATATGCAATAATATTGTATAATGGACGGACCGCTTTAAAATCATCAATCATGTTGTTTCTTTTCTATTCATTAAAAAATCAATTAAAGGTGTGTATGCGTAATGTGTTGTTATTAATAATATTATTAACATTAATCATACGTAATGCACCGTTCATGCCATTGCTACCGCACTATTTATTATTTTACTTATTTAGTAAAATATTTTTTTTATTAAAAATACATTGAATTGATTTAATAATTTCCAAATTTAGTTGTTTACATACAGGCATATACATATGTATGCATATATTTACAAGAAATACAAAAGTTTTTTTTTGCGGTTATGGGTCGAATGGACAAAAAGTGCCAGAAAAGGAACGAGAGTGCCAGCCACAGTGCCAGCTAACATCTAATAGTGCCAAAAATGGCACAATTGTGCCATATTCCCCGTCAATGATACACACACGCGAATACATTAATCTCGGTATTCTCTCAATGGCCAGCCTTGCTGTAACATGCAACATTTTTCTTACTCAACGTGACCATATGGTTTTTGCATAAGGCGGGATATGATCGACCAAAAAATGGGATTTAGATGAAAGTACAGCCAAGAGCCAAATATATATCTTTTAGAAAGCGGGATGTACAATATGCACATACACAGTTTCTAAAGAAGAGTAGAAAAATTAAAATAGACTTTATTAGTTGGGGAAAATACCGATATTTTTCTGTGCAGCCACGCACTTCATCAGCACCCATGTCTATCTACTGGAGTAGAGATTATTATTAAAAACATCAGCTATTTAATGTTAAGTTTCAGTGAAATGGAATATAAGAAATGTTTATTGTTTATACAATTATTGATTTACCTTTGGTAAATACATTTGTAAGTATCACTATTCATTTTCTGTATTTTAATAGTTTCATTTTCTATTTAGCTTAGCACTCATTTATAACACTCTACCCAAAAAAAGTCAAATCAAGCCTTGAAATACACTTGAATTTAATTGTAATACAAGGTTAAATTGTAGTACAATTCAAGGCTTGAATTACACTGTACTATAACATAATTGTTTGAATTGAATTCAAGCTGCCTTTTCACTGGAGAATTCTAGTGAAATAAAGTGTAAATCAAGTATAGTTCGACCCTCAACAATTGAATGTGTGGATTGAATAACATTTGTTTTACACTTGATTTCAAGCAAAATTAATTATTGGGCATATTTGATGTTTTAGAAAGATCTTTACTCAAGATTTATATTTGTTGTTCAATTTTCATATGGATATGTAGTTTAAGTATAAACGAAGGTTTGTGTCATATTGCTTATTGTACTCTGAGCTGAGTTATGTTTCAAATCGATGGTATTTTCGTTGCCACATCAAAGACTTTTAAATAGGGAATATATAAAACAACTTAAGCGGCCCATACACTACAACAGCATGCATGCGCAATCAAGTGCTTGTGCCAGCGGTTTAGTCGTGTATGAGCGTTTTGTGTGATTGTACGGTTTGCTGTAGCGATGTCAAGTAGAGTTTGATATTTTGCTCATGGTACCAGCTTGCTTGTGTTGTATATGGTGAAATTAGCTCAGTTGAGCAAAGTTGTCATGGAGTAAACATGCATTTAAGAAGTATAATTTGGCGAAACATAGTTTGTTTCAATGGAAAACAGAATTTTAGCACTTAAGTTATACTAGCTGCTAATTTTAATAACATACCAATAATAATTGCAGCAAAAATTGTGTGACAATTCATAACCTCCCTTCCTGCAATTTTGTATGAAATGAATATTGTACCAGCTTGCTGGTATGTAGTGTGGTTCGAGCATGAATACTCAATCGCTTGATTGTGCGTGCATGCTGTTGTAGTGTATGGGCCGCTTTAGTTTACTTGGTGTGGAGGTATAATACTGAGACTATTTTAGTGGTATTAAATAGTGGCACAATTCTCGAGAACGAGTACACAAGACCCAATTTTTTGGTATTGAATTGATGTCACGTCAATGTTGACAACTGGAATAAAGGTGAATGTAAAATATTTCTCAAATACAGAGTGTAGTATAAAATATTCAACTATTGCTAACATCAAAAAAAAATATAATAAAGTTTGAGTCAAATTCTTTAATCGAAAAGTACCGAGAGGTCACTCACCAAAAATTGCACTAGAGCAAAAAAAATTATAAATTTTGTAGCACTCTTACTTGTTTTAACTTCAGTTTTATTACGAACTTCACGTTTTATATTCGCAATAATTTTTAAGGAAGATTGCCACACAATTATTGCGACATATATTGCAGGCTGTTGTAATAACATAGTTTTTAAACGTTTCTGCAACAATTGCTAACATATTTATTGCTAGTCTATGCGGTGCTTTCATATAACATATCGTTACCTTAATATAGAAAATCCCTAACTCATTATTTTTCTTTGAAATTGACTTTTTTTTTGTATTTTTCAATAGAAGAAAATCTAATGTATCGAAAAATTAAAAAATTTCGATTTCAAAAAAAAATGAGTTAAGGTCTTTTTATTTTAAGGTAACTATATATATATATATATATATGTATTTTCATGTTTGTAAATAAAACCATGATAGAAAATAAAGTACGAGTATTAAGCATTCCACTGGTGTTTTATAATAACCTGTAAACTTTGTCAAACTGCTAAAATAACTACCGTCATAATCTTCAAATTGTTTATTGGTCATTAATTTTATTGTTTTAGCCGTTTATTTGGAATTATGGATGTTCGTTTTCAAGAACTTTACCAAAATGGTTGCAATTTATAGAAAAATTTATTCGACAACTTAGGTTCTAAAATTTGATTTAGTTAATAAATGATATATAAAAAACAATATCTATAAAACTATCTAGAGTAAATCACCATAACTGTTTTAGTTTGATGATTATAATTATTATTTTACTTATTATTGACTTTACGTGTTGTAGCAATTCTAAAACTAACCTCGTTAAAAGCTGACCAGTAAATTTATATTGTAGTAATTAAATAATATCTACAGTTGGCTTAAGAACTCTCTACGCATACAACCAAATGGCAACTACATATAATAAAACAATAAACAATAAAACAATAGCAAGCCACCCAACCAGTCATTTGAGAAAAGGCTCAAATTACACAATTAAGTTGTTATTTAAATGCACATAACAATTAAAAAACAAAAAATAAAAGAACACAATAAATTCAGTTTTATCTAACAACAGAACTCGTTAAAGTTTGCTTACACGCTTAAGATATAAACATTTATGCTTTTTTCGCTGCCATTAGCAAGTGGCGATAAAACATCTGTCCATAAGTTGTACGTACAACAGCAATAATTCTTGGTTAAATGAGCAGCAGAATATATTTAATAAACAATTGCTTTAAAAATTCCTACAGACAATTCTGCCATACCCATATTTTATAACCAAATGGAAGTATATTACTTAATATTGTTCGTTTATTCACCTTTAAGGAATAATTGAAATGATACAAATTTTGTTATTTGAAAGAAAAAATAGCGTTAATGTTTTCATTCATACTTTTACATTACTTCCTTTAATTGAAAAACAAATACAACGACAGAATTCAAATAATTATTTTCAAAGTATGGGGTGTGTCTAATTGTTATTTTTAATTTGTCATTCAATGAAATATTGTAGTAGAGAGAAGAGAGGTTTTCATTTACATAAATTATATATTTAAGTGATTCTGTTCACATGATTTGGCTTAATATTTATAAGTGTTAGTATACATAAGGGTAGTCCCAAAGCTAAACGACTGACGCATAAAGGAGTATTTGAGGCAAAAATCTGGCCAATGCTGTTTTTTTTTTTAAGATTATATTGCTCATGAAAAGCTATTGAGTGCCCCTAGATCAATGCAACTAGGCAGAAATACGTCTTATAGTTCTAGGCTGTTAAACATTGAAAACAAACAAAAAAATCAGACAAAGGGGTAAAAGTTCCCCTCAGAGGAACTAGTCCCACCGCTGAAAAATTTAATTTTTTTATTAACTTTTCAATACTTTTGTTTAGCAAATGCAACTTTTAACTTTTAACGTCGGCAAAAACAATAAGCTTTTATTTAGGAGACCGTAAGATGCCATTTTTGTCCCTGCTTCCTTTTGTGGGCGGTGAGAAAAATTTTATTTGCAAAAATAATGTATATATTAAAAATATGTACTACTTATGCCTTAATATCATAGAAATTAAACTTATGAGCTTTTATGGGCAGAAGGGAGTATCTCTTCCACCGAAGCAAACAGTTCATGACTGAAAAATAGTTTTCTAACAAAAGCTGAAATTTTCAAAATATCCACTTTCTTGCTTCTAAAATTAGAGATTTTAAATTTTATTGCAGTATAAAACATAATTGTAAATGTAACTACCTTAACTTTTAAAAACCTTCTTCGCGTTTTTTGTTTGCAATACAAGTGTATAGTTTTCATCTTTTCAATTTTTAAACGAATTGTTTCAACATTAATATTCCGGATAAATTTTTTGTTTTAACATTAAAAATAGCTTTTGGTCAAGTCTTTTAGCCAGAAAAGAAATTACCATTATTCCTTTTTCCACCAAAAAATATCAAATAGAACTGATAAAACTGAAAAAAAATTAAAAACTCATGTAATTTTCTTCCCTTTCCTGAATTAAGCAGAATCTCAGAGCTACAAACCGCAACTTGAAGACTTCAAAATTTTTAATAGGGTATAAAGTTTTGTTGTGTAGCAAACTGCGTACTTAGTTCTTAAGATTTCTTAAAATTAATTTTTGCCTTTTTGGCCAGATTTTTCGTTAAAATACTCTTCTGTGTGATGTATAGATGGTGACAGTAGTTTGAAAAAAAGTGGCAATCTATGCCTGTCATGCAAGACATATTTTTTACATCTCACATGCAAAATTCCCCACTGCAACTACGTGTCTACATGTCACGTCTTACTTTTAAAACTTGTATCTGTAAAAGTCACACACAAAGTCGCCTGACAAAATTTCAATTAAAGCTACTCTATTTTCTTCTGATAAAACTTCTGACATCAGCTGTTTTGAAAAATGTCGTCAGAACTCTATGCCGAGAGAAAGTAGGTAGCGGCAGTCCGCTTTTAACGAAAGCATTAGACGGCTGAAGTCGATATATTACAATACCGATATATGCATGTTTTCTTAAAGCCTTGAAGCAATTATGTACGTTTTATATAAATATCGTAGCATTGTTATAATTTTATCTTCAAATTTACAGAAAAATCTGGAAAATGGCTGAACTATGGTACGGCGCAAAATTAGTACAAATCAAAGACTATTTTAGAAGCAATTAACATGTACGCCTGTGAACAAACATTAGAATTCTTCTGTAAAATCACAGTTCTGAAAGACATGCAGAATTACATATGAGTAGAAAAGTTGACATGTCAGATGTAAAAAAGTTTCGTATATGACAAGCTTTTTTAAACACGCGCTTTAAGGCAAAATTATGGTAGAATTAGTCGATTCGTATCGTGAGTTGACGGATCAGCTGACAAAATCTGTAACATGAATAAAACAAATTAACTAACATGTGCATAATTAGTAAGGAAGAAATGACAATGGCAAGACTGTTGTAAATTTAGAGATGGTAAAATTGAGCTTTCATTACAAAGAAAAGCATTCAACAAGTGATAATACGATGAATCAAAACAATTCACATATTCCATTTGCAATTCAGGCTGAGTATATAAAAGCAGAAATATAGATCAACTGACACACACACACACACACACACAGTGAACCAAACACAAAGATCGCTGATGATGAAGGTGTAGCGTCCTTCGAAAACAGCTAGTTGTTCCGTTGCACAAAGTGTTTGTCAAGAATATTTACAACTGACTTTGGTGTTATTTGTTCAGTTATAATTATCACATGTAATTTGGCTTACAAAGCGATACGAACTTTAGCCTAATCAAATCATAATCGTAACGTATGTGAGGTAGAAATCTACAGAAAAGAGATTTTTACATCAACTTCTCTCTTAAATACATACACACGCGTATAAAGCAAAGAGAAATACAATTACAGCTGAAACATTCACTGGCAGGCTCACGTTTTTCCTAGTTAACATCCAGATTTAAACGATACAACAACTTCAAAAGTAACACGATACGAATCGACTAATTCTACCATAAGTTTGTACATTCTGCTCTGTTAATCAGCTGTTTTGTTTCTGTTCAATTGAATATTTGTAAATATTTGTGGTTTGTTTTGCCTTCTTGGAAACGAACATTTGTAGTTCAGTCAGACTGCCAAATGAATGCAGCGTTTTCAAGCTGAGATTTTGGCAATTCTCAGGTCTATGTTACTAGTGGCCAGGAATGTAGCTGAATGTGAGAATGTTACCTTCTACGTCGACATCCAGTCAGCGCTTAAAACTTTGAAGGGACACCATGTCAAATCGAAACTTGTTAGTGACTGTGGGAAAGCTGTCAACTTACTATAGATAAATATAGTATCAGACTATGTTGGATTCCTGGCCACAGAAGTGTTGAGGGAAATGAAATTGCTGATGAGCTAGTTGGGCATTAGATAAGGGAATCTGAGACAGATTGGTGAAATTACTGGTAGGTCATTACTACCGGGAACTTAGTAATTGTGTGAAAAGCAGGACCAATTAGGGAGGATTGTAGAGTCTCGAGGGCTATGTGGCCAAAACTTAACTCAGGAAGATTCAGACTGCTACTGGACATGAATAGGAAGGCGATGCGAATCGTGATAGGCACATTGACAGGTCACTGCTTTGTCAGATCAAGAACCAGCATTTGGGAAACTGGCACTCCAGATTTTTGTAGGATGTGCGGGGATGAAAAGGAAACAGAAACTATTGAGCATGTTCTCTGTCACTGCCCGAAGCTGCAACGTCATAGGCTTAGATGGCTAAGTAGACGTTTCCATGACAGCATTAATGATATCGGGAAGTGAAAGCTAGAGGACGTCAGTGGCTTCATCATGGGAATTCGGTGGCTCAATGATGGATAATAGGGTCACTTTTGGCTACAAATGGGGGTTAAATATATATTTTTAATGGACAATAGAAGGGAATCACAATGGACCCAATTGGTGCGCTATAGCACCACTGTTCCTAACCTAACCTAGCCTAATCTGTTCTGTTCTGTTCTGTTGCTGAAAAATCTGATGAAAATAGAATTCAATATTAAGTACACTCAAAAAAGTTTTACATTAACTGTTTGTAGTTATTTCAGAAGTTTACCGTAAAGTCAAACATAAATGAAAATGCAGTTGTCCTACGAAAAAATTATATTTTAACTTTTTATGTATGTTGCTGAAAAAACAACTACAAAATTAAAATAATTTTTCGTGCAGTCAAAATGTTCAGTTATTTTCAATTGTTAATAAACAGGGAAACCGCAAATATGCAATTGCATGTTTTTTCTTGTGTGACGTATTAATGAGGGGACAATATATTTATACGTTTCAGAAATATCTAACTTATAAATAAGTTTAAATTTTTTTAAATAATATAAATGATTTTTTGTTTATTTTTACATATTGTGCTAGTTAAAAAATTAACATTAAAAAATAATTGAAAAACTCTCTTGATTCAAATGAAATATAAGCGAAAGGGTTTTTAAATGACATTTTACTTGATTTAAATGAATTTTCATTTATTTTCCCTAACAATTTACCTACATAATATTTTGAGTGTAATAACCACATTGTGTATATATTAACTTATTGTGGTATGTAAAATTTGTTTTAATTAGTTATTTTTTTTTTAAAGTGATGTACTTTTGTCAAGTAAACAATAATTTAAGATGAAAAGCTTGCTTAATTGGATTAAAATGATATGATAAGTGAAGTTGCCAGCTGATACTTTCTACGGCAAAATTAATTGGAAAACATTTTCTACAGAAAAGAACGATATAGTACCGCAACGAAAAGTGAAAAATAATGGGCCCTTATTTTCCAGACATTTTAAAGGCCTAATTTTGCACAACGCAACGCTTAGCATTCAAAAATTTTGTATGTATATCATATGTATTTTGTTTTTGTAATTTAAATTTTTTCATTTAAAATAGGACCTAAATAATTATGCTAATTGTGCATGAATTCAATAAAATCATTAGATTAAAATTATTAATTTTAGGGTTCCGTATAGCAAAGGTGAAATAGGAACCCTATTATTTTCACTCTGATGTCCGTCTGTCTGTCACACACTATTATCTCGAGAACCGTACGAGCAATGGACCTAAAATTTTTACAGAATATGACAAACTTTGGCTGCTATAACAAAATGTACATAACAGTTAAAAGTTGAAGAGTGTTCCAAAACGAGCAACGAAAAATGTTACATGTAATATACATACAATTACATATAGACACTTGAAATTGGTAAAGTTAGTGTACTTTTATACAGACAATAGCAATTTAAACTAAAATTTAAAATAATCACAATTAGGGATGTTCTATTTATTAATGTAATTTTGACTATATAATGACTATGCAAACTCTTGAAATTTTCAAAAACAATATATTATATAACTTCGTGCTAACCTAAATAGAAAAATGAAAAAAAATGGAAAAACACCGGAAATGTATAGTAATACTTACATATGTATTTACCAAAGGCAAATCAATAATTGTACACAACAATCATTTCGCACATTCCGCTTCATTAGAATTTACGTTAAATAGCTGATGTTAATAACAATCTCTACCCAAGTAGATAGACTAGGGTGCTGATGAAGTGCGTTGCTGCACAGAAAAATATCGGTATTTCCCCCAGCTTAAAAGTCTAGCTTAATTTTTCTTCTCTTCTTTAGAAACTCATATTAATTAATAAAAATATTTCATTCAATAAGAATTGAAATTACTGAACTTAATCCCGAATAAGAAATTATTTCTGTTTAAATTTTCAAAAACAGTAAAACTAAATCGCCAAAGAATGCCAAAATTAAAAAAACGCCAAACTAAAAAAACGCCAAAGAGCGAAAAATCCCAAAAACTAAAAAAAAAATTCGTATAGTAATAATACATAGTGTCCGTACGCAGCCTTTCCTGTGCGAGTCAAAGTCGCACTTTACTGAATTTATTATAAATAAAATAAAAATTCTTATCATTTTATTTTAAATTCAAATATTATGGAATAAAATGGGCAAACCTTAAAATATCTGCTTTTATCAATTTTGAATTAGTTATTTTCAAAGTATTAATTTTGTGTTTGCCATACATAAATATTTGATTATAATTTAATTGAAAAAACAAAAACAAAACTCATTTAAAATATTTTACTATTAGATTTAATATTTTAAACAAATCATTTAAACAATTTTAGTTAATCATGAACACACATAAAATCTGAACATAAGCATAAACTAGAAAAGGGAACGACAAGACCTTCATAAATTTTGTTTGCTACTTCTTGTTCATATCCGTTTAGGAATGCAAATTTCTAATATAAAACTTTACTCAAACAATATCCTTACATGAGTATAACGAAAACTTATATGAGAGGAAAAAGAAAATAGTTCATAATAATTCAACAAAAAAATTCCAGTTGTGTTGTTCTTTCGTCTTCTGGTTTACCCCTTCAAGGAAAAACCTTGACAGTGAACTCTCATCATTTACATATGATATACATTGAATTTAATATCTAAATGGGAAACATTGTATTGTATTAAATTATTTGATAATAGAGGAAAAATGTTAAATTAACACTAAATTTATTAAATAAAGTAATCAAAATAATCAATATACGAGGGGAGCTCAATACGTTTAAAACAAAAATTAAAAAAAAAACATTTTGTTTACTGTTGTTTCTTTCATTAAAACTATACAATTTGTTCGTAGAACTTGTTCGGATATTAGACTACACAGAAAAATTATGACGGGGTTTTTTTAAACAAACAAGTTTTTGAAACTAATTTCAAGTTTTATTATGAGTTGTCTATACTTGGTTTGATGAACATAGAGTACATTATTTTAATGCGGAAAAAGTTGGTGAATTTTTGAATTAAGTTATTGAATGTAAAATAAAGGTTTTTCTGTATACATAGTGATTCTTATATCAACTTCGATTGATCCATGATGAGAAAACAATAATGTGTTTTTATAAAATATTTTGGAGAAAAAAAAACATTCACACACATTGTATTAACAAACTTCTTTTTTACTATTTTACTATTTGTTTAAGGCAATTCCACCACCAATCACATAAAAAAGTAACTTACTTATTTTTAATAAAAATCATTCAACTGTTGTGCACCAGAGAATTGCAATTATGGCCAAATTAAAGAAATGAAAATCGTTTTATTTTCATCAATTTAAAAAAGCATTGAACTGAACACTCTGCACTCCCTCTTTCTATGTTTGGCCTTTATTTTATGTTTATTTAATTATTTTATGGTTTTTTTATATTCCCTTTACATCTTCAATAAAAAAATCGTTACGTCTGAAAGTAATATACTGTTGTTTGCTCTTCGTTTCAAATTTTTACTTTGTATGTCTTATAATGAGAGTTTTGAGGATTAATTGCATTATTAAAATGTTATGTCACACCCGTACCAGACACAATTTAAAACTGTTTGCCTTCCAACAACAAAAAAAAATTATTAATATTCTGATAAAAAAAATTTAACCTCCGTTTTAATATTCGAGCAATTAGTTTTAAGAAATATTTGGTCACACCCGTCACACCAACGTGGAATTGCAATTTTTTCGGAAAAAATAAAAAAAATTAAATTTGAATTTAAAAAAAATAATTTATTTATTTCTAAAATATAGAAAATATTTAATTACCACAGAAACAATAAGTTTTATATATCACAAAAAGTATTAGTCTGCCAACCCTGGAATAATCCTTTAAGATTTTTTCGATTCCTTGTACCAATCTAGCTAGTTCTTTCAAATTATACAAAATATGTTAAGTGAACAAAGAAAAGAGAAAATAAGGAAAAAATTTGTTTTATTTAGTTACTTCGATATAAAAAAAGTTAAAACTTTCCAGCTCTGGAGCAACGGTTTTTATTTTTCTTATTTTCTATAACTTTCCTTTCTAAAACATAAAATATATATAATTTAGAAAGAAAAAGAAAAAAATTATTTAGACCTAGTTACTTTTATATAACACAAAAGGTGTAAGCTACTCAGCCCCGGAATCATTCTTTCAATTTTTTCTGATTTTCGATATCAATTTATTTCTCTTAAGAATGTAAGAAATGTTTAATTTATAGAGAAAATGTAAAAATTAGTTTTAGTAGATTATTTTTGTATAACAAAAAAAGTTAAAGTTTTCCGACTCTGGAAATATCTATTCATTTTTTTTTAAGTTTATTTATTTAAAAAAAAATAGTTTTAGCTAGATTTTTTTTATATGGCAAAATCAAGTTTAAGTTTTCCATCTGTGAAACTGTCCCCTCGATTTTGCTGATTTTCAATGCCAATCTATTTTTAACCATTTCTGACAAACCAGTTCAAGATCAAAGTCTCTAGCTTTTCTGGGAGCCTCGGAAACCCGATTTCACTTACTTCAGACGGACAAACGGACGGAAGGGCAGACGAACATCGGTTATTCTTTTTCCCTATTCATAAGGACACAGAATATATTTATTTTATGGGGCGCATATGATTATTGTGGAAAATACAGATGAAATGACAAGACCATATATACTCTTTACCACTTTTGGTGAAGCGTATAGTAATCAAATTAAATTTTATTATGTGAAATTTGGGGAACCAGTTGGCAGAGAGTGTCTAGTCTTGTTGAATGTTATACAGAGAGTGATTAATTACAAGTCATATTTCGCACTATCGCTCTATAGAAAAAATTTAAAATTTACAATAATTATAATATAGGAACAGGAATGGAAATGATAAACTCTTTATTTTATGCTTAAAAATTTTAAATTTTAACTGCCGTATTCATTAGAAATAATAGGAAATGTTATATGAACATTTTTTTGTTAAATGTTTTGTAAACCAAAAATTATAAAAAATAAATAGATGGAGTTGTAAAATCATTTTTGCATACAACATAATATAGAAAAGTAATAGAGAAATTAAATAATTAAATAGTTTGGGGTTACACCATTTTTGCGCTGATAGCCTCATATATTTACATATGTACATATCAAATTTATTTATATTTCAAGCGTGCTTTAGTAAAAAAAAACATTTTTAATATAAACCGCAAACCCAAATTATTTTTTAAAATACGCAGTATTTGTTTAAACACTCATATGTATTTACTATCTTATTCCTAAAAATTAATAAGGGCATTATAAAACGAAATATGTATGAAAATCTGTTTTATAAACCTTTTATAAATGAAAAATATTTTTTTATGAATAAGGCCTTTTAACTTAAAATATATGTATATAAAAAGTAAGCGGGTTTAAACATATTTAGATATTTAAATTCAAAATGTAAAAATTATTTGTTTATACATATAAATATTTATATACATACGAGTACATACATACATATGTATTAAAAGTAAAACTGTCGAAACACGCCAATTTTATTTTAAATGTTACGATAATGTTATTGCTAAAGCCTTTGTTTTATCAACAACGTTATGACAAGGACAAAAAAAATAATAAGGGCGATATATATAGATGAGACACATTATTGTCATAACGGTTATTGTTCGCTTGTTATGAAAACTAATTGCCTCATCAAAACTCTATATTTCCTTTATATTCCATGATAGACGTCAATTTTAAACAGCGTTGCTTAAACTGATTTCTTAAAACATTAACACCTAAACACTACAATCAAAAGTCTACACTAACCATTAACATAATGTTAGTGTTAATGCTGCTCAAATCATGTCTGGTGTGGGTGGCATGTTATGGATCAAAATTCATTACAGTAAAGTTCGTGGAATTTTATAGAAATTAACAAACAATTAAAATGTTGTGAGTTAATAACATTAAAAATATTATTAAAAATTAATTAACGATGCCATTACTTCATAACAAAATTCTTGCAATTAAATTTAAATATCTAAGAATTATTAGTTCTTCCTATTTGAAATTCGAAAAGCTTACTACGTTGCAAATAAATGTGCTTGGAGTGTAAAATGTTTGAATAATTATCAATTTTTCTCCTACACATTATCGCTTAAAATTTACACAATAGTTAAAATTTGTTTCAACCATAGCTGTTAAGTAATCATAAGTAATCGTACTGATTACTAATTTGATTACTTTTTTTTAAAGGTGAAGTAATGATTAAATTACGATTATATTCAGTATCGTACGATTAATAATTGATTACGATTACTAATAATGGAAAAGTAATCTGAATTACTTTTACAACAAAATAATCAAAAAGATTCAAAATTAATCAAAAAACAATCCGATTATATTTAAAGATTACTTTTAATTATTTTTGATTATTTATTAATAATCAAAAGTAATCTTTGCAAGTAGTTCGATTATTTTTTGATTACTTTTGATTATTTTTGATTATGTTGTTGTAATTTCAAGTAACTCAGGGAATTATATAATCAGTAAAACTCATTTTAAAATGTAATCTAATTGATTCCTAATCGTAATCACAATTTAACAGATCTGGTTTCAGCCATGTTATTGATTATCTAATATCTCAGTGTTAGCAGTTATCTTCCAACGAAAATTATAACTTTATTTTCAAGAGAAGAAGAAAACGTTATTTCAAATCCTTATTTATTTATTTTTTTTTTTAAATATTAATAATTATAATTAAATTATAATAACTAATAAAAAGAAAAGAGTACTAGTATTTTATTTCGATTTTATGATTGGCACATATTTATATTCATTTAAAAAAGATCTTGTATATTAATTTAATATTTTTTAAGGAGATCAGTTGGCATATTCAATCCGAAAATGTGAAAAAAATATTTATTTTACATCATTCAAAATAAACAACTTTAAATTTTTAAGCTCTTCTCATTTTTGCCTGCATTTCAAAGCAGAGAAAAACTGTGTCTTATTGTTTTTAGTCGAAGTGTATTCATGATTGTTTTTTAGTACGCGAGCTCACGAACGAAAATACTTCACTCGCTCATACTCACAAGCAATACTAATTAAATAATGAACGCTCGTGTAAGCTCAAGCACTAGGAACTAAAATTCATAAAGTTAATTTAATTATTAGTTTTCGAACTTCATTTGTTTCTATATTTATGATTTATGATATTTATGTAGATTTTTTGCAAAAAAGTTTCGTATATAAGGCACAAATCTACATCAACTGACACCACACACAGTGGACCAAATACAGAAGAACGCTGATGATGAAGGCTTAGAGGCCTTCGAAAACGGCTAGCTGTTCCGTTCAACTATGTGTTGTCAGAATATTTACAACTAACTTTGGTGTTATTTGTTCATTAATAATTATCACATATAATTTAGCTTAAAAATCGATACGAACTTTAGCCTATTCAAATCATAAATATAAAATTCATAAACTTTTCCTTAATTAAAGTCATTTATATCATTCTAAATTTTATTCGAATAATTAAATAAATGGTGAGAGGAACATTTTCTAAGAATAAAAGAGATTTTGTTTTTTGATTATTTGCATAAATTTAAAGTTTCTTTTGATATTTGAATAACTTTACTTTAGTATTTATTCGATTATTGGAGTATATTTTGATGTCTTTTTTATTCGAATAATCGAATACAAACTATGATTATTTTAATATTCAAATAAAATTTAATTTATTCCAATACTCGCAAAAAAACTAAATTTTTATTCGAAAAAAAATTTCTTTACGCCATTTTTTGGATAATCGAAAAAATTTATAGTTTGCTTAATTCTGCGGTATAAAGTAAAGATTGTTGAAGTTGAGATAAGCTTATTTAGACTTAATATTCAAAATTACCCCTGGGAAAATTCTTAAATATTTTGTGTGGTTTTCAAGAATTTATAAAGCAATGAATTGCTCCTTATTTTTTAGACTTATAATGTCATATTTAATAATAGCATAATTTAGCTTATACGAGAGCGGATCAATAAGTCCGTGACCTTTTGAATGAAACACAGTTTTTTTTTGCAAAACAAAAATTTTTTTCCAACATAATCTCCTTTTAACTTAAGACACTAGATCCAAAGTTTCTCCAGTTTTTGTATCCCTTCCAAAAAAAATATTTTTTCGAGGTCCTTAAAATACAATAAAATAAAAAGTCATTTGGATTGCGGTTAAACAACTCCAAACAATCCTTTTAAGTTGTCACAGGTTTACGTTTATGGTTAATTGAGAGCAAACGTAGCACCCATCTTGCAGACAGCTTTGTTAAACCCAGCTGATCATTTAAAATCGAAACCACACTGCCATATGAAATGCCTATGGCATCAACAATCTCGTGCATTTTTTTTTTTCAAACATTTTCGGGTCTACTGACCTCAATTGGCAGTACAGAACGTTCAGGGTCATTTGTACTTGTGCGACCATAACGAAAGTCAGTAAACCACTTTTTTACCATTGAAATCGATGGTGCAGATTCCCCATAGTATTTATCGAGCTTTTTCTTGGTTTAATTGACGGTTTTTTTCGCAAACAATAATGTTTAATGGGCACACGAAATTTACTTTTTCCCATTTTCTTCTAATAAGGCGAGGTAGTCTGTTATCAACGGATGCCAAATACAAACTAAATGACACAGCTTGTTCGAATTTAGACACGAGTCAACTGACAGTTGCCTCTTGACAGGAGCAGTGTTGTCATTTCATTTAAGAGGCGGGAAATTCAAAAAGACACTGAGTTAATGATCCACCCTCGTACTTTAATAAGCTTTCAACTGAGAGTTAGTTTTTTACATAAATATAAACTCTGCTTGTCAGTTAACTGTAGTTTAAACTTAAAATATTGTTTTTCAAATAAAGATTGTCTACTTAATAATTTTAGTTTAACTTTGCAACATTGCCAAGTTAAGCTCAGGTTAAAAAAATAAAATAAATTTTACGCAATTGAACAGTTTTTCTAAAAAGTTTAATAAGCAAAAAATTGATGTTTCTTATCACGACGAAGATTTTAGTGATTATAAAATCTATAATAACTTGGATAGGACAATTGTAGAAAAAATAAGGGAGATAAGGACACGTCCAAATCATATTTATGCATATGATGAAAAGGAATTTTTTTCAAATATTTCGCAGTATTTAAAATTTAATGACATTTTTAGATTTTAATTGAACTATAGTGAATTTTTAATCAGAAATAATTTTTAGTCAGGCTTAAGTTCAGTAATTTCACTTCTTTTATTGAATGAAATATTTTTATTAAATAATGTGAGTTTCTAAAGAAGAGAAGAGAAATTAACTTACACTTTTAAGCTGGGGGAAATACCGATATTTTTCTGTGCAGCAACGCACTTCATCAGCTATTTAACGTAAATTCTAATGAAACGGAATGTGAGAAATGATTGTTGTGTACAATTATTGATTTACCTTTGGTAAATACATATGTAAGTATCACTATTTATTTCCCCTGTTTCTCCATTTTTTCATTTTTCTATTTAGGTTAGCACGAAGTTATATTACTCTAACTACGTATGTTTAACTGTTCTTGCTTATCTTTTACGATCATCACATTAATTATTTTTTACTTATTCGATGTACCATCGGTACATACATGTAAGTATTATAGTAGTGGATATTGTGTTACTTTGTTTTTGCTTTCTACAGTTGATTTGGCTTTCCAATATTTGTGATTGCCAAGTGAACAGTGATTGAAAAGTGAACATATTTTTGTCACGTGCCCATGATGAATTAAGTGAGACATTTTTAGATTTTAATTGAACTATAGTGAATTTTTAATCAGAAATAATTTTTAGTCAGGCTTAAGTTCAGTAATTTCAATTCTTTTATTGAATAAAATATTTTTATTAATTAATGTGAGTTTCTAAAGAAGAGAAGAAAAAAACAAAAATCTCAAAAATCTTTCCCAATGCCTTCTATATTGAAAACAAAGTTTGGCATTTCTAGCTAAATTGGCAACTCTTAATACATTACTGAAACAGCATAGGCGTTTGAACCCCTTTTAAATTTGTTTCTTGGTTAACTTGGTTAAATTTAACTCATTAGTAAGAAACTGGCCCTGAATGTACTATTTAAAGAGTGTAGAATGATGTTTTCCTAAGAAAATAAAATGTTCATTGAATTTCCCAAATTAATTGAAAAAAGAAATAAATTTCTGAAAATTGAGTTCAAAGTTTAAAAGATCTCTTCTAAAAAACAGTAAAATATGACTTGAGCACTTTTTCATTGTTGCCACAGAATTAATAAAATTAATTTTTCCTTAATTTATATTCAAACGAATTTTAACTCGAAATATTCTCATCCCTTCTTATTTGAATATAATTTTTTGCTTAGCTATAAAAGAATTCCCATGAAAGTATTTTTACTTACAGTCCCTACAACATTTTATGCACTTTGGGAGTTGCTTTTAATTATTCCGTCAAAAGAATATTTCTACACATATCCATATATATTTCATAATAGGTTTTAGTCTTTAATAGCTTGATACACTTCTTTTTACACATTTCTTATATTTTCTTTTTGAGGATTTTTATTTATTTTAGATTTTGTACATGAAATTGCTTAAAGATATAAAAACCAAAAACACAAAATTTATTTAAATCATTTTTTATCTTTACAAAAAAAATTCTTGCTTCATGCTTATATTTTTATGCTGTATATTTTACGATTTAAACCATAAGGTTTAAGAATTTATTTTTTGTCTAACAAATTCTTTGTGCAATTTTATATTATGCAAATATTTGTGTAGCAAGTATATTAGCCGGAAGCTAACCATAACATTGACAAATACCCAAATATACATTTTTAAGTAAGACAAAAAGAAAGATATAAATTCTGGATAATTTATTTTGAATTCCTTTAATTTGAAACGCTTAAGAATGAGTAATACCTTGCAACTTTGATATTTTATTGTAATTTTTTAATATTAAATAACGTAATGTAAGTATAATTGCATTAAAGTTTTACTTTTATTATGAAGTTAGCATAAGTAACAAAATTGAACTACTTGTTAACGAGTTCCTCTATAAAATTTTACATTAAAAATAGCTGCATAGTGTAGTTTTAACACACGATTACATATCTTTTTAATTTTTTTAATTTCATTTGTTTGGAAATTTTTCACTTTTGCGGCTACCTAAGCTCTACTTAAACGGTGCTAAGAATCGGTTTTGAACTGGTGTATCACAAATTGTGCGAAATAGATTGTTATTGAAAATCAGCAAAATCAAAAAGACGGTTTCAGAGCTGGAAAGTTTAAACTATATTTTGTCATATAAAAGTAACTAACTTAAAGTAATTTTTTTTTTTTTTTTTTTTTTTTTTTTTTTTTTTTTTTTTTTTGTTAAATAAACCTATTTTATTATATTTCAGTACGAAAAAAATTGGCATTAGATATATAAAAAAAATTAAAGGGTTGGAAAACTTTAAATTTTTTGTTATATAAAAGTAACCTACTAAAATAAGTTTTTTGGTATATATTTTTATATACCAATTAGGTAAAATTAATTTTTTCTTTTTGTTTACAAATTAAATATATTTTATGTGTTATAAAGACAAAGTTTTTTATAAAAAAAAAATCAAAGATATAAAACAGCTCCAGAGCTGGAAAATTCTAACTTTGGTATATATGTATAACTATCTACATAAAACTAATATTTTTTCTTTGTTAATTAAATATATGTATGTATTTTATAACGAAATAAATTAGTATAAAAACAGAAAAATATAAAACAAGATTCCAGAGTTGGGAAATTGAAACTCATTTTTATCCTTCAACTAAACATATTTAATATTTTAGGAATTTCTTTACTCAAGATTTTTTTATTTTTGTTCAATTTTGATATGAAAATATAATTTAACCATAAACAAGGGCACTCATTATTGTTACAAAGGTTTGTGTTATATTGCTTATAATGTTCTCAACACAATTATGTTTCAAATCGATGTCCATAAGGGTACAGCTTGCAACGAGTTCTTATTAAATTTTAGTGAATGTAGATAACATAAAATATATCGCTTAAAAATAGTTATAATTCCAAAAATTAATTAAAGAACATGTTCCATTTACCTGTTCTATTCTGCTGGTTTAAACCAAAAAACTCTTTGGGAATAAATAGGTTATATAATATTGCGATATAAGTGAACGTGCAATATTGTTAATAGGATGTTTGAATCGAAAGACTTGACAGTTTTGAAATAAGCTAAGCCAGTTTATATAGAAGTATAATACTAACATTATTTTAAGATTATTAAATATATTTTTATCCAAAAAAAAAATTGACAACCTATCTACATATTCACCCTCATTGTAAAAAAGTCGAACTTTTTATTTTTCTGAAAATTTTCTTTCACCCGAGCAACAATTTGCTATCGTGAATTTTCTGTGAACTTTTGTTCCTTATTTCTTTAGATGTGAAAGATGTGAGAAAAAGCGATTCTGTAAGAACTGTCAAAAGAAGTCACACTTAAATCTTTGAACCAAAATTATTCTGTTTGGATAAATCTGGCAAGTAACAATTTTACCTGCCCCCATATTCTGTAACTCGCTAAAGTTAAAGCTAACTAAATTCGATCGCTAAAATTCTGATCAAATACAAAATTTTAAAATTTTGGCGATGACATAAAACAGTAAAATTTCGGCAGATTAGATTTCTAAGCTATTGAGCGATTTATCACTACACGTTTGAAGATTATATTTTTTAGCGGAAAATCGATAAATCGACTTTAATTTAGCGACTTTAATTAGCAACAGAGATTTAGCTTTAGCGAGTTACAGAATACGTTCAGGGCTGCCAGATGTGGTGATTTCTCACCAAACGTGGGAATTTTTCAACTTGTTTGGCATCCAAATTTTTGGTTTGGTGATATGGCGATTTTTCTGGCTATAAATAAATTTGTTGGTGATTTTTATGTCTATTTTTAACAAAATTGAACTTAGAAATTGTTGTAATTCAGGAAATTAGTTTGTAGTAGTAGTTTAACAAAATAAATCCTACCGAAACTCGCCTGTAAGAAAATACAAAACAAGTGAATTTTGATGATTTTTTTTTATTAATTATATTAATTAATGCATTTTGAATTTGGATGAGAAAAATTTACAAGAAATCATTTTTGTCGATTTTTTTTCTGCCAAATTTTTAGCAGAAAAAATTAATAAAAAATATTTTATAAAAATTTGTATTAAAATAAATTGTTATGTAAAAACAAACTTATTATCAAATAATTTTGAAGAAATACTGTATAAAACTGATTTTGGCGACCTTTGGCGGTTTTAAAAATCAATTTGGCGAAGTAGGTCGGGAAAAAATCTAACATCTGGCTGTACTTATTTGCAAGAATTTTTTTGTTTCTAAATTTTTTTATTCTCTTTCGGCGCTCTCTCGTTGCAAACTTTTTGAGCTAATGAACACTTTCCAGTAACAATTGAAATGAATTATTTAGTTTTTGCTCCAGTGCAATTTATTGGAAGTGATATTCAAACACTATTTAATAATTCTAAAATATTTAAGAACCCTCTCGATCAAGTCATCTTTCAAACAGAAAAAAACTAAATGAAAATCGGTCCAGCCGTTTGGCCTGTACGTGGACACAGACAGACACACAGATACACAGACACACAGACACACACTACAAACTTATAACACCCCTTTTTTAGTCGGGGGTTAAAAAGATACCAAAACTTATTCTATATACAGTTTCTACTAAAGTTAGTTTTAATTAACAAAGTTTCTTTCACTTTTTAACGTCAGTTAAAATAAAATGCAGCTAAAACAATGCAAATAGCACATATTTTGTTATTTTTAAAATATGTACTCATGCAACTTTTTTTTTTTTTTTGTTAAGTATTCTTTAATATAAATATAAGCAACTGATGAAAACAGCCAAAATGCGGCTAAATGAGGCCAAATGTGAAAAAAACTATTTCATTAAAGGTATTCACGTCAACTCTTGCAACTGTGCAAAAATGCATAATTGCACTTCTGACGTGAGCAACCCATTTTGTTTAATTGTCTATAAAGTAACACAATATGTGCATAGATATATTGTACTCGTATGTTTGTTTAAATGCTGCAACGAAGTGTTTGAACTTCACTGATTAATTTTTTAATCAATTCACTAATAAAAATATCAATATTAATAATATTGGTATTATTTAACAAACTTCTAATAACTATTTGAGCCACAGGTCTTTTGAAAATAGCAAAATTATGTATGTATTTGTTATCTGAAAATCGAATTTGAAGATTTCTTTATAATTTTTTAAATATTTTTTTAATTTTATAATTTTTTAATTAATTTATTTGTATCGAAAATATCTTCAACGACTTGTTTTTTCATTTAAAAGAAAAAACATTTAGGAATTTCTGCGTTGTAATTTGGTGTATGGTTGATTTTGTAAGTACTTTTTGTCCATTTTTTTTTTGGATTGGCAATGCCATAAAAAGTTGCACAACTTTGCAAAATTTACCCTGATAATCTTGCACTTACTCAGACCCTGACAATTTTGCATCATTTGTGCAAAATAATTTTCTATGTGGTTGTTTTTATATTTTTTGAAAATTTTGAAATTTTGCATTTCTGCAACAGTGCAACTTTTGACGTGAATACCTTTATTGTTTTTAACAACCAAGAAATAAGATTTCATTTATTCAAACGGAGTATAGATGAAAGAAGAAGTAAATATTATCTTGTATAAACCGTGAGAAAAAAATATTATTAATATTCAGAGTGAGTGTAATACGTGTTCAAAAAGAAATATTTTCAATTTTCTTATATATATTAACTTTATAATGTAAATATGTTTTCATAGACTTGTGGTTTGCTTTAATCCCTTAAATTAATCTAGAGTCAAAAAATTATATTTTGTCTTATACACAAAGTTTTTATGACAAGTTTTTGTTGTAAACAAGAATGCTGCTTATAAAGTATTTGTATAGCAAAAAGTAATATTTTTATAAAAAAAGTTTTCTTAAACAAAATTTTATATTTGCTGTTGCTTTTAATTCTAGAACCATTACTTAATCCAACTAAAACAAAGCTCACTTATTTTAATTTTAATTTAGAGTTAACTATGCAGCAAAAACTATCACAAAAAAAAATCGGGAATTAAGCATTTTCAATTAAAGATCTTCTCTACTGTATTACCAAGATAGTGATTTTAACACGGAGTGAGACTAAAATAATCGATTCTTGAGAAGCACTTACTTTTTTTATTTAGCAAAATGTTCACGTAATATATTTAATCGAAAATAATTATTCTTCTCATTTATCAACTTGTACAACATTTTTTTTTTAATTTTATGTAATGTGATTTGTAAGCGAATAATGAAAGTAATTCATTACATGGCAAGTAGTTCTAATGAAAACAAATATTTTTTGATTTGAAAAATAAAATTTTTTTGATTGAAAGAAGAAAATACAGAAGCAAACATTAAATTTTAAGCAAAACAAAAAAAAAATAAAAAAAAAATTTAACTAACATGTGCATAATTATTAAGAACAAACGACAATGGCAAGACTGTTGTAAATTTACGGCCTGTCCCACTATGTCACCAGAAAACGTTTGATCGACAACTTGTATTGCAAACAACAACAACAAATTTTCTAATGTTATTGTTGTTAGCAATGCAAGTTATCGATCGAACGATTTCTGGTGACATCGTGGGAAAAGCCGTTAGAGATTGTAAAAATGATCTTTCAGCAAATTGTAATACGATGAATCAAATCAATTCACATATTCACAATGCATTTACAATAAAAACTGAGTATATAAAGCAGAAATCTACCTCAACCAGTGTTGTCAGTAGATCACTCGAAAAAATACCTACACACGCTAAAAAAAATCCGATTTTTCCCTACACGTTGAAAAAAATCCCTACGCATTTAGTCATTAAATATAAGAAAACCATTAGTTATAAAAATATACATGTTTATTAAGGCTTTGGTTAAAAAAATAAGCAAAAAACAAGTAAGAGTGCTATATTCGGCTGTGCCGAATCTTATGTACCCTTCACCAAAGTGCGTATATAAAGTATAGAGATAAATTCATAAGCACATCGATGCATATGCATATATTTTGTGAAAAAAATTATAATTTTTTCATCTAGAGCAATTTTTAGTAAGTGACCTCTCTGTAATTTTCGACTAAATATTTTTTTTTCGATATTAGCAATAAGTTGAATATTTTATTCTACACTCTGTATTTAAGAAATATTTTACATTCACCCTTATTACAGTTGTCAAAAACGACGTCACGTCATACAATATCAAAAAGTCAAATTAAAAAAAAAATTTTTATTTAGTAACTTTAATATTAAGAAAAAAAGTTCAAAGTTTCCAGCTCTGGAGCTGTGGTTTTGATTTTTATAGTTTTCTACACCAAACTTTTCTTTCCTATTTATATGGTATATAAAATACCACAAAAAGTGTAAGTTTCCCAAACCTGGAATCATCCTTTTGATTTTTCTGATTTCTTACACCAATCTCTTTCTTTTAAGAATATAAGATATGTTTAATTTATAGAAAAAAGAAAAATTTGTTTTAGTAAGTTACTTTCTTGATAAAAAAGTTAAAGCTTTCCAACCCTGGAAATGTCTTTTTAAATTTTTAAATTTTTTTTTATTGGACACCTATTGACACCTTACACAATGAACCAAACACAAAGAATGCTGGTGAAGAAGGCGTAGTGACCTTCCAAAACAGCTAGTTGTTCCACTTCTACTACGTGTTTATCAGAATATTTACAATTTACTTTGGTGTTATTTGTTCATTAATAATTAATCAGATGTAATTTGGCTTACAAAGCTGTACAAACTTTTTCCTAATCAAATCATAAAAATAAAATAAGAAATATACCGAAGAAGTTAGTCGAGAAGGTTAAAGAAATATCGAACTACAAGATAATAATATAAGCAGACCTAAAGATACACGGCCATATGTATAATCAAAAATTGGCATGAAGTTAGCATAAGTGACAAAATTGAACTAAGTGTTGACGAGTTCCGCTATACAATTTGACATTAAAAATACCCGCATAATGTAGTTTTAACACAGGATTACATCCTAGCATGATTTTTAATGTAAAATTATATGGCAAAACACGTTAAGATCATGTTAAATTTTGCCACTTATGCTAACTTCATGCCAATTTTTGATTATACATATGGCCGACAACGTATAACGACATGTCAAAAAATGCTGTAGAATGTACAAAATCTTATCATGTAAACGCAAAATATATCGAGTAGAAGAGAATATGGATAGAAAATTTGAAAAACGGTTTATTTATGTTTATTTTCTAAACCATTTTAGAAACTTAAGTATTTTCATCACACCAGAGGTATATATCAAACTAAACATTGGTAGCATTGTTGGTATGTATTGAAGGTGTTAACACTTACGAAAACAACCAAAATCAATTCAGGAAAATTTCATGTTGTTTTTGTAAATATTGTACAACTACAACCATCAGCTATTTAACCCGTACCATAAAACCAAATAAAACAATAAACAAACCTATAAAAAAATTATATTTTTGGTAGTAAAATTACATTGAAATAATAAAATGTTTTCTCCAATATTCAGTTTTATTAGTACACATTTTTTTTCTTGCAATTTTTAAATTATTGTTATTAATTCAACAGTTCAATAGCTTTGCGTGCATCTTATTTATACGAGTAGTATCAGTCTAAACATGAAAAATACCTGCAACGGACTTTTGTTCTCTTTTTTTTAACACGGAGAGATTTTCGTACTACTTTGTATTACCATGTAAAGCCGTGTTCGGCAACCTATATCATTACATTTTACGATTGTATGACTTATACTCTTACCACAAACCCATGTTGCCAGTGAAATTTCGTCTCATTTCCCTAATTTGAAATTTTAAATTTTTAAAGGCAAACTTGATTTTATTACGGTCAGAAGAAACTCTCAAGTTTTGTTTATAAAGAAAAGCATCTTTTGTTGCTAATACGTCAATTTAATGGTGAGTAAAAAGATTGTTTTGTAGAAAATTTTCTTAAAATAATTTAAATATATGCTTGAAAATGCCTTTGCATGTCACTTTTTTTCATGCATGACAATGCACGTTGACAAACCAAACCTTCTGGTTCGCCATAATAATTTTCAGAAAATAAAAAATTTAGTAAATTCTCATCACACATATTTTCTTATTGTTGGGAAAAATTGCTCTGGCAACGCTAATTCTTAATCGTATGAGATACACACAACTTGTTCTCAACAATGCGCGAGTACACATACGTAATAAAAGAGTATTTTAAAAGGTGCGGCGCCCTTATTTTGCCGACCACGGATGTAAAGACACCTTAAATCGCGAAAAAGTTGTTTAATTTACCACATATAAAAAGGTTAAAAATAAAATAAGAAATCTAATAGATCACTATTTGCCTAAAAGTATGCAAAAAACTAATAGGTTATTTTCTGCCTACAAATATGCAAAAGTTAATGGATAACGTTTTGCCTAAACAGATTCAGAAGCTAATGGGATATTTTTTCTAAGAAAAATAAATTAAATTTTGTAATAAAATTATGAAACTTGTACCTTTTTTTTGGACTGTAAAGAATCGTAATTTTACAACGAAAATGTGTTAATATGTTTATTTAGTATATGCGAAAATGCTTAAATTTTGTAACACAAATTATAATCAGGTAAATGTAAAATTAAAAGTAATTAGAATTAATTTTTAGTCAGGCTTAAGTTCAGTAATTTCAATTCTTTTATTGAATGAAATATTTTTATTAATTAATGTGAGTTTCTAAAGAAGAAAGGAAAAATTAAATTTGACTTTTAAGCTGGGGGAAATACCGATATTTTTCTGTGCATCAACGCACTTCATCAGCACCCTAGTCTATCTACTTGGGTAGAGATTGTTATTAACATCAGCTATTTAACGTAAATTCTAATGAAACGGAATGTGAGAAATGATTATTATGTACAATTATTGATTTACCCTTGGTAAATACTAGGGATGCCAAACGGGAAATCCCGAACCCGGAAATCCCGGGATTTTCGGGATTTGGCAAATCCCGAATACTGGGATTTGTAAAATTCAATCCCGGGATTTCATTTTCGGGATTTCTTAGCAATTTGTATATAAAAACTTTGTAAATTCAAATTTTCGTTGATTTTAAGGTATTTTTTATAATATTTAACGTACAGTTTTAACAATTTAAAAACTATTCGTGACATATTTCTTATAAATTAACAACAAGACCAAAATAAATAAACTAGTTTCTTACGGTTATTTTCATCAAAGGTGCTACAATATTTGTACATTTTAGAATTATTTTGAAAACAAAAGACACATATTACCTTTGGAAGGGAAATAACATTTGAAAAATTCATAAGTTTGACAAATTTATTCCGTCTTATTTTATATTATGAGGGCAATTATAATTCAAATTCCACGAGAAATTTTTCCCGGGGAATAATTTCAAACAGTAGCAAATAATAGGGAAAACAAAAAAATCTAATTGGAAAAGGGAGAAATTTCTTGCGGAAATTTATTCATAATTGCAGTGTATAACTATCTGTATGTCGACTCATCAACACTAAAAAAATTAGCACTTCTCTACTTGTCGGTAACAATTGAGTACTATTGACACCTCCTTACAATTTGAGTAGAATACAATATTAGAATATTTACAGAATAATACGTAGTATTTTGTCTAAAAAACTGCTCAAGTGTGTATGTATGTTTTTTACATTGCAGTTCAAAATTATTTTGTTTTTTATTAAGACCGTTTAGGTCGTTTTTGATACAAACCTAAGATCAAACCCATTTAAATTACATGAATTTGATAAATAGTTTTAGTCAAAAACGACCAACGGAATGAGTTCGACTCAATTATAGTTGTATTCGAGTTGCAGAGTAGAAGGCCGGAACACTAATAAACCATACTCCTCTTAGCGAACGTATGAATACATACATATGTATGTATCTGTTGAACTTGCAGAAAAAAACTTATGTATGAAATTAAAATTTTTCAGTAGAGCAAAAATACTGTTCAAGTGCTCAGGCAAACTTTTAATGTATGTCCTTATAAAAATGTGATCTTTAGACGTAATTTATCGAATATGATTAGAATAGTGTATACATTTCTTTTAATTTTTCGACATCTTCAGCCTTATTAGTCGAACAGTAGATAATGCTTGGTATACATACATATGTAACAACCGTTGTACTTGTTGTTGATCAATCGCAATTAAAAAAAAAACGTTAGTAGATATATTTTTAACAAAATAATATTGTTTTTGCAACTTATTTGTATGAAAGTGAATCTAAAAATTTTCGTAAGTCAACTTAAGCGGTAGTGCTAAAAGTCCACCGAAATGTATATTCGATTTGGGTTAGATAATAGAAAAACATTTATATTGAAAACAAAAACAAGTTTTCATATTTAGTTATTGTTTTCACTATAAATTCTCTAACATTAAATGTTATTAATCAAATTAAAAATAGATGAGAAAAATTCTTTTGATTTTTATTTCATACTCGTATTAGTAAATTGTTCACTTTAAAGACAATTGTACAATGATAAATTATCAACATAAAACCTTTTAAAATGCATTAAATTGTTATTAAAGTAATATTTATTTAAAAAATAGTTTATTTTACGAAAAATATTTAGATCCCGAAATCTCGAAAATCCCGTGATCCCGAAAAATCCCGGGATCCCGAAAATCGCGGGATTTTCGGGATCGTTATTACAAAATCCCGAATCCCGGGATTTCCAAAAATCAATCCCAATTGGCATCCCTAGTAAATACATATGTAAGTATCACTACTTATTTCCCCTGTTTTTTCCATATTTTCATTTTTCTATTTAGGTTAGCACGAATTTGTATTACTCTACCCACGTATGTTTAACTATTCTTGCTTATCTTTTTACGATCATCACATTAATTATTTTTACTTATTCGATGTACCGTCGGTACATACATGTAAGTATTATAGTAGTGGATATTATTTTTCTTTTTTTTTTTGTTTTTGCTTTCACATTAATTAATAAAAATATTTCATTCAATAAAAGAATTGAAATTACTGAACTTAAGACTGACTAAAAATTATTTCTGATTAAAAGTTCACTATAGTTCAATTGAAATCTAAAAAAAATTCTCAATTAAAAGTAATTTATTGAAAATAAAATAATGAATATTTTTGTTTCAAAGCTCATTGTCCCGGTAAATAAATTTTTGTCTATATATATTTCATTAATGACTGGAAAGTGCTAAAATAAGTATTTTCACATAATGACATAAAGACTCGTAAATTGCTTGTCTTATTCATTACAGCACAACCATTATTATACACATAAAATAATTAGATAAATAAGTACCACTCATTACTTTGTAAGACATGACAAAATTTCGAAAAAAATATATCCCATTTAGACACGGAAAGTTTACTTTGCAAAGTATTGATTCAGCTGGAAGAAAGACAGAAATAGATAGTATTCTTCCCTCTCTCTCTCTTTCACACAGCTGAATTAAGACTTTGCAAAGTAAACTTTGCGTGTCTGAAAGGGGGGATATTTTTGGTGGAACTAACTTATGCAGCTTTAAAAATTCAATAAATAAAATCCTTTTTATTGCATATTAAAATTCGACGTTAGCACGTATTTCATTAGTGGTATAACAATTAAGGATTAGTATAAAACCAAATAGTTCCCTTAGTGATATCAGTTGTGTCTCTTCAAGGTTAGTTTTATTACCTTACCCACTAAAACATTTAGTAATTAATTAAATTAATACAGTGAAATTAAACCATTAAATAAATACTGCAAAATCCAAACAATTTAACCCTTTTTGTTATAAATTATCATCAAGGCATATGTATTTTATCTCCGTTTTACAAACACGTACACGTAAAAATTTGTTAGGGCACGCTGCCATCCCATCATCTGTTCAAAATTTAAAATACAAATGAATAAACTTCAATTTTATGAGTCGTTTTACAGTTTTCCTTTTACAAGTGGAAATAAATAAAAATGTTCATATTTTCGTTACTTTAATCAATCAAACGTTTGTGTAATAAATTCAGTTATTTTATCATATCACTCATATGCAGCAACAATTTCATGTGACACTTTTTTTATTTACTCGATATTGAATTATTAAACTTGCAGTTGTGTTGCGGATACAATAAATAATGTTACAAAGCGTGTAAACTTTATTGATTTTGATAAATTCCATTCAAATTTAGTGTTACAAAATAAATTATTAAAATTTAAATATGCATACCTTTAAAAATTTTATTATTAAGGGGTTTCATGAGAACTCTTAAAAATGTGTAATTGGAAAAATTTAGCAAGCAAGACTTGTTTTACGAATTTCCCTTTCAACTTTTGGACAAACAGTTAATGTCATTTTGAAATAAACGTCAAAAAAAATTAATTTTAATTCATAATTTTTTGGCTAAACATTGTCTATAGGCATTTTGTTTCTGCTTGTGGAACTCATCAGTAGACTTCAACCGAAAAGATTGTGAATTTAGCTAACAAACTGAGCATGTTTGTAGTAAGTTTCTTAATACATACGTTAGTAATTATGGCTTTAAGAGCTGCAAACAAAAATATTTACTAATCGAGTACTTTACTTTCTAAATACCACCTTTTTACCATTACCTGCTACACTGGACAACAATAAAAGTGTTAAAAAGCAAAAAGAAAAACAAAATATTTACTTTCATCCATGAAATACCGACATATGTATATTTATTTTACTTAAAAAGTCTTTATTTAATTTGACTTTATTTCAAAGAAATACACTATTACTGTTTTGTCAGCACAATCAACGAAAGTGGCACATTGTGCGCCGTTTTACATACATCCTTCCTTCTTTGATGCTCAAGTTTTGGTTTTGTGCGAGAGATGATAAAGTTAAAAACATCTCTTGTTTATTTAAGAAGCTCTATAATTTTCATTGAATAATCAAGTTCTGACCAACAAAAAACTGGAGTCTAATCGTCGCTTTCTATAAGGAGCTGATTCGAATACGTTTTTCAGTTTGAGACTATGGCATTCGGCTTCAAACCATATTATTGCAATGTTCGATAGCGAATGCTATAATCTCGAACTGAAAAACGTAATCGTATCGGCTCTCTATCGAAAGCGGCGATTAAACTCCTGATGTGTTGAAAGCAACGCAAGCTATGACAGGGTGGAAAATATGATACGGTTGTAATATTATTAGCAACATCCCAGCAAAAAATTACACATTACCATCAGAACTACTTGCCATATAATGACTTACTTTTCTGATTACCAAATTTCACTACTCGCTTACAAATCGCATTACCTAAAATTAAAAAAAAGCAATGTGAGTCCGATCACAGTAGTAATGAAAATTTTTTTTAAGTTGGAAGTACTTATGCTTTTAGTATCTTTTTTTAAATTAATTAATTAAAAGTATCAAAACTTTCAATATTGTAAATACATATGAATTTGTTGGTTTTTGTTTGTTTTATTAAACTTATTTGGTTAGTAAATGGGCACACTGCAGTATATGTATATGTACTGCATTCAAAATACTGCAATTAAGCAGTAAATTTACTGATTACTAAAAAAATTCAGTAAATTTTTACTGCTAATGAAATTTAATTTGCATTACCAGTAAAATCGTAGGGCCGTAATCATAATAAAATTGCAGCAAGTGCCAAAGTTTTTTCATTCAAATTTTGAAACTTTTGTATGAAAAACATTTAGGCACTTGGTAGAATTTCATTATGAATACAGGCATTTCTGATTACTGAAAATTCAATGCATCTCATCATATAACAAATCATTTAGGCAATTTATAAAAATTGTAGAAAAAAATTTTAGTAATCAGTAAAAATTTACTTGTTAAACATTTTTTATTGTTTTTACTGAAACTTTAGTGGTATTGCAGTGCTCATCTATGGTAAATGCCTTTACTTTTACTTTTTAATTTTTAATTCCTGTTGTTCATCGTTTAGTTGGTGCTGTTCTTGTTGTTGTGTACGCATTGCAATTAAAATAAATTCAGTAAAGTGCGACTTTGACTCGCGCACATTCAGTTTTGATAATGTTTTTTTGATTTAGCTTTCTTCCTTTTTTAAGTTTTTTCAGTTTAAACGATTTTTTTCAGTTTTGTCGATTTTTTCTCGTTTTGGCGTTTTTTTCTCTTTTTGGGTTTTTTTAATTTTCGCAATTTTTTTAATTTTGGATATTTTTTCATTTTGGCGATTTTTTTCTGTTTTTTTTTTGGGGGGGGTTTTTTCATTTTGGCGATTTATTTCTTTTTTGAGCTTTTTTTATTTAGGCGATTTTTTCATATTGGCGATTTTTTTGTTTAAGAATTTTTTTCATTTTGGCGATTTTTCCGGTTTTTCGAGATTTATTTTAGTCCTAGAGATTTTTTTTAATTGGATGCTTTTTTGGTTTTGGCGATTTTTTTTTTGTTTTTGGCTATTTTTTTATATTTGGCGATTTTATATTTTATTGATTTTTTAGTTTTACCGTTTTTGAAAATTTCAAGAGTTTTACTCTTACGGTTTCCAAGATACAGCAAGTTGTCAAAATTACAAAGTCAAAATTGCATTAACTGATGGAACACCCATTGATTTAAATTTTTTAAATTTAGTGTTAATTGTTGTAGTCTATATAAAAATATACTAACTTTTAAAATTTCAAGTGTATATATGTACATACAATTGTATGTATGTATATTACATGGGATTCTAACATTTTTCGTTGCTCGTTTTGGAACACCCTTTAGTTTTTAACTCTCATGTATTTGTTGTTGTAGTGGCCAAATGTCTACACATTGTGTCCAAATTTCAAGTCCGTAGCTCTTACGGTTCATTTTCACCTTTGGAGTACGGAAATATACAGAAAATAACCGGCGGCGGCACACCGTCGGCTTCGAGCCGGTCGACTTGTTTCTCTGCTTGGTATTGCTTCTTTCAAACACTAATACACTCATACATAGCTCACACCGATTTGACAATGCTGTGAAAGAAAAGCAAAGAAATCTCAGCAAAGAAATCTCAGCAAAGAAATCAAAGTCAAAAGATTTTTACCCCCTAGCGTATAGATGTTTACACATCAAAAAATGTTGTACAAGTTGATAAATGAGAAGAATAATTATTTTCGATTAAATAGATTACGTGAACATTTTGCTAAATAAAAACAGTAAGTACTTCTCAAGAATCGATTATTTTAGTCTCACGCCTTGTTAAAATCATTAAGTTGGTAATCCAGTAAGGAATAGCTTCCACCAAAAATTCTTAATTCCAAACTTGATTATCTTTTTTGAAATTTTTTGCTGGAATATAGCTCATTTAATAAAACAATGTCATAACTCAAAAAACTGGTTTACCAGAAAACGAATTTAAAATTATCAATTTATATATGAAGATATTTATATGAATTTTTTCTCTTTAATAAGCAGAATTTTGAGATTTTGTTTTCAGCAGAATTAAACAGTTTTAGGGCAATAAAATGGAACATGTTCGTTATTTTATTTTGCATTTATAAATGCTTTTTATTTTAGCGATAAACTAAATTTTATTTTTCATTTCTTAATACATATTAATAAAAACTCAGTTACGTGTTGTATATGTACGACTATTAAGTTTTGATCTTTTTATCGCACTTTTTCCGAAAATAAATTTTTAACTTGTTCAGTAAATTATTAATTATATTTTAAAAATATTTTGAAATTGATTATTCAAGGTAGAGTTTTGCTAAAAGCCGATTAAATGAAAAACCGAGATTTCGTTTTAAAATTAACTTAAAGCGACCGGTTTCGAATTTGGTTTTTTAAACCTAATCAAGGTTCTCAGACACGGCGATTTTTTAACTTGTTTGGCGTCTAAATTTTTTTGATTTGGCGACATGGTGATTTTTCTGTCTATAAATAAATTCTTTGGCAATTTTTATAGCTATTCTTTATAAAAATTTAACTTCAAAATTTTAATAATTCAAGAAAACTAATTTGTTGTAGAAGTAATTTCAAAAATGAATCTTACCAAAACTTGTGTACAAGAAATTAAACAAATTTGAATTTGATGATTTTTTTACATTAATTTTTGTAATTAATGGATGAAAAAAATCTATAAGAAATAATTTTTAGTGATTTTATTTCTATTTTTGGCAATTTTCTGCTAAATTTTTATACGATTATTTTATCAAAATTTATTTAAATAAAAGTGCGATGTAAACATAAATTTATTATCAAATATATGTAAAGGAAAACTTCATTAAATAGATTTTGGTGACTTTGGGTGATTTTTAAAATCAATTTGGTGAAATATGTCGGAAAAGATATTGTCAGATATGGTGTCTAGTGGTTCCCTATACTTGCTGTGTCTACTTTTACCCATAACAAATTTACTTTGACAGATTTACACTGCACCATAACATAGTGCCCACACCTGACAAATTTATATTATGACGAATGTCAAATTGATATCATGGTGAAAATTCATAACTTATTGATTCAATTTATTAATATCTTCACAAAAACATAAATGTGAAAAAAGGCCAAGTTCCTTTCAAAAATTTCGGCCATCAAAAGCAGTGAGATATAAATTTTAACCAAGTTCTTGTTTGGAACAACACCTTTCACTGACATATGCTATGCATTATATACATTTCTAATCGTGTGTCATATAATTTTTAGATAATCTGCTAACTTGACAACATTTTTACCGATATAAGGAAATGAACAAATAAACATTATTTTCTCCTTTTTTAGAAAGGTAAAAATATTGCCAAGTTAGCAGATGCATGTGTGGTTACATGAATTTATTCTAATTATGATTTAAATTTCATAATTTTACGGTCGCGGGGAACAGAGTTATGAGGGGGTAAAAACAGCTCGAATGGCTTCCTCTAAATATACACACTGCGTGCATTGGCCGGAACTTGTCCTGGCACACTACCGTGTGCCGAGATTATGGCAGCGTTATGATATAATCGTCAGAGTTCACGGTCTTATAAATTCATCATGATATCAAATGTCATTTTATGTGTCATTGTGCATTCGATGCTTATTTATTAGACAATTTTCCATTTCACAAAGGCGACACAACAATTTTTTGTGATCAAAAAATTAAATATCGCGCAAATTAGATATTTTTGGCAGGGATTTTGCAAATACTTGTTTGATGAAGTTAATATTGTAATTAGTAATTCTCTGCCGGTTTTATATTACGAGTTATGATATAAAATCATCTGGTGTGGACAGTATGTAAAGTAACCATGTTCAACGGAAGAAAAAACAAGAGAAATTAGCGAAGCACAAAACAAACTTGCAAGAGCAGGAGAGCCTGTACAGCTTCGCCGCATTTACCACCACTCTCTCGCTCTACAGACTAAAGACTAAAGGCTCAGTTAGCCGACTGTAATGGAATGTAACTGCAATGGTAGAAAACAGCTGATCAAAATTGTATATATAATGTAACTTAAACTACTTTTCACATAACAATATCGATCAGCTGCTTCCTACCGTTGCAGTTACATTCCACAAAGGCTCAATCGACTGTAATGGAATGTAAGTGCAACGGTAGGAAACAGCTGATCAATATTGTTATGTGAAAAATAATGTACAGATTCTTAAGGCTCAGTTAGCCGACTGTAATGTAATGTAACTGCAACGTAGGAAACAGCTGATCCATATTTTTATATGAAAATTAGGTTACGTTGCATTATATCTGTATAATCATTTTCATTACTTTTCACATAACAATATCGATCAGCTGTTTCCTACTGTTGCAGTTACTTTACATTACAGTCGGCTAACTGAGCCTTTACATTCCGCTTACATCTACATAACCATTTGCATTACTTTTCCCAACACAATGTCAATCTATTACAGTCAGCTAACTGAGACTTTACAGATGGATAACTGAACCTTAAGTAAGATTTCCGTGTATAAAAGTGATTTTATTTTATTCGACGAACCATAAATTGCTACACGCAGAGAAAATTAATGGTTTGAAATGGTTGCGACAGCAATATTATGTTCTCTGAAACAACTGTGTGGTCGTTGAAAACTAGTTAATGTAAGCATTATCCTCCATATTCATAAAATTTGAAACGAATTTGAAATGTATTTTATTTCAAATTTTCCATACAAAATTTTCCTAAAATGAATTTCAAATTCATTTTATTTTTTTATAAATATGGGGGTAACTGTTTTACGTTAAACATATCAATATTTTCATTTAATAATTACATTATTATAATATGATAGTTTTGTTAAAAACTGCCGTGTGCAACAATATTTGTGTTAGTATGTATATAAAAATAATATAATGTAGATTGCAAAAAGGTGTTATCCAAGTCCAACTATATTAAGTTTTTACTAAATTCTTTTTCAGCAAGGTCTTCTCCCATTTCGTCGTAGTACATCAATATTTTTACAAAAAATCTTATACACGTTCTTCAATTAAAAATGTATTTTTCCATAAAACAGTTACAACAACATTATGATTGATATAGGTTCTTTTATATTTAAAATAATATGACTTGACTGCAACCATATAATTCAATCATAGTATGTTGGTTTTTGATATGATTGCCTCCAACATAGTTTTCCATTGCGTGTGTAAAATACCAATGGAGAAGAGAACTGTAATACTAAATTATATCAAACAATTCATGTGATATTGATCTTTATTAAGCTCGTGCTCTTAAAAGCCATTATTTGCTTTATAGTTAAGTTGCCAAGACCACAATAGCACTGACAAGTTATACTTAAAAATTATCCCTAAGATAAACAAATCAAATTCAATATTTATATTTACATCGAATAAAACACAAAATATGCAAAACAAAGCTTGAGACATCTGATCTGAATTATTATACTTACAAATTACTGACGTCTAGAAATTAATCCAATTAAATGTTGAAAACGTAGATAGTTTTTTTATATTTTGTGACACTCACGCAGACAAAAAAAATCTGTAAGTCAGGCTATAAATCAAACTTCTTAAACGGTTTCAAACGAATTGGAAAATTGATGCTGTTGTCGCTTTGGCCACTGCTAAAAATAAATTGCACTCACGTTTTATGCCTGAATCAACAAATTTATGTAGCAGCAAAACACAAATTGCCTGTCAGTAAAATTACTAAATTTTATTTGGGAAAAAACAGATTAATTTGTAAAACAGAATGCTAAACAGAATAAAATCACACGCACAAATTCACAATCCCCAAAGGACTAACAAAATATATTAACGTACCAAAGGTTTTAACCGATTTTTACCATAAATATTTTACGTGTGAACAGTATTGATGTTAATTTTTTTTTTTTTTTTTGTCCTATAATAACTTTAACAACTTTAATCAGAAAATAATGTGAGAAACTAAATTATATTTTATTCCAGTGTTATTCTTAGATTGTATTTTCAAAAATTAACTTTCATTTCACATACAATACAGGTCACGTTAATATGGAATTAGTTTTTATTTTGTTTCTTTTTTTCAATTTTTGTGCGCGTAAAATATATTAATTTTGTATTTTTTGATATATTTATATTATTTTCAGATCCTGCCGCAATAGTATTTAAAAAACCGAACGCAACAGGCGAACGACGTAAAGATAACTCAGGTTGAAATGCTTTGGCCACTAGGTTTTATATTCGAAATCAGTAAAATGTTTAAACAAAACAACAACAAAACACAAACAATGCTTAAAACAACAAAAACATTGAAAGAAGAAACAAATTCAAAACTAAGAACTTACAAACGAATCGCAAATGTTTGTCGTAGAGCATGCGTTGTTCACTGTATGTGTGTCAAAAGGGGGGCAAACAGCACATAACACACGCACTTACCCACACACATACATATACACTACATCCATGTGTACATACTCAGAGTTGTGTCTGAGTGTAATTGCTTCATACATATTTGGATATAGAAAACATCCTGTTGCGTGTGCAACAAAACAATTCATTAAAACACAAGTTGAGGAACAATGTTGCTAAATATGTATGTTTCGTATAAGCAGACAGTGGTTAGCATGACGCATAAAGTGAAGTAAAGAAAATGTTCAAATTAGATATAAAAAACTGCCTCAAAGTAAATAAGTAAAAATTATTCCCAGCTTGAGAAAAAAAGTTAGCTGGATTCTCAAAAACTGAAGCAACATAAAATCAGTTGATATGTATGTATGTATATAAATAAATTCAGTAAAGTGAGACTTTGACTCGTTTCCATGCGAAATAAGTAGAGTGGCACTTGTTTCGTATGGAATTTACAACAAACACATGGGGTATTTCACTATGCTTAAGCCTAGCACTTTATTGGAATTTGTGAAAAACGTTGAGCAACATTCATTTTTCGTACGAAAAAACTTATATGTTCACAATATTATCTAGTCCTTGAAACTAAAACCACACTATGTATGTTAAAAATTCCATGCGAAACAAGTGCCACTCATATTGGGCCTAATTACCAGCATCGCATTTTGTACTGGATTAAAGAAAAAAATATTGCAATGTGTAGTACAAAATCGTCGTAGTCGCAGTCGTAACGCGACACTCGAACTAGGCCTGTTATTTCACATAAACACTTAAATGGTTGAAGATACATTTCATATATTTTCCCCAGGATGAATAGAGTACTACTTCTGCAACATTTTTTCATGAACAATTCATGCCAAGGCCAGAGTAATAGCCATCCCTAAACAAAAGCGGCAAGCGTTTTTTAGCTGTCAAAAGTTCTCATGTCCATAAATTTTGTATGGAGCATACCGAAATAACGCGGCGGCAACGCTTTGCTATTGGAAAATCCGATTTTGACATCGCGTTTCACAATGAAGTTAGTTGCAAAAGAAAACAATTGCCTTCTCTTTGCCATCATCAGTGTTACCATATGTGAAGATTTATCTTATATTCGAAGTTTTTCAGGGTGTTAAAAATACCAAAAAATATCTTTGTTAAAAATAAGATTTTTAAGAATATGATATTTAATACTTTTAATATATCATTTAATGTCCTTTTGACTTAAGTATTGACATATTTTCTTTTTTCCTTCAAGTATGAATTATGTGCATACATATATTTATCTTATACATATTCTATTCTATATTTATTATCTTCAATATTTCGTTAACCTTCGGTTAACTTCTTCAGGATATATATTTTTTGGTTTTTAATGATATCTAATTTTTTCTATTTCCTTTCAAATAATAAATAATAGTTTACAAAAAATATATATCCTGAAGAAGTTAACCTAAGGTTAACGAAATATTGAAGATAATAAACTCAAAATATAAACTGACCGAAAGCTCAAGAAAATAGTTTAATTTAAAACATAAAAAAGGTCGAAAAATTAGATAAAAATACTTTAACTTTTCTGTTATTTCTCTGTTTAAATAAAAATCATGAGTTAGTCCCAAATCACACTATGCAAGTCTTATTGCTAAGCTGATTAGTTTTAGGGAGAGAGAGACGAGGGGAACAGAAACGTTTCTTTTCCCCCCGTCTTTCTATTCCTAACAAACTAATCAGCTTAGCAATAAGACTTCCATAGTGTAAATTGGGACCTAATAGTTGCTAGCCTGGAACTTTTTTTGGCTAAATCCACATATGTATGATAGTTTTGGAATATAAAAACGACAAATCAATCCAGGTCATAGTGGGATATGTGCTATTACTTCACCAAAGTATGGTTATCGTTAATCTACCACCGTAGAATTTATTGCTCTTATCTCTTTTCCCCAACTTTTAACGTGGTTAAATCCCTATATTTTTTGTATCATAGACCACTTTAGTTCCATACTAGCCATATGTAAAATAACTATAAATTGTGTCAGCCTAGATTGTTTGGCACAATTGATGGCCGACATTTTGGATAGGAACTTTGTCTTATAACATATTTTTGTTTTTGTGATGATTTGACACCTTTTTGAAAGGTTTTTCTTAAATAAGACTTTTTTAACTTACAATTTTCAAAGAAATAACAGGTTAGAGCGTGCCCTGTTGTGTGATTATAAGAGCCATATTCTTTTATTTATTTTTTATATACATATATAAGTCTTTATTTTTTGTTTGGCTATGACATATTAAATAGCTATACCAGGCAATTAGTTTAAAATTACATCTGAAACGGGTATTTAATAAAGTTTCGGGTACTTAGTAAGGAAAAAAGCACCAAAATATACCCAAAAAGCACCAAAATGGCAACGCTGGTAGTCAAGCACACGTTTAAAATGTTTTTATAAAATCTTGGAAAAAAATTTAAAATTTATTTGTCATTTTCATTTAAAATTTAGTTTTGATCACTTATGTATTAATATAAATATGTTAAACTACATGTAGTCTAAATTTTTAATATTCTTATACTCTCTTCTTACAGAATAAAAATTCAAATTTAAGCATTAAAAATGTTTTGACCGGCATTACTCAGAAACACTGTGTAAAATTGAAAGAAGAGAAGTTAAATTCATTGCAAAACATCGAATAATAATTTCACGTACCCTATTTTTAAGCTAAATGTAAACAATAAACATTATTAATAAAACACATTTCATGAACTCTTAACTTTCTGGGAGTTAAATATATTGTATTAAAAATAAATGAAGAAAACAATAGTTTCAATTGATTCGGTAGGTTATTTTTTGTGTCAAAATAAGTGAAAAATCAGTTGTTTTTACAGTTTTGGGTAGTAAATTTATGTAAGCTAAAATAATTGAAAAATACAGTCGTTTTTACTGTTTTGGTATGTTGTTTTCAGGTTGTTAAAAAAAATTAAAAAAAAACAGTAGTTTTAAATGATATATATGTTGTTTTTTTTGTAATTTAAAATAAAAGAAAAAACATTTGTTTTTACTGAAATTGTATGTTAAAAAATTAACATTCAAAAATAAATGAAAAAATCGTTCGATTCAAATGAAATGTTAGTAATCCGGTTTTAAACTGAAAATACTATTGTTCTAAATGATTTTTCATTTGAATTTACCTGCATAATATTTCGAATGTAGAGAGATTCAACATCACACGTACACAAGAGTTTCCATCACATTTTTCATTTTGCCCTTAATAATGTGATAGCAACTTTGTTCTGCGCAATGATGAATATATCCTGCATGACTTCTGATCAATTGACTGATACTATTCATGTAGAGATAGTGCATTTGAAACAAAATAATTTTTTTCTGAATTCGAATTCAGTAAAATCAATGCATATTAATATATTTTGAGTAACATCACTAAAAAAAAATTTTAATTTTTGTCCGACTAGAAGGTTTTTGAGAAGAAAATATGGCAACGCTGGCCACCATCATTAACACAAGCAATTTTTTAAAATCTTATAAATAACAAATTTTTTCAAACTTTAATTATTTTATTTTAATTTAAGTAACAAAATTTATGTAACAAAATTTTTGAACAAAATTACAAACAACAGTGTCGTCCGTGCAGCAGTTAAAATAATCAGGGTTGTTTTATTTATTTGTTTGATAACCCTGTTTTTGACATAACGCTGACTTTTGTTTAGGTATGGCATTTAAGCTTTAAAGCTCGGCGGAAAAAAAACGTTCCGCTTTCCGTCCCTGTTTAGGGATGGCTGTAAAGCATAGTTTCAAATTTGTGAAAAATGTTTTTCAACATTGATTAATTCGTACGACAAATTTGACATGTAAGCAATACCAATTGGCGCCTGAAACTATGCTACAATTTCTTATATTTGTACAAACACCCCATGTGTTTGTTGTAAATTCCGTACGAAAACTTAAAATGTTGAAGATTCATTTCAAATATTTTTCCCAAGATAAACAGACTACTATTTCTGCAACATTTTTTCATGAACAATTAGTGTAAAATTTTTGTATATGTACTTTTGGCAGCATTTCGCGTGAAATGTTGTACAGAGTACCAGGCTTAAAACTGGGTTGATACTTGATACAGTATTGCAAATTTAGTTTTAATGACGCTGTTCTGCAAAAAAAAATTTGTTTTAAATAAAAATATGTTAATTATATGAAATTTATTTGCTGGTGGTTCAGCTTTGTAGGTAGAGTAATATAACTTCGTTCTAACCTAAATAGAAAAATGAAAAAAATGGGAAAACTGGGGAAATGAATAATAATTGTACACAACAATCATTTCTCACATTCCGTTTTATTAGAATTTACGTTAAATAGCTGATGTTAATAACAATCTCTACCCAAGTAGATAGACTAGGGTGCTGATGAAGTGCGTTGCTGTACAGAAAAATATCGGTATTTCCCCCAGCTTAAAAGTAAAATTTAATTTTTCTTCTCTTCTTTAGAAACGCACATTAATTAATAAAAATATTTCATTCAATAAGAAATTAAATTACTGAACTTAAGCCCGAATAAGATATTATTTCTGATTAAAATTCACTACAGTTCAACTAAATCTAAAAATTTTTCAAATAATAATATTTTTAAAAATTACAAAAGAAAAATAAGCGCAGTAGGCCTAGAAACTTATACAAAAAACCCAGCAAATAATTTATATTCGATATGAGTCTATTCTATTTTTCGAATAATAAATTTCTTAAATGTTAAATTTAGATTTTATTTTTCATTTTGCCTTAAATGAAATTACTTTCATTGATATTCACTGGATTTCTAATTGTATAAAGGTGTAAAAAAATATAATAGATTCTTAATTTTTTGGGTTTTGTATAAGTTTCTAAACCTACTCCTCATACAAAAATAAATTTTCTTAAATTAAGTCCCCGTAGGCATTTTATTTTAAATATCAGACAATACACTCACCAGGGCTGTCAGAATCTTTGCACAGAAAATTATCATTTGCCGGAAATAAAATCATATTTTGAAGAAAAAAATCATCACAAGCTCAATTTTTTTTTAAATTAACAACAATTCACATATTTATATAAAAATCAAATTTCTTATTGTATATGCCAAAAATAATGATGCAAGACGTGTCTTTATTTTAAAGTGTTGACAATTAAAAACAACTAAAAAAAGTAAAAGATCACTTTTGTTTTTATTACTTCTGCACAGAAAAAGTGATCATTTGGCCTACTGTGCATAGTAGTGAAATGTTCTATCAATGCTAAATCATGTATGTATTTTGTTTAAAATATATTTTATAAAAATGTCGGTATCGGAATCGGTAACGCCGATATTTCTTTTTGAGTATCGGTATCGGTATCGAATCGGCGAAACCGATTATCGTTACATCCCTATTCAAAATTATATGGTTGGTGTCTGCTGACGATTTGTTAAAGCAAGAATGAAATGCATATAGACAATGTTTAACCACTGCAAATAATTTTAATTTTTAAATCTGTCTTAAAGGTACTGAGTGGTGAGGTAACAAATATAAAAAAATACAAATGAATTGATTTGTTATTTTTTTTTTTTATTTTTTTTTTGTTGAGGCTGTAACATGCGAAATTTTCGGAACAAATATAACAACTTTTAACAGTTAATTAAATCAGCAAAAAAATACGTGTGGGACTGCCGCGGTAAGGCTATTGCTAAACATTTTTTTTGTCAACTTATGCAAATTTATTTTTTTAAATTAAAAATAATACGTGTGGCACTCGGGGACTGCCGCGGTAAAGCTATTGCTTAGCATTTTTTATCAACTTATGAAAATTTATTTTTTTAAATAAAAAACCTACGAATTGTCTGTTTGTTTTTATAATTTTTGTCAACCTGCCCCCGTATTCTGTAACTAGCTACAGCTAAAGCTAAATTCAATCGCTGAAATGCAGAACAAATAGAAAATTAAGCATTTTTGGCAATTGAACAAAACACTAAAATTTCAGTGGATTAAATTTTTGAGACAATGCCTGATTTAGCAACATACGTTTGAAAATTTCAATCGTAGCCGAAAATCGATAGATCGACTTTATAGAATTTTAGCGATAGAGATTTAGCTTTAGCAAGTTACAGAATACGGGGGCTGATGGCTCTTAAGTACGCCACATTGAGTTTCCTACATGAAAAAATCTGTTCTAGCAGTACTGTATGTTAATGAAATCAAAAGCATACTTTACACTGGGCGATTCAAATAAAAAATAGCCTCAGGTTTATATTTTCGAAATTTCTTGATTCGGTCGATACCCTCAAAGCCTGCGATAAAAGCTATGCAATAGCTTAAAAATATAAATAGCAATTTACTATTTATTAATCCATATTATAATTGAAAAAAAGCTAAGCTCACGGTATAAAATTTGTTATCTATGTTTTTTTTAAAGCCTTTAACTGACTACTGTGTTAAAAAATATCTTGTTGCGTACCTTTAAAATCAACAAGTTCATAAACAAGATGCTGCAGCATAGTACATTTGTCTTATATACATACATACTTATCAACAATGTTGCTCATTTCTTTTAGCACCGTAAATTCTTTTACATACTATCAAAATCCCAAATTTATGAATGAATTTCATTAGGTCCTCTTTTGAAACATCTAAATACGTATACACAATACACACACACACACACACACACAAATATCAGTTAACGTTCAGATGAACATAGATAACCAAATCATTCATTAACTACATATGGTACACATTTAATTATTATTTAAAAGAACAAATTTGCATATTAATAAAATATTTTGCATGTGATAAATCGAACACAATACGCAATTTAGCTAGAACAGGTACAAATTATACAAATCTATTATAAAATTTTAATTAATTTTGTAAAATCGGCGCCATTCCCAACACACTAATTTCTATTGTCATTTCTTTCAGTAAAAAATAACAATTAACTTTTTTTAATAGATTTGTTAAATCATTTGGAAATATTATTAATATATTTGCTTTTTAATTTAGATATCTGCGTTGTACTCGTAGTATTCCTTATATTGTCTTCACCTTTTAGTGAAAAGTGATTGTCATTTTTATCGTATGACATTTTTTTAATTAATTGGAGTAGGTGGGGATAAAAAATGTAGCGCAACTTATGCAAAAGTTAAGCAAATTGTTGGTAATTGTAAATGTTTTTTTATTATTGTTGAATAAAAAAGCTTCTAGAACAATAGATTACAAGACACAATAGTTTTTTGTATTTGCATGAAAACTTATTTCAGTACAAACCTTTTTGTTTATTTTAAATTTAAGAGCGTTTAAAGCATTTCAGCTGCAATATTTTATATTGATTGATTAGCGGATTTATCTAGATAGCTTGATATTAAAGCTGTGCCAAATCGTTCTTTTCAGTGACCGGTCATTTTCGTTCAATTAGCAAAAAATTCACCCGTTCGTTCAATAGTTCACTTTTGAACGACAGTATGAAACAATGCTATTTTGTAAGAATATTAAAATCGGTTGTAAACGAGTATTTAAATAATGCGAATGAATGAATTGAAGAATTTATTAAAAAAAGTTGAATTATTTACTTAGAAACTATATTTAATTCATTTTATAAATAATTTCTTGTTCTTTCGACTAGAATGTTTACATTTTATTTTGGCTTAATATTTAGTTTAATATTAAGATCAAGAAAGGTACTTTTTATAGTTATTTATATATCAAAAGCGCATCAATGTTTGAATGTTACTTCTCAAAGTTTAAGTTAAAATTTTGTCCTCAAAAATATTTTACTGGAAACAAAAAAAGTATTTCAAGCACTACAAATTCAGTTTAGATTGAGGTAAGAAAATGTATGTATAAACATATATGTATACAGTTAAGGTCTAACATCTACTTTGTAAAAACACTTTATAAAAAACACTAGTAAAAATACTTCTTGTGAAAATACTGTTAAATCAAATTATAAAAATTATACACGTACCTAAACCTTTTAAAAAACAAAAACTCAACTAAACAAAAAGACATAACATAAATAGCAAACATGAACGAAAGCAAATTTGACATAAAAGACTTGAAACACAAACTGAATGAAGGAAAACATCGAACGGTACACTACTGATCTAAAAGCGTTCAGTAAAATCACCGGATCAGTTCGTTTAATTAAGTGATTCGTTCAATTTAACCCGTTCGTTCATGAGCTACACAGCTCTACTTGATATCAATTATAATTAAGAAAAATAAAGCCTAAAAGTCTAGTTTACTTTTTCGTCTCTTCTTTAGAAAATCACATTAATTAATAAAAATTTAACATTCAATAAGAATTGATGAAACTGAACTTGAGCACGATTGAGAAATTATTCCTCATTAAAATTCACTCTAGTTCAGTTAAATTTAATATATGTGACAGCGCATAGAGAAAGGGACCTAAGGGTAAAAAAATCAATTTCTTTTTTTTTATGTGGACAACATCTGAGCAAAAAATGAGACCGATCCCATGCCCCAAAAGTGTTCCCTCCCAGAGATATGCGCGTTTTATGATGTGATGGTACACCAAAGATACACGTATTTAAATCTTTAAAATGGCTCTCCTGAACAAAACCGTTTTTTACCCTTAGGTCCCTTTCTATTTTGCGCGTCACATATACATATAGCATAAATCATCATGGGCACGTTACAAATATATATATTCACTTGGGTTCTGCTTGATTTACACTTTAATTCAATAGTGAAAATGGAATTTGAATTCAATTCGAATAATGCACTGTACTAAAACAGTTTAATTCAAGTCTTGAATTCAAGTATTATTCAAGCTTTAAAAAGCAATTTTTTTTAAACAAAACGGAAAATGCATTTTATAAAGCCTCAATAATTTTTATAAATAAGGCTGTTAGATATGAGGGATTTTTCAAATGCTTTACTATAGCGAAATCTTCTAAAACAAGCGCTAAATAAGACTGTTGGCAAGACATTTGTTTCAGGTATAGGAGTAAAGAAGAAAATAATTTGTGATGGAAAAATTTGGAAAATTCTTCATATGCATGTGCGAGTATACAAACGTTATACATGTACATACGCATGCATGTATACATGTATGATCTTTTATTTTTCTGCGCACATAGTTGTGGGCGCTTCCCTGCACTCACGCTGGGGCCAAGTGTCTCTTTGTCAACACTAAAATTTTAATAGTAGTTACATTGTCTACAATTTCTCTTGTATTCGTCAGTATAAAAGAGAGAGAGAAAACAGATGTAGTGTATTTCTTGAGGATTTTGCAACGACTTGTCAATATATGTACATAAATTTGTATGTACGTAAGGTATAGAAATGTACCAGTAAATGTCTGGTTGGTATTTCTCCATGTTCCCATAAGAACTATGAGTTCACTACCTAGTCAATTGTTTTAGTGTTACTAGTAGATTTTCAATGACAAGCACATGCTAAATGTCTATAGCAAAAAGTATTGTATGGGGAATAATTGTAGAGTAGTACTGGTGACAAAGTCAAAAGCAACTCAGTATATTTTCACCATCGACATTTCCTTCATGGTTGCTTTAAAAAAACACCCTTAAACACATCTAGGCACGCAGTGTGTATATTTACAGGAAGCCATTCGAGCTGTTTTTACCCCCCTCATAACGTTGTTCCCCACGACCGCAAAATTATGAAATTTAAAACATAATTAGAATAAATTTATATAACCTCATATGCGAAGTTTGAAAGTTCTACAATGAAAGCTTCCGGAGATATGAAGGTGCAAAAAGTGCATATTTTAAGACATACTCACTGACCACTGACACACTCATCAAATTGATGAAGCACTTCCGCTATAGCTAGTGAGCTAAGATTTGGTACACAAGTAGATCTAGGTGAGCAATGAACTAGAAAAATCTGAAAACCCGAAAATTTCAACCAAGGGGGCGGGGCTACGACCAGAAAAATTAAAATTTGTGCTAGTGAGCTGAAATTTGATACATAGCTAGGTCTACGTGAGCACTAAAAAAAACTGAAAACCCGGAAATTTTGGCCAGGAGGGCGGGGCTACGCCCATAAAAGTCAGAACTAAAAAAGCTAATATAAGGCGCTTAATGGAAGCTTTCTTTATTGAAATTTGGCATACATGTTGGATGGTGCAATCCTATAAAATTTTTCATTAAAAAAGTGGGCGTTGACACGCCTATACAATTTAAACCTCATTTTAATGCCCTACAGTTCATCATATTTAGATATACTATTTATCAGATTATCTAGAAATTATATGACACCCTTACGATTGCAAATTTATATCATACATAATATATTTCTGTGTTACGTATGGCGGCAAAGAAGAACTTGGTCAAAATTTATATCTCACAACTTTTAATGGCCGAAATTTTGGATAGGAACTTGACCGTTTTTCACATTTATGTTTTTGTGAGGATAATAGCTTACCATCTACATCTTACACACATACACACATACACACACACTCAATCGTACAATATGCAAAATAAGAAGCTTACACATATCAACACTACTTCTTTTGAGTGTTTGTTACGAACAAGGAGTCTTCACGACATCGCATAAAAACGCTCATATACACGTACATCAATACATCCATCTTGCTATGCTTATTAAACGACCTCTAGTATCTAGTTTTATAAAACACATTATCATGTGATAAATTACTCGTATACAGCGATGCCAATTTAGAGCGTTTTGCGATGGATTTAGCGTGCTTTAATAAAAAACGTGCTAAATTAGCGCCTTTTGAATAAAGTCAATAACATCATTTCAGTTTCAATGTTTTTTTAATTATTATTTTTTTTTGTATATATTAACAATTTTCTAGTATCCAAAATTCTGATAAAATTTTTTAAATTGGTTAATGATTCAGATGTAAATGTCAAATATTTTGAAATTTCACATTTAAAAATATGAACTCGTTCTCGTGATCAAAAAAATTTATATAACTTATTAAGCATCTATTGTAGCTAGTGTTTTTCATGCGAGATTTCCAGGGATCCCGCACAAAATCCCGGGAAATTTGTGCGGGAATTCCCAGAATTTTTTTAATTTTATTATGGCAACTTTAGTTTGTATGTAGCACAAAAGCTAAAACTATTCAACAACTAAGGCCGAGTTTACATCTGCACACATGTGCTCTGAGACTTAGAGGCCTCTATTTGCCAAAAAGCGGAACGCGACGTTCAAAATTTAATTCTATAACAATTCATAAAAGTAAAAACAGAAATGCCAAAGATATAAAAGAAAACTTACAAATTAATTACAGATTCTCTTTGGTAAAAAGGTACGATTATATTAATGCTTAGTCTGTACTAAATTCCTATTTCCAAAGAAATATTTTGTAATATTTTTTTAATAATATAATTTGCTTTTTTTTTGCATTATCACTGTATTTGGCTTTGCATTTTAATATAAAATTGGTATTTATGCATTACTATTATTTAAAGAACTGAAATGGTATTAATTTTTGACTAATCGTCGGGTGGTTATTGGTTTGCCGCAGTAATAATGTATTTTAAATATATTGTGCGGCAAACCAATAACCACCCGACGTAATGTGTTTATAAAACGTTATTATTTAATCGATCTCATGAATTATAATCTGTTTTTTGTTGAAATAGATTAAATTTAAAAATATTTTATATTGTTTTCATTAAGCGGGAATTCCCGGGAAATCGAAAAGTCGTTCCCGCTTTTCCGGGAAAAGAAAAACTCTAATTGTAGCTCAAGTAAAAAAGCATTTAAATCGCAACACTATTCGACAATATACATATAGAACAAGGTGTATCTAACAAGGTGGCAGCGCTACTTCAGCTGATAATTGTTTGCTATGTGTGCTTTGTAGCTGTAGAATGTCAAAAACTTCGTTTTGTTTTGGTTTTAGTACAATTATTTTTGTGCTTTTGACATTCTTCGGTTCTTTATACAGATATGGTTGCCGTATTTTTGTATAAGAAATCCTTACGCAGTCACCTGTATTATACCATGATATAGAAGTGGTTACAAAGTTTGACAAATAAAAACTAAGGATTTCGATTTTTTGGAAGGCGATTCTTATTCTGTATTAAATAATTTTAGTTATTTAGGATATAATTTCAAAGAAACGATATTATAAAATCTGTAAAAGAGTTACTAAAAAAATCAATTGTATTTACTAATACATACATACATCGGCTTTTATTAAAATTGAATTTGGCGCGTTTTGGCTATAAATAGTTGACAATGCTGTAACTTAGCGCGTTCTGGCGCGGTTTAAGAAGGGAAATAACGAGTTTGGGTTATAAATAGTTGGCATCGCTGCTCATATATGGAAAACGAAAACAAAGTTTTGAAACTACTAAAACATTGTACACAGACAGACAGCTTCCCTACAAAATATTTTAGTTTAATTTTTTTATTAAAATGTTTATCCGATTGTAAGCTAACTTTTCCTAAACGTATTAATACGTTGAATCATCATTCAAATTGTGTATAGTGTATAGGGCTCTTAAGCTGAAAGTCCTGAATACATATGTATGTATGTACACGCAAAGAAAAGATATGGTTGTAGAATGGTTGAGAAAACAATATTATGTTCTCTGAAACAAATGTGTGTTCGCCGAAAACTAGTTATTGTTATTTTAAACATTTATTTCGTTATGATAAACAGAGTAATGTTTGAATTTAATAATTACATTATCACATCCATAAAAAAGTGTGGTATGGTTAGAGTTTAACAATATAGTTTTGTTAAAAACGTATTACTACAACATAATTTGTATTATTATTTAAAAATAATATGATGTAAATAACAATATAATGTTATCCAAAACCATACTATGTTAACTTTAAAAAAAAAAATATTTTTCAGAAACATCTGTCAGATCAGTATTTCTTTTTTTAAGCTATTGTAGTGCACGGGTGGTGTTAAGTAAATGAATAAATAAATAAAGTATAAAAAAAAGGGTAGACCAATAAAAATATATAAACATTTGTGTATCTCTTTATACAGACATGTCTGTATGTCGTGTAAGTATACATTTCTATATGTGTATACATTTTATTTCAATAACATTAATTTATTTTTATTTCGAATTTAACGCACAGCTGTTTCTACTATAAATATATGATTAAAAAATAAAATAGTATTATTATATTAAATAATACTGTGGTCGTATTTAACAATATTAATATAATATAAGAACATGGTATGGTGAGTCTCAATTATATCTTAGTCACATCTAATAATAGTGTTGTCATATTTACAATACTCAGATTAGGTGTAACAAAGTTCATTGTTTTTGTAGATAATATTATTATTAATATTATTATTATTATTAAGTTTGTTTTTCTATTAACAATAATATGATTTGACTGCAACCATATAATTCAATCATAGTATGTTGCTGCTTGATTATGGTTACCTCAACCATGTTTTTTCTTTGCGATTATGAAAAAAAATATTTTTGGCTATTCCCTGCAGAAAGTGTGAATAGTGAAATTGTGGTGATTTACTAGTGACGTTGTCAGTGTACCCCAGCCAATCTGTACCCCAGCCAATGGTATCATCTATTGACATTTAACATTAGCTTGTCATTGAAAATCCACCACTAGACTGTAGCACTAGTGGCTAAGCAGTTCTTTTGAGACCACATGGAGGGAGACATTGGCACCAAAGATTCACTAGTAAATTTTTGGGGCTCTAGTCTACAATATCGATATATTCTCTCTCGTTGTCAATAGTAAACTTATAGTGATTTTCTAGTGACGTTGTCAATAATGCTACTGACTAGGTGTACCCCAGCTAATGTAATCGCCTATTGACATATAACATAGGGTTGTCATTCAAAATCTGTCAGTGGACTTTAGCACTATTGAGAAGGTAGTTCTTTTACGACCATATGGAGATATTTGAACCGAAGATTCACTCGTAGATTTAAGTGACCCTCGTCTACATATATTTATTTAATATTATTGCACAACATAATAAAAAAGAAAAACAAACTGTTGACGCGTTCATTGACAATATCACCAGAAATACACTAGAACTGTCGTCTCTAACGTATCTCTACTCACGCATAAAAGGAAAGTTGTCGACATTTTAACTAGTGCAATTGTCGCTGGAGAAAGAGTATTGACATAGAGACATATGGTTCTAGGTTGACTAGAGGGTTGTTGAACGAATTTTTTCGCATGAGTATTTCGTACATAGTGAACATCTTAGTATTTGTTTTCGGGTTGTGTTGTGTTGGAAAAATTCAACACGTGCCCATCTCTAAGTCGAATATTAAATCAAATATTTTGATCGGCTTAATATGATGCGTTTTAACTTTGCTTCCATTTCTATGTCCATTAAAGATTTTAACATATTATTTATGTGCAGACTAGTGCAAAAGTTTATTTATACATATATATTTAACCAAAGTACTTAGTTTGTATAGATGAAAAGTGAATATTAATTAGCATAGTGTATTATTAGTATTAGCTTAAGTAAGAACAAGACATGGAATAAGAAACGGAGTTTACAATACACTGAACTATCGCGGTGGTAAGAAATATGTATATCAGCTGAGTTATAATATTTTTCTTTAGCCCGGTTTTGTCTGTTAAATTTTTTACTTCAATTCTCTATTAAAGTTTTAAATGTTTACTCACGGACAGTCTATTCTATAAATTTTGTTGTTTTACTTAAACAAACAAGGCAAGGCATATTCATATAATGTACTCGTATAATCGGATTAATTCACAAAATTTTTACTTTTGATGGCAAAAAAAAGCAATGTGAGTCCGATCACAGAGGAGATGTGTAAACTTCTAGTAATGAATTTTTTTTTTAAGTTGGAAGTACTTATGCTTTTAGTATCTTTTTTTAAATTAATTAATTAAAAGTTTCAAAACTTTCAATATTGTAAATACATATGAATTTGTTGGTTTTTGTTTGTTTTATTAAACTTATTTGGTTAGTAAATGGGCACACTGCAGTATATATATATGTACTGCATTCAAAAGCTAATGAAATTTAATTTGCATTACCAGTAAAATCGTAGGGCCGTAATCATAATAAAATTGTAGCAAGTGGCAAAGTTTTTTCATTCAAATTTTGAAACTTTTGTATGAAAAACATTTAGGCACTTGGTAGAATTTCATTATGAATACAGGCATTTCTGATTACTGAAAATTCAATGCACCTCATCATATAACAAATCATTTAGGCAATTTATAAAAATTGTAGAAAAAAATTTTAGTAATCAGTAAAAATTTACTTGTTAAACATTTTTTATTGTTTTTACTGAAACTTTAGTGGTATTGCAGTGCTCATCTATGGTAAATGCCTTTACTTTTACTTTTTAATTTTTAATTTCTGTTGTTCATCGTTTAGTTGTTGCTGTTCTTGTTGTTGTGTACGCATTGCAATTAAAATAAATTCAGTAAAGTGCGGAAATAGTTAGCTGAGCAGTTGAGCCCGCTTTATAAGGACTCGTTTTGGGACAAGGCATAATTATATCAGAGGTGGGTTAAAAACCTCGTACTGAAATTCCAGACAAAGCCACTAAAAACGACGGTGTTCATACCCTTATTACATGGGCGTGTATTGTCTGGAGTTGTTAAAATATTATATTGACATTCTTAAAGAAAATGTGGTGAAAAGTATCGAAAATCTTGGTATAAAAAAAGTGGCTTCTTATTCCACCACGAACATACTTGAAATGAAATGAAACAGTTTTTTGTTACACCAATTCAAATAACATCCCAGTATTGCTTTAGAAATTCTTCGAGTTATAATTTACTTGGGATATGACGCTTTTCCACTCGTCTATCGAATTCATTCGAAAGATTTTTAATCGGGTTCATCTCCGGAGATTGCGGTGGAAATGGTAGAATGTAGGGGACCTTATTAATGATCGACAATCGAACGCATTTGTCTGAGTTTTACGGGTCGGTCTCTTGTTAAGAATGGAAATTGTTCCTAAAGCTTAGTTGCACAATGCTACCCAACAGACTTTCTTTTAAAATATTAAAATAAACTAGTTTTTCCTTTGCTCCCAAGAAACATTTTTTTTTTAAATTTATTGACTACCAGGTGATTTAAAAAAATTTACTTTAAGTTAGCTGAAAGTAATACAGAGTGAGACAATTGACTACCGCCTAGAACATCGCAATGTTAAAATAGCCAGTTGATTACATTAAAAGTAATCCAAGTGCCAGTCAGTACTAGTCGCGAAATAGTTAGCTATTAACTATTAACTGCCAGTTTATAGAAGCTATGTAAAAATTCTCGTCTGCCTATTTATATTGAAAACAAAAACAAACCACTCAAATTTGTTTTTGCTTTCTATATAAATACTTAAATAGACAGACGAGAATTTTCACATGGCTTATATAAGCTGGCAGTAAGTTTTTACAAATCAAACTCAATTTTTTTCAAAGCAACTTCAATTTCATTCAAAACAAATTAAATTATTTTCAACTCATATTAATTTTTGTCATTTCAAATAATTTTTTTTTTTCTTTTAGAATTAAATTATTTTTTTTCAAATTCAATTTTTTCCACTTCAAATTAATTTTTCCACGAATTCAATGCAGATATATTTAAAAACTTGTTTTTTTCTTTTATTCGTGATTCCTTTTCTACTATTGTGTTATTTATAGTACTGGAACATATTTTCCAGTACAATAATTTAAACGCCGGTTAACCCTTTCACTCACAAAACTGGGACGCAATGTTTCCCTTATTGCAGCTATGAACATACTAGGGATGCCAGTCGGGATCGATTTTTGGAAATCCCGGGATTTTCGGGATCCCGGGATTTTTCGAGATCACGGGATTTTCGAGATTTCGGGATCTAAATATTTTTCGTAAAATAAATCCTCACAAAAACATAAATGTGAAAAAAGGCCAAGTTCCTATCAAAAATTTCGGCCATCAAAAGCAGTGAGATATAAATTTTGACCAAGTTCTTGTTTGGCACAAAACCTTTCACTAACATATATGCTATGCATTATACACATTTGTAATCGTAAGTGTGTCATATAATTTTAAGATAATCTGCAAACTTGACAACTTTTAATTTTTAATATTTATGGGCGTAACCATGCCCACTTTTCCAAACTTGAGATTTTTTTTCGGTCAGTGTTTATTATTTGTGTCAAGTTTCGTTGCAAACGGATAATAATACATACAGAAATAGTATATCTATGCTGAGCCGTAGAACACGAAAATGAGGTTGAAATTGTATGGGCGTGTCAACGCCCACTTTTTTAATGGAAAATTTTTAGGCTTGCCCTATCGCAGTATGTATGCCGAATTTCAATAAAATAGCTTCCATTAAGCGCCTTAGATTTGTTTTTTTAATTCTAGCCTTTATGGGCGTAGCCCCGCCCTCCTGGCCAAAATTTTTAAATTTTACATTTTTTTTGTTTATTGCCTACCTAGACTTAGCTCTGTACCAAATTTCAGCTCACTAACACAAATTTTAATTTTTATGGGCGTAGCCCCGCCCCCTTGGTTAAAATTTTTGGGTTTTCAGATTTTTGTAGTTCATTGCTCACCTAGATCTACACGTGTACCAAATCTTAGCTCTCTAGCTATAGCGGAAGTGCTTCATCAATTTGATGAGTGATCAGTGAAACAGTGAGTCAGTGAGTATGTCTTAAAATATGCACTTTTTGCACCTTCATATCTCCGGAACCTTTCATTGTAAAACTTTCAATCTTTTAACTACATTTTCATCTAAATTTGACGCTGAGAAACCAAATTGATTGATGATTTGGATTATTTGACAACGCATTTTCTTTAAGTTTAACAAATAGTAATTGATATTGCATTCTGTTTAATTTACACAATATATTTCTTGTTGATTGTAACATCCCTTTCTAAAAAAATTGGTGTACTCCTATTTTTTTGCTTATGCCATAATTAAGTACGAAGATTTATGACGTTTTTTTTTTGTTTTAAAATAATTTTCTTGTTTTTGAATTGTCTAAATTATTTTCTTCAAAATGGTTGTTGTCTTTGATAATGAAAAATTAAAATATTATTACCATGTTTTTAAAACATAAATATTATAATAGTTAATTCGACCTTTTTTATTAATTATATATAAATATTATTAATGCTATAGGTCTTTTTGTAATAAATTTACAATTTTATTTAATTTATCCGATATTTCGCTTCAACTTTGTGTAGCTTCTTCAGGAAATTAAATTGTTCTAAATTTACTAATACTATGTATTAGTAAATTTCATTTCATTTTATTTTTATGTTTTAAACTATATATAAACTTTATTAAAGCTATAGGTCTTATTGTATTAAATTTAAAATTTTATTTAATTTATCCGATACATAGTATTATTAAATTTAGAACAATTTAATTTCCTGAAGAAGCTACACAAAGTCGAAGCGAAATATCGGATAAATTAAATAAAATTTAAATTTATTACAAAAAGACCTATAGCTTTAATAAAATTTATATATAATTTAAAACATAAAAATAAAATGAAATTATTATACAAAAGTTTGAGAAATAAAGAAAAAATATGTGTTGGATATAATGTTTGGAACAAAATCATAAAGCAAATACACGAACCTTGTAGCATAGACAATAACTAATAATTGTTTTAAAGATTCTACTTCTTTTTTTCGTCCATAGACAAAACGATACAATCGTCGAACAGAATTTGGGCATTAATTGTTTAATTTATACATTCTGTATTTTATTAAAACAATTTTGAAATAATTTTTGAATAAAATTTTCAAACAAAGAGGAAACAGAGGGGGAAATATTAAATTAATACGGTAGCACGATTTTATCGGAAACTTCACAATACTTATACTTGTCAGATGGTGAATGTCAAGAAAAAATGAGAGAATGCAAGAAATGATTCATACTTTCTATATTTATATCATGATTCATAGCATGATATAAATATAGAAGGTACTTCCATTCTCTCATTTTTTCTTGACATTCACCATCTGACAAGTATAAGTATTGTGAATTTTCCGGTAAGATCGTGCTACCGTATTAATTTAATATTTCCCCCTCTGTTTCCTGTTTGTTTGAAAATTTTATTCAAAAATTATTTCAAAATTGTTTTTATAAAATACAGAATGTATAAATTAAACAATTAATGCCCGAATTCTGTTCGACGATTGTATCGTCTTGTCTATGGACGAAAAAAAGAAGTAGAATCTTTAAAACAATTACAAGGTTCGTGTATTTGCTTTATGATTTTGTTCCAAACATTATATCCAACACATATTTTTTCTTTATTTCTCAAACTTTTGTATAATAATTACATTTTATTTTTATGTTTTAAAATATATATAAATTTTATTAAAGCTATAGGTCTTTTTGTAATAAATTTAAATTTTATTGTATAAATTAAACAATTAATGCCCAAATTCTGTTCGACGATTGTATCGTCTTGTCTATGTCTTTAAATCATTATTTATTGTTTATGCTAGAAGGTTCGTGTATTTGCTTTATGATTTTGTTCTATACATTATATGCAACACATATTTTTTCATATATTCTTCAAACTTTTTTATAATAATTTTATTTAATTTTTTTGTTTTAAAAACATGGTAATAATATTTTTATTTTTCATTATGAAAGGCAACAACCATTTTTGAAGAAAATATTTTAGAGAATTCAAAAACAAGAAAATTATTTTAAAACAAAAAAGCGTCCTAAATCTTCTTACTAAATTAGGGCATAAGTAAAGAAATAAGAGTGCATCATTTTTTAAATTCCCTTCATTTCCTGTTGTTCGCCGACAGTAGCTAAGAGCCTTTAGGATCTGTGAAATAGACTTGCCAAAAGATCTGACCAGTTATTAAACCAATTTTTTTATAAAAGGATGTTACAATCAACAAGAAACATATTATGTAGATTAAACAGAACGCAATATAAACTTAATGAAAATTCGTTGTCAAATAATCCAAATCATCAATCAATTTGGCTTCTCAATGCCAAATTTAGATGGAAATATAGTTAAAAGATTTGTATTAAGCTGAAAACTTAAAAATATGAGATAAGTTATTATATGTAGTTATGTATATAATTTAATTTATTCCCAAATTTTTGTTAAGATAATTACACATTTTTGTAAAAAATTTATGGGAAGACTTAAATTTTTTACTATATGGGAACATTTTTCTTTATTTCTCTCAAAAAACAAACTTCAAAAATAATGGGTGTTTTTTATTGAGGTATAGAACTTTAAGTTGGCATCACTTTTTTAACTGGCGGCCATTTTGTCAGCTGTCAAGTGATTTATATTTAGTTTGGTTTGCCATTTTATCATGAACAGGTTGACAAAAGAACAACGCTTGCAAATCGTGCAAATTTATTTCGAAAATAATGGTTCAGTTCGCGAAGTTTACCGCAAGCTCCGTCCATTTTATGGTCGACATAATCGTCCATCAGAGCAATTAATTCGGTTAACCATGGATTGTTTTCGCACTACGTTTACTCTATGTGATAATACGCATCCGCAGAGACGTCGAACAGTGCGCACCGAAGAAACAATTGCCGCTGTAGAGCAAAGTGTTGAAGAGGACCCGAATGAATCGATTCGCCACCGTGCACAGCAATTGGAGCTTTGTCCGTCAACTTTATGGAAGATTTTGCGCAAAGATCTTGGCTTGCGACCGTACAAGATCCAGCTTGTGATTTTGGTGTATGGGCCGAAAATGAGATTGATCTCGATGCTGATTTTCATCGCAAAATTTTGTTCATTGATGAGGCTCATTTTTGGTTGAATGGCTACGTCAACAAGCAAAATTGCCGCATTTGGAGTGAAGAGAATCCACATGAGACCCTTGAGACGCCATTACATCCACAAAAACTGACTGTTTGGTGTGCTCTATGGGCTGGTGGAGTCATTGGGCCATACTTCTTCCGAAATAATGCTGGAGAGTCAGTTACCGTTAATGGGGACCGGTATAGAGCCATGATAACCGACTATTTTGTTCCCGAATTGGATGGCATGAATGTGGATGAGTTGTGGTTCCAACAAGACGGCGCTACATGCCACACAGCGCACGTCACAATCGATTTATTGAAGGAAACATTCGATGAGCGCATAATTTCGCGGAATGGACCTGTCAATTGGCCACCAAGATCGTGTGATTTGACACCATTGGATTATTTTCCTTGGGGATATGTGAAGTCGCTCGTCTACGCCAACAAACCAGAAACGTTAGGGGACTTGGAAGCCAACATTCGTGGCGTTATTGCCAACATACGGCCCCATATGCTCGAAAAAGTGGTTGAAAATTGGACTTGTAGAATTGGCTTTATTCGAGCCAGCCGCGGTGGCCACATGCCCGAAATCATATTTAAACATTAATGGCATAAAATTATCCTTCCAATAAAGCCAAATTGATGGACATTAAAACGATTTTTTTGTGTTTTATTTCAATTCGAAGTTCTATACCTCTAAAAAAACACCCGTTACTTATTTTTAAAAACAAAGAGAGAATGGAAGTACCTTCTATATTTATATCATGCTATGAATTGTATTTTCTAAATCTCAACTCAAGCAGGCTTAGAATATGTTTTAACATTAGAACTCACAAAAAAAACATGTGAAAACTGTTTGGAAGCCAGAACATACAATGCGGTATGAAAAGAATAATTAATTAATTAATTGATGTATAATCGGTTGAACTTTAAATAATTCTTGCGCTATAAACCTTTTTTGACAATTATAAATGACAAAAATATAAGTTTAAAAATGTTTCTAACATTTATTTATATTTATTTATTTTTTGATTATGTATTTAAATATTTTCGAGAGTGTACACACATACATACTTACATATCTATGACAATGCTGCCCACAGAGAGAAAACCGAGATTAATGTATAAGCGTATGTGCATTCATTTGTACAAAAAGCCGATTGATGTTCGGCATTGTGGTGCTTCTCTGGCCAGCAATGATCTATGAGTTCAGTTATGATTGGGTTCAATGCACTCAAGAAAGCGAGCTTTGTGGAATAACGTCCCTTTTCACAATGTATGGTTAAGAGTTAACGTGAACTTTAACTGCAAGTTCTTCATACAAAACTTGCTGTTAAAGTCTCTGTTATCTTTTAACCAGACATTGTGAAAAGGTACGTAAGTAATATAAAAATAAATATGTACTCAATCATACTAGCTCTATACGGATTGCAAAAATTCCACTCAAAATTGCTCGATTCACAAGCTTTGTTGTATCATTTAAAGTTGCATTTGAAAAGAGACTTTCAAATTAAATTTCTCAAAGTAAAAACCAGTTATTTGTAAAATGTTTGTGCTTTGAGAGATTTTGTTTGAAATTGGCATTTCAAATACATACAACTTTAAATGATGAAACAATTCTTGTGAATTGAGCAAATTTTATTAACACATATTGCCTTCGCAAACTAGTTTTTCCTTTAGTATTTGATTTTAATTATTTTTTTTGAAGCGACATCTCTTGGGGAGTAGACATTGCAAATGAACTTATACAGTGAAACCCCCCATAAACGTTCGCCTGAGTTGACCGTTCAAGTTTTGTATATCCAAAATGTTTATTAGTTTATTCATACGGAATGTATTCCCATAATCGGAAGCTCTAAACAATATTTTTTAATATATCTCTCATAATCGGACAGAGTTGAAAAACGATCACAATAGTTCTAATTATATGGTACTTCTTCTTTTATTAAACTTTTACTCATATTTAATTAATATTAATTATATTAGAGATTCCCTTATTAACACAATATACATAGTCATGTCAAGTCATATTTAGTAGGTGCTAGCTATACACCATGTGACTAATGTCATTATACCAAGCCAAATGTCAAATTCGGAAAAAATGCTTTTATTTGAGTTATCCTCAAATACCTAACGAATATTCCGGTATGCATAGTGTTTGACATATCCTATAATTTCCTATTCTATAAATCAAGTTGATTTAAAAACGCTATTTTGTAGTTTTATATATTTTAGAGCTTGAAATATCACATTTGAAAATAATTTAGTATGTATGATTTAAAACACATCAACGAGGCAAATATTTATTTTTGGAGAACGAGAAATTTACTTGAATTCGGGTTACAAGAGATGGCAGAATATTAAAAAAAAGCATTGCCCAATTTTCCTGATATTTAACAAGCAACCAATATATTATTGTACCTTCTATTATGGCTTCCACATTGGCGATATTATTGTACAATACGAAAAAGTGAGCAATTATGTCGCAAATGGGTGAGACGCTTAATAGGCGGAAACATTTAGTAATTATGGTTAACCTCACATAATTATATACACATAGCAGTTCGTGTCCGTTCATTGGAGGTTTTATTGTATATGCTTTTAGTACGTGAAATTACAACCATGCGTGCAAAAATATTTCAATGCAACCCTAGAAATAGATGTGAAGAAAAAAATAAAATGGCGTGAAATTGTGTCGCTGCATATATTGGAATCGCTCTCAAAATTTAATAAATATTTGATTGAAACTACGCATATTATAAACAAAATACAGTTGAAAAATTCAATTTAAATGTAAACAAATGAAAATAAGTATCAACATAATGAAAATTAAATTGTGTAGAAAAAAACCACAGAAAAAATTACGCGAATGAAAAATGCAAAGGCAGCGCTTTTCTCTTACCACAATCATAAGAGCGAAAGAGATAAAAATACACCAACAAAAATATAACGCGTAAAGAAAAAATTGACATTTCAACGAAAACCAAGTTTGTGGTGAACATTTTGCGAAAAAAATTTGAAATTACGATTAAAAATAGAAATAGAAATTAATTGGTTAAATAAAATTTCCTGTTGTATAAAAAGAAAAGAACTGATTTATTTTTTAACTTGGCAAAAAGCAAGATTTGTCAAAAATCGAAATTTGAGAAGTTCCAGATCTAAAATATTTAGTGTTAAAACAGTGATCTTTCGATTCCCATTTCGTGTTTGTCTTGCTGTTCAATAATTCATTATAATATCGTTTAAAGCTTTGTATAATGTCTGGTGGTGGACGTGATTCCACTAGCAGTAGTGGCACGAACAGCAGCAGCGGCAGTAATGGCGTTTCCTCAACAGCAGTGGCCACAACGCCCACTTCCACAGGGCAGTCCGCGAATCAAAGATCTCGTGGTCGTCCCGCTAAGCGGGCTACATGTACTTGGTGTGGAGAATGTAAACAACCACTGCAATATGTTTTGCCCACGCAAAATGGCAAGAAAGAATTTTGTTCGGAAACATGTATAGCGGAATTTCGTAAAGCATACAGCAAGGGAGCGTGCGCCCAATGCGATAATGTTATACGGGAAGGAGCACCGAACAAGGAATTTTGTTCGCTAATGTGTATGAATAAACATCAGAAGAAAAATGGTTCTACGCGATCGTTAAATAATGGTACGCGCACAGATGGCTTGAATAATGTCAAAAATATGGGTGGTGGTGGTTCATGTACACCTACAGGACCATTTCAATATGAAAGCTTTCATGTTTTTGATTGGGATGCTTACTTGGAGGTAATTTGTAAAATAAATAAAAAAAAAATTGTCTAATTTAATGTTAAAATTTTAGGAAACTGGTAGCGAAGCTGCTCCGGCCGAGTGTTTTAAACAAGCTCTTAATCCACCCATGAATGATTTCAAGATTGGTATGAAATTGGAAGCTTTGGATCCGCGCAATGTCACCTCCACATGTATTGCCACTGTGGTGGGTGTTCTTGGCTCTCGTTTACGGTTGCGCCTTGATGGCAGCGACAGTCAAAATGATTTTTGGCGCCTAGTTGACTCGAATGAGATTCATGCCATTGGTCATTGTGAAAAAAACGGCGGCATGTTGCAACCACCACTTGGCTTTCGCATGAATGCCTCCAGCTGGCCCGGCTACCTCTGTAAAATTCTAAACAATGCTATGGTAGCACCGGAAGAGATTTTCCAACCAGAACCGCCCAATCCACCGGAAAATCTCTTTCAGGTGGGCCAAAAGCTCGAGGCGGTCGATAAAAAGAATCCTCAATTGATTTGCTGTGCAACAGTTGATGCGATCAAAGACGACCAAATCCATGTGACATTCGATGGGTGGCGTGGAGCGTTCGACTACTGGTGCAGCTACAAATCTCGGGATATTTTCCCTGTTGGTTGGTGTGCTCGTAGTTGTCATCCTATGCAACCGCCCGGTCATAAATCACGCATGGATTCCAGTTCGAGTAAACATCGTAGTCCACGTCAGCGATATACTTTTATTCAGGAAACTGATGCTATGGTCCCAGCCACACCCGTAACAGCACACTTTCATACAAATTGCAAAGGTGGCCCGTTCATCAGTAGCTCAAAGCTACCATCGATGGTAACGGGTCCAACACATCAGACCTTGTCGAAATTATGTTTGCAAGAAGTTTTAGCGGCCAGTACGGATACACAACAGTTGTCAAAGTTATTGTTTGCGCTAGAGGGTGATGTTCATATTGTAACTGCGGCCGGAAAGAATTTTACGGTGAGTCGAGTTTTAATTCATCTATGTATTTTTTATGAGTGTATAAAATCTCACATGAAAATTATTCATGTTATAAAAACGTAAACACAGTTTTGTTCGTTATTTTAAAGAACGTATACACTGATTCATATTCCAAAAAACAGGCTGTTAATATGCATATTTTTATTATTATTTTTTTTCTTTAAATACGATCAATGAATTTTTTAGAATTATATTTATATACATTTAGTTGTAAATTTTACATATCGATGGCTTAATATAAGAAATGCGAATATCGAATTTTCGATATTTCATAGGAGAAGTAAAAACTGAAGAAACTCTAGAGCATTTACATGCAGAAATATTTTGTAAGCTGCCATAAGTCCTTTATTTTGAGCTGTAAATGTGCAATCAGACGTGACATAATCATAGCCATAGAAAACAGCCGTTCGAACCAAACTAATGGGCAACACTGTATTCTATTATAGGTGACTGGCCATAATGCCATAGCCATTACCATAGAAACCAATAGGTTTTGGTTTTGTTATGGCTATGGCATTATGGCCATGTGATGTCTAATTGCACCTTAACGTTCTGAGATCTTCAAGGAGGATGCAATTATACGTTGTCTCCCAGAAAACGTTAAATATGCGATATCGAAAAAAATTGAGATACGCCCTTTTTATACTAAGCTATCGATATGTACATAATGCAGTGCATTTTCTCTGAATTATGCATTTCTTGCATCGTATATGGTTCACTAAAGTATAACGTGTGTATGCGTTCAATATACATACGTACATTAAGATTATCTCGCGTTCTATTTTAGAAGCATATTTTCATGGTTGATTTGAATAGGGACAATAAGAAGAATAACGTGGTTATTGCATTAATTTCAAATGGTTCATTGTGCAATTTGTTGCCTAATTTTGCAAAGCGAAAACGTTAAGCGTTGACAATTTTTGTATGTTAATATATATTCAGGGCAATTATGTAAAAAATTCCACAGGAAATTTCTCCCAGAGAACAATTCCAACTAATAGCAAATGATAGGGAAAACAAAAAATTCTAATTGGAAAAGGGAGAAATTTCCTGTGAAATTTTTTACATAATTGCCCTGTTTTTGTTTTTGTAATGTATATATTTGATATAAAATTTGTCAATGCTTAATGTTTTCATTTTACAAACTGTAACTTTTAATATATGAAAGTAGATAGGGTCTGTCTCACGATGTCGAGCCCATTCGACTTGTCCGCACACTTACATTTGAAGCAAAAAAAAAAAAAAAAAAAAAAAAAAAAAAAAAAAAAAATTAAAACATAAAACAACAATTAAAAATTTTTTTTAAAAGAAGTTATTAAATATTGTTAAATATTTTTTCCTTTCAATCATATGTTATGCAAAATTTTATCATATCAAATTCTAATATATATAATAGTTATAAAGTGTGTTATTTTTTATAAAAAATTAGTTTGAATGTAGGGAAAGTTATGAACATATTTAATTGAGCGGCAGTGTACATATATTTTCATTGAGTTGTATGTAAATTGAAAACTTAAAATTTATTTTTCTGCAAAATTATACATATGTATGTGTGTTCATTTACTTTCCTATCAGAAATTTCCAACGAGAGAGTAACGCAGAAATTTAAAAAATTACTTATCAGATACGAACAAGTAAACTCTATTGTATTTAATATGATAATAAAGGGTCCGCCAAATAACTTTTTTTTTGAAATGCTATAAAAAAAACTACTGAAGCTTCGGCTGTGTGACACGTAGCGCCGTCCTGTTGAAACCAAATGTTGCCAATATCCTCTTTCAATTTTTGTGAACAAAAATTCGTTCAACATGGCCCGATAACGATCGCCATTGACTGTAACGGCCACTCCTTGCTAATTTTCGAAAAAAAATTCCCCAATTATGCCTCTGGACCAAAATCCGTAACAACAGTGACTCGTTTTGGGTGCGTCGGCTTTTCAATATATGCGTGCGGGTTTTCTGTGCCTCAAATGCGACAATTTTGCTTGTTTACATACCCGCCAAGATCAAAATGAGCTTCATCTGAAAAGATGATTTTTTTTTTGGCAAAATCGGCATCTTCTGTAAGTCGATCGCAGGCCCACTTAGCGAAGCGAAAACGCTGTCAAATCAGACATGAGCTAAGTGTTACCATTCACGAAATAAGCACTAGTTGAAAAAAAACGTTAGATGGCGGACCCTTTACAATCGATACAAAGATACATATTATGTACATGCCCTATCGGAAATTTGGTTAACTTTAAACTAACTTTAAGCTAACTATTTCGCAACTAGTACTGACTACACTTGGATTACTTTGCAATGTAATCAACTGACTATTTTAACATTTCGATGTCCTAGGCGGTAGTCAATTGTCTCACTAGGCATTACTTTAAGCTAACTTAAAGTTGATTTTTTAAATCACCTGGTAGTCAGTAAATTAAAAAAAATTTCTGTGGCTCGAACATGTAACATCACACGTTGTGTACTCAACGCACTACCACTCGGCTAAGCTGCCATCTAAAATAAGAACAGCAAAATGTTAATATAAAACTGAAATGAGTTTTAAAGTAGCTGAGAATAAATTTGTTGGCTCTCACCAAATTCGATTACGTACTCAACTTTAGAATTAATTTTGGGTTTTTTCTGGATGACTTTGCAGCTAGCTTTTAGTCAGTCTAATAAAAGTTAACTATAAGTTAACTATTTTTGTAGTCAACCACACATTCTCCGACAGGGTGATGTTATGTGAATTAAGCAATTTTTAACAAAAATTTCTTTTTGTGTGCAAGTTAAATTATATAACGAACGTATACTTTAGAAATAGTTGAACAGCCTTTAAGTTTTTTTATTCATTCCATACATATAGTAACTGCGCCATGCACAAAAAATTATCTATATAATTAATATGCGAACATGTTTTTTGTAATCCCTTTTACGCTGGTACCACACACCGATTTTAAAAAGATTTATATGGTTTTAAAGGATTTTCTGTACAGATTTGCAGAATCTATATTTTATTGCAATCGGTTTAGTATTTTGCTACTACTACATGCACACATATTACACACGCATTTATTAGCTTACAAGTAAAAAAGAAATAAAACATGAGTGTGTGTGTGTGTGTTTGTAGTATAGGGTGTTTTTTTTTAGAGGTATAGAACTTCGAATTGAAATAAAACACAAGAAAATCGTTTTAATGTCCATCAATTTGGCTTTATTGGAAGGATAATTTTATGCCATTAATGTTTAAATATGATTTTGGGCATGTGGCCGCCGCGGCTGGCTCGAATAAAGCCAATTCTACAGGTCCAATTTTCAACCACTTTTTCGAGCATATGGGGCCGTATGTTGGCAATAACGCCACGAATGTTGGCTTCCAAGTTCCCTAACGTTTCTGGTTTGTTGGCGTAGACGAGCGACTTCACATATCCCCAAAGAAAATAATCCAATGGTGTCAAATCACACGATCTTGGTGGCCAATTGAAAGGTCCATTCCGCGAAATTATGCGCTCATCGAATGTTTCCTTCAATAAATCGATTGTGACGTGCGCTGTGTGGCATGTAGCGCCGTCTTGTTGGAACCACAACTCATCCACATTCATGCCATCCAATTCGGGAACAAAATAGTCGGTTAGTCGGCTCCAATTGCTGTGCACGGTGGCGAATCGATTCATTCGGGTCCTCTTCAACACTTTGCTCTACAGCGGCAATTGTTTCTTCGGTGCGCACTGTTCGACGTCTCTGCGGATGCGTATTATCACATAGAGTAAACGTAGTGCGAAAACGATCCATGGTTAACCGAATTAATTGCTCTGATGGACGATTATGTCGACCATAAAATGGACGGAGCTTGCGGTAAACTTCGCGAACTGAACCATTATTTTCGAAATAAATTTGCACGATTTGCAAGCGTTGTTCTTTTGTCAACCTGTTCATGATGAAATGGCAAACCAAACTAAATATTAATCACTTGACAGCTGACAAAATGGCCGCCAGTTAAAAAAGTCATGCCAACTTAAAGTTCTATACCTCAATAAAAAACACCCTTTATTTCTCTTGATCTTGTTGTATGAAATCCATAATACTTAAATGAAGATAATTGAATAAATTGAATTAGCTTAGTTGAAGGGATTTTGTTTATGTTTTTTTTAATTTCATGTATTATTTAATTATGCTTGCATATGTATGTAAGTTTGTGTGTGGATGTGTTTTAATGAATTTTTTATGACGTTTAGATAGGTACATTTTCTTTGAATCTTAAATTATTTACATTTTGATTCTAGAATACGGACGAGTGTGTCGTCCGTTTGGTATATCTAGTAATAGGTTTTTTTTTAACACATGTTTTTGAATTTAGTTTAAAAATTTAGAGCTTTATTTATAAAAAATTATTAAAGCTTTTTAAAGGATTTTATAAAACCCTTATAAAGCTTTAATAATTTTTATAAATGAGGCTGTTACTAATTTCTTTATTTGGTTTGATCAATATATAACAAATTTTTTTTTTAATAAAGAAAGAATTTGTTTTTCATTCTATTAAACTTTTACGAATTTTGGTATTTAGTGTTACGAATTCTATGGTGTATATCCTTTCTCAGTAAAAATATTATTTGATAGTAATTGGATACAAAATAAAGTTTTTTCTGTAATTCCATAAAATACAATTGAATAAAAATCTCTCATAGTGGTGTAAGATAAAAATAAAAATTGTAATAAGTAAGAGGAGTCGAGTTTTCAAAATAGTATCTTGTGAAGTCTGTAACTGAAGCAGGGATAGAGAGTATAAAAAACTTTATGCTTGTAACTTTCTTAAAATATGTATAAAATATATATATATATATATATATATATATATATATATATATATATATATATATATACAGGTTTCATAATATATGATACTAAAATTTTTTACTCCTCTATAATAATTTAAATTTTTATGTGAAGCCATTTAGTACTTTAGAAGTTCCATACTTCTTACCATTTCTTCTTTGATTTTCACCACTGTGCATTACCGTGGCCGTTAGTTGTATGCAGATTTTTTATTTTTTTTTTTTGATTTCTTATATTCTCTCTCCCCAAATCGGTTCAGTTTTATCTAAAAAAAAAAATACAAAAAAATTCTTAGCGCATTTAATCAATGCATTTTTTGGTTTAGTTTTCTTTTGACTATAGCCACAAAAAAGTAATATGAATAATTTTTTAATATCAATTAAAATATTTGCAGTATTAATTAAAAAATTAATTAAGTTTTCACCTATATAAGCAATTTGATAATATCAATTAAGTAGGTGTACAAACATGATTACTACTAAAACAGATTATCAGCGAACTTGTATTGCATTTTAAGTCCCCGATTACGTTATGTTGTCTCTCTTACAACACAACATTAATCCTTTTAGCGATTATGGTTTACAACATCTACGCGTTGTGTATGTCACAGAGTTGCATTTTAATTGTAGTAGATATCTGTTTGCCAAAAAACTGTCAAGTTTAAAAAAGAAATTAAAAAAGCGTATGTATAATTTGTCAGAAATATGTATGTAAATAAAAAAGTATTATTTTTATATTTATTATTATTATTAACCCCCGTGTGTTATAAGTTTGTAGTGTGTGTCTGTGTATCTGTGCATCTGTGTGTCTGTCCGTCTCCACGTACAGGTCAAACGGCTGGACCGATTTTCATTTAGATTTTTCTGTTTGAAAGATGACTTGGTCGAGAGGGTTCTTAGCTATGTTTGAAGAAAATCGATCCAGCCGTTTAGAAGATAAAACATCTTTTCTGAAAAAAGTCGGCGGTTTTAAAATTTTTAATTTTTGTTATTATTCAACTATAATAACAAAAATTAAAAATTTTAAAAACTCCCCGAATATTTCTAGAAAAGATGTGATATCTTCTAAGTGGCTGGACCGATTTTATTAAAACATAGCTAAGAACTTTCTCGATCAAGTCACCTTTCAAACAAATCAAAATCGGTACAGCCGTTTGGTCTGTGCGTGTACTGGTACAGACACACATATACACAGACACACTATATAAACTTTTAACATCCCCTTTTTTGGTCGGGGGTTAAAAACATACATAAAAACATAGAAACATACTACTAAATTAAAAAAGTATTAAAAATGCCACGTATCCGGAAAAGAATTGTGGTTGTGTAGATTCAATATTCGGTGAAGACTCCTCAGGTCTAAATGTTGATAATGCTCCATCGGAATCTTCTTGATTTAGCAATGTGATTGCATTGTCACAAGTTCCACAGTGCTCTGTTTGAATAGGTTCAAACTTACTTCTGTGAACGGACCACCACCATTTTTCTTTTTAAATACGCTTTATAGTGAGTGCATACCTGTGATTATTTAAAAATAGTTTTAAAGTAAAATAATAGCGGTATTCACGGTTGGCTATTGTAGATATTTTAAATATTGTAGCTTTGATAAATCGTGGTAAATTTAAAACACGGCAACAACAAAATCCATCCATTTTTAATTAACTATGCCTACACCATCTACTCCAGAGTTTGTACAAAAGAAGAACAAGCTACATACAAATTCTCTCAGAGCCTCTTTCAATTGAATAATAAACGTTTTTACAATACAGAAGAAAAAATCATTCACGCTTTTACGCTTAAAATCGTAGTATATTTAAAAGGGTTTTAAATTTAATACGAAGAGTGAATTCCGCTAATATAAATTAGATAGTACATTTACTACTAACTCTGTCATTCGTTGATATTTTGAATTGGCTGTCCCGAGCTATTGTCCATTTGTCATTCAGATGCATTTTGTTGCATTCAAATGGTAAATTGCCAGTTTCTGGATTTACTTTCATTAGCTTTTGCATTTGTTTGTAATTTTGCTAAGAAATATTAACAATTAGTTATTTTTTATCTTTTGCAAAACAAATTATGCATATTCACAAATTTTTCTCCATTTTCGTTTTTCAAATTGTAACGTTAATCACCCTTATCGGGAATAAAAGTTCACGTGAAAGGTGTTCCCTTTCCCTAAAATTGTGATCGCCAATGTTTGCGTTGTTGTTGTGTTAGTATACTATTTTCTAATTTTGTTCACCAAACTGTTCGCCTTTTATTCCCGATAAGGGTGAATAAAACAACAGCTAAGAGCCCGTTTAGATGAAGGGTGGCCTAGCTGCGAAAACGCTTACGTTCTCTTTTGGGGTCCCTTCTTAAAACCACGCACTTTACATGAACACTTTTTTGTCGCAATAGCCAGGCGACTTTTTGATATTCATTTGATCAATGCTTTTTATTATGGCGTTTTCTTTTCTGGAAAAAGTGTAACATTTTTTAACTTTTTATTCAAAAAAATGCCATCTAGCGTTCCTTTAAAGTAAAAATTTAAGTTCGCAAGGGATGATACAATAATTTCTAATAAAATGTATATTTCAGAAAATAATTTTATTGCGAATTTTCATTCAAAAGTGTAATAATTGTAACATTTTTTTCCAGAAAAGAAAATGCCATTAGTTCATTCCTAGCAGTGTTGCCGCAAATTAAATAATTTTTGCTTTGGGAAATGTAGAATTAATATGTCTATATAATTTCATTTTTTTAGTTTACTACCGAAGTACAATAATTCCTTTTATCTCCTTACTCCTTTTAGACACGCAAATTTTACTTTGCAAAGTCTTGAATAAGCTGTGTGAAAGACAGAGGAAGGAATACCATATCTTTCTGTTTTTCTCCCAGCTGAATTAAGACTTTGAAAAAGAAAACTTTCCGTGTCTAAAAGGAGTATTTGCAAAATAAACTTTCCGTGTGTAAAAGGGTATTTGTACAAAAGAATAACAAGATACATACAAATGCTCTGAGAGAGTCTCTGTATCTCTCTTTGAATTGAACAATAAACATTTTTTACAACACAGAAGAAAAAATCGCTCACGCTTGGACGGTTCACAGTTACGAACAGTGAATTCCGCCAGTAATAAACCCATTAGTCCTGTAAAGTTCTCGTAAAAAAAATTAATCGACTACACAAAGTCTTTAAATTTAACACCATTCGTCACGATTATCAATTAACATTCATACATATGAGCATAATCAAAAATAATAATAAGTAAGCACTTTATTTCTCTTTTATAAAAGGTCAAAATACCGTCACCACTACGCATGAAGGATGATGAAAGCTTGGCACAATTTATTGAAACATTATGTACAACATGCAGGGCATGTCCAAATCTTATTTCACTTTCTCCAGATACGGAGGATTGTGAAAAATGTGCAACTACAAAGAAAAGACATATATTACAAGCATCTGGCGACTGCGCTACGTCACCGGTACCAGAAAAACGGAGTAAAACTCCAGTTAGTGCAGAAAAGGTCAACATTAAACAAGAAGTGGCGACTTCAACGACCACAGTCAACAATACTGTAGAAAATTTCGATGATTCAAAAAAGAATACCCAGGCAACATCTACAACAACACCTATAGCGTCTGCGACTTCTACACCGTTGTCGTCACCATCAACATCACTACCAATTGCAAAAGCAAACCTTAACAATACGAACAATCAACAGCAGTCGCAGCAACAACATCTGAACAATTCATTATCATCAATAAAACAAGAACAACAGCATACAACAAATCATACAACTATCACAAGTAGTAGTGTCAACAGCAACAACAATGATAGTACCGCAGTTAGTGGTACTACCACAACTCATGCAACATCAAATGGCACAAACATCAACGGCAATAATAGTGCTCTCACAAATGTTAATATAAAAGTAGAACCCAATTCTAACAACACAAACGGCATACAGGTAAGTTAGAAAAATTGCCACTTTCCTAATAACATAAAAGCATAAACTACTTTCCTTGCAGACCGCATCACCAGTACAAGCTTTAAGACAAATCCGAATACATCATATTAGTGGCAATATGGGCAACAGCATCCCTACCGTAACAGGTACCACATCGACAACTATGGTTGCCAACTCTCACCCGGACGAGCAAAAGCATTTTGCACTTACCTCAAACTCCAATTTTAAATATCTAGCACCACTTGTCGCTGAAGTGCACCCAGAACAATCAAATATGACGGCAGCAACTGCAGCTGCCGCCTCAACAACATACAAATCTCCTTCCACATTATCATCAACTGCTTCGTTACCTACATCAGTATCCACACCATTTTGCGCCTCTCAGTCGGCTTCATCTACAGCTGCCGCGGCTACCGCAGTTATGCCCTCCACATCAACTTATGTCCCGACAGTAACAGTACCCATACAACATACTAACTCCTCAAATGGTACTGTAACCAGTGCGATAGTGGCGACGGCAGCCGCTTTGCCGCCACTGCGAACCCATCCCGGCGACTGGTCTATTGAAGAAGTTATACAATTTATAGAAAGTAATGATAGTTCATTAGCTGTGCATGGTGATCTTTTCAGGAAACATGTAAGTCCATATAAAAATAATTTTCTTTGTTATAGATTTTGGAAGGAGTATAATGCTGCAATTGTTTGGTAATGTTCATTGCCTCATAATTTATAGATATGCATTTCAGTTAGAAAAATTCGTCTAAAGGATAGAAATTATCAATTAGTAGTTGATATATTTCTAGTAATTTAAACACAGAAAATGCGTTTGATTTTTGAACAAATATTATTTTATAAAAAGAATGGTAAATTGAAAATTGAAAATGTAGGTTTATATTCATTAAAACTTATTTTCTATGAAAAACTTTACATCATATCCGATTTTTTTGAAGCCACAACACATGTTTTGGAGAAAAATGTAAATTTTTGTGAACTTTCATGAATGAAGTTAGAAGTTAATATTACTTTATTGGAAAAGTAAAAATACGTGCCGCATAAACCACTTTACTTAATTTATTTTCAAAAAGTAGTTTTTTGTGCTCCATACGTATACATAACTGCCGTGCATTGCGAATTTTGCTGTCCAGAGAAATAAGTCGATCGTTTAACGCCGACCAAGAAGACGCGCCCGTAATATTTTTAACTATTTTTAACTATTTTTAACTTGCACACGTACACAAGAAAAACAAGTAATTGAAGTATATGAGGGTGGATCATTAAGTCAGTGTCTTTTTGAATTTCTCGCCTCTTGATTGAAATGGCAACACTGCCCCCGTCAAGAGGCAACTGTCAGTTGACTCCTGTCTAAATTTTAACAAGCTGTGTCATTTAGTTTGTTTTTAGCAGCCGTGGATAACAGACTACCTCGCCTTTTGAGAAGAAAATGGAAAAAAGTGAATTTCGTGTGCTCATTAAACATTATTTTTTGCGAAATAAAAACCGTCAATTAAACCAAGGAAAAGCTCGATAAATAGTAGATAGGGTAAAAGTATTTGAGTTTGTTGATGCCATAGGCATTTCATATCGTCTGTTGGTTATTGGTTTGCCAACCGACGATATGACAGTGTGGTTTCGATTTTAAATGATCTGCTGGGTTTAAGAAAGTTGTCTGCAAATTGGGTGCCGCGTTTGCTCGCAATTGACCATAAACGTAAACGTGTGACAACTTCAAAGGATTGTTTGGAGTTGTTTAACCGCAATCGGAATGAGTTTTTGAGGCGTTTTGTGACTGTGGATGAAACCTGGATCCATTACTATACTCATGAGACCAAGCAGCAGTCTAAATCTGCTCCGAAGAAGGCCAAGGGGAGTTTGTCGTCCAATAAGGTGATGTCAACAGTTTTTTGGGATGCACGCGCGATAATCAACATCGATTACATTCAAAAGTAATTATTATGCCAACTTATTAGACCAATTTAATGAGGATTTAAACGAAAACGACCCCATATGGCTAAGAAAAAAGTTCTTTTTCATCGAGACAATGCACGAGTGCACACGTGTGCAGTCTCAATGGCAAAACTCTATGAATTGGGATACGAATTGGTATCCCATCCGCCATATTCTCCGGACTTAGCACCTAGTAACTACTTCCTATTTCCTAACCTAAATAAATAGCTCGGTGGAAAGAGATTTAGCTCCAACGGTGAAATTATTGCCTATGTTAAGGACCTCGAAAAAACCTATTTTTTTGAAGGAATACAAAAACTGGATAAACGTTGGACTAAGTATGTTGAGATAAAAGGAGATTATGTTGAAAAATAAATTTTTGTTGTGAAAAAAAAACTGTGTTTCATTCAAAAAGTCACGGGCTTATTGATCTGCCCTCGTATTTAGAATAAATAATGAAACTATATGATTTGTTATACTCCGACATGCATAATTAAGGTTTCTTTTGTCTTAGTTTAGTGTTTAATAAGTTTATATTAAAACATGTAATCGGCGGCTGCGTTTGGGTGATGATATTTTTTACTTAAAAGTCGCCGTTGAATTTTTCTTACTTCACCTTACATTTTTATTATTAATTTCTAGTAGAAATGAAGCAAAACAAGAGTTAACTTTACTTCGTACGTTTTTGTATGAAGAATTTAACGCAATCACCAAACAACAGCGTGTACAGCAAAACAATACTTATTAAATCTAAAAATAGTGGATATGGAGAAAAATTAATGCTTAATATCTGAGAAACCATAATAAATTTCGTGAAACGCGTTTTTTATTCAGAAAGAGGGTATTCCAGTCGTAATTTAGCTCTTTTTTTTGCGGCCAGGCATTTTGTTGTTGTCTTGCTTTCGAGAGTTTTGCGGCTGACGCATTGTTTAATGTTTTTTCCTCGAATAACCGTAATTATTTGCGGTTCTTTTTGGAATTTTTCATTGGCATATGCAATCGTTTTGTTTGTTATATATAAATAAATACATATTTATATGTATAACTGTTCGTGACTTGTTACATGTTTAAAGATTTGTTTAAACGCTTTTATTGTATGAATCTACTACATATAACCACACTTTTTGGTGCTTGCTTGACATATGAAGAAATTTGATGGGAATTTTTAATACATGGACACGACTTATTAAATACTGGAGCAGTGAACTGGTGGAAACCAAATTGAATACTCTAATAAGGAATAAACACTACTTAGCAAATTGTTGAAGACCCTGGTGGAGTACCATATATAACTCAAGTGATTGGTGAAATTTTTTAGTATTGGACACTGACGTATTAGATATTGGAGCAATAGTGGAGACGAAATCGAAAGCAATCTGTTGAAGAACTTGGTGGAGTACCATATATAACTCAGTTTTAGAGCAGTGGACTGAATGTAATTGGCAATTTGTTGAAGAACCTGGTGGAAACCAAATAGAATACTCAAGGGTAGATTCTTGAAGAACCTGGTGGAGAACCAAATATAACTCAAATTTGAAGAAGATTTTGACTGGTGGAAACCATTTATACTCTAGGAGTGGACTCTATGATTCTCTACTTCCTATGTGAAGGCGTGGGTCGAATGAGGCCTTGAGAAAACTTCTATTTGTTGAAGAACCTGCCACTTTGCTCCTGGTAGCTAGCCAAATTATACCAAACCCCAAAAAAAGAGGGTATTGAAAATATATATTACATACTTAACTCAGGTTTTTTTAGAATGGTCGGTGGAGCAAAACTATTCTGGAGCGACGTTATGTATACTAGACCATACAAAAAATTTATGGGATGCCGAAAGTTTTTATTTTATTCGTTGCACTGGCAGTTTCTGGTAGATTGGCCATAAAAATGACATGTGCGTAAAAATTTAACTGATAGCGTGCAAACCGGCCATGCGCATTGTACTTTTCATCAAGAAAAAAATAAAAAATAAAAAAATATATATTTACAGTCAAATCCCGATAATTCGTAATCGCAATGGACCGGCCATGTCTTACGAATTATAGGGGTTTTAGATTTAGCGGGGTTTCGATTTAACGGGGTTAAAATAAAATAAATACGAATTAACGGGGCTTTTCAATTTATTTACTAAAACGATAAAAAAGATAAAAAAGCATAAAAAATTGTTAAAAATAAAATAAAAAATAGAAATTTGTTGTTTTTGTAACACCGACAGTGTCTTATGCGTGCTCACACACAAACAAGCAGAAGCAAAAACCCACGCAAAAATATCGATAAACAAAAAATCATTCTTTCCATGTTTTTGTTAGCAAACAATTACGATTTATATATAAGAGGTAAAGAAGATTTTATTTGAAGAAAATATTACGAATTAGCGAGGGCACCAAAATGTATGGAAATTTTACGAATTAACGAGATTTTTTCAAGGGACCGACAGTTTATTACGAATTATCGGGAATTACGATTTATCGGGGTACGAATTATCGGGATTTGACTGCATAATCATTTGGCCCCTTAACTTTCAAATGCGATGTTTTTCAGAAAAATTTTATGTAACCATTTTACTGCAGAATAATAGCACAACATTTTTCCTGTACACAATTTTGTCCTTACTAGGGCCTATTATGGTCCTTTAATTATATGAAACTAAGTTTTTTGGGAAGACTTTTTCAACGGCTCTCGCTAAAAATTGGATAGCCATAATTATTTTATAAAGTAAGATCTGCAGATTATATAGCCTTGTTACATTTAGTCCAAATATGTATCATTTAATAATATAAGGATCAAAACATCACATACCAGTTTATTATAAGCTTTGTTATGTATTTGGAAACTATCCTACAGTTCGTGATTTATTGGATATACATATCTAAACAAAACTAGACACAAATATAGACGATAGAGGAAAATTTATCTCTCTATAACAAAAAAATAAATACAGTGAAGTGAAATATATCAATGCTTTTTATATAATAATTTTATTTTTTATGATAATTTTGATAATCTTTCATATGATACGTATATTGTTACATATTTTAATTTAAAAATTTACCAAGAAAATGCGAAAATGCATTCAAAACTTTGGAGGCTCGTAACTCCGTAAGTATGCCTTTCCGAGGATTTTCGTACGTAAAAGTTTTTTTTTTTAGAATTTAATTTTATGTCATTTAATATATATATTTTTTTTAATTTTAACCTGCTTCAATAAACTAGACTTAAGCAAAAAAAAAAAAAAAAAAAAAAAAAAAAAAAAACGCAGTGGATAAAGACGATAAAGATAAAGGCTCTCTTCCGGCATCAATATAATTTTTGTTAACGTCTTTGAAATCGAGTTTACTCCAATATATTTTAATTGCTTCTTTTCACAATAAATAATCACTATAATTTTGTTAAACGTTTTTAAGTATGTAGCGTTCTTCAATTAATGTCCTTGTTTAATTTTATTTTCAGGAAATTGATGGCAAAGCCTTGTTATTGTTAACCTCCGAAATGATGATGAAATATATGGGTCTTAAGCTTGGACCAGCCTTAAAAATTTGCAATTTAGTTAATAAAGTTAATGGGCGTCGTAACAATATGTCCCTGTAAATATTCCTTGAAAAATCTCCATTCCCTTATACTTATTAAGACCTAAATAACAACCAACAATCCAGTTATTAAAAACGCAAAACAACATTTAACCAAAAACACCAAAATATAAATCATTCTCAAAACAAACATCCAAAATATTCACAACAAACAAACATAAAATGCTCTTTAATTAAACATAAAATACTTAAAACACACATAAAAATTAAAATAAAATTTAAATGCAGTTAGAAAAACAAAATTTCGACATACAAAAGAAAATACCACAAAAACAAAAAACGAAGAACAAAATGAATAAAAACTCATATACACGAAAATTATATAAAAATATATATCTAGATAAAAGTTATGACAAAAGTACATATGTTAAATCAGACGAGGAAAAAAATCAATTAAACATTACACATAAAATCGTTAAAATTCTCACACAATATACAACACCATAGTAAAAGTATACAACAATACATACATACTCACACACATACACACCTAAAAACGTAATTAAAGTTTTTATTTTTTAAATTGATATTCCTATTTATTAAATCATACCAGTTTGTATGTTGTAAAAATAACTAATGTATTATTATTATTGAAATTGGTAATTATACGCATATTATTTTTATTTTTCAAATTGGTTATTTTCAACTTAACCAACCAAATGCGGATAAATCAATTTGTATGTTTAATTATTATTTTTTTAAATTTGTTGTTACTTTATATATTTACGTATAAAAATAGTTTTGAATTTTTATTTTTAGTCCTTTTTTTTATTATTTTTACTTTTAATAACATTTTGATTTTGAATTAAATTGTATGAATATATTTCTAGACTTCACAAAATAAATATTACTTTATTTATTTTTGCAAATGTCTAACATATTGCAAAAAAATAAACACAAACAAATCTGCAACAAATAACTTAAATTTTATTTAAATAGTTACAATAAGTTTTGAAAATATCTAACATAAAGATCGGTCAAATGAATTAAATTAATTGCTATGCGGAGCAAGTTTCATGTTTAAAATTAATTTTTATATCTCGGTAAGTGCACAAAAGTATAGTTTTATGAAATATGTGTATTTAGTTCTAGATTTGAAAACAAACACAAATACATATAAACAAATACAGAAGAAAATTGAATTTATTTGAACGATCTTTGTGTTATTTTTTTTTGTCTCGTTTTAATTATAAATAAAAAAAATGTGTATTTAGTTTAGATTTAATGAAAATAATAAATAAAACGTATAAACAATAAAAGTAAAATACTATATAATATATAAATATCTATATATTTCATTATGTAAGGAAATCAATAATTTAATAATGTATATAAATTAAAAAAAAATATTAAAAAAATATAAATTTTAATTCGAAAAATTGAAATTAGGCAATAAATTTTCATTGGACTTCTTAATGATTTTTTTACACGTGCTCAGGGATTCGAAATCATTTGAAAGTATTATTTAACAATTTAAAAAGCAATATATGTACATAATTTAAAATGTTGGCTAAGCTCGTCTAGATGCAATTCGTTGCTACTTGGCTAATTCATCAGTAGACTTCCAAGAAAGCTTATAAAAAGCCCCAATGAATTGTGGTGTAAGCAGTGTTGCTAGTGAAATTTCGAGAAAGATACATTTTAGTTTCCAGAAAGATACATTTTTTCTTAAAAAGATACATTTTGAAAAAATATTGAAAATTCAATTTTATACCCATTTTTGTAAAAATTAATATACTAACGTTTATACTAAGGCGATTATATCAAAAATTTCGTATAAATTTCCTGAAAATAAAAACGATGTTACCATTTCCTCAGAACAATTTCATCGATTTAGGTGGATCGTATGTTGAAACATGCTTAATAGTGTCTTCACACTGACATGGTTTTAATGAAAGTTGGTTGAACGTTACAACCAACTGCTGAAACCTGATTTTATCATACAAAATGACTTTGTTAAAATCAACTTAAAACCATTTTTAAATTGGTTTTAAGTTGATTTTATGAAACGCAACCTTGTCTTCCCTGTGCTAAGTTCAGTGCTGCCAAGTCAAAATGGCTGGAAGCAGCTGATAATGTTTATGCTAGTGTATAAGAATACATACCGATTGAAAGATTTTCAACTTAAAAATTGATGCAGCAGCAACAGTAATAAAAAATTACGCCAAAAAAGTATCTTCTGGAAAGTGAAAAAATACGATATGACTGACATCCATCTGCATATAAAAATCGTTTAGCTTATAATGTATTTACGCGTTTTTTATATATAATAACTTTATTTCCAAGCACTTCTTAATTCTGTATAAGTAGTTAAATAATTTTAAAATGTTTATTTAAAAAATATAAAATAATTTACATTTTAAAGCGTATTGTGCAATTTCTGAGTTTTTCATATGAACAAAAATAAGTGTTATAAATAAATGTTATAAAAAGCAAAACAGCAATAAATACACGTATTTCTACACGAGATTTATTTTATTTGGTTATTAGACAGTCTGTGAGTTAAAACCTGAATTTATCAAACTTGCAATGTGAACGCAAAATTAGCTGTGGTTTTAACGTTAAAACCAGGTTTTAACTTTAGGTGTGAAAATACTATAAATATCGTTAATGTTTTCTTCTAAAATTTCATCTTAACACAAGTTCACAAGAATAAGCAGACGACAGAAGAACTTAGAAAACTTAACAACAAAATACATGTTATTTTTGTATTTAGTTGTCACTGTTAACAAAAGTGATAACTTTAACAAACTTTGTCAGAGACGGAAAGTTTGGTATTTTATTTCTGTAAATTTTGCGTACAGATTCAAAAGATGCGAAAAATGTCAGGATTATACATGGTACGTCAAGTCATCAAAAGATACGAAAAATGTATCTTTCGTATCCTAATGGCATCACTGGGTGTAAGTCTAATTATGAATTGCCCCAATATCAGCATCGAAATATGTGCATCTAAAGGTAGCTAGCTAACCAATGACAAACAAAATTTTATAAATTCGTATTCATTTGGAGCAGCGTTACACAAATCGTTACCTTAATATAGGCTAGGCCCATTTTTTTTAATCGAGATTTTTGCATTTTTCGATACAGTAGATGTTTTTCTAACTTATTTACTTTTGCTTTGTGTGCCGCCAAATTACGAAATCGATAAAAGTGAGCCACAAACAAAAAAGGTTGAGAATCACTGCTCTAGAGAAACCTTGGGGCTAGATGGAACTAGAGATGGGCGCGTGTCATTATGTTATGACATGTCCCGTCCGTTTGAGGCTTTAAGATGTGAATCATACAAATATTTAATTTTTGCAAAAATATAGCTTTCTACCTATTTATTAAGAATGATTCTTTTGTGCATTAACTAATTAAGAGTGGTAAATGCATCACAGCTCTGCATCGTACTTTCAAACTTTTACATAAAATAAAGTATAAGTTCGCTGATAATCTGTTTTAGTAGTAATCATGTTTGTACACCATATTTGACTTTTATTTGTGCGTTATCTACTTCAGTGAACCAGTTTAGAACATTTAAATTTCCATTTGCAGCGCAGCGATGCATTTACGAACAGACCCTATGTTTCCAACGGCACGATTTCGACAAACCACGATGATTTGAGCAAATCATGTTAATTTATACATGATTTACAATACATTTTGCATATGGCCAGCCAAATCACCTAAAAGTAGTTGATTTATTTTAAATTATGTCGAAAATACTATTTTTCGAACTGGATTTATCTACACAAGCCTGCGTTGCTTTTAAAATTACAAACTCCATCCCTAGGTCATCCATCAATAGTGATTGACTATTTCGAAAAAATTACATTAAGGAATATTTAATAAATCTCCAATGTCAACTACATGTGGATAAAATTCACCTTACAGCTGCTGCGCCCACGTGCATACGAAAAATTCCAACAACATATTACTAGTGATGGCACGATTAATCGAAAAATTTGTAATAATCGATTATTTTCTTTCAATTAACGGTTTAATTGTATCGTGAATTCTCCTTCGATTAATGCAATTAATCGATTATTTCAAATAATAATCGATAGACATCCAGGAACAAAAAGGATTCGTCGCCAGGCGCCAAGCGTATTCATTGAGCATTGACGACTGACGACGAAAGGCCTAGAACTGCAACCCTAGTTATTAACGGCGTTAATTTAACCGTCGCTTTAGGGAAATGGAACATTAATTTCTACTGGCAGCATCAACTTTTCTGGACCCAAGGTTTAAAAAATTAATTTTGGTATCATCCTTAGCTTTATCAAAAGTCATGAGACAGCTAAGAAATGAAATTATAGAAATTTTTCATATAGATGACAGCATTGGGAGCGGCAGTGAAACGTCTTCTGTAGTGGTGCTGAATTTGATTTATGGGCGCACCATAAATCTTTAGCCCACAAACGAAGAAGGAAGGACAATGAGTCAACACTTCCTCAAGATGAACTAAGCTTCTTTGTCAATGCTCCAGGACTAGAATTAAAGCGCAATGTAATAGACGCATGGGAAGAAATTAAATCGGTCTAACCTAAGCTATACTCTCTCGCACAAAAATATTGCTTTTTGATTCGTACATCTGTACCTCCAGATGTACCGCCTTTTTTCCAAAGCGGGTGGAATAATAACGAAAAAACGGAACAGATTAACCACGAAACGGCTATAAAAGCTTCCATTTTAAATTCTGTACTAAACAAATAAATTCTTTTTTAATAAATTGAATAAACAGAAAATTTTGTAATTAATTAAATAATCGGGTATGTTTTGCATTCCACGTGAAATTAAAAGTAGTGGAATTGCCATAAAATTGTTGGAAATATGTTATTATAACAAAAATACTATGGCAATTCCACTCTTTTTAATTTCACGTGGAATGCAGAACATACCCGAATATTTTTTTATTTACGATAATTTTAAATTTTAGCTGAAAATATCGATTAATTGTTTCCAATTAATCGCGATTAATTATTTATTATTTCGATTAATCATATGATTCATTAATCGATTATTCTTTTTTTTTGCCATCACTACATATTACGCACAAGCTCGGGGGAAACACTCCAAAGTGATTTATTTAAACTTACTTGTCTTAAAGTAGGTGGAAACATACTATAAATGAACTTTCTATGCTGAAAATACGTACCGTTTTACAACTTTCACTTTCCATCTCTGATCTCCCGCTTTTTTCAAGGTGGTAGGTAGAATTGGCTCATTTAAGTCAGTGCAGTAAGGCCTCGTTTATACGTGATTCGATTAACCGATAACGTCGTTTATTCGGGGAAGAAAAATTTTAATTGTTTTCTTTTTGTCCATCGATTTAATTTTTTTTGCATCGATCAACCGTGGCTATCTCTATTATCCGGGATTGTAAGCACGCAACTGTTTTCAGTCAAAATTTATTTATGTATTTATTTATACATATTATACAAAGTAAATTTGTATAATATGGTGTTGTACAAGTATGAGCGGAGTAACTAGACCATATGCCCAAGACAGTATTCTAAAAGGTTTTGTGACTGACTGTACTCGACCTATGCCTTCACATAGGAAGTAAGCAACGTGGTTGTTAAATAAATTCCACAAAAAACCGCAAGATTATACGGTTACCCGTGGCAGATCAGTCAACCAGTGCGAGTGAGACGAAAAACTCTCGAATGCCAAACAACACAAAGGCCAAGTCAAAATATTTTTTCCTTATAGTACATAAGTACATACTAGTGTGCTGCACAAGACTATTTATAAGACTTTTCAAGACATGAGAGATTTTTTCCAATGCTTTACTATAGCGAAATATTCTAAAAGAATCGTTAAACAACACTGTTGGCAAGACAAACCACCGAAAAAAATTACTTGCCAACAGTGTTGCTTAGCGATTCTTTTAGAATATTTCGCTGTAGTAAAGCATTTGAAAAAATCTCTCGTGTCTTGAAAGGTCTTATAAATAGTCTTGTGCAGGACACTAATACATACATACATATGTGTTTAAATATGTATGTATGTTTTCGCCCCTGTTCTGTAAACCGAATCCGAGTAAATTTCTCGTTTTCAAAAAACTAGCAATGATCCTGCAATCGTGTTTAAAATCATACACGATAATTTTCTTTCGGATACGATATTTGAGAATCTATACAATAGAAAAATTAAAAAAAGCCTGAAAAATTATTTCTATTATTGGAGTTAGTTTTCTAAAATCATGCGATTTTAAATCGATCGGTTTACAGAACAGGGCCGTTTAATTAAACAGTAACATAAAATCCATTAACCTTTCTTTTATTATATGTGTTATATAAAAATATGAAAAAAAAAACTAAAAACCCTGTTACACTATTAACCGGGGAGATCTACAATGCGTTGATAAAGAGTTTTGACCAGTTTTGTGCAACACTGTTTCTTATTTCATTTACCGCCTTTTCCTTTTCCAGTTCATTTTAGTTTCTAGAAATTCTTGTGGTGCGCGTACGTGTTTTTGAAAGCTCTTATTATAATTAATGCAAATAATAGTAAAAAGTGTTAGAAACTTAGAAATTTATGAAAATAAATGTATTTTAGTTTGTATATTTTAAGAAAATCTAAGTATTGTGTATTTAAATAAATTTTTTCTGGCTGAAAAATGTATGCAAATACTTATTTATTTATTTGAGTTGACAGCGCAGCCTTTGTGGGTTGTGTGTGCGTTTGTCGTGACGTTCTTGTATTTATGTTTAAGCAGAATGTGGAATGTGTTTTTGTTTGGAATTTGTGTGGGTAGAAGAAGAGGAAATTGTTCCAATAAGCAAAAGTTTTAATAGTTTAGTGAAATGCATTAAATAAAGAAATTATATGAAGGGTATTTATTTAATAATGAAATGCTATGCGTGAGAAAATTAAAGTTACAAATAAAATAATATTATTTAAGATGGTGATTAACCACAAAATATGGCCTTTTATTAAATGAAAATGTGAAATGAAATCAAAATGTGTAATCAAAATGTGTTGTTAATATTTGTGTGTACAAAGGAATGTACAAATATAAAATAAAAGGAAATAGTATGTGTAAATATGTATGTTATGCAAATAAGCAAAGTGATGCAGTGAATAAATATGTATATATATATATATATATATATATATATATATATATATATATATATATACCCTGTCGGAAATTACGTTAACTTTAAACTAACTTTAAGCTAACTATTTCGCAACTAGTACTGACTGACACTTGGATTACTTTTCAATGTAATCAACTGACTATTTTAACATTGCGATGTCCTAGGCGGTAGTCAATAGTCTCACTCTGCATTACTTTTCAACTAACTTAAAGTTGATTTTTTTAATTTTTTTTTTTGCTACAGCAAAATGTTAATATAAAACTGAAATGAGTTTCAAAGTAGCTGAGAATAAATTTGTTGGCTCTCATCAAATTCGATTACGTACTCATCTTAAGAATTAATTTTAGGTTTGTTCTGGATGACATTGCAGTTAGCTTTTAGTCGGTCTAAGAAAAGTTAACTATTAGTTAACTATTTTTGTAGTCAACCACATATTCTCCGACAGGGTATATATGTATATATATATATATATATATATATATATATATATATATATATATTATGCATGTATGTACATATTCATCAGAAAAAAATTATTGTTTATTATAATATCTACATACCTACCTATTTAATATTAAAAATATTAATTAAGTATGGCCTTTTCGCAGTAAAATGTGAAATAAAATCAAAGTGTAAAACGAAATAGTAACATATACATATGTACATACACACATAGTAAATGCATAATCTGGAAATGAATAGTTTGAAGAAGGGAATGAACGGATACGGGTACATTTTTCTATTTGGCAGTAAGGTAAGTTCTTTACATACATATGTACATACAAATGTGAATGACAACCATGCAGGAAATGTCAATAGTAAAATTATATTGATTACTTGTGCAGCAAATTGAAATACGATGAATCAAAACAATTCACATATTCGATTTGCAATAACGGCTGAGTATATAAAGCAGAAATCTACATCAACTGACACCACACACAGTGGACCAAACACAGAAGAACGCTGTTAATGAAGGTTTAGTGACCCTCGAAAACGGCTAGCTTTTCCGTTCAACTATGTGTTGTCAGAATATTTACAACTAATTTTGGTGTTATTTGTTCATTAATAATTATCACATGTAATTTGGCTTAAAAAGCGATACGAACTTTAGCCTGTTCAAATCATAAATATAGAAACAAATGAAGTTCGAAAAATAATAATTTAATTAACTATATTGATTACATATTGACGATGTCACCAGACTACTGACAGATTATACCCCAACTAATGCTATCTATAGATAGTATACTATTGACATTTAACACAGGCTTGTCCTACGAAATCTATCATTAGAATGCGTCAATACTGACTAGTAGATTACTTACTATTAACGATATCACCACACTATGGGAAATGTCCGCGTACTAAAACTGTACTGATTAATTTAAATTGTATCTTTTGTTGAATTAGTAAAGTCCAACGCTTACGTATGGATCTAACATATTTAACTGATGTCACAAAATCTTTCACAGGGTAAAAAAAATTCCATAATTGGCACTTTCACTAAAACTTGTTTCATTTTTAAATTTTTTATTTCTATAAAATATGAATACACTGCAGGAGATTGAACTAGCGTCCAACTAGTATTCTACTAGTACAGAAATCACCACCACTAGTTTCCAACTGTAAACTTTCCTATACCATCTTAATACTTAAATTAGCATTGAGTGTGTTTAGAAAACTACTAGTACTATTGTTACTAGTTTAGGACTAGTTTATTACCAGTTCTTTTGTAAAAAAAAATATATATATATATAAAAAGAAGTGTACATTTTGATTGTCACTCCATAACTCGAGAACGGCTGCATAAAATAAAAAATGTCTGAATACGTTTTGTAGAACATGCAATGAGGATGGTTTTAAAAAAAAATTGTTTAAAAATATTTTCGTTTGTGGTGATTTTTCTGAACATTAGTCATTTTCATATCAATTGTTTGAATATCAAAAATTTTTGCTTTCAACATTTGCGAAGAGCAAACGCTTCAAATATGCGGATTAAATTTGGGGGAGCCGTGCTTTTCACATGGACAGCTATACGTGGCCTGCTCAAGACTTGGAACTCCAAATTGTTTGTTTGTATTGTACATATGTACATCAAAATGTTTTGGATTGACATTAATAATTTTGAAATACAATGCATTCATTTCATAAAAAAAATTTATAATATTTGATTTCTTTTTTTGGTTGATTGCAACGAAGTGCAACGTGGTCTATATATATAAAAGAGGATGTGTGTATGTATGTATGTAACGTATAGACTCCAAAACGGCTAGGACGATTTTGATGAAATTTTCAGGGAATCTTCAGAATATTCAGGCGGGTGACACTGTGAAGTCTTATTTTTGATTTTCGGTCTGGGGGCGGAGGGGCTTGGCAAAATCCATTTTTCATATTTCACCACCAATGCCATATGTATATATTAACTTTTTTTTTGCTTTTTTTTATTTTATTTTATTTTTTTGAAAGCTGTTGCCATGTTTTTCAAAACGAGATATCAAACTCTTAAATCGGTTATGTAGTTACGAAGATATTTACAAAAAACCTATGTTAATAAATATCCAATATCAAAATTTTAAAACTTTCAAAATGTTGCATTAAAAAATCCGGGTTTTCGGTTTATTTAAAAAATATTTACATCATTCGATAACACGATGGGGGTAGCGAAGCACACCGGGTGTAGCTAGTATTCTATAAAATTGTTGGTTTTATTCCATTATTACCCACAGACAATTGCGAGTTAAAATTTGTCATTATTTATTAAAATTCAAAACTGCAAAAGGGTAATTATAATTACACTAGTAATTTTACACAACAATTTTAACTATTTTTGCACTAGTTCTTGCTATTCTAGTAATTATACTACTAGCTTTTAGACAGTTATCGCCTACTCTCCTGCAATGGTGCTTAAAAAACAATTTATTCCGACAGGGGTCTTCCGATTTTGGTTTGCAGAAGGGGAAATATTCTGGGTAATGAAATGAAACATGTCCGTTAATTTATTTTATTTTGTTGCAAAAGTTTTTACAAATTTTTACTGAACTTTAAGCGGCCCATGTAAACAACATTGAACAATGTTGCCACCAAAGTAAAAATAAAAAGTCTTTTGATATTTACCAATATATTGAGCCACCTTCGATTATGACACACACATTGGCGATATTATTGTACAATACGAAAAATTGCACAATTATATGGCAAGTGGGGTGGGGCGCTTTACTGCATTTTACTAAATTGCGTTTGGTTACCCAAAAATTGAGAGAGTAAAGTGACCGTTCTTGCCTGAGTATTTTGAAAATATTTGCTGCAGAAAATTTTTGTAGTAAAATTTAGTAAAATAAAAACATATGATTCAAAAAGTATTCGTAAGCAAACAAAAGTTAAAATTTTAGAACATGTTAAATAAAAGTTGTCAGTGGCCTTCGAAAACAGCTGGTTGTTCCGTTCTACTAAGTGTTTGTCAGAATATTTACAATTAACTTTAGTGTTATTTTTTGATTAATAATTATCACATCTAATTTAGCTTACGAAGCGATACGAACTTTAGCCTAATAAAATCTAAATTGTTTTGATTTTCGTCAAACTCCCATCAAACCATACGTGTGAGTGTTTTTCACTAACACTACCAAAGAAAAGAAGAATGATGTGTCGGTTTGATGTGTGGCCATGCCGCTTTAAGATTTGCAACGAACATAACAGAATGAGTAAAATACCTGTAAAAAGTTTAAACTTGTATACTTGCCGATGAAGAAAAAAAAACCCTGAAAGTAATTAGTTCTCAAACTCATTGTACAGATTTGAAATAAAAACAACCTGGGGTCACTTAGTTAAATCAGATAATGAATACATATTTTTGCATGCAAGTAAACTTTATTTTGTTAATTTCTTTTTCTCTTTCAACAAGTTTTTATTATCCATTTGAAAGTTGAGCTGATTACACTGTGCAACAAAAATAAAAAGCCATACCTTCTATGAGGCACTTATAACTTTTTGATAGAGTAATACCTGATTTACATTAAGCATTTTTTCATGAAATTTCATGAATTTTGTTGCATGCAACTTTTTCTATTTGCTAATTGCAGCGCTATAAAAAAGAATTTTATAGAAAAAAGGGCTTAGAATGAATCTCTGATGCATTTTTGACAACTTTTTTGATATAAGTTGCTCCTCCAGGCCTCGTATTGGCAAATAAAAAATTTTCATGCAACTAATTGCATGAAAAAAATGCTTAATATAAATTAGGTATAAGTCCTTGTCCAGACTTGCAATTTTTGTTGCAGCCATTCTTGAGTTCTTTGGTGAGAGTGGTGAGAAGATTGGGGAGGGGTACACAGTTTCATGTGCTCGGCAATTCTCTTTTCAACTGAAATTCGTAATTGTTAATTTCAAGTTAGTTACTTGTATTTGACGTTTTTTATAATTTTATTTCTTCAGTTGTATGAAAAACAAAAAAATATAACAAAAACTAAATAGAAATACTAATTTTTCAAGGAAATTTGTGGTGAAATTATTTTTTTAATGCATAATTGCAATATTAGAATTTCATAATGTGGACACTTATGCAATTTGAGAGCAGAATTTTAAGAAATTGCAGCAACAAAAATTGCAAATCTGGACGAGGACTAAGAAAATTGTTAGTTTTTATTGATTTCTTATTTTTTTTTTTAAGATTTTATACAATACAAAATTTTATTTTTTTATTTTTATTAAATTTTTTTTCTAAAACAATGAAAAAACAACTCTGAAAAAGTAATATATATATAAAAATAAGTTGGGGCCCTTACAAATTGAATTCGTAATAAACTTTTACATTCTTCGTTCATATATGTATATAGGGAAACGGGCGAATGGTCATAAACTGTAATTCGAAACGCAAGGAAATCCTTTAGCATTTGTACGTTAATAATATGTAAATGCGCAGGAGTTTTCTTTCGTTTCGAACTATAAAGCAAGCCGACTGATTAGCAAAAACATTGTTACTCGTATCATGTGATGAATTTTAAAAGTTTAAAATTAAAATTAAGTTTAAAAATTAATTAAAATTATAATCAAAATTGCACGTTTGAAATCTCCAAAATAAGCAAACTTATTCATAGAACTTTCAAATGTCGATTGCTTTTGTAGTCAAAGTGTCGTAACATATTTTTGTTGTATGGTGTTACTTTTTGGTTGCATAAAAGAAAAGCAGGTTGTAAAAGAACAGTTTTTTGTTAGGAAATTGAATTAAAGGTTTTATGAATTATAAAAAAAAAAATAGCATGCATTATTAAATACAAATTCGTTACATCAGAACGAAAGCTAGCAAAACTACAAATCTCTACACTGAGGAAAAAAAGTTACAAAATTAGCAACGCCTGTGGCCAATATAACACCCTGTATTGTCACTTTTTTATTAACAACGCTCCTTTTTAACCTATACACGGACGTGTACGAACTAACAATTGTACGTTGCCAACTTTTGGTAAGTCCCAGTTTGCACAATGCAAGTCTTATAGGTAAGCTGATTAGTTTGTTAGGAGAGAGAGGGGAAAATAAACGTTTCTGTTTCCCTCGTCCCTCTCCCTTAACAAACTAATCAGCTTAGCAATAAGACGTACATAGTGTAAACTAGGACTTATTGATAATGCTGGTTGTCAACTAGTATACATTGGTTGCCAATACTTCATTGTCAAATTTTAACACAAATATTGTGTGATCAGTTTGAGCACACATGCTGTAATTTTTCTCTGGATGTAAATATCAAATATAAATTTATGCAGAAGAGATTTCTAGCATAAGTATTTCCTCTAGGAAACTAAAATCAAAAACAAATAAGGAAAATTATGTATTGAGGAATTTTTGCTTTTGAATTTAAACCAACAATCAAAATTATATATTTATTAAGATAATACACATTTTCGATTACTCATAATTTAAAAATAATGTTTGAATTTGTTATGTTTGTTAAACGTGTGAAAAAAAATAAATTAGACAATACATGTTCAAAGTGAATTGATACCAGGTAGTCTCGATTTGAAACTATGCATATTCGCCTTGTATATTTGTTAGTGTAAAATTTTTGCTGTCAGAAAATTTCCGAACTTTTCTCTTTAATTTGACAAAAGAGAAATTAACAGCTGATCATCAGTTGCTGAATTGAGATCACCTGATATGAACTTGCCTTGCACATTTTGAATAATATTTTTTGTTTAGGCGAATTCATATTAGGCGATCACAATAGAACAACAATATTGGTCACAATCTATCAGGTGTCTATTTGCCGTTTGTAATTTAATGGCTCGGCACTTCAGTTGCCGAGTTAACTAGCAACGCAACTGAAATTATAATTGGTATTATGTATGGCAACTTCCTCCAGTTGCCAAAAAGTTATCGAAAATACGATTATGACAGATTGACAACTGAAAATAATTTAAGCAAAAATTCAAAACCAAGGCGAATTCATACTAGGTGGCCGCAAGGGCTCAGGTGACTATTTTCGCCGCTTGTCATATGAATATACGTTGGATGTCAAAACAAAATTTTCAGTACATTTTTCTGACATTTCAAGTATAAATTTCTCAAAGCGAATTAAGCTGAGTATACTTTATATGAATTTGCCTTGATTCAAAACATAAGAAATACAAAATTATTAAGTTAAAGTGCTTAAAACATTACTGATCATAAAAATGATTGGTTAAGTGGAATCAATTTTTGATGAGGCGTAGGAAGTACAAAAGGTTGAATTTATTAGACGGCTATTTATTGCCTAAAATAAGTTTAAAAAATCTAATTTTTAGCTGTAAACCATGTTTTCTTTAAATATGCATAGAAGAAATTCAAAATTAAAAATAATGCAATTACTTTTTAATTTTTCCAAATTTTTGCTTTTAAAACTATGTCCAGCAACTACAAATTTGTGGTTGCCAATATGGCAACCGAAATTACTAGCTGTTAGTTGCCAGTTGCCATCCGCAATACCATTTCGGTAACTAGCAAAGCAACCATAGTTCGGTTGCCATCCATAATCGACCCATAAATAAAGTATGTACGTTAGATGTCAAAACACATTTTTCAAAAAAATTTTTTGGCATCAAAAGTATTAATTGTTCTAAGCGAATTGAGCTGAGTGTACCTTGAATGAATTTACCTTGTTTTTGTTTTTTTTTTCAATTTCTTGGCCTACTGTGTTCGTAGTTTTCTAACTCTCAAAAACTGTCATCCTGTCATTATTTACCGACTGATATTTAAATAACTCTTGGTATATTGAAGTTCGAAATAAATAACAGGCAAGGCGAGTTCACATCAGGTGATCTTAATTCACCAGCTGACGATTAGCTGATAAAATTATTGCTGTTAAATCAAAGAAAAATTCTCGGAAGTATTCTGACATCAGAAAATTTTACACTAGCAAATATACAAGGTGAATATACAGAGTTGCAAATACGAGACCACGTGGTATCAATTTTGCCTTGTTAACATGTGTGGTTGAATAAAAGTCACTAAATATCAGCCGGAAAATAGATTTATATACATACTACAGCGCACAAAAGAACAGCTTTTGATGGCTTGAAATTCCTAGGGGGTAGGCGCTAGTATTGAGAGGCCCAATGTTCAGTACAAAAAGTTAGTAGTTAGCTGTAATTATTGCGATCAAGAGCGCAGAAAAAAGTATTCACCAATTAATGTTTTCAATAAAGAATTTAATTGATTCAATTAAATTTTTTTTTGTATTAATTAATTTGAGTGGAAAAACTTAATTGATATTTATCAAATTGTTTATAGGTGAAAATTTAAGTAATTTTTTAGTTGATATTACAAATATTTTAATTGATATTACAAAGTCCTTTGTATTTCTTTTTGGGAAAGTCTAGTGACGCACATCAAAATCAGTCTTGTATTAACAATAGTGAAGTAATAAGCATCGTGGTAATTAAGAGCGAATAATTTAACATTTTAAATAAAGACACATATTGTGTAGACGGTCTCAACCACAGTGTTGAATAAATAAGAAAGTCTAATTAAACTCAAGCTGTATACGTGTGGTTTTATTTCATTTGCAATTACGAACATAAACAAGTGTTGTTGAAATATAACAACGTAACAATGTGTATATTCTAAATTTTCAGATCCAATAGTTACGTAATGTGTTTGCGACACAGTTATTAACTATTAGGGCTTGGATTACGGTGATGTTCTTAATAGTGCTGAATATATAAAAATTTAAAAGATATTAAGTTTTTAGGCGATTTCTGAAGTTATAAAAATTTAACACTGAAGGTCCTTAATATTTTACGGTTGCACCAATTGTGAATGTCGTTGCAGAAATGGTAATGTTTTTCAATACATATTTATGATTTGATTAGGCTAAAGTTCGTATCGTTTTGTAAGCCAAATTACACAAATTACAAATACCACCAAAGTTAGTTATAAATATTCTGACAAACACGTAGCAGAACGGAACAACTAGCTGTTTTTAAAGGTAAATAATGGTAAAATTGAGCTTTCATTACAAAAAGGTTTCAGCAAATTGTAATACGATGAATCAAAACAATTCACATATTCCATTTGCAACAAAGCAGAAATCTACATCAACTGACACCACACAAAGAACGCTGATGATGAAGGTGTTGCGATCTTCGAAAACAGCTAGTTGCTCCGTTCAACTAGTATTTGTCGGAATATTTACAACTAACCTTGGTGTTATTTGTTCATTAATAATTAAAATACGTAATTTGGCTTACAAATCGATACAAACGAAAATACAAATGAAGTTCGAACGTTAATGTTTTTCATACGCATTTCATGCGTCATACGCATTTTAGAAGCATTTGAATAGTTGTTTTTTTTGTAGCTATATTTAAGCTTTAAGAACATTTTTTCGTACTCTAGACCTGCTTATGAAAAATTTGAACAAATTCATTTGAATCGCTGTTAGTAATCTCACTAACACATCTGGCAACATAAGTACTTACATACATACGCATAATCTTTCTTAACACAACGATACTCCTGTAAAACAATAGTGCTCTGAAAAAAAATTAACAAAAAGAAAATTAAAGCCTTTTGTTCCACAGAATATAGTTTGCGTTTGGTGCAAAACAAAAGTTTTCCACTTTAAGGATCTTTCATGAGGCGTGCTAATAGAAAATAGCAAAAGAAAGACATTTTTATGTTCATTATGGTTTTACTTGCAAACTTTTGCCATTTCATTTTCAAAGATGAATTTATTTGCATGTATCCTGAAAAAAATTTTTTATAAGAATAGAAAAATTAACTATAACAGACACAAGAAAAAATCTTACCTTAAAGCAAAGTGAGCAAGTGATAACTAAATACTAAGTAGAGTTGTGTAATATTATAAAAGTTTTTGATTTAAAAGTTTCTTAAGTTATTCCAAAATTTTATTAACTATGAATAATTCGTTGTACTGTTCAATAAATGTAGTCTTTTACGCCCTGCTGTTATATGCACCATTTCAAACAAAATTGCTTTTTAATAGAAAAGCAAGCAATAAAAATAATCATAAAATTTACAGATAGGGTATACTACACAATTTAAATTCATGAAACAGTAAGAGATTACGATATTAACGTCTGTGCGCAGAATAACCGATGTTCAAACCCATTTATATTCGGCTTGTGTCAAAAATTAACTGGTGAAAGAGTTCGACCCAAGTCTAATTTTTTATGTTGACTATATGTATGAATGAGTGTAGACCAGCTACATCGAAGCAAATGCACAATGTGAAAACTTTCACTAAAGAGCTTTCGTGCTTTCACACCGACGAGAGCACAACAGCTAATGCTTCATCTTACCTTGCAAAGAAACAAGAACAAATTTAAGAGCTTTCAAAGCTGTTTACCTCAAATGGGAATATCAGATTACAGCTTTCAAAGCTGTTTACCTCAAATGGGAATATCAAATTATGTGTGATTGGACATAGCTGGTGTAGATAATCTCAATCAAAATGTAGCATTTATGCTAGACTTGCTACATCTGCAATGTTTCCACCAGTAGTTTGCAGAGAAGGCTGATATCCGCTATAACAAAAGAATTTTTTGCTGGCGATTGACTGCATTCAATTTCTATTTAATATACATATATACATATGTATGTTATACTCAACCTCACAAATTATTATCTTACTAACTTTTGTTTTAGAAGATATGATATAAAATATTTTTTATGGCTTTTTAGGTAGATCCGAATAATTACAAGTAACTTATTTGATTTCAATTTTCAATTAAAAAGATTTGCAGAGAAGACTTGAAAACAAAATAAATATTCAAACTGAATTAAAACAGTTTAATTGAATTATACAACTTTTCATTTGAACGCAACTCCAGCTGGTAGGAGTTTTAACTAGAGATGTGCACGTGAGCGTTTTTTGACTCACGACACGCACGCTCACGCAGAAAAATATTTTACTCACGCACTTTCACGCACGAATGATATTGAAAATTTTCACGATCACGCACGCTCACGAACAAAATATTCTTACTCACGCACTTTCACGCACGAATGATATTGAAAATTTTCACGATAACGCACGCTCACGAAAAAGTATGTAATCCAATTTGTATCTTTTTTTGGGTTGAAAAATAGGTTTTTACACACACATGTGTATGTGTGTATGTACATTTGTGTGCACGTGTATATGTAAAATTTACATTGCACAGTGGGGACTTTTACAAAGTTGGTAATATATCTGGAACTTCTAAACTACTAATTGGATTTATATGAAACTCCTAACATCCGTAGAGGAGGACTTAGGCTTTATAACACATGTCATGACAGCCTTCTGGCTTAGCTGGACATGAGTTACAGTGGGCCAAAGTTGACTACCTGGGACTCAAGAAAACTTCCGAGGCTTGTAACTTTTTTAAAAATTATCCGATTTTTACCAGATAAAACATTTTGACATAAACTTGAAGTTCTTAAAAAATAATTTCCCAAGATTTGTTTCCGTATCTCTCATAAGATATTTTACTTAAGACAAAAACATTTTGTTTTGCCTTGACCTTTTTTAGTATTTAGCCTATTACTTTTTAATTCATTGTTGGATTTTAACTTAAATTTTTTACAAAATTTTATATAAAAATAGGAAAAAAAATTTGTTAACATATTCATTCGTGAAATTGGGAAAAGGATAAAAAATCCAAATTTTGAAATTTCCCTGAAAAAGGCATGTGTTTTTAACCCCGACTAAAAAAAGGCGTGTTATAAGTTTGTAGTGAGTGTCTGTGTGTCTGTGTATCTGTGTATCTTTGTGTCTGTCTGTGTCCCCGTACAGGCCAAACGGCTGGACCGATTTTCATTTAGTTTTTTCTGTTTGAAAGATGACTTGATCGAGAGGGTTCTTAGCTATGTTTGAAAAAAATCGGTCCAGCCGTTTAGAAGATATAACATCTTTTCTGAAAAAAGTCGGGTGTTTTTAAAATTTTTAATTTTTGTTATATTAAATAGTGTTGTCGAAAGTGAAAGTTAGTACCTATGAAACAATCTTTTATTTTAAGTATCTTCATTATTTTCAGTTTTGTAAAAAACTTTGTTTAATACATTTTTAATTTTTTAATTACATAACGCTAAAGACAATGCATTAAGAATGTGCTTAGAGCCAATTATTTTGTATTTTGGACATGTACCCTACATTCAGCAATGTCCTTATATAGTAAATTTTAAAAATATTTTTTGTGTTTAAGCGGTTATAAAAAGTTGTGACGGTAGATTTTGAAAGTTTTCAACTATAAGATTTTATTATGTACCTAGATTTAAAATTTTTTTACTAAAATTTAAGAGTGCCTTTCCATAAAAATATATATTAAAATAATTTTATTTTTCTATATTGATATATTTGCATTTCATATGAGTCAGATTACTACGCCTGAAAAAATTATAACAATAGCCCAATACACAATCTTGTGCAAATGGTCTTGCATCGTAGCATGCACAAAATGGTATAGAATATTGATACTGACTTATTCAGGAATGATATTTCGTGAGAGCGTGGGAATTCGTGCGTGATTATTAAAAATAGCTCACGCACGATCACGCACGAGTAATTTATTTTTAAGTCACGCTCACGAACTAACGCGTGATTAGTTACAAATTTAATCATGATCATGCGTGAGTCACGCGTGACACGATAAAATCACGACATTTGCACATCTCTAGTTTTAACAGCTGTTGAAGATCTAATCAGAATTCCCTTGAAATACAACAAGAACGCAAAGCAACCGGAAACAAACTTTGATTTCTGTTCATATATGCACTGTGTGTGCTAAGCTTGTATTCTACCGGATACTTCAACATGGCACAAGTTGCAAATTCACACACAAACACACATGTGACATACTTTAAAGTATTTTGGATATGAATTCTATTTTCTGATTCAAGTCATTACTTCAAAAAAGTTACTGAATAGATAGAATAAATTTGTTGTTGCATTTTATAACATTTTTTTTTGTTTGTTGGCTTACCACAATTAAATGTTTTCTATTATTAAAATAAAAGTAATATGCTGGAACGTTTTATATTTATTTTTTTTTTGTGAATATATGTTTTTTATATTTAGCTTTTCATACATTTTTAACTTTTTCATACACTGTCACAGTTATAATTTTTTTTTTGTGGTTAACAACATAATTGATGCTGAAGCATTCTATGGCAAAATGTGCAGATCATATTAAAATAATCTTGATGTTTGTAACACTTTTATATTTGAAAGTTATGAATGCCTGATTTCAAATAATTCATAATTAACCGTCTTCAAAAAAGGAGCAGGTTATATGTTCGTCATGTATGTATTTTTTTATATGTTCCCCTATTTCTCCACCATTTGTGAAGAGATTTTAAAAATTCTTCTTTTAGAGGAAGTGGTATACTTCAATTTTCGCAAATATGCGGTAGGAGCAGGGGGATCTGCAATTAATTATTAATTATTGCATATAGATAATACTACATCAGGGAGCGTCTACAAACTTGGGCTGGCTTACTTTAAAGTTAATGCCGGAAATCCAGCAAAAACTTGGTGGTGTAAGAGCAGGGGAAAGGCTCCCTATCATACAAAGTAATTACTAATTAAGCAATAAAAAGTAAAAAATAAAAGCTTTAAAAAAAAACTAAACCAACTTTATACACTAAAAGTTAATAACAAAAGTTAAAAATTTTAATAACCTCCGAATATATCTAGAAAAGATGTGATATCTAGCTGGACCATAGCTAAGAACCCTCTTGATCAAGACACCTTTCAAATAGAAAAAACTATATCAAAATCAGTCCAGTCGTTTAGTCTGTACGTGGACACGGACAGACACACATAAACTGATACACAGATACACAGACACACACTGAAAACTTATAACACCCCTTTTTTAGTCCGGGGTTAAAAAGATGCTCTATTTAACAAAACAAATATTGAAAATGACATTTTGATTAATAATTATATAGAAAATAGTCGAATTCACTACATATCCTTGAGGAACTAGTTTACATTCGTACACTGGAATAATCCTAAAAATTTATTTTTTAACTTAATTTATTATAAAAAAAGTTGATTTTTCTTTTGTTACTGCATGAATTTATACAAATTTTTTATTAAATACATCCTCTATAAACAAAATCTTGCAAGAAAAAAGTAATTAATGTAATTTATATTATTACAAAGAAGTGGGTTTTTTTGATTCAGGGTATGCGAATATGAACTTTGCATACTGTATACACTGAAAAGAACCCCGTCATTTAGACAATGAAATTATTCATTGTATTAATGAAATCTGGCATTAAAAGTCAGCTAATGAAGATCTTCAGTGAATCAATGAAGAATGAGTATGTTTGACCCAAATTCGCTAAAAAGAAAATTCGTTTATAATGCGTTTTTTATAGAATTACTCTATTCAGGCTTCCAAGGTCATTCAAATTGATTCAAATGCAAATAAAAGACAATTTTATTTCATTTTTTTATATCCGACGTTTCGTTGGGATTTTCCAACATCTTCAGGGATACTATTTTTATTGAAATCTGGTAACATTAATAAATAAAAGAACAAATTTAATGCAATAACAACAATAATAATAAAACAATTAATGTTTTGCTTTAACTTACATATACTATCTTCTAATAAAATTTGCATTTAAGTTTTTTAAAAATGTCATTTTACGCGACGTGACAACATACAATATAAAACACATAATTTAAAAATAATTGCAAAAATAGTCAAAAAATTGTAAATATCACAGTGTAAAGCTTTTCTTAACGTTCTAATATCACAGTTGGAATTACACTAAAACTTAAATTAATACGATGCTATAAGTAGCATTAGTTTTGTCTTTGTCAGTCTTGTTGTTCATTGCTACGTCCATTTTTTGTTGAATACTTAAGGTTTCCAAAGTGTATCTTTTGTTATATTTCCTCTCTTTGTGCAGTATTTTTACATTTTCCAGATCAGCTGTGTGAGAATAATCCAAACAATGTTGAGCTAATGCAGTAGATTGTCGTCCTTTTTAATATCAGTTTCATGTTCAGCTACTCTTATGCCCAAGTTCCTTTTTGTTGTCCCGATGTAAACGTCTCCACAGCTTTCATGTACGTTGCCATTACATTTGATTTCATATAACGGGTGTTTTTTTTAGAGGTATATAGCTTCGAGTTGAAATAAAACACAAGAAAATCGTTTTAATGTCCATCAATTTGGCTTTATTGGAAGGATAATTTTATGCCATTAATGTTTAAATATGATTTCGGGCATGTGGCCGCCGCGGCTGGCTCGAATAAAGCCAATTCTACAGGTCCAATTTTCAACCACTTTTTCGAGCATATGGGGCCGTATGTTGGCAATAACGCCACGATTGTTGGCTTCCAAGTCCCCTAACGTTTCTGGTTTGTTGGCGTAGACGAGCGACTTCACATATCCCCAAAGAAAATAATCCAATGGTGCCAAATCACACGATCTTGGTGGCCAATTGACAGGTCCATTCCGCGAAATTATGCGCTCATCGAATGTTTCCTTCAATAAATCGATTGTGACGTGCGCTGTGTGGCATGTAGCGCCGTCTTGTTGGAACCACAACTCATCCACATTCATGCCATCCAATTCGGGAACAAAATAGTCGGTTATCATGGCTCTATACCGGTCTCCATTAACGGTAACTGACTCTCCAGCATTATTTCGGAAGAAGTATGGCCCAATGACTCCACCAGCCCATAGAGCACACCAAACAGTCAGTTTTTGTGGATGTAATGGCGTCTTAAGGGTCTCATGTGGATTCTCTTCACTCCAAATGCGGCAATTTTGCTTGTTGACGTAGCTATTCAACCAAAAATGAGCCTCATCACTGAACAAAATTTTGCGATGAAAATCAGCATCGAGAGCAATCTCATTTTCGGCCCATACACCAAAATCACGACGCATTGCATGGTCTCGCTGCTTTAATTCTTGCACAAGCTGGATCTTGTAAGGTCGCAAGCCAAGATCTTTGCACAAAATCTTCCATAAAGTTGATGGACAAAGCTCCAATTGCTGTGCACGGTGGCGAATCGATTCATTCGGGTCCTCTTCAACACTTTGCTCTACAGCGGCAATTGTTTCTTCGGTGCGCACTGTTCGACGTCTCTGCGGATGCGTATTATCACATAGAGTAAACGTAGTGCGAAAACGATCCATGGTTAACCGAATTAATTGCTCTGATGGACGATTATGTCGACCATAAAATGGACGGAGCTTGCGGTAAACTTCGCGAACTGAACCATTATTTTCGAAATAAATTTGCACGATTTGCAAGCGTTGTTCTTTTGTCAACCTGTTCATGATGAAATGGCAAACCAAACTAAATATTAATCACTTGACAGCTGACAAAATGGCCGCCAGTTAAAAAAGTGATGCCAACTTAAAGTTCTATACCTCAATAAAAAACACCCATTACTACATTGCTTTGATCTTTTTTATTTATTTTTGTTTTTAGATTTGTGAACAGTGTTTTTGTTGTTTTGTTTGGTTTATGTGCAAATATAATTCCTTCTTCATTAATTATCTCTTTTATTTTATTATTCTCAGTGAGCTTTGGAATATACGATAAGCTTACATATTTAGTGTTGCCAGATGTTGTTTTCGTGTTATTATTTTTTGTTTCATTATGTATTGATTTTTCTATAAGGCTATTGATCAAGTATGTCGGATAATTATTGTTTCTAAGTATTTCTATGATTATTTTAATATTTTTATCTTTGAATTTGTTATGACATGTATGTAACACTTTATTAATAAAGTTTGAAATTGTATTTATCTTGTGTTTAATTGGCTGTGTTGAATTATAATTTATTATTCTGCCTGACGATATTTGTTTCATGTACCAATCTGTTAGAATTCTGTTCTTGTGTCTAATTATTCTCATGTCAAGGTAAGGCAGCGAATTGTTTATTTCCTTTTCAATTGTAAATTTTATTTTGCTATGATAATTGTTAAAGGCCTCCATTATGATTTTTTCGTCCTTTCTTTTTACAATGGCAAATAAGTCATCTACATATTTTGTTAATAGTTTGATTTCTATATTTTTATCACTTAGTTCATTCGTTGTTTTATCTAAAAGAGTATCTAACACAATGTCGGCAATAGTTGGAGATAGAGGGTTTCCCATTGGCATTCCATATGTTTGATTATATATTGTGCCTTCATATATGAAATAATTGTTTTCGTTTAAACAAAATTGTAGCAGTTTTGAAAATTGTGTTTTTGGTATTTTGGTGTGATTTTTTAAAATTTCCCATTTCTCCATAATATTTCTTATAGCTAAATGTATTGGTATGTTAGTAAATAACGATACCACGTCCAATGATACAAAGATTTCGTCATCGTCCAAAATAATATCCTCTAATCTTGTTTTAAGCTCTATTGAATTTTTTATGTTAAATTTTGTTGATATCACATTCTTCAAAATAACTCCCATATATTTAGACAGATTGTAGCATGGTACTTCCATAGACGATGATATTGGCCGTAAAGGCACGTCTGGCTTGTGGATCTTGGGCAAGCCGTATAGTCTCGGTGCTGTAGCGTGATCCGAAAACAGTTTAGATTTTTCAAATTGGGTAATATATTCTTGTTTGTAAAGATCCATTATTAATTTGTTGTTTTTTCGCTGGAGATTCTGTGTGGGGTCTGTACGTAGTGCTTTATACGTTGTTTTATTTTCTAGAAGTTTGTTCATCCCTCTCTTATAATCCTCTCTATACATAATCACAGTTTTATTTCCTTTGTCAGATTTAAGTATAACTATATTTTCCTTATGTCTACGTAATAGTCGTTTGGTGTCTTCATATATGTTGAGTATAAATTTTTCTTTTGGGTTGTTTTTTGAAGTCCTCTTGTATGTTAGTATTCTATTTGTTATCCTGGATCTTCGAAATTCGTTTAAACAATGAAACGAAATTCGTTTAAACAATGAAACGATTTTCTTAGAGATTGTAAGATTTCATATAAGTGACCTTCTTCGAGAAGTTTTGGGAAAAACTTTAAAATTTTAATGTTTTTCTCATTTTTATCGATTTTCCCAAGTTCGTTTGTTTTTATAGAGTACATAAATTTTTATCAGAAATCTAATTCATTTCATCTTATTCTACACCCTTTTAGGTACCAGAATCTACTCTTAAGTCCAAAGCCGTTTTTTGACACACTAGATCCCTTTCCACGGATAAGGTCACATATACAATGTAATTGCTCATTGTATTAATGAAAAGTTTCATTGTTTAAACGAATTTTCTTTTTTTACATACTGGGTAGAGTGATATTACTTCGTGCTAACCTAAATAGAAAATGAAAAATGGAAAGACAAAAAATTAATAGTGATACTCACAAATGTATTTACCAAAGGTAAATCAGTAATTGTATACACAATCATTAAACATTTTACGTTAAATAGCTGATGTTAATAACAATCTCTACCCCAGTAGATAGACATGGGTGCTGATGAAGTGCGTGGCTGCACAGAAAAATATCGATATTTCCTCTAGCCAATAAAGTCTAGGTTATATTTTCTTCTCTTCTTTAGAAACTCACATTAATTAATAAAAATAGTTCTTTCAATAAGAATTTTGAAAATACTTAACTTAAGCCCGATTAAGAAATTATTTCTGATTTATGCTTTATTTATTTATTTATTTTTTTAACACTACGCGTGCGCTAACGATAGCTTACAAGCGAAACACAATTTTTATGAATATAATAATGCAATTATTAAATTCAAACATTACTTTGTTTACCGTAACAAAACTAATGTTTAAAATAACAATCAACGACCACACATTTGTTTCAGAGAACATAATATTGTTTTCTCAAATATTCTACAACCATATCTTTTCCCTGCGCGTAGCATAAGCCTTAAATATTTATATTAAAGGGAATTTTAAATTCTGCCTAATCCTTAACAAAATAAAATTAAATATGAAAATAGTTTCTGACCATTCCTTCACTGTTCCCACATTCATTTTATTTTATTGCTGACAAGCAAATAAAAACTAGCATTTTTTTTTATTGAAATAATTTTGCATAGATAGACATGAAGGGAATTTAAATGGAAAATTTTTGTAAAAATAATAAATAATTTTATTTTATTTAAGTCCAATAAATTCGTTGAAACAAAAGTTGTTAGTGAAAGCGTTAAATGAAATAAATGCAAATGAAAAAAAAAATTACATTCTTCTATGTTTCTAGCTGGCGGGTGTTTCTATCTATTTCCGCCAAATGCTGCGCCATAACAATCATTTCAATTTTTTAATTTTTGTTTGTGAAGAAATTTGAATATATGTACATATATACATACATATGTACATATGTTTGTATATATGTTTGTATATATGTGTTTGTTTTATATTGTTTTGAATTTAGATATGCATGTAACATTTCGTTGTAAATATGTTTGTAATGCTCGTATAGTCTCTAACCTGTTACTTCCTGTCTAAGGATATTGAGGTTAGCACACAAATAAACTTACATTTAAATGTTTCGTGCTTATGTTAGTGTATAAAAGTATAGTAGCTCTAATTGTGCTTGTAACTTAAATTTACCATCAAATTGAGCTTAAATGATAAAACCTATTTTATTTTATATAATTTTTCTAGATTGCTTCTGATATACGAATTCGCTTTCTTGAGAAAAACAATTTTAAATTGTTTCGTACTATTTACTTTAACAAGTTTCATGCTCTTTTAGAAGCACATTAAACACCCTTAAGCTCATTAAAATATTTTAAAGTAATTTATTAAACAATTTATTTGAATTTTCACAAATAGCACAAGTAAGTATTGTTGGTAGAATTTATGTATATTATTAAAATTCCTTAACATTTCATTAAATCCAATTAGAATATAAAAGGATAAGAAGCTTAGGGAATATGTATAAAGGCACAGCTAGCTTGTCAGCTTGTGCCATTAATCGCTTATAGTATGATGAAATAATATTTTTGTATAAAAACTGTTAGTGTTTCTCAGAATAATTAAAATTTTTCAAGTTCTAACTGTGTACATACATATGTATCAGAGAAAGACTAAAATTTATATACTGTGTGAGCTAAAATCCCACGCATGAGTATAAAAATACTCTGACTATTAATCGGATAAACATGCGTATATACAGAGCTATTTTATTTACGCAAGCAAGCAAATAAAGCACGTTTTCCAACAGTCACACATACACCCGCACATTTTCCATTCCATTTTATATACAGGATCAGCATTTTTTTTCTTGACCAATTAAATATATAATGCCTGAGTATAAACATACTCACACTGTAAGTAGGGGGGATATAGAGAGAGAGAGAGAGTCGATGCGTTTGATACGCATGTGCTTTTTTATATTTAGCTATATTGTGTTTTAAATTTTGCACAAAAGATAAAAACCTTTTTATAAAAAAGATTTTTGGTTTAGAAAAGGTTTTCCATATAAAATTTGTTTTATAAATACTTCATTGAACAAAATTAGTTATTAATATTTTTATGAATAAGGCCTACAACAGAATAATATGAACAAGGTCTAAAACAGAATAAAAAAAAAAAATTTAAGCAATATTTTAAATACATAGAGGAAAACTTGTAAGCACTAGCATTAAATTATTCTTGAAGAAACATTAACAGAAATTTTCTTGAAACCCCTTGCACGCAGTCTTCAAGTAAAGCAATTCTCGCGTATAAGTGAAAAATTTTGCATTAAAATTTAGTTTCTTGTTAATTTTAATAGTTTTTGATTTATTTCCTCCCTGCAGGAGAATAGGCGACAATTGTCTAAAAGCTACTAGTATGTATAATTACTAGAATAGCTAGAACTAGTGCAAAATGGGGTAAAGTTGTTGTGTAAAATTACTAGTGCTGATGAGTACTAGTATATGAAGTAGTACCAAGGCACCAAATTGCAAAATAAATTTTAACTGTCTAACAGAGCTCTTGCACTGTATGAAAATTGGTATCACATGATTACTAAAATTTTAGCTGGATCTAAAAGTAATCATAATTAAATAATAATAATTACCCTTTTGTATTTCTGAATTTTGATAAATAATTGCAAATTTTAACTAGCTTTGTCACTGAGTAACAAAAGGAATAAAACCACCAATTTTATAGAATTTTTCTTTACAAAAGAACTGGTAATAAACTAGTCCTAAACTAGTATTAATGGTACTAGTAGTTTTCTAAACACACTCAATGCTAATTTGAGCATTAGGATAGTATAGGAAGGTTTAAAGTTGGGAACTAGTGGCGGTGATTTCTGTACTACTAAAATACTAGTTGGACACCAGTTCGTTCTCCTGCAGGGCTTGTACTGAAAGTTTATTTGCCTTTTGTGGGGGATGGATGCATGTTTACTTGGCCGCCATAACGGAAATGAACGCTAATAATTTCCATTTCATTCCGTTTTCTTTTTATGATTTTTCTTTTGCACAAATTGTGCAAATGAACAGCTTCCGTTTGTGATTTGTTGTGCTAAAGTATGAAATATTCGAAGATGCAAGTTTCAGTTTGCTTGAAATTAATGAAATTGTTACTTGCAGACATTTATATCCTTATTTATTTGTAGAAAATTACATTTTGCTCAAGCAAATTTATGGCTGATAATATTTGTGTGTGGTGGGCTTTCATAAATTAAAAAAAAACTATTTTAAATTAGGTCTGTTCATTTTCTTTCCCAGCAGAAACTAGCAACGAGAGAGTAAAACAGAAATTTACAAAATTATTCTCCCAGATACGAAAAAGTAAATGAACGCTTTACTTGTAAAAACTTCATATCAGGACCATGGATGGAAATCATGATACAATTGTACTTTTTCTGATGTATTTTGTTTGATAATGTTTTAAATTGAAAATTTTTCTAAAAATTGAAAATTTAATATGAAATACTTTACACAGTTTGTCCCTGTCCATACTTGCAATTTTTGTTGCAGCAATTCTTGAGTGTATTGGTGAGAGAGATGAGAAGATTGGGGAGGGGTACATAGTTTCATGTGCTCGGCAATTCTCTTTTGAATTGAAGTTCGTAATTGTTAATTTCAAGTTGTTAGTTGTATTTGACGTTTTTTATAATTTTATTTTTTCAGTTGTATGAAAAACAAAAAAATGTAACAAAAAGTAAATATAATTGCTAATTTTTCAAGGAAATTTGTGGTGTAATAATTTTTTTTAATGCATAATTGCAATATTAGAATTTCATAATGTGGATACTTATGCAATTTGAGAGCAGAATTTTAAGAAATTGCAGCAACAAAAATTGCAAGTCTGGACGAGGACTTTCAAGTATTATTCAATATTTTTATGCATTTTTCATACATTTTTAATTTTATTCTATTAATATACGTACACCGAAAGAATTTTGCTTCATAAATCTAGCGAAACAATTTCATTAAATTTTTTTCACAAATCTAATGATAATTTCACAAATCTAATGAAAATTTCACGAATATTGTGAAAGAATTTCATTGGAATTGCTTCATTGGTATTTTATTTTCGTAACAACATTTCATTATGACAATAATATTTTCTAATTATTAAGAAACCCTTATATATTTAAGAAATATTTACAGTTGCTGCTTAAAATAAACATATATGAGTACAACTTAAATCAATTAAGTTATAGATTAAATTGTTTGTTTCAATGAAGTTATTTCATAGCATTGATGACTCTGTTTAATACATCTGACGAAGTTTTCATTAAAATAATTTTAACGAAACTGGTATCTTCAATCCAACGAAGCGTGACGTTGGTTGAATTTTAATGAATTTTTTCATTGGATTAATGACGAAATTCATAGAACTTATGAAAAACATTCTTTCAGTGTATACAAAAATGCGACTTTCCATTTCTGATCAGATATGAGAAACAAACAAAATTCTTTAACAATAAAATTGAATTTTTTATTAAAGAAATGCACATTTTTCAAAAAAAAAAAAAAAAAAAAAAAAATAATAAACACAGAACAGCTGTCTGGATAATTCTTGCAAGTAAAAATTTTATCAGTAATATTTTGTAAGAATTTTTTATTCTCTCAATTTTTTCTCTCTTTTGACACTTTCTCCTTGCAAACATTTTGAATTAATGAAAACTTTCCAGTAACAATTGTTACAAATTCGTAACAATTTTTAGTAAATGAACAAACCTTTTGTATTAATATGTACATATATATACGATTATGTTTTTATTTTATAAGCAATGTCAGAGATTTAAATATATTAAAACAAAAATTTAAAATTTAAATTCCTTCTTGAATTCAAGTTAAATTATAGAACGAACGTATACTTTCGAAGTCCTTGAACAGGATATAACTTTGTTTTATTAATTCCTAACTAAATTGATTTAAAGTTTTTCTAATTTCTTTATTTGGTTTGATCAATATATAGCAAATTATTTTAATAAAGAAACAATGTGTTTTCGTTTTATTAAACTTTAACTTAGATTTACGGATTTTGTGATAGATCCTTCTTCAGTAAAAATATTAATTGATTTTTGAATTTTAGTAATTGGATACAGAATAAAGCTTTTTTTCTGAACACATTCCATTATTTCAAAAAAATACGCTTAAAAACAAGAGTCTAGGGCTGAAATCTGGAAGCAGATGGTAAGAATCTCTCATAGCACAGTGCTGTAAGATGAAAATAAAAATTGCAATAAGTAGGAGAAGTCGAGTTTTCGAAATCGTACCTTGTGAAGTCTTTAATTGAAGCAGGGATGGAGAGTATAAAAAACTTTATGTTTGTAACTTTCTTAAAATGTATATATTTTTACACACCCGAGGTAGCTAGCTCCTACCCGCTGTAGCTTCGTCATTAGTTCTGCTACAGATTTCATAATATATGATGTTAAAATATTTACTCTTCCTCTATAATAATATAAATTTTTATGCAAAGCCATTTATTACTTTAGAAGTTCAATACTTCTTACCACTTCTTTTTTGATTTTGCACCACTGTGCATTGTTAACACTTTTACGATTCTTAAAATCGTATTGTTTGAAATATTTTCAAAACAATAACAACTCATGATAGTACAATTATTATATAATCAAAACATTTCTTTTTTATTAAATAGTATTTATAACATTATAATTGTTGTTGTTTGTATTTTTCGTCTGCATTGGATAATGCTTTTGTGTAGTTGTATGTTTCTTAATAAGCAAAACGTATAACTATAAGGTTATTGTTATGCTTTGAACGCTTACGTAATAATATTTGATTTGAGTTCAAAGTTTTCTTTAAACAATTTGTTTCATAAAATAACAAAATTTAAAAATTTTAAAAGCACGCGATGTATCGAACATAAGAACACTTTCGATCAAGTCACCTTTCAAACAGAAAAAAAACTAAATAAAAATCTGTCTAGCCATTTGGTCTGCACGTGGTCTCGTACATACGCAAAAATACACAGACACGCACTACAATCTTATACCAACCCTTTTTTGTAACATCATCAATATTTTTATATTAATGATTTGATTAGGATAAAGTTCGTATCGCTCTGTAAGCCAAATTATTTGTGATAATTTTTAAGAAACAAATAACACCAAGGTCAATTTTAAATATTCTGAGAAGCTTTAGCAGAATTGAACAACATGCTGTTTCTAAAGGCCGCCTTACCTTAACCTTTTGTTTTAGCTTAAAAGTATTTATTTTAATAGTATAAAGCAAATCGTTGCCATTAAATTAAAAAACTTAATTTCCTTTACGATATAGTAAAATTGCATAACTAAATAATGTGAATATGAAAATCTTCAATTCAAATTATTTCGATTTCTTTCTTCCCTCTTTTTATTTGGCAATTTTTCAAGTATTTTGTCAACATTTTGTGGAAAATTTTCTATGCCAAGTATTATGTAAATTATGAATATCTTTTCAACTTTGAAGCATCAAAAAAAAAAAAAAAAAAAAAAAAAAAATAGAAGCGTGCTCTTGTTCTTTGTGCAAGAAATATAATATAAAACGATTTTTTTAATTTGTACATTTGCCAGAATTGCTGACAAAAATCCATTCTGAAACTTAATTCTCTAACTTTTTTTGTAATTTTAATTCAAGTATCATAATTCTTTTAACACTTTAGCAATTGTATAAACGTCGTTAAGAAGGAAATGACAAACACTTAAAATAAAATTTAATTAAAATTGTTCCAGAAGCATTGCGGTAGATACTTAATATTAAAGTGTAAAAAGTGTTTAAATGACAATAAAATATTTATGTGGCAAAGTAAGGTGAGACTTTATAAAATCTTTATGAGTAAAATTTTCTTAATCAAGTAGAAGCTAAAACAGTAAAATTTTATTGCGTAAATAATTGAAAAATTTATTTTAATAGAGATACAAAATTTTTATCAAAGAGGATTAAAAAAGCTCTTGCTTCATACGTTCCTAAAGAATTACCAACTAATTGTTTTTGAAATATATTAAAATTTATTTTTTTTTTAATCTGTGCAACAAATGAAGACTTTTGAAAAAAAAAAACACGTGGACAGGATAGTATACGTTCGATAGTACTACCAAAGGATAATAAAACCCTACACCCAGTTTCGTGATTTTGGTGCCCATTTTTTTATGGGTACCTACTAGGGTGATCGATTATTCGACTTTTTCCAGAAACCGGTTTTCGAATAGTTCGAATATTTGAAATTATGAAAAACCCGGTTTCGGTTTTTACAATTCAGGAAAAACCGGTCAACCGGTTTTTTTAAGTAAACAATTATTATACAAAAGTTTTGATTTTAAATTGCTTTATTAAAAAAAATTCATGTAAATACTATAAAACAATATACTTACATATGTATAGTACATAAATATTTATATATAATATACAGTTGAGGAATAAACTCTACATACAACCATAATTTTTTGGGTTTGTGGAAACTTGGGAAGAAATTGAAAAAATTTAAGAAAAATTGCAAAAATATTAAAAATACATAGGAGAAGAGTCTACATACAGGCATAAAATACATGAAAAAATACGTGCAAAATGTTTGATGTCGTCAACTTGTTTGAAAATTCTGTGATTTCCGTTACCAAGCCGTCAACAAATGGCACCCAAATATGGTCTATTATGTTGTTATTATAATTATTTTTTAATATTTTATTTTTTGTATAAACATATGTATATCGAGCCATAACCGCTAAAATAGCTTAAGCGACACATTTTTCGGACTTCGTTTTTTGTACGAGAAACGACTATTTACGATCGCAAATAATCAATTTTGATTAATAATTGAAGTTCGAAAATTATGTCGCGTAAGCTATTTTGGCGGTTATGGCGCGATATATTAGCAACCTAAATATTGGCATATTTAATTTTTTGAATTTCTTCCCCAGTTTCCTCAAACCCCAAAAATTATGGTTGTATGTAGAGTTTATTCCTTAATGGTATACATGTGCATATGAATGTATGGACAAGGTGGATATCTACCTCTATATAAAATATGAAGAAAAATGGCAACAAAACTAAAAATCACTTTTTGCAACTGTATTTTGACATCCATTGCACACCATAAGGCCAATTAAATTCGCCTCTGCTATTATCTCATAAAATAATTTCTCTTAAATTTTACGTTTCAGTAAATGATGCCATGCTCTAAAAAAGCTTTGAGCTTTTACACTAAAAAATACTTACGAAAATCAATAAAACATTCAAAATGTACAAATCGAAAAGTATTCGACTCAGCCGGTTTTTAAATTGTAAAAAAACCGGACTATTCGCCATTCGAAAAATCAACATTTTGAAAAAACCGACAATCGTATTTTGAAAAAACCGGCCTTTAAAACCGGTTGAAAAACCGATTCGATCACCCTAGTACCTACAGATTTTGAAAGGCAGAGCGCCCTCAAAAGATGGTGTCATCAGTTTTTGGCCAATAGTTTATTCAGACTGGGTTATAGCGCTTAATTCAATTAAAAACATAATTAGTCAATAAAAAATGTATTTGAGTCAATTTAATTTTGTAATTAATAAAATTTTTAAGCAAATATTTAATTGACTTAAATACATTTTTAATTGATTTATGACTTTATTTTCAATTACAGTTGGTTATTGCCAAAATAAATAATTTTTAAGCAAATGTTTAATTGAGTTAAATACGTTTTTAATTGATGTTTGGTTTTAATTTCAATTAAAATTGTTTATTGCAGGAATATTTTTTCTGTGTATATATGGTATTAATGTAGCTGAGAGTTCATTGAATAAATTTTATTAAAATTTTACGCGAAAAAACTAATTGTTTCGTGAACTTTTTGGCAGAAGTTAAGGAAAAGTTTTTTTTTTACTTTTTTCGGAATAACTGACATGAACTCTTTGGTCACCAAAATCGCCAAACTGATTACAGAGATTTACTACCCTTTGGTAGTACCATTGAACGTATATATATACATACATACATATACTAACAGTTTTTACTACCGCTTAATACAAAAACTAAATATAGGTTCTGAATTTTAGATAATACTATTGGAGTTGAGAGTTTATGCTTCACTTGTTAGAGCCGAATCTGATTGAAATTTCGTTTGTTTTAGAGTCTAAGAACCTACAATTTACATGACTGCAGAAAATCTCTCTTATATTGAAAATATCACTAATGTGTATTAGAGGGCTGCGTAAACAGCCTTGAACTGTAAATACGACTTGTTTTTTAAATTAATTGTCGTAGCATGTATTACATTAAACACGATGGATGTATTGATAAACGTGTATGTGAGTGTTTGCAAGTGATGTCGAGAAGACTTCTTGTTTGTAACAAGCAATCAAAAGAAGTAGTGTTGATGCGTGTATGTTTTTTATTTTGCATATTGTACGTTTGAGTGTTCGACTAAGATGTAGATGGTAAGCTATTATGTGTTTAAGGGTGGTTTTTTAAAGCAAGCTCACACAACTAATGTCAATGCATGTGTACGTTTGTATGTGCGTAGAAAAATAAAAGCTCATACACACAACGTGTGTGTGTATGCACTTGCATGGCGTTTGTATACGCCCCCATGCGTATGAAGTATGAAGAATTTTCCTCTTTACTCCTATGCCTGCAATAACTGAAACAAATGTCTTGCCAACAGTGTTTTTAGCATTTTTTTGTGAAAAATTTTTCTGTAGTAAGGCATTTGAAAAATCCTTTATGTCTTAAAAGTTCTCGTAAGTGGTCTTTTGCAGGGGTCTAATGTGTATCTGCAATTAATATTTGTTTGCTGAAGTGTTTACCACCTGGGACTTCACCTACTTTGAATTGGCTGTAATTAATGCAGTCTGTTTTGCCAAATCACTTTGCACGGATATAGCGTGCAACGACAAGTTTTTATCAAAATGGGTGCTATGTTCGGGTAATGTTCAGCGTGTTTGAACAATTTTACGGTATCGAGCGCTATTGGTCGATGAAAGTAATAGTCAGAATTGCATTATATGCATGTTGCTATGCGATAGAATGGCGCTAGGCGTCATACAGTTATTGCTACATTGATCATTCTGCGTCTGGTCATCTCAAGTTGATGATGTATGAACTGGACATTTCGGATATGCGCTAGGCAGCAAAGATGCGGGGGCCATTGGTACGATGTTGTATTACATACATAATGTTATTGATGGTTCTTTAAAATCAATAAAAATTTCGTATACACATATATCTCACACATACTTGGTTTTATCTAAATTTAACTATGGGAAGCTCTTACTGAAATACACTTTATTAAAGTGTTTATGCAAGAGCATACATATTACAATGAATTCATCATGATGCACTACAATATCATTAATTGCATTTTATTTAACAAAAATATGCTTATGTTTGCTTGCTTAGGTTCATACATACATAAAGGCATGTATACATACATACGTGTGTATATTAGGGATGTCGTTATTTGTATCCACACGCAAACATATGTATACATATATAAATATGAGGCCAACGTCCCTATCCCAAAATTTTGGCAATTTAAAGTAGTTACATCAAAACAATCCATAGTTCCAGATGGGTCTTACGGTTCACGTAAAACCCTTCTGGAATCAAAATTCACGATATCTTTGTTGATAGGAGAGATGAGTGATACCGTGAATTTTTAATAATGTTGTTCCTAGTGAACGTGAATTGTAAATGACAGTGATCACTTTTGTTATTTTGAGAAATAAATACTGATAAGTTAAAAAAATAAAAAAAATCTCGACTACATAAAAACAACTGAAAAGGAAAAAAAAGAAGTCAAGTAGTGCGAGAATTACAGGCTTATTATGACCAGCAACTGGTTGAAAAGTGCAAAAATTTGTAAACTAATGCTTTAAACACATTCACCACTGCAAGCCACCGACTACCAAATGTCCAGGATAGAATAGGCATGTTTATATGATAATGATTATTTTGAAGACTGTAAGGCAACAGGGCGACAGGTTGTTCTTTATGATTTTGTCGTTTTAGTCCAAATAAACTAATTTCTATTTCTTTGGCTACAATGAGAAAATTCAGTGTTGCCAGTATAATACAAAATGTTGAATGAATGATTTTGTACAATTATTTCATATTATTTAACAGAAACAATATCGAAAATTGATGTTTAGAATAAATTGATTCAATTTTGTACTTTTACGTGAAATAAGTACATTTTAAGAGAGTAATTAATATTTATAAACGCAAATATATAAAAGTGGTAATACTGAACTATGTATTTGTTCTTTAATATCAACTGCAGATGGGGTTGCTGCCGTCTCCAAAATAATTAAGTAGCCGGCTACGAGGCGACAAATGCTGCTAGCGGCATTTGAAGTCGTGTGCTCGTGTAGCCTGCTGTGGTGAATGTGTTTAATGCATAATGTTGAAATCTAAACACACTCATCAAATTGATGAAGCACTTCCGCTATCGCTAGAGAACTAAAATTTGGTACACGAGTAGATCTAGGTGAGCAATGAACCAGAAAAATCTGAAAACACGGAAATTTTAACCAAGGGGTTAAATTTAGTGTTTTTTATGGAAATTGTTAAAATTTTAAGTTTAAAAATTTTTTAAACGCACTAATAATCCCAAATTAATATTTTACTTATTAAGTAAAATATTTTTTTTTATTAAAAATACATTGAGATTGATTATTGAGGGGTTTAGCTGGAACCTATGCGTATTTTACTGTTGCTAATGCAGACCATCAGGGAACCTTTACCCAAAGTTTCTTAGAACAACTAGAGTTATTATGTTATAAACCTTCATTTAAACAAATGAGAAGCTCAACAACAAATAACAAAGTTGAAACAAGAACTCAATAATCAACATGTTTTTTTATTTTCTTACTTTACCATTAATATATTGGCCGACTTTGTTTTTTGTTTCAACTTTGTTATTTGTTGTTGAGCTTCTCATTTGTTTAAACGAAAGTTTATAACATAATAATTCTAGTTGTTCTAAGAAACTTTGGGTAAAGGTTCCCTGATGATCTGCATTAGCAACAGTGAAATGCGCATAGGATCCAGCTAAATCCCTCAATAAAATTTTTACACTTAAATCAATTATTTCTGTTTCAAAAAATTTTATAATTGTCCCAATTAAATTTTGTTGATTGAATACAAAAAAGTTTAATGTTTGTATGGATGTTAGCAAATATGCAAACATACAGACGAATATTAAACTTTTGTACCATTATTAAAAATTTAACAAATTTTTTTATTGTTTGAATTAACTTTGTTTAATGAAAAAAAATATTTTAGTTTGTGTTTGTGCTTTTTCATGTTTTCATGGAAGTGTGTCAGCCTGTTATTATAGAAGTACCAATTTCGAAGCATGACAGCACTGTAATTTGAAAAATAAAATAAGAACACACACCTACATATGTGCAATAAATGAATGAAAAATAATTTTCCCCGATAGCCTAGTGGATGTGTGATAGCCTGTTAAAATGGAGGTACCATGTTCAAAGCCTGCAGCGTAAGTTACGGAATTAAATAAATAAATAAATAATTATAAGTTTAAAAAAATGACTTTTTACTTTGTAAATTTTTTTTTACTTTTACTTTTTAAAATTTTATACAATCCAATTACTTTTATTAATTCATTCAACGAACAATTTAATGGTTTAAAATCTCTAAATTCAATTATTAATTTAATTGGACCAATTAATCATACGTTTAAAATAAACGCGTACTTTCAATTAACTCAATTAATTGATCTCAACAGCAAGAAAACCTCATTTTTACAAATTCATTAATTGATATTATCAATTTGCTTGCAGGGCGAAAATCAGTACAGGATTTAATTAATAGTACAAATTTCTAACTAAAATATTAATTAAAGTTGATTTTAAATTTTTTCTGTGCACGCTCTAACCCATTATTTTATGCAACTATGCCACTTTCAACTGGCACACTGATCATTAATAGAAATAAGACACACTAGAAATTTTAAGTTTAAAAAGTCTTATCATAGAAAATTTTTCAAAAAGTAGTCAGTTCCTGTGAAAAAAGGCCAAGTTCCTATCAAAAATTTCGGCCATCAAAAGCAGTGAGATATAAATTTTAACCAAGTTCTTGTTTGGCACAATACCTAATACAGAAATATGATATACGTTACATAAATTTGTAATCGTAAGGGTATCATAGAATTTCTAGATAATCTGCTTACTTGGCAATATTTTTACCTTTCTAAAATGGAGAGAATAATGCGTATTTGTTCATTTGTTGTCACAACGAATCTGTTTTCTCTGTGTACTTATTTTAACAAATCGTCAAAATATAAAGAATATTTGAAACAAAATCGTCAATCGTCATTTTGGGAAATTTGTTATAAAAAATCGTCAAAACGACGTAAAATCATTATGTCTAACAACACTGATTAGAGGCAATAATCCGAGGCGCTCCTATGACTAAGTGGTAGCGATGCTACCCTCTCAGTCGAAAGGTCGTGGGTTCGATTCCCACACAGAGAAAACAAATTTGTTGTGAGAACCGAATTTGATGCCAATTGAATTTTGGCGGTTGCAGCAACTATCATAGAATTCTGCTATAGCGACTGAAATTTTCTTGTGGTACCACTATATTTTAATTATAACCCTCAACACAATAGTTGCAGCAACAGAAAAAATTGGTTGACAGTATGGAATTTGAAATAAATGTTATTCTTGCTACCGAAAATTTGGTTAATATAATTAAAACAATATCATAATTGCTACCTCTAAAAGAAAAACTGGCCTTCCTTGCTGAAATAAAAATAAACAATAAACTCATATGAAAATTCACAATTTAAGAAATTTATTATTTGACATACATACATACATATTGTCATAAATTTATTGTAATTGAAATTTATTTCCTGGTGGTGAATTATGTATGTATATACATTACTTCAACCACACATTTTGAAGAGCCACAAACCTGTTATCTTTTGCACAGACTTTCAAAAACCATTTGAGAATTCACAAATCATAATATCTTTGAAAGTCACAAAAGTTAATTTTTTAATTTGCTGCTATAAACTATGATAGTAAACTCATCCTCTAGTTAGTTGCAGCAAATAATTGAAAGTTTTTATTTTAATTTTAATATAGAACGACAATTTTTTAGTTGCTAATACCAAAAGTTGGTAGTAAAATCCAATTCATAATATTTTATTCGGTTGGGTTAACCAATCAGTTAATTAGTCATGACAAAAGCATACGCTCGGTTGATGCAATCAATTTAAGTATTGTCACAATCATATTTTTGTTACAATTATGCCCTTATGGCAACGAACATGGATTTTTTTTTTAGATTAACAGAAAATTGATAGCGTGAACTGAAATATAGTTAATGCAAATGATATTTTATTGGAATAACCGTTTTCAACCAATCTTTTTTCTGGGTGCACCACAGACTCTAGGTGTTTTTCGCAGAGCTAATAGCTTTGGGAGTTGTGTTTGTGCTTGTTAGATTTTATAAGTAGCGCCCAGAATTTAATGTCGAATTAAAAAGTCACCACAGGCGAAAATGAAGTAAAAGTTAAGCCATAAACAGCGATATGTTAAATGTAGTGAACAGACTTTGAATGGCGCCGCTATATAGAAACTTCATTGGCAAATCATTAAGTCAAGGGGGTGACTAGCACAACTTCTTTTTTTTCATATGGAGATCGATACGCTTTAATATGTACATATATATTCTACTTTCAGCTAAAAATATCTTGCAACTCCACGTTTCTTTTAAGTTCAAATTAAAGCAGAGTTTCACCCCTTTTACACACGGAAAGTTTACTTTGCAAAGTTTTAATTCAGCTGTGTGAAAGACAGAGGTAAGAATACTTTCTCTCTCTGTTTTTCTCTCAGCTGAATCAAGACTTTGCAAAGTAAACTTTCCGTGTGTAAAAGCGGTATTTAGTACTCTTGATTTTTTTTTAATTTGACCCTTTTATACATGCAAAATTTACTTTACAACAATGATGTCAGTTTCATGGCACAATTGTGCAAACTAAAATCACACACATTCTTATTCTCTTCCATTTAGTCGTCAATGAAACAGCGACGATAACACATTTGCAGCGGCTGTATTAAATACTTTATAGATACAGTGAAAGAAAAAAAATGGTATGCGAAAATATTCTATGATTAGTAATGCTTTTTGCGACATTCAATGTAGTTTATGTTACAAAACTTTTAAGGAAAGATATGAATATATATTAAAAAGTCATTTTGGTTTTTTTTGGAGAAGCTTTACTAAACTGCATTTAATATCAAAACTTAAAAGACCAATAACTTGGAAACTATTGGTCGCAGCCAATTTTTTTGTTTAATTTTTTCTTCTTATTTTTCAAGTTTCTATCAGATAAGCTATTTAAAAATTTATTTTTGGAATTTCTTCACAGTTTCCTATGAAAAGTTTATAGCGCCGTAACTGGGGAAATATGGGTCGCCCGCAACTTTTTTATTTAATTTTTATTCCTTATTTTTTAATTTTCTATCATATAGACTCCTTTTTATATATTTTGAGCTGCTTTACAAAACTGCATTTGTTGCAAATATTTATTTTTTTCGATGTACTTCAGAGACGAATGAGACAGCTTTTCTCACACATACAACTATAGTTTTATTTTTGACACCACTGCCTTACAACGTCGTAATTCAGCTGGGAGAGAGACAGAAAGAGAAAGTGTTTCTTCCTCTGTCTTTTTCTCAGTTGAATAAAAACTTTTTAAACTAAACTTTGCTTGTCTCAGATGGGGTCTTATAAGATGTTTTCATTCGATTCGAAACTCTATAAGTTTGGCAAAAAGTCAAACAAAAACAAATATTTCAAGATAAAGTGATATAAATATTCAAACAAAAAAATTATTTATGCAAATTAAGTCTGCACTAATATAATTTTGTTATTTGCCAACTACACTGGAAATTTTCATTATTGCACATACACATATGCATATATACATATATATATATAAATAAAGGGTCTACCTTTAAGGATTAATAAAGTGGCCCTTTAAGCGTTCACGCAGAATATCCAATGTGGCATGACTTGCGTGACAGCCTGGGCCATTTTGCTGAAACCACATGTCGTTTGTATCCATATCATCCAATTCTCCTCAAAAGAAGTTGGTTGCCGCAGAGCATACACTGAAGTGACACGAGACGCAAGTTAAGTGTGTATTCGGTCGATCTCGCTCACACAGCTATCAAATCCTTTTTACTGTTTCTTTCGAGTAATATTATTTTAACATAATTTCATTTTATAACGTGTGGTCTCATTAGCTGCGTGCTTTTTGTGAGTAAAAGGTAAAAATTAATATTTTTTTAATACTAATGGAGCATTTACACCTGCACAAAATCTAGCAGACTTTAAGCAAAATCTTTATGAAAAGCTACATAGTTTACACCAAGTTTTTTTTTGACATTTATCAAAATTTTTTATCTGAAATAAAACACATTAACTACAATATAGCCAAATCACACACTTTTTTAAGTACACAAGCTGACGTTTTAGTACAAATTTGAAAAAAAAACCATAGCTGCATTACTAAATTCTACTAGATTTTAAGTAGATTTTGACAAAATCTAGTAATGAAGTAAATTTGGATTTATATGGGAAATCTACTAGATTTTGCTCAGATGCAAACGCACTATAAGAATCTCTACCCAAGTAGATAGACTAGGGTGCTGATGAATTGCATTGCTGCACAGAAAAATATCGGTATTTCCCCTCACATTAATTAATAAAAATATTTCATTCAATAAAAGAATTGAAATTACTGAACTTAAGCCTGACTAAAAATTAATTCTGATTAAAAATTCACTATAGTTCAATTAAAATCTAAAAATGTCTCATTCTATAAGAATATATTTAAATTTTTTTTTTAATGTAACACTACAAATTCTTTAATTTAATTTTGTAAAAATGTTTTCTGTTGTTTGTTTGGACTATTTTGCTAAGAAATTAATAACAAACTCACGACATTTGTACCTCTTTAGCAGTACGCAAATCAGCTGATTTTAGTTTTTTTTTCAACTCTAATATCTTCTGTGTCATCGCTCTGTATTGCTCGCGACCGTAAAAGAGGCAAAATAGTGCGGAACGTTGCCCCAGCAGAGCACCAATTTTCATAAAAAAATTTCATCACTTGCACGTACCGTTGAACACCATATCTGTAAATAGTGATTTGGCAAACCAGGCTGCTTTTAACTGTCAAAATTCGGCAGTCCCTATTGGAAGACCATTTGCATATTCGTTTAAGCATACATACATACATACACATGTATATCGATATATTGCTATACAAAATTTTGTGGCAAATACACCGCGTATTGAAATATTGTTGAGCTGAAAGTTTTGAAAAATTTGCACATTTTCTAAAGTAAAGCATAAAGGTTACATTAAGTTATTTTAACGTTGAGAGTGAGCATAAAGCATAAATACGAGGGTTATTGAACAAAAAGACTAGTTTAGATTTATGCTTTATAGCTGAGTAATTGATGAGGGTGCTCTCAGGTACTGATTGTGTGTTGGGTGGTGGTGGGTGGTCTGCTTTATATCAAAATTTAAAACGAGCAATAAATTATTTCGTTTTATGCGTGTGTTAAAAGAAGAATGCATAGATAAACACAACAAGGATATATTTTTGGCAAATTTGAATAAATGCTGTTCTGCTTTTTTTTAACAGACTAAAGCTTGAGTTTCTGTAATATGCATGTGTTTACTGTGTGCTAGAGCGAAAGCACTCTAGTTTTGATTTTAATATTAAAATTCTAACAAACAACTGTACATTAGGGTGATTTTATAAAAAAAATCCTTTTTTTTTCTCAGAACCAGGTTTCAAAATTTTGTTTAGGTAAAAAATAGGCCTGTTAAAATATCAGCTCATAATATTAATGATGAGATGGTGCGCATCGCACTTTTCGACTTCCCATACGATTTACATGGTATGAATTGATTTTATTCAATCTGATTGTCATAAGTAAAGAACGGAATGTTCCACAGTAAGCTTCTTGGTACGCTTTTGTAGAAAATTGAACGTACATACATACTGTACATATATAACATTTATTATGCATACATGCTATTATATGTATATCTAATTGTTTCAATTAGTACGTATTTATGCAATTTATGAATGTTTTATTGTTGAAACGTGCTAATACTCGTATTTTGTACAAACTAATATGTGTAATTATTATGCTAAGGAATATAGAAATGTATGTTGATGATGTTGTGTTTACCCTAGAACAGCATAAATGTTAATAAATTATTTCGATATCAAAACTGTAACTCACAATTAATTATACAATTTTTAATATTTAGTCTCAACATTTTATATTTTACTTAATTACTCGTATGTTAGCGAACTTTCTATTAAGTGAGATATCGAGGCATTTTGTTTTAGCAATATAAATTTATTTAAGAGTTCTTGCTTGTAAGATAATTCATCAAATATTTGTAAAATTTTATTTTAGTCACTTTTCGACTACGAAAAAAAAAGTCCATGATCCTCACAAAAATATAAATGGGACAAAAGACCGATTTCTTTTACAAAAAGAGTGAGATAAAATTTTTGAACAAGTTCTTGTTTGGCACAATACCTATCACCGCAATATGCTATGCATTATATAAATTACCTAAGACTGTTTTTCTACAAAATTTCAGATCTCTGCTTTTTAATAATGCACTGTTGCAGCGCCTTCTGGTGTCGAATGAGGCGTATTAAATTTTGAAGCTGTGTTTAGTAGCCATTTTATTGGTTATTTTATTTTGCTCATGATTCTGCTACACAACGAAGGAGGGCACTCTGATGTTACATTAGGATTAGTATCTGCTGAAGTCGGTATAGTTTAGTGACCTGTACCTTATGCCTGCATCACATGAATTTTTCCCACAACAACTGATACAAAGGACACTAATGCACATGAGGAAAATACGTGGTTTTGTTATTTTTAATGACTGTGGACACCGGGCTCGATACCAGCACCATCGGTTTTGTAGTCAACGTGCTAACTACTTCAGCCAACGCCGCACACTGGCACATTTGAAGAGATGGCGGCCAAAAGTCTTCAAAAAAAATTTGTTTTTGTGTCACCGATTTAATTTTTTTTTATATAAAAGTAAACACATAGGAACCTCGAAATCCATAAATTTAAGTTTTTATTTCGATTACTTCTCTTCGAATAGGATGATCAAAAACGCGCTTTTTTAAGAGAAGCTGAAATTCTAAATATTTTAAAAAAATTTTGAACTTCAAGTGGGCATAACTTTTTTGGTTTTATATATTTTTGGAAATCAATTTTTTTCTTCACACAATATCATTTCTTAGCTTATAAAATAAATTAAAAAAATCGTGCCTTACTTTGCTGGAGTCCCAGATTTGGAGATTGTAATAAAGGTCTAAAATATACCCAAATCTCGATGTTCAGTGGAACGCAACTTTTTTTCTGCGAAAAACTTCGTAAAATGACTTATAACGTGTTATAGTACGTACTTTGAGCTGTTATTATATGCTAATTTTTTAAATTTATATTTGCATCTCTAGGAACTACAATGATTTTACTGCTTGCATGTCGGATATTTTAGGTATGGGAGTGCGGTATATCTACATGTGTTTGTGTGTGTATTGTGTGTATGTTTTTCTTTATTTCGAAGAAGTTTTATTAAGTCCCTATTTACACTATGCAAGTCTTATTGCTAAGCTGATTAGTTTCTTAGGAGAGAGAGAGAGACGGGGGGAAAAGAAACGTTGCTGTTCCCTGAAACTAATCAGCTTAGCAATAAGACTTGCACAGCAATGAAAAGGGTATAATAAAAGACTGTTATTATAATGCATTAAATGCATTTTTGTAATTTAGGCCATTAAAAAATGTATAGTTACATATAAGCGGGGGTAGGTACATGAGTTGTTGTATTTGGACTGACATCTTCGACCTTTTGTTATAACTTTATTGTGTACCCAGGTAGCTGCTGCTCATATAAAGGTTAAAATACGATAGACACATCAGGTTTTCTTGAAGCAGGTCTCTTTAATTCTCTTTTAAACCTGTCCGGTTGTTTAGACACACAGTTTGTGTTCAAGTTTTTAATGAGTTTTGAATATGAGAATGAAATAACAAAAGAGAATTGAAGTAACTTGTCGGTACAAGCATGTCTGTACTCCTCTTCTTTCTTCTTTCCTAACTCTCGTTGAAACACATACCTGCTTCAAGAAAACTTGATGTGTATAAAAACAGACAAAATTAATAAAGACGATCAGTATTGTCAAAACGATGGCTAAGTTCAGTTATAACGATCTTGGTAAAATTTATTTTGAACAAAAAAAAACGATGTTATACAGGGTGGGCCAAAAGAAACCAAGGGGTGTAAAAGTTTAATAACTTTTTTGTTTATTAACTTTTTTTTATTTTTTCTTTCAGATTATATAATATACAAAATGGAAATTTTTTTACACTAAGTATGAAAAATGATGTCTCTTAAATGACCACCGTTTTCAGCTTCGCACTGATGGGCTCTTTTTAGAGCATTTTCCATAACATCTTTCAAAACTTGTGGCTGTAGCGTTCGAATTTCTGCAACAATGTTTGCCTTGAGTTCAAGGATTGTCTCTGGCTTGTTCACATACACTCGCTCTCTCGATCTGGCGATCGCGCTGGCCAAATAATTTCCGAATTTCGAGAAATTATTCGCTCTCCAAAAATTTGACTTAAAAGTGCCATTGTGTCTCGGGCAGTATGGGCAGTGGCTCCGTCCTGCTGAAACCACATACCACGTCTGTTTTCAAGAGCAGGACGTAAAAAATTTTCTATCATAAACCGATACTGCTCTCCATTTACGGTTACAGCACTTCCATCTTCATTCTCGAAGAAGTAGGGCCCAATGACATTTTCAGATGTGATCCCACACCATACTGTACACCTGATGGAGTGCAATTGGCGTTGATGAATGGCTCTTGGATTTTGAGAACCCCAGAACCTACAGTTCTGCTTATTAACAAAGCCATTCAAATGAAAATGAGCTTCATCACTCATAATCAAATTTTCAATAAAGTTGATTTCATTTATTCATTTCTTATTTTCTGATTTTCATTTATTATTTTCATTCATTATAAATTCTCCAAGTGTTGTCTATATAATCTGAAAGAAAAAATAAAAAAAAATTAATAAACAAAAAAGTTATTAAGCTTTTACACCCCTTGGTTTCTTTTGGCGCACCCTGTATTACACATTTTAAAAGACCCTTATTTTGAGTTGTGCGACCATTTAAAAAAAAATTATTAATTTTTTAACGCGATTAAATAAACGGTATAATGAAATAAGGAAAAAATGTTTAACTGCAACAAACAATGGCTTACAAGCGAACTTGTATTTGAAAGCCAACCAAAACCAGCAAATGTGGACCGACCTGCCAGACCAGTTGAGGAGTGTAGTGAAAGGTCCCGAAGACGAAAGTTGCAAAGTATGAATGAAGAATTTTCTCAAGAAATAATTAAAGATACGTTTTTCCATCAACTAGGACCAACAAAAAATACAACTAAAAAAATTGATATAATAGAAAATGTAATGAAAGCGAGCCCCAAGCGTGTAAAAAGGATTTTAAAGTTCATTCCAACACCAACCGATGATAAAAAATTTACATCTGAAGAAGCATTTTCAATATTTCTGGACTTAAAGCTAACAAAATATCAGTATATGGAATTGCGAAAGCGGGCAGTTGGAAAACGTTGCTCCATTTATACAGAATATAGAGATTTGGTTTTAATTAAAAAAGATTGTTTACCACCACAAAATTCTATAAACATTACAGAAAGTTCAGCAGAGGTGGTATTGCAAGACATATTAAATCATACTGCGGAAAGATTGTTCAATACATTGGACGCAGATAATATTAAAAAGCTTGGTGACTGTAGCCTAACATTAATTTCTAAATGGGGATGCGATGGATCTTCTGGACAAAAGCGATATAAGCAGTATAATGCAGAAAAATATCAGATTCTGACTTATTTATGATATCTTTTGTTCCGTTAAGACTAAAAACAAATAACATTAATTTGAGCCATCTACTAGCCAAGAAACCGATATTGACATATGGAAAAACGAAACACCTTCCTCAACAAAATATTGCATACCAATTAAATTTGCTTTTAAGAAGGAAACGAAGGATGTAATATTAGAAGAAGTATCTAAACTTAAACAACAAATAGATAAATTTCAACCGATAACTTTGTTACTTAACGATCAAGAGATTCAAATAAATTATCAAATATTACTTACAATGATTGATGGAAAAGTTGTGTTATTTGCAAAAAAAAGTGCAAGCCAATTAAGTCAACTTCCAACAAAAGACACCACTTTCCAAGAAGCCTATGAGTTTGGCTTGTCCCCACTCCATGCTAAATTTCGATTTATAGAACACATATTAAAGCTAAGCTATGATTTAGATTTTAAAGGAAAAGTACGAAGTAGTGACGAAAATAAAGCCAAAAGAGAAGCAAAAAAGAAACACGTAAAAGATAAATATTTAGAATTGGATTTACTGATCGATCAGCCAAAGCAAGGAGAAGGAAACACAAATGTTGGCAACACAGCAAGAAAATTTTTTTCTGATCCTGAAACTGCTGCAGCTATTACAGGAGTAGATTTTGAATTAATAAAACGCTACAAAATCATACTGCAAGTAATATCATGCAATAAAAAGGTAAATGCAAGAAAATTTGGTCAGTATGCTAATGAAACAGCGAAGCTATACAACGAAATATATGATTGGAGGAATATGCCATCGAAAGTCCATAAAATACTATATCATGGGGAAAACATTATTCAACACAATATGCTTCCGATTGGAGATCTTTCTGAAGAAGCGCCAGAAAAAAGGAACAAAGATTATAGATATTTTCGCGAGCACAACACAAGAAAGATATCTAGACATAGTACCAATGAAGACCTCTTTAATATTTTACTGTGCACTTCTGATCCATATATCTCCAGCATTCGACAAAAATGGAGTTCCACCCCCATGGAATTGGACAAAGACGCCAAGCAGCTCCTTGAAGATGAATAGGAGACATACTTAGATGAAATTTTCACTAAGACAGTTAAATGAAAAATGTATTCTATACAAATTAACATAAAAATTAGAGCAAAAAAGCACAATAAATATTAAAAAATTTATAGAAGAAATTTTATTTTATTTGGAATAAAAAGATTTTCTTAGAATTTATGGTAAAACCTTTTTTCGGATATGGATCTCCTACATATCTGTTATGGATCCATGTTTAAAATATATTTAAACTGTTCATATAATAATAACATTTAAAGCTGTCGAAATTACATTTGTTAGTGAATTATGATCACCAAGGCTATTTTACGAAATTTGACTTACAAGGGCCCTAGAGTAAATGTAGACCGATTGCCCTAAAATTTCACAGGGATATCAACGACTAAAATAAAATTAGTTTTGCTAAATATTATATCAATATTAATATATTTAAAACAATTATGAGCTTCAAACCCGTATTCTAAGTGGTCCATTGGAGAAAAGGGCTACAGGTCAAAATAAAATGGACCCGGGTGGACGGCTTCTTCTTCTTCTCACCTTGATCTACCTGCGTATAAATTTTTAGCTTTCTAGCGCAAATAAAATTTTTATTTTTACGGGCGTAATCCCGCCCACTTTTCAAACCTCAGAACGCATAACTATATCCACTAGCAACTTAAAACGTTTGTATCTGTAAGACAAATACGAATAGGATATTGAAACTTCGGATCTAGGAAAATCCAGACTTTTTGAGTAATTTTTGTCCATTTATGAAATTTAGAGGTTCCATAGTTATAAGCTTCCAAAGATGACACCTACGCAAACGCATATCCGGGGTACCCGTGTACACAATAGTTTTTGTGTGAATAGTTGAGTGAAGATTGGATCATACAGTTTTTATTCAGAGTTTATAAATATACTTTACCGGTATATAAAATTGAATATTTTTTTCTGTAAAACTGAAAATGATTTACAATATTAATGGGGTACATGGGTACCTTGGTTATGCGTTTGTGTATTATTTTTGGTTACACCTGCTATGGTTAAAGAACTTTTTTTTGGCCAGAACTTATCATATGTGTCAAGTTCCGGGGGTAAAAACATGACGAATGGCTTAATATAATAACAGCAATTATTAATTGAAAATAACTTTTCATTTCAATTTCCAATATGTGTGTCAAAATTCTTGTAAGTCATTCGAAAAATTTAACAAAAAGTCCTCTTTTCGATTTATCCCATCCCATTGCTTTTATAAGGATATTAATGCTTTTGTTATTTACGTACATTTATGTAGAATTGAGGCGACATTATGTGGCTTTTGTGTGCAGTTTATTTTCTGAGTGTTTGTTGTTGGCGTAATCTCTTATTTATTTTAGCAAATAAAAAAATTTAATATTTTTTATAACAAAGATTTTTATTAAGTCAGAAACAGCAAAAGCCAAACAACGACTATCATCAGCAACATGCACTCAGCAATGTTTTGTTGTGTAAAAATCATGTACAAGCAAAAAGTTTTTCTCTTGTGGGTTTTCATTCAATTGGTTGGCAAGAATTTTCAGACAAATCAGTCTTAAGCTATGTACAGACGATTGTCAGATATTACAAGATTGCAAGATCTGGCAATGTGCTGACAATGTACTGGCAATCGAAAATTGCCAGCACAATATTCCTTGTCAGTTCACACGGTTGTCAGAAAATCTTACAATTTATTGCCAGACGGTTGTATGACAATAAATTCATCTGACAAAATCGTCAGTAGAAAAATTGTCAGTTAGATTGTTAGATCTGTTGTTATGCGTTCACAGAAAAAAATAGACAAGAATTATTTTCAATAAAACCATGTTATTGAATGAAATTTTAGTTTCAATAATATTTGTCATTAACTTGAATATTGTATTTATCAATTCCGCACATTTTAAAATATCATCTAATGTCATTTATTTGTGTTGGTGTTTTCCCTGCTTGTTGATTGACTAAACCTGGTCATGTGCTGATGTTGTTGTTTATTTTGATTATTGGTGTTGTTGTGCATTAGGACAAGAAGCCGAAAAACGTCGTGGCTTGTTTTTTTTACTCAACAAAGTTATTATTAGATTAGAAGAAATAAAAGAAATTATGTTTTGCGTGTATCCATTATTTGCGTACCCAAAAACGATTTGCTCTTTAGCTGAGTGGTAAGTACGTTAGTTTATTAGTCAAGAGATTGCCGGATCGACTCATCCCAAACACATTTAGTTTTAGTAGCAGCCAAGCAAAAGCAAACAAAAAGGGGTTGAAAAATGTGACATTTATCCACACACACAACTCAATAACAATTATCACTGAAAATAAAATTTCAGTCAACAAATTTTTTCTTTGATTCATTAAATTTCTTTACTGACTGAAAAAAAAATATATTCAATAAACGTGCATACAATTTTATTTATCAATAATGCAAAAATCGTCATCACAGAAAATTCGAAAGATTTTTTTATTGATTCAACGATTTTCGTATTCAAATATTAAAATCATTTTTTCTGTGTTGCCAGGCTTAAAGCATTTGTTAGAAGTTGTTAAATATTTATCGTTTGTGCTTGTGTTAAATGTAAAATGTGAAAGTATAAATTATTATGGAGCATAAAGAAGCAATTGCAATGCTTTTGTCTGCATATATTTTATTATAAATTTTTTCTTTAAAATCAAGCGTGTGCAGTGTTGCCCATAGAAAGAATTATCTTACAATGACGCCATTGTCAGATGCATAAACTTCGCACATCTGACAATATTAAAATGTCTGACAAAGATCTGGCAATAATTTTACAATGTGTTCACACGATTGTAAGATGTCTGACAATTTGTTGTCACCTGCTAGTCTTGCAATAGACTGACAATGCTTTTTCTGGCACCGACGTCTGACAAAAATTGTCAGTTCACACGGTTGTAAGAAATTTTGAGCACATTTTACTGGCAATATTGTTAGATCTGACAACCGTCTGTACATAGCTTTAGCAATGAGGTTAAAAGTTATAAGTTATAACGGGTGTTCCAATAAGACGTTTTATATGCAATAGCCCACCACTTTAACAGATGTTATGACATCTGTCAAGCATGAGTCAAATTGTGGTTACCGCGTTAACTACAAAACCAAAAGTTTTGGATTCGAAGCCGTTCTCCGACAGTCACTCAATAAATAAAATAAACCACGCATTTTTCTGTTGTGCATTAGTGTCCCTTTATATCAGTTGTTGCAGGAAAGTTCCAGTGATGAAGGCATAAAAGACACTGGTCACTGAACTACATTGGCTTCAGTGAATACTAATCTTAATGTAAAACAATGAGCGCCCTAATTCGTCGGTTTTGTGTAGCAGAATCATCGGCAAAGTAAAATAATCAATAAAATGGCTACTAAACACAGCTTTGGAAATTTAATATGCCTCATTTAACACCAGAGGCGCTGCAACAATGCAATATTAACAACGTTCAAAAAACAGAGTTGAAGGAATGAAGCTTTGCTCTATCTCTTCCTCTACCACCTATGTTCCCTATCACTATCCCTTTCCTAAAAAGGTAACACATAGTAATACTTCTCTTAAAAAAAATTGGAAAGATATACTCTTCAACAACGCACTGAAATGTTTAAAATTCACTGCAGAAAAGCATTTTTGGTCGTCATGAAGCATCTTCTTGGCCAAAAATTGTGAAACTGGTGAACACATCCTAACAGTTAGGGCAAGTTAGTGATATAAAAAATCGAACTAGTGGACGTTGCTCAAGATAAACTGCGCTATTTGAGAAAAAGGTTTGCCCATATCGCGCCATAACCGCCAAAATAGCTTAAGCGACATAATTTTCGAACTTCAATTTTTGACCAAAATTGATTATTTGCGATTGTAAATAGTTAATTTTCGTCAAAAAACGAAGTCTGAAATATGAGTCGCTTAAGCTATTTTAGCGGTTATGGTACGATATCTTGATTATCTTTGCAATTGGACATTCTACGAACAATATTACACACTAGCCCAACTCACAAACTTGTGCATATGGTCTTGCATCGTAGCATGTGCAAAATAGTTAGTATATTGATACTCACCACTTAACAATGCTTAGTGGTGAGTATCAATATACTATACCATTTTGCACATGCTACGATGCAAGGCCATTTGCATAGGATTGTGAATTGGGCTACTATATTTTGCATAAAGACTTAGAGTTTCCAAATTCACCTAACACAAGAAGTTAACATTATAATGCCCATCAACTTTGTAGTGCAGTTGCTCATTTGAGTCCTCGAAATACATTAAAATGATGCGGAATTTCAGAAAAAAATAGTCATGAGTGATAAAAACTCATTTTAACCTTCGATGCTTCGCTAACAAGCAAAATTGTATCTTTAGGACTTGGTAGATCCATTATCTGCTTACGAGGGAAAAAGAATTTCCTCCTAACCTTAATTAATACTGAGAAAATATTGGGGGTCTTAGACAAAAAATGCTCTAACAATTTTATTTAACAATATTTTCAGCTTAAAACTTCCACTTCCAACCCTGGAACCATAATTTTGATTTTTCTGGTTTTTATTAATACTAATTTATGTCATTCTGAAATATAGAATATATTTCACTACCAAAAAAATAATTGGTTTTATTTAATTATTTTTATATACCAAAAAAATATAAGTTTTCCAGGTCTGGACCAATGTCTTTTATTTTTAAATTTTTTTATAACAGAATTTTTATTTCTAGCAACAAAAAAAAAAAAAAATTTGACCTAGTTACTTTGATATTTAAAAAAAATATTAAATTTTCAAACTCTGGAATATCCTTTTAGATTTTTATGGCACTTTATGCTTATCTAATAGTTCTTAAAAAAATATATAAGATATGTTAAAGAACAAAGTAAAATGAAAATGAGGAAAAAAAATAATTTTATTTAGTTGCTTTAATAACAAACAAAAAAAAAATCAAATTTTCCAGCTCTGGAACTGTGGATTTTAGTTTCTAATTTTCTATACTAAACTTTTATTTTTTCAAAACATAAAGAAAAAGAAAAAAACTAATTAGACCTAGTTACTTTTATATATCACAAATTCGATTTTTCTGATTTCTTACACCAATCTGCTTCTTTTAAGCATATAAGATATATCTAATATATAAAGAAAAAGGATAAATTAGTTTTGGCAGGTTACTTTTATACAACAAAAAAAGGTTTCCAACCCTGGAAACGTCATTTTTATTAATTTTTATTTTTTTATATTTTTAATGCCATTTTTATTCGTACTGAAATATAAAATAAGTTTAATTAACAAAAAAAAAAAAAAAAAAAAAAAACAATTTTTAGCTAGTTACTTTTATATGGCACAATAAAGTTCAAGCTTTCCAGCTCTGAAACCATGGGCTCGATTTTGCTGATTTTCAATACTAATCTATTTTGAACCATTCTGATGCACCAGTCTCGGAAGCTTCAGAAAACCGATTTCACGTACATCAGACGGACAGACGGACATCGCTTATTCGTCTTCCCTATGCATAAGGACCCAGAATATACTCGTATATATTTTATGGGTCGCTTATTAATATTGAGGAAATTACAAACCCATATGTACCCTTCACCATTTTTGGTACAGGATATATACAGGCCTGTTGCCTGTTGCCTTTTGCCTTGTTACCGTCAAAATAATAATTCTCCTATAAATATGTGCATTCCATCCCTGACATTTTGAAGTCGGTAGCTTGCCGTGGTGAATGTGTTTAATGCTTAATACTTTATTTTGTTGCTCTTTATTTGTGTTATTTGTTATAAAGTTATGGTCTAAAATTAATTTTTTTTACATCCTTGACTATAAACATTGTTAACGGAAATAGAGAAGCAAGATTCATTCGTAATGCCATTGTCATGTGTCAGTTGAAGTGTGGCAAGTGTGACACACTTTTTCTCCCTAATGCAAATATTTAAAGTTTTATAAAAAAAGTATTCGTATGCTGTTCTTTTTTATTTAAAACCAAATGTACATTGTATTTATCCATATCTACTACTACATGTTTTATACAAAAGTTACTCATACATGTAAATAAACATTTACGATGTGTCTGTCTGTCAGTCAGGCGTTCAGTGGCTTGTTGGCTTATTTGTTGTTTCGTTCATGTATTTAACAGGAAATAGGAAGTTGCTCATCTGCGGTATTTTGCATAAAGCCAAACAGGAAATTATGATGTCTTTTCTTTAGAATCAGTAGAAGTTTATGCCAGTCATTGTATTGTAGTACAAGTAAGTATATATTCTATATTTAGTAATGGCTGTTTTATTTATTTTCTCTTAACATTGTTATTCATATTTTGCTAAATTTTCAGCCGAAAGCCAACAAAGAAGTTGTAAAAAAACAAATTCACTTAAAATTAGATTTCATTGCAAATAATTTTTTTTTTTTCGAAAAAGGTACAAAGTTTTTGTTTTTTGGAAATGCTTTTGAATTTATTTTAGAAAGCAACAGACTTTTCTAAAATTTTGCATATTTGCATCTGTGGCAAAGTTTAATAAAGGATGTTTGTCTGTCTGTTGGTGAAATCGTCTTTGCGAAGGCCCGAAAAAAGCTGAAGCCAACGGTCTTGGACTGATGTGTTATAATTGAGCTTGAATAGATTTATATTGAAAATGAGAAATTTTTACATATAAGACGGTCCCAGGGTTGGAAAACTTAAATTTTCTTAAAGTGTAGAAAAGTTACTAACTAAAAGTTGTTAATGTTTTTCATCATTAGCTAAGCATATCATATATTTTAAATAGAAAAAAATTGGTACTGACCACGAAAATTAAAAATAAAATGGCCCCAGGGTTGGAAAACTAGCTAAAACTAATTAATTTTTTCCTCATTATTCAAAAAAACACATTATATATTTTGTAAAGAAAAATATTGGTACTGACCAGAAAAATTTAAAAGATGGCTTCAGGGTTGGGAAACTTAAACTTTCTTATGATACATAAAAACAAAACGATTCTTTTTATAATTAAAAACACAATTTTATGTAAGAAAGAAATTGGTTCCTATTGAAAAATATTGAAAACAAAAATTTACTTGCAGGGTTGGAAAATTTAAACTTTTTTTTGGTGTATAAAATAAATTAAATAAATAATTTTTTTCTTTGGTAATTAAACATATTTTGTATTTTAAAAGGAAAGCAATGATTAGAAAAATCAAAAAACATGATTCCAGGGTTGGAAAATTACATCTTTATTTGGTAACCAAATAAAAATAAGGAGTAGTTTATTTGGGTGGAATAATCAATATTACTAGGTTAATATAAATTAGCTAATTTATAATTAGTTCTGGAAATAACCAACTTAAATTGTCATTGTAATAATTTGTTAGTTACAATTTCTGTTTCGTTTTGTTTGAAGAATTCAAGGTGTTTCCCAACAGCAATTATTATGGCAGACTGTATTCAACATGAGATAAGGTACAAAATTATAAACTTTTCATAATTACAAAACAATAAAAACACTTTCTCGAGCTTTGCGGTTCTAGTAGAAAGGTTAATCATAAATTTGCATGAGCCTTGTTTTGATTCGAATGTATGCTACTATTCAATAATTCTCTTAACAGTTTTTGTATATTAAAATTAATGTGTAACTTAAGCGCAGAAATTGTACCAAAAAAAAATTTTGAATTAAATTTTCAACTGTCGAAAATTGGTTAGTTTAACCAATATACTTGTGTTGAAATTTTGATAATTGCAAAAAATTTCTAATATTTATTTTTTCAAATTCTAATTTTACTTATTACTTTTCTCGTTACTTAGTATGGAAAATATAAAGTGAACATGTAACATTCGACTCTTTTAAAGAATTTTATTATTTCCATTACTCTTACGAAAATATTATTTGTATAAATGACTCCAAAATGATAAGCAATTTTGTAAATATATTTTGCTTATTTTTATTCTTCAAAACTTTATAAACAAGCTTATAATTTTTATACAATATGTTGTACAAATAACAGATGTTCATGGGGCAGTTCAAATATTTTCTCTATTAAGAAAAGTAAATAAATTTTTTTAAACAGATGGTTAAATTGCATACAATACTCTATTTCATATTATTCTCTTGCCGTATGTGTGTAATAAAATGAATAAGGCTTATTTTATTTGTTAAATTTTGATGTTATAGTCTCTGTTTTCCATTCTTTTATTTCTTATTTAAACATTTTGCCATGTCTAAAATATCTTTTTATATATGAACCTTAATATATGCAGAAATATCGCATATGGCATATCGTCACAAGTGTGTGTCAATGGGAGTATGTTCAATTTTGAAACTTTTGCTTTAACACAAATAAAGTTAAGTCTCATTTTTTATAGTTTATGAAAATAAGGTACAAATTAAATTAAAGTTATTAGTGTATTTAAATATTTACTGCAAAAAAAAAACATAAAGAAACTCTAAGGCATTATGTAGTATATTTAGGATGACACTCAAAAGCCATTTTAAGTGATTCATTTATAACTTAACTATATATTATGCTATTCACTGTATTGACAATAAAACTGAGTGCTTTTTATTTTGTGTTAAAAAAATCAAATGAGTGATACAAACACGTCGTATAGTGTAATAAGTATGTGGGACTTTTTGCTTGACCTATAGAATTTAGTATAAATGTTTATTTAAGGATGGTTACAGCCATCCCTAAACAAAAGCGGGAAGCTCGTTTTAGCTGTCAAAAGAGAAAAATAAACATAATACAACGGAAGATGGCGACAGCAATACTTGTCATTGTTTATTTAAATTTTTATTAATTTTTTGTGCACACATTTTTATAAAAAATTTACTCTTTCTGTTAAATATTTTATAATGGCAGTAACTAAAAAAAAAAATTATTAAAATTTTATACATTCTCAGATATATTTGATAAATTTTTTGAGCTTTTATATTTTATGACAAACATTTTTGAACTTCAAAATCATATTTTTTGCCAATTATTCAAAAACTACCCAGTGGTAAAAATATACATTACATAATCGATGACATCAGCAATACTTAGTAGCAGTCAGTGGTGATTTGTTAGCTTATTTTGCTGCATAGATTTAACATAAAAGTGTCATAGGACGCGTAAGTGGTGAGCTCTCGCTTAAAAAGTAAGCCACGATGTCAGTACGTGTCACTAGCATTGCACTTACATCAACAGCGGACTTGAAAGCGAGCATGATAATAACTTTAGCCTGAAAGTAGATCAGTATTTCAATTTTGTTGTATAACAAACTGTTTGTTTTAATCAATAAATGAATCCCTGCTTACGTTGTAATCGAAGTTGTTAGTAATACATGATGTATCCGATTACAAGTACATTACAATCCAAGTACTTAGATGGCTCGCTTACGATGTCATACTGACGTCAGTGATTATTATCGAAGTACCTCGCTAAATTTCCCGCTGGGTATGGCAACAACAGAAAGAGAGTCAAAAATTGAGAGAATAAGAAAGTCCGCAATGAAAATCAAATAGATTTTAAATTTATGCCGTTCCGCACTGCGGGTTTTTACTTCAAAATCGTATGAAAAACCGCACCGCAATGAATTCTCGTTACATTGTCTTTAGGCTCTTCTTCAGTAAATATTTTGTATTATTTACCTTTACGTTTGTTTCCTATAAGAAATGAACGACTGAAACTAATACAAACAAAATTTTTTCATTTCATTTGATCGGAAGTGATGATGTATTTATTTATTAATTATAGTTGCTCTACTCTACACGCAAAGAAAAAATATGGTTGAGGTAACCATAATCAAACAAAAATATACTATCCCAGCTAAAAAAATATGTATGGAGCATATATGATATCCCATATATGGTTCGGATCCGAAAAATGAGGGTATATGGGCATATATGATTATATATATTCATACATTTTCATACATGTATGTGTATATATTCCCTCTACAGAATGCAAAGTTCATATTTATACTCTCTTGATTCACAAAAGCGCACTGCTGTGCAATAAATTAAATTATTAAAATTATTTTTTGTAAGATTTTGTGGTGAAAGGTTGTGTTTAATGAAACATTTGTTTGGACCAATAATGAAAATCGAAATAAAAGTCATTTCATTCATCATTTTAAGGTGAATCAATTGTTTCAAAAACACAAAACTCATATTTGTACATAAAATTTAATATTAGAAATCAGATTAAAAACTAATGCAATTAATTATAAAAGAAAAAATAATCCGTCGTAACAATAGCTTTCAGTATAATTTTTTGCAGTAATATGAACTTTGTTTCTTATCTAGAGAATTCTGTTATTTCCGATAAAATTAATGATTATTTGATCAACAAGGTATAAAATCATACCAGAATGGTTTTTTTTGTTTGTAACAAAAGGTTTTCTTTTTTAAACGTTGTGGGTACGCATATAAATTTTGCAAAAACGATCTTATATGAGATATCATATATGTATACATTCTTATATGGCTCCATATAGTAAATCTTATTTCTATTCATGGATCCACATATGAAGAGCTTCATAATTAAAGTTCCATATATGAGCTCATATATTATAATACATTTAATATATTAGTCCTTATATTAGTTCATATATAATAGTTTTGCCATGTATAATCTCATACATTTCCATACATGAATTCTTACATATTCATATTTAGTTACATACATTCATATATTAAAAATATATGGACCATATATAATTTTTTTAGCTGGGTATGATTTAATTATATGGTTGCAGTCAAATCATATTATTGTTAATTGAGTTAATAATAATATTATCTACAAAAACAATGAACTTTGTTACAACTGATCATAGTATTGTAAATATGACAACACTATTGTTAGATGTGACTAAAATATAATTCAGACTCACCATGCCATGTTAGAATATTATATTAATATTGTTAAACACGACCACAGTATTATTTAATATAATAATACTATTTTATTTTTTAATCATATATTTATTGTAGAAACAGCTGTGCGTTAAATTCGAAATAAAAATAAGTTAATATTGTTGAAATAAAATGTATATATAGAAATGTTTACTTATACGACATACAGACATGTCCGTTTAAAGAGATACACAAATGTTTATTTATTTTTATTGGTCTACCCTTTTGTTTATACTTTATTTATTTATTAATTTATTTAATTCCACCCGTGCACTACCTATAGCTTACAAACGAAATACTGAACTGACAGATATTTCTGAAAAATGTTTTTTTTTAACTTAATATTCAGATCTATTCGAGAATACGCGCTTCACTTCTTCGTCGTCGAACGTTCACTTTCGACAGGTCGACGTCGACAGATTCTAAAATACGTGCAAAGAAATATCGTTTTCAGTAATCGATATTATGTTATCTCTTATAAAAACGTCATCAACATTGAAAACAGCTGACTTGTATGCAGAAAAAGTTGAAAACAAAAAGGGATTTAAGAAGTAATTTAAAGAAATAATTAATAAAAAAAACTTAACAGTACATGTGCTAAGCAACATACAAAGAAACAATAAACAGTAGAAGTGAAATTAGTTACTTCTTTTATTTGTTTTAAAGACGTGTTTACATCTTTGAAGAACTTAAAGGAAACTTGTCTTGTAGAGCCTGGCCGAACGCCATTAAAGCTTAATTAACATATAAACACTTCGTATCTCTTTTTTCTTTATTTATTTAAACTTAACGCGCTAAAATTGGCCGAACGAATATGACATTGATCATGGTGATGAAGTATTTTAGAATACCTCCAAAGTGAAAGAAAACATATATTTTCTATCACTCATCTCCAACGTAGTATTTTAGAATAGCAAAAAGTGAAAGATGCGCATGTTTGTGGTGAAAGTTACTTTCCGAATAGACCTGATTATATTGTTATTTACATCATGTTATTTTTAAATAGTAATAAAATTTATGTTGTAGTCATAAATTTTTAACTAAACCATATTTTTAAACTCTAACCATATCACACTTTTTTATGGATGTAATAATGTAATTATTAAATACAAATATTACTTTGTTTATCGTAACGAAATAAATGTTTAAAATAACAATAACTAGTTTTCAACGACCACATATTTCTCTCAGAGAACATAATATTGTTTTCTCAACCATTCTACAACCATATCTTTTCTTTGCGTATAGCATATGTGACCTTCTCCGAGAAAAGGGACCTAGTGTGTGAAAATGAAGTTTTGAGAAAAACACATTTAAAGTTTCATAACGCATTATCACTTTGAACACACGTTCAGTGGGGAGATGCGATTTGGTATGGTTAGTTATGAAAACAGAAACCTAACTCATTTCATCTTATTCTACACCCTTTTAGGTATCAGAATCCACTCTTTTGGCACACAAGGTCGCTTTTCTAGGAGAAGGTCACATATATGTTAGAGTGGGCCATCTAATGTACTAATCCCCAACACTTTTAAAACTTGAGTTTTATTAAAAAAATACAATTCATTCTGTCTGTGCAAATTAAAATTTATAAGTGTTGAAAAAGATAAGTAAAAACAATAGTGAATAAAAGAAATGTACAAAATTTAATTAAATATATATATATATGTACATATGCATATAATTATATATTTCTTCTCAACGTTGTAGATATTTGTAAAAAGCAAGATGCGTTGGCGTATCGTATCATTATCTTAATATAGAAAATCCCGAACTCACTGTTTTTTTGAAATCGAGATTTTGGAATATTTCGATACATTACATGTTATTCTATCGAAATATGCAAAAAACTCGAATAAAAAAAATGAGCCTTTCTTTATTAAGGTAATGATATGTATTTTTTTTAAATTTGACCGTTACCAGTTACAGTTGTAGTTATTGAACTAATTACAGCGTTACTAGATGAACTATTAGATCATTCTTGTTAAAATATCCATTATCTTAAAATCCATTAGTTTTTGTAAAAAATTTTGATATTTTTGCTGTAACAAAACTTAAGTTCCCAGCTAAAAAAATTATATATGGTCCATATATTTTTAATATATGAATGCATATAAATATATATGAATATGTATGAATTCAAGTATGGAAATGTATGGGATCATAGATGGCAAAACCATTATATATGAATTGATATATGGACTAATATATGAAATGTATTATAATATATGAACTCATATATGAAAATTGTAATTATGAAGCTCTTCATATGTGATTCATATATAGAAATAAGATGTTATAAATGGTGACATATAAAAATGTATGCATACATGATATCTCACATAAAATCGCATTTGCAATCAAAAAAGATTAAATTTTGTTAATTCGATCTTTTTCCCTCTTTTTAATCACTGGTGAATTGGAAGTCTGTTAAAAAATTCATTAGCGGATGCAAAGTTAATATGCGTAAGGCCTCAAGGTTTAAAAAATAAAACTCGTGCAACCAAAAAATCGTATTTACTTGTAGGATTTTATATATTGTGTGCCTATTTAATAAATCTAATAATCAAAAAGATAATTCAGTCATTAAATTATTATTAATTTTATAAAAAGTATCGGAATTTTCAGATATGTATATTTAAGAAACAAAATTCATATAACTACAAAAAAAGAATATTAAAAACTAGCGTTAGTATAAAACGGATTAATTTTTCTTTTATAATTGCACTAGTTTTTAATCTGATTATATGTTGTGTACGAATGTGTGTTTTGTGTTTTTTATAATCGATTCACATTTTCTATTAAAATGTCGAATGAAATGTTTTTTTAGCTCGTTTTGTATTATTTTCTTTGAACAAATGTTTCATTAAACACAACCTTTCTGTACAAAATTTTACAAAAAAATAATTTTAATAATTTAATTTATTGCACAGCAGTGCGCTTGTTGAATCAATATGAACTTTGCATACTATATAGGGAATACACATTCATGTATGAAAATGTATGAATATATATTATCATATATGTCCATATACCCTCATTTTTCGGATCCGAATCATATATGGGATATCATATATGCTCCATACATATTTTTTAGCTGGGTTATTATATATTTCTTAAATCCTTGAAAATTTTAATATCAAATTTCAATTTATAATAGAAATTTCACAATTTTTTTTTTGTTAAACAAAAGTAACTGCAAATTAAGTTTTCAACCTTAAAGGGAAACGTTCACTTTTCTTTACTACACGCAGTGTTATGCATACATGTAACACACATATATCCAAGTCTTACGTTCACATACATACATACACAGATGTATGTATCTACTAGCTATATCCATTGCTTTAAGTGAACATAAGAATTAAAAAAAGACTGCATTGAAAATTTCTATGCAGTTTTCCCTTTTTTGCTTAAAGTTGTTTTTTCAGCTTGATAACACAAGAAAATCTCAAATTTCTAAACTGTTCAAAAGTTTACTTATATATAAAAGGTGTTCGGTTATAAATTGTTCTGCAACTCAATTTTCTTTGATTAATATACCCGTTTAACTGAATGAATCCTTGGTGTATTTAGCCAGAGATTCTTAATTTTACAAAAAGGGCAAAGCTTGTAGGTAAGTATGAATTAAAATAACTTTTGAGTTAGAAGTTTGGAAAAGAAGACAAAAATTAAAATTTGCAGTAGCTGAAATGCTGCAAAGGGCAAGAAGGCATCCATAGAAAGTAGAATCATGTGTTAGACTATTTTAATTTCTTAGCGGTAGCATCAAAACTTTAGAAAAATACTGGTTTGCTTAAGTTGACTTAAGCTACTATTCCACATTGCCACAGTTATTAAAGTTCAACATTTTAAGACTCCCTGGACAAAAGTTTTGCAAATTACCTTTTGTGGCCAAATTCTTTTGTGTGTGTGTATGTGTGTTTGTGTGTGTATATGTGTTTGTGTGTGTGTGTGAATGTTTAAGGATTTTAATAAAGGTTTGGTGCGCTTTTGCTTCATTTCAAACTCAATTAAGCATCAATTGCTAACAGTTGCTGTTAAAAAGCTGCACAAATTAACTTTTCAGGTAAGAGACGTAAATACCCAAAAAAAATAGTAAAAGGAAACCCCTAAGCCAAAGAAGAGACCTCAAATGCTGAAATGCATTTTAATGGGTTGTTATTGTTATTTTTTCGTCGTGGCAATAAATAAAACGAACTTACTTCAATTTAGATGTAGTGCTTTAAATGCTAGAAGTTTTTCATGTATTTTTTTTTTCAATAAAAACATGAACCTTGTTGCCGCTGTTGATTCAGTTTTAAGTCTGCCATATTGCAACAAAATGTTGCTTATTTGTGTATTTAGGTGAAAAACTTGCTTTGCACTCTAATACTTCTGCTTGGTATTCTTTATGCAATTTATTTTTCTGAATTTTATTTTCCCTCGTATGTTTTCGTTGGTGTTGTATGGATTGCAGTTACTAAATTAACTTATTTCGATATAAATTCACTTGTAGTTGAACACGAGGAGTGCTTTAGGTAACGCATATAAAAAGTAAGAAGCTCTTGTTTATATGTATTTAACAAATTTAAAATTTTATTTATAGCTATCAGGTGGAGAAGGCTTAGCACTGCATAAGTGCTGCAATCGGAACCAAAAAAGCATTTGTTATCGCACCAGCTGTTTTATTCTTTAGAGTTCTATCGTTAGAGAGTAATATTTTACTTTTTTGATAGCATCAAGCATTTATGGTGAGTTAAATTTTTAAGATTCAAAATTTAATGGTTTCTCTTTGCCTACAAACATGCAAAATTTTATAGATTACTTTTTTATATTTATATAGATATATTTCATTATTAATTGGAAAATATTACAATAAGTACTTTCATGTTATGATATAAATTAGTTGTTGTTGTGCTCATTACAGGACAGTCATTATTATGTACATAAGATAATTAGGTAAATAAGTATCACTCATTACTTTGTAAGCCATTAAAAGAGTACTACCCATTACAAAGTCCCGAAAAGTTTTTGCTAGGATTGTTTGGGCAATTCTTTCAATTAAGAAAATTTTACCAGTAAGAATTTGCAAATTTTTTTCTCTCAATTTTTTACTTTGTTTTGACGCTCTCTCCTTGCAAACTGTTTGACTTAATGAACACTTTCCAGTAACAATTATTATAAAAATTTTTAGTAAATGAACACACCTATTTATATAGTTATAATTTTGGACGTTTCTTTAAAATTTACATTTACTGTTTACGCAAATTCGCTCAATTTCACAAATGGGAATTTGAAAGAGTTTCCCTTCATATACACTCAAAAAAAGACCTGTTCTATTATTAAGGAAAAAAAGTTTCTAAATTTAAGTAAAAAAATTTCTAAGTTTACGTAATTTTTTCTAAGTTTAAGTAAATTTTTACAACAATCTAGTAAAAATTACTTAATATGAGTAAAAAATAAAAAGTTCATATCCTTAAAAGTAGTTCATAAAAATACACACAAAAACTCTCACATTCAAGGACAAGTTTACTGGCTTAAAGGAAATATGTACCAAATATTAGAAAACGGTTTAAAAGTTTAGGGAAAATGTATCCTAAGAACTAGTCAATATCGTCTTAAATCAAAAAATAAATTTTAGGAAATGACTTACTCCTGATTAGTTCATCAAATTTGACTAACTTGAAAGATATAAAAAGGTTTTCTAAATTTTAGAAAAATATTTACCAGTTTTAAGTATTTTTTCTTTAAATTTTAGAATATATTTTTTATTTGCATTAAGCAAAAATTTAAGTAAATGTTTCATATTTCCGAGGAATATTTGAACATGAAATATATTTTTTTGAAATAAAATAAAATTTTAAAACTCAAAAATTTCAATGCTTATTCAGGCTGCCCTGTTAGACAATTGGTTAGAGTGCTTGCCTATCAGTTAGAAGGTTGTTGGTTCAATACTTCCTCTCAAGGAATTAATACGTATGTATGTTGAATTAATTTAGAATATAATATGAAGACATAATAAAAAACATACCATGTGGTATAGAATTTATTAAAAAAATAAAAAAGTACCAGAATTAAAGACATAAAAAAACTTTGAAAAATTTATTAAATTTGAGATCAAAGATGAAAAATTTTTTTTGCAAAGTTCCGAATTTTATGGGAAAATTTTACTTAATTTTAGAAAAATTTTACTCAAATATAAAAATATAATTACTATAAACTAGTTCATTCATGAACTAGAAATTTAGTAAATATTTTACTGGTTTCAAGTAAAAACAGCTTTAGCGCCATGCGACAACTTTTTATTACACAAATTTAGAAAATTTTCCAAAGTTTTAGTTAGTTTTTTTTGACTGTACGAGTATTTGCATTCAACTTTGTATTTCATACAACTTTTTCGGTTTCATAGCCGTATGATGATTTTTTCGAAATATGTGGCAACACCCTATACGCACATCTTAAATAAAAAGTATTGCATATTTTTTGGATTTACAATGACAGTATGGTGTCCGGCTACGTATGATTAATATTATCCTGTAATTGAACAATAGATATTCTGGAAATGCTTTCCAAATAGTCTTTCTTTCATTAAGTAAATCTTATATTCTTTGGTTTTAGTAAAAATTTTTATGAAAATTTTGTTTTAACCTGCACTTCAAACGCAGTTATTCTTTGTGAATTTTGTTTCCTTTTTTTGTGTATTTTTTGTATCTTATTTTATATGCAAACGTTGTTGAAGTTTTGAACTAAAAAATATTTTCATTTACAAATAAACCAATTTATTTTATTTGTAAGAGCATATTTGTTGAATTTTTGGCGCATATTTTTAAGTTTTTAGTGCATATTGAATGCGCATAAAACACTTTTTTAGAGCATATTTCTGGTTTCTCTGGTTATCAGTGACCTATTGCACTCGTCACATTGAAAAGGGCAAAGTGCACAAAACGTTGCCTGAAGAAAACACAATTTTTGTTGTAACAATTTTATCATTTGCAAGCGTTATTGAACGCTATTCACGTCTACAATAATTTGTCAAAACACACTGAATAAATCACAACATATTTGACAGAAGTAACTTCAACAGTGTGACCGCTATTAGCTGTAAAAGTTCACATGTAACTATGGAAAGATATTTTATTTATTCTACTGACTCTAAAATATTTCTACTTTGTGATAAAATAAATTCAAATAAAATTAATTGATATACATATACAAACTAATAACTTTAAAGTAACCAAAAGTTTGTTACTGCTATTATTTTACGAAAATAATTTGAGTTAAATTTTTTTTTGTCAAAATACGATACAAATACTATTGAGCAAATATTGGATTTTGTTAGTTTTGTTACACAGGAATGATGGGTGATTTTATTTTATTTTATATATTCTAAAAAGTGTTGTTATTTTTTTTAAATTGTACATATGTACGTATAACAAAACATTTTCGATATGTAACAGTATGTGAAACATGCAAGCAATATCAATGAAAAACTTTATTCAATAGAAAAAGAGAAATTTAATTAAAAACTTGAAAATAAACTATTCGATATAAATGGAGGAGGGTTGTAAATAAATATTTTAGTCTAATAAAAATTTCAACACACATCAGCAAAAGTACCAAGAGGGGGGGGGGGGGGGGGTTAAGACTTAAATAAATTTAAAAGTTTTGAAATTTATTTGCTGGTAGTTTAGCATGTCTATATACGTATTTCATTGGCGCTTGAACCAAATCATCAGTAGACTTTAACCACAAATTTTAAACAGTCACAAACCTCTTACTTTATGCATAGACTTTCAAAAACTATATGAGAATTCATAAAATAATAATACTTTTGAAAATCACAAAAGAAAAAATAAGCTTAATAGGCTTTGAAACTGATACAAAACCAAGCAAATAATTTATATCCAGGTGGACTCATTTTATTTTTCTATTTAAAGTCTACTGATGATTTGGTTCAAGCGCCAATGAAATACGTATATAGACATGCTAAACTACCAGCAAATAAATTTCAATTATTTTATGTACACTTCTGACAATATATCAAATAATAAATTTTCTTTAAATTTAAAAGTTTTGTGAAAACTCATGTTTAAATATAATAATTGGGCTGTTGTGATATCTGGTAAACAATTAAATGGCTAAACCAAGGCAATTACAAAAAGATGTGCCGCATGTCAAATGGGTTGTCAAACTAGACATTTTAGAAATACACTTTACAATTCTTATTTATATTAACATTACCTTTATTGGGCCACTTAAAGCCTTCTTAAGACAATTTGGTGAGATATGCTAGCTTAAGCCAAAAAGCTGAAACTTCATTTGAAAAAAATGTATGACATCATACGGAAGCTAGGGAAACGTAGACGTGGTACAATGGTGCTTTGGTGTCAAAAATCATATTTTTTGACCACTTAATTCCAAAAATCGAATGATGCAGTTTTTTTTTTACAAAAACCTTAAGAAATGAAATATGCTTATTAGAGTGTGTAATATTTTTTTGTCAACAGGCGTCTAGCAAAAATGAAATCTATACAAAATTCTAACAGCCTTATTTATAAAAATGATTAAGGCTTTATAAAGGCTTAAACGTCCAATTTTTTATGAAAATTTGTTTTAAAAAACCCTTTATAAAGCCTTAATAATTTTTTATAAATAAGGCTGTAAGAATATTACCCTAAGCAACTAGTGGTCTAAAATCAAAACCTAGCTCCCGTCGCACATCGGGATGAATGGTAGAGAAATTGGAGAAGTGTTATTTTTTATTGATAAATATTAATAAATACATAAAAAAACCAGCATTTATAGGCTTTTTTTTGTGTTTTGGAGAAAATGGTGTTATTTGACTATTTTTGCTGTAACTTTGAAATGAAAAAAGATAAATTAGTAAATTAAATTATAAATTAGAGCATACTTTATGTTACTTTAAAACAAATATTTTTTTTTGCTTAAATAAAAAAAAATTAATATTTAATATGTATTTTTCACATTGATTTTTAGCAACTGGAATTCTCTCACAAAAACCTTGATAACTCAAAAATCGCACAAATGCGCTTTAATCTTATATTTTAATAGCATAAAAGCATTTTCCCTTGCACTCATCCGCAAAGTTGTTGAAACTCAATGTATATATCAAAAATACCACATTTTTAGAGTAATTTAATTTTTTTTTTAATATTTCTAAAACATTTATCTAAACAAAAAATTATTTTTTAAATGATCATATACCTGAAGTTGACGGTTCCGGTATAAAATTTTTACTTGTAGAAGTCTTAACAAAAACTATAATCACTTGAAATATCAAAAGTTTCTCTTTTAATCAATGCGCGCAAAAATAACTAAAATTATTGAACTTTGAACACACACTGCAAATAAAGTAAACTACCAAGAACTTTTATTTTTGCAGTTAGTGATGTAGAATTTTATCTACTTTCATATGGTACCAAATACGGTTGTGAAAGTTAAAGTTCATCTTTTGAATTAATCGACACTTGTGAAGTCTTTCACCCCACAGTGCGTCGAGAGACACATTTCTAGCCAAATAACAAATGTAACATTTTGAATATTTTCACTTCCGATTTTGATGAAATTTTGTAGGAATGATGCCTACGGCATTTTGATCTTTGAGATGAAGTTTTTTTTTTTTTGATTTTATATGTTCACAATTTTTGTTCTTTATAACAAGAGCTACCACTTTGACTCAGACAAAACTGGTCTTGTTTGTCTTTTATCACGTAGTCGTGTCCGTATATGATTATATTTCTTCGTGTTGCACAGTGTAAGTTTCGTACTATGGTAGAGACGGTTAGCAAAATTGACAACATACACACATATATGTAGTTTAATTTAGTATGAAATTAAGTCGAACTTGACAATTGGATAAAAGTTATGGGTCTTAGGCAAATAATTTTTAGTCAATTTTAAAGCTAATCGCTTTGAAAACGAAAACATATTATAATGTGCTATTTATTTGTCCATTTATGTACATATATTTTAAAATATTCCTTAAATATGAGTACTTCTTCAAAATTACACTTGTGTTAAATTGCTCCTAAATTTTCCCTACATATTTCATATTTTAGCTGTTGGTCTGTTTTTTTTGAAAGTCAATAATGAAAATAAATCCAGTAAATCGTTAAAAAATTTTAACACCCTTCTAAAATGAATCGCTTTTATACATGTAGCTCCATAATTATTGAATTTTTCTTTCTTTAAATTAAAAAGTTTACAGAAAGTTATTATTACTTGTACTTGAAAAAATTGTCAAATATATTTTGTGTTAATAAATTGCTAAACATACTTTAATTCAATTAGCAATCCACCCAAAAAAGAACAAATACAAATATGCAGCAGACAAAAACTCGAAAAGTTACAAAACTATTATTCACAATTTTGTTTTTTTTTATTTATTTAACAATAAAAGTTTTTCTACAATTTATTTGCATTTTGTTATCACTCTATTATTTAAAACAGTTGTAAAGGGAAAAGTACCCAAACATTTGAAGTACTTAAATGAATATGTCTGTCTGCTAAACATCTGCACGAATGTACTCGAACAGATATTCGAACAAGTCTCTAGAATTAAATTTGTGTGTCTATTAAACATCTGCACGAAGATACTTAAAAAAACTGTAAAAACTAGGTTTTATATATGTGAGTCATAAACTTATTTTATTTGATTGATACTGCATAAATCAGTAAAAATTAATTTTTTTTAGCAATTCTTCTTCGAAAAATAGTAAGCAAAATAGAATAATTTTATTTTGAATTAATTGTAATTTCAAATCGTAGTGATGCGTAGGAATTTAAAGGAATTCTTTATTTATTCAAAGATAGTTTTTTGGTATATTTTAAAGCTTTAATTAATTATATGTACATAATTATTGATTTAAACTACACTTAATTCCTTTTTCACAATGTATGATTGAGAGTTAAGGCTCAGTTAGCCGACTGTAATGTAATGTAACTGCAACAGTAGGAAACAGCTGATCGATATTTTTAAATGAAAATTAGATTACGTTGAATTGCATCTGTATAATCATTTTCATTACTTTTCACATAACAATATCGATCAGCTGTTTCCTACTGTTGCAGTTATATTACATTGCAGTCGGCTAACTGAGCGTTTAACGTGAACTTTAAGACTCCGTTAGCCGACTGTAATAAACTGTAACTGCAACAGTAGGAAATATATCGATATTTTTATATGAAGAGTATAACCATATTCATTACTTTACACATAACAATATCGATCAGCTGTTTCCTACTGTTGCAGTTACATTACATTACAGTCGGCTAACTAATCTTTTCCGTTTAAATACACATCTAAGTATGTATTATTACTCCTTTCACTCCCAGCATACAAGGGTTAGAGGCTAGTTAGTTAGTAAAGTTTAAGCTTGTTTTCTGTCAAATAAATTTTTCAGAGTTACCATATTGTTGAAGTAAATGAGCGATATACAGGGTGGGCCAAAAGAAACCAAGGGGTGTAAAAGTTTAATAACTTTTTTGGTTTTTAACTTTTTTTTATTTTTTCTTTCAGATTATATAATATACAAAATGGAAATTTTTTTACACTAAGTATAAAAAATGATGTCTCTTAAATGACCACCGTTTTCAGCTTCGCACTGATTGGCTCTTTTTAGAGTATTTTTCAAAACTTGTGGCTGTAGCGTTCGAATTTCTGCAACAATGTTTGCCTTGAGTTCAAGGATTGTCTCTGGCTTGTTCACGTACACTCGCTCCTTCAAAAAACCCCAAAGAAAATAGTCGGGTGCTGTCAAATCTGGCGATCGCGCTGGCCAAATAATTTCCGAATTTCGAGAAACTATTCGCTCTCCAAAAATTTGACTTAAAAGTGCCATTGTGTCTCGGGCAGTATGAGCAGTGGCTCCGTCCTGCTGAAACCACATACCAGGTCTGTTTTCAAGAGCAGGACGTAAAAAATTTTCTATCATAAACCGATACCGCTCTCCATTTACGGTTACAGCACTTCCATCTTCATTCTCGAAGAAGTAGGGCCCAATGACATTTTCAGATGTGATCCCACACCATACTGTACACCTGATGGGGTGCAATTGGCGTTGATGAATGGCTTTTGGATTTTGAGAACCCCAGAACCTACAGTTCTGCTTATTAACAAAGCCATTCAAATGAAAATGAGCTTAAAATAATTGATCACTGGTTTAAATAATAAAATTCTATTGTTCTGGTTCTCTGTTCAGTTGTGAACCTCCCCATTATAAATTCTCCAAGTGTTGTCTATATAATCTGAAAGAAAAAAAAAAGAAAAATTAATAAATAAAAAAGTTATTAAACTTTTACACCCCTTGGTTTCTTTTGGCCCACCCTGTATTAATATACAATAAATTCTATAGCAGTTTGTTCTATCGCTTGATAGACCTAAATTAACCGCTTTACGGCCCTTTTCACAATGTACAATTAAAAGCTAACAGGGACTTTAACGGCAAGTTTTATATGGAGAACTGTCAGTTAAAGTTAACGTTAACTCTTAATCATACATTGTGAAAATGGACGTTAATCGCTTATATTAAATACCCAATTTCAAATTAATCGTACAGTTAATCGTGCAGTAATTAACCCATTCACCGATTAAACGTTAAGCGATGGAATACCCCATTACACACACACACACACACATACACGCATACATGCACAAGAGAAGAGTTTCAGTCATATTTAAAAGGAATTCTTTAGCTGAATACCAAGGATGTGAGAATATGTCTGTTATTTGTATAAATTATTAAAACGAACATTCACACTTGAGCACTTGCACCAACATTTGTGTATACTTACATTCATACATATATGTATGTAAATATGTGCTTGTATGCTCTACTTACACACATATATAATTTTACACACTTACAAACATTTATTTTAAAACTTGTTTCTTAAATGTGAACATGAGTGTTAATTGAATATTATTTGCACATCACATAATCATAAATTGTTTTCATTACAGACGAAATACACGGAAAAAATTTCATTTTGCATCAAAAATTACTAAATTTAAAAATTAAATAATACTTTTTAATAAAAAATAGGACTAATTACAGAATTCGTGAAACTAAAAATTATAAAATATTATAAAAATAAAATTAAAATTAAAAACGCATTTTTATTAAAATAATGTTCATAAAAAATCGTTAATTAATATAAAAAGGCTCAAAATCATATTATTTTTAATCAAGTTTTTCGTATAAATATTTCGATAGAAGAACATGCAAAAATTTCGATTAAAAAAAAGCATAAAAATAAAACTTAGAATCAATTCCAAAAACATATTTGTCCAAAAAAAACCCGTCGTAAATTTTTCTGTGTAAAATTGGCAGCGCTAATGATAGCTCACAACTAAGGAACATGTTAAAATAGAGTTAGAGAGTTAGCGAGGATATATAATCAAAATATTTTTATGTTTGCCGTAAGAATTTTTTTTGAGATTATTAAAAACAAACAATTTAAAAAAGTCAGGGCCAATTTATGAGTTTGTAATTAAATCTCATTTACCTTTAAGGGCCAATTTTACCAACTCTATTTAAATATCAATTCATATTTAAATGTCGATTTTGATTAATTTTTTATGGAAAAATTATTTTTAAATATGAATTGATATTTAAATAAGTTGGTGAAATTGGCCCTAAATGTTATTTAAATACGAAACTATATTTTTTCGGTATACGAGCAAGCAAGAAAAACTATTAAATGTAACTTAAATGTCGAATCTTATGTTTTTGAATTGAAATTAAGTATTGAAAATATATCATATATTACTATATTTATAATTTGATTAGGCTAAAATTCGTATCGATTATTAAGCCAAATTACATGCGATAATCATTAACTAACAAATAGCACCAAAGTCAATTGTAAATATTTTGATAAAGACTTGGTAGAACGGAAAAACAAACTGTTTTCGAAGTTCACTATACCTTCATCATCAGCGTTATTTTGTTTTTGGGTCACTGTGTGTGGTGTCAGTTGATACAGGATTCTGCTTTATATACTCAGCTTTTTATTGCAAAGTGGAATATGTGAATTGTTTTGCTTCATCGTATTACAATTTGCTGAAAGCTTTTCTTGTAATGAAAGCTTAATTTTACCATCTCTAAATTTACAACAGTCTTACCATTGTCAAAAAGCGAGCAAAACTAAAAAAGTTTGTCTTAAGCAGAACAAAAATAAGCAAATTAACTAACATATGCATAATTACTAAAGAACAAACGATTATAACGGAGGCTAATAAATTGAGCTTTCATTACAAAAAAAGCTGTCAGAAAATTGTAATACGATAAATCAAAATAATTCACATGAGTCCATTTCATTTCGGTGATTACTTAAGAAAAATATCCACTTGAACGAGTCTTCTAGAATAATTTGTGGTAATCGAAAATTGATTTATCACTTGAGCGAAAGGATTTTGTTGGCTGAAGTAGTTAGAGCGTCAAGTGATGGTGTTCGATAGCCCGAGTTCGAACCCTGGCCAGATTTTTCTGAAATATATTAGTGTCTATGCTAATGTATATCGCAGCAATCTCCTTCGTCAATATTTGTAGCAATTAATCGACTGCATAGTAAAATAACCAAAACTTAAGATAATACGCCCACATAACACCAGAGGGCGCTTTTATGATTCTCTAAAAATTAACAAAATGCACAATAGCAAAGTTGTAAACACACAAAAAAAAAAAATAATTGAGGTTCTGTTCTCTCTATCTATTTATCATTTAACCATCTGTACCTATACCATACCTTTTCTACTCTCAGGTAACACAAAAGGACCTGTTCCTTGGATCCAAGTGAAATGAAAACTTACTTCCACTTTTCAGAAACCTGACAAGCTAACATGTGATAGATTTTGTTTTAAGTAGATAAGTATTGAAAATTAACAAAATAATAAAGACCGTTCCAAGGTCGGAAAGTTAAAACTATTTTTGGATATACAAAAGTAAGTAAGAAACTGTATACAATTTTTTTTCTTTATTGATTATTTATTGACATACGAGTATATAGTATATGTTAGAAAGAAAAAACTAAGCAATGCAAATCAAAAAGTCATTTCCAGAGCTGGAAAATCGTTATTTGTTTTGATATATAACTAAATAAAAAAATTTTTTCTTTCTGTGTTATTTAAACATATTTATAATTAGTGTTTTTTAAGTGAATTGTTACAATTTAAGTTTAAAAGTTTTTAACGCACTAATAATAAAGGATCCAGCTAAACCCCTCAATAACCAATTTCAATGCATTTTTAATAAAAAAATAATTTACTTAATGAGTAAAATAATAATTTGGGATTATTAGGGCGTTAAAAAATTTTAAGCTTTTAATATTTTTATTAACTTATTTGGTACGTAAGCATAATACGAAAATTATTTTAATAGTATCGAAATTAACATGGCATCATCTACTTTTCCATCCCTGCCATAGCTTGTGTTGTTTTTTGTAAAATCCATGTTTTTAAGCTTAGATGAGACGTGCCATAGCCATAATGCCATAGTCATAGCTAAATCAAGTTACCTGTAATCAAATACAGTGTTGCCCCTAAGTTTGGTTTGAACAGCTGTTTTGTATGGTTACATGCACCAGTCAGGATTGTCATGTTCTTTTCCAATCTATTTCGCAAAAATCGCCAAAAGTAATTTTATGTAGTTTTTCTTAGTAAACATAATTTCATGTAAAGGGTGTTTTTTTAGAGGTATAGAACTTTGAATAGAAATAAAACACAAGAAAATCGTTTTAATGTCCATTTAATTTGGCTTTATTGGAAGGATAATTTTATGCCATTAATGTTTAAATATGATTTCGGGCATGTGGCCGCCGCGGCTGGCTCGAATAAAGCCAATTCTACAGGTCCAATTTTCAACCACTTTTTCGAGCATATGGGGCCGTATGTTGGCAATAACGCCACGAATGTTGGCTTCCAAGTCCCCTAACGTTTCTGGTTTGTTGGCGTAGACGAGCGACTTCACATATCCCCAAAGAAAATAATCCAATGGTGTCAAATCACACGATCTTGGTGGCCAATTGACAGGTCCATTCCGCGAAATTATGCGCTCATCGAATGTTTCCTTCAATAAATCGATTGTGACGTGCGCTGTGTGGCATGTAGCGCCGTCTTGTTGGAACCACAACTCATCCACATTCATGCCATCCAATTCGGGAACAAAATAGTCGGTTAGTCGGCTCCAATTGCTGTGCACGGTGGCGAATCGATTCATTCGGGTCCTCTTCAACACTTTGCTCTACAGCGGCAATTGTTTCTTCGGTGCGCACTGTTCGACGTCTCTGCGGATGCGTATTATCACATAAAGTAAACGTAGTGCGAAAACGATCCATGGTTAACCGAATTAATTGCTCTGATGGACGATTATGTCGACCATAAAATGGACGGAGCTTGCGGTAAACTTCGCGAACTGAACCATTATTTTCGAAATAAATTTGCACGATTTGCAAGCGTTGTTCTTTTGTCAACCTGTTCATGATGAAATGGCAAACCAAACTAAATATTAATCACTTGACAGCTGACAAAATGGCCGCCAGTTAAAAAAGTGATGCCAACTTAAAGTTCTATACCTCAATAAAAAACACCCATTATATGTAATTAAAGCCTGTGGCTGGCAATTTAAAACAAAGGTAAACGTATCGAGTTGAATGGATGTACCCAAATCGAAAGTATTGAGTGTTATTGACTAATAAAGAGCAATAGAATTTGCCAACTCTACTCTACGCTTGGCTTACTTACAACGACTGACAATGTCTGTAAAGTTACAATTGTAAAAGAAAATAAAAACTTGGTGTTAAAAAGAACATAGAGTATAAAATAGATATAAAAGCCCAATACGCAAATGTATTACTACAATCATTTTACAATATTGAACATTCACATGGACACTTTGTTAGATGAAGTCTCTTAAAATTTAAAAAATAAAGAACAAAGTAATAAGTAAATGATACTCAGATGTGAATATATGTATAACGGCATGCACTTACAAATGTTAGTCAAATCCCATGTGTTTTGTTATGCAAATTGGTAGGTATGTGTGTGCTAAAATACCAAAAATCATTGAAACGTAAAATAATCTTCGTTCCCTATACGCTTGAATAATTTGACAAAGGATCAAGATGTAAATTTATAGTGTTATTCTGTCGCATCGTTTATAAGGAAAATCTACGAATATATAAATACATATTTATACATACATACATAAGTGTATATGTATATGTCGCAGTGTTAGGTGTAGTTTATGCAAATCGTATTACAAACTCATGTATGTGTGTGCGCATGTACTTATGCACAAGTATTGGTGTTTGTGTATGCACATGAGACAACTATGAGAATTATATTTACCCATGAAAAAAAAATTACTAATACGAAAAGTATGGTCAAATCGTGTCAAAGAGAAGACTTCCATGCACATATTCTTTCTCTTTTTGCTTTATAATTTATGGTCATTGTGGGAGCTTAAAGGTTCAATCAGACGTGCCATAACCATCACCATAGAAAACAGCTGTTCGAACCAAACTTATGGACAACACTGTGTTTGATTATAATTGACTAGCCATACCATAGGAACCAATTGAGTTTTGGTTTGGTTATGGCTATGGCATTATGGCTATGGCACGTCTAATTTAAGCTTAAGTCCTGTGATGTGAAATACAGGTTGACATTAAATAAGGATAACGTAAGTTGAATACTTTGAAAAGGATTTTTTTTACAAACATTGATATTTTTCAGTGTTTTGGGATGCCGGGTTAAATATTCAGAATCTTGTTGGAATCCGTAAACGAGTATGAAATAGCTGTGAGCGCAAAGAGGTATAAGAAGAAGAATCTATGTAAGAAAGTTGGTATACAAACGCAGATTTTGGAGCCATGCTCTTTATGCCGCGGTACAGGAGCTAGGACTAATCCACACTATTACAGTTATAAATTTATTTTTGTCTTAATATTTTTGTACTTAAAAGCAGAGTACGAAAATACACGAAACAAAATTTTTGATTTTGTTTTCTTTCGTTCTTTGAAGTGAATAAAACAAAAACAAAACTAAACAATGATAACGATTGCTCTATTTGTTTTTGTATTGTTTTTGCACAAGAGCACAAACCAGAGAACGAGGCCGATCGGTTATTAGCCGGTTAACAGCTGCCACCGGCCACAAAAAATACGTCAATAGGACGCAGTTAGAAAAAAAATTAATTCAAAATGAATAGAAACGTTTTAAAATACTTGCGCCGAATTTGAAATCATCTTATTAGCCCAATTCAAAATCTTGTGCAAATGGTCTTGTATCGTTGCATTTGCAAAATGGAATAGTATATTGATACTCACCACTAAGAATTGTTACCATTTGCAGAAGATTTAGAATTGGGCTATTATATAATTTTATTGAGTTGTGATTTCACATATGAATTTTCTCTAAAATGCTAAGCAGCATAGCTCTAAAGGTGGAAGTACATAACACGCGTTCAATGCGCTAATGCGATACACGCGTCTGTCAAAAAAGTTGAAATAGTGTGTTTTCATAAGTCAAGTTACATAGAGAAGTTCGCGACGCGCGTACCTCGCCAAAAGTTGAACATTCTTCAACTTTCACGCGTTGTATACAAAATGACAGCTAGTGTTGCCAGATTCATAAACTAACATACACAAACATGATTAGAAATTAATTTTTTTATTAAACAATGGATACAAAAATGAATTAAATGTTTAAAGAAAAATGCAACGTACATGCAAAAAAAAAAAAAAAAATAGCCGGCAAAGGATTTAAATTTTACAACTAAAAAAGCTTCAAAAACGTGGTGCGTAACCTTCCATTTGTGTAGCGTTGAACGTTTAACAAGCCAGAAAAGCGTTGCCGCGTAACGCGTGGTATGTACTTCCACCTTAACCGCTGTTCTAAGACACGTCTTTTCTTTTTTTTAACAAAAAATATTTTTCACCAATTAGGGCCAATTTCACCAACTTATTTAAATATCAATTCATATTTAAAAATAATTTTTCCATACAAAAATTAATCAAAATCGACATTTAAATATGAATTGATATTTAAATAGAGTTGGTGAAATTGGCCCTTAATATTTTTAATTAAAAATTTAACTAATTCAATTAAATTTTAGTTTCTCTAATTAATTCGAGTGGAAAACCTTAATTTGTCAATTGATATTACAAAATTGTTCATATTATTTTTTTTGTGTGTTAATAAATAATAATGAAATAAATAGTGTAGGTTAATTTGACCGATTTTAGCTGTCAAATTTACCATCAATATTAATTTTGGTTCAAATTACATGTCAGAAAATGTTGTCTAGTTAATCTAACTAGAGTTTGTTTAAAAGTATTAAGATATCAGAACCCCTTGATGTTTTTGGTATGATTGATCAAATTTTTCAAGTCTCAAAAGAAGCAGTTAAGTGCCTAGAATTTTTAATTTAAGAGATACTTCACTCGATTTAATCTCCTTGCTACTTATACCTTCTATATCCATATAAAAATTGAACACAACTCTCATATATAGAACGGCGTTTCAAGGTAGATTTTTGGGGCTGCTTGACCGCGTACAGAAGAGGGCGAAAAAGCTCATTACTTACAGTAAAGTATGCAACTATATTGAGTCATTGGTGCATAGACGCAATGTGTGGTATATTTCCAGGTTATGTCGCTACAAGAATGTAATATAAAGTAATGAAATCAGAGAACTTGTGCCTACAGTCTCATATTTATACATCTAGAATGTGCTTCATTAAAAGCACATCCATATGTGGTCAACTAGCTAGCATATCGCACTAAGCAAAACAGAAAAACTCGTTTATAGCCGTACGTTTCATATGTGGAATAAGCTACCAGCAAAATTCGTTTCTACCACTCTCATTGTCGAGAAGTTCAAATGCAATGTTCACAAACATTACACCCTCTATCCCCCGCCACTATGCCCTCTAATTCCTATTATTAACTTCCGCACAATAGCACCGCAAAGAAACTTTATGCGTATGATATAATTTTTGCCATCCTGTACTAGCCATTTGGTCCATATAATAGTGAAAAGCAAAAAAAAAATTTATTTTATTCCGGTAAATTTAAATGCAGGCAGTATTTTACGTTCAAAAGTAATAAACACGTCAAAAATAAAATACACATACATACATCTATTTATATGAAATCGCGAGACATATTTATAATTAAAGCATCATTCCTTAAACCAAGATCCCACTATCCGCAAAATGTAACGATTTTCGTCGGCTCACTGCAATAAAGTCACAAGTGATAAATCAAAATGGCTTATTACTTGTAATTTGTTATGTCATGAATATCAGTTTAGCGAATGCGAATGCGAAAGCAAGTAACACATTTTAATTTTTGCGAAAGCGAATGCAAATGTTACAATACGTTCAAAAATCACATAAAATTAAATTTGTACAAGAATATGTAGTTGTAAATATTATGTACATAGATGTACTACATATAGCATTTTATTTAAATTGAGTCTTGAATTGAGCAAATATTTATTAATTTGTTAAAAATATAAATTCATAAAACAGAAGGATATATGAAATTATGGGCCTAATTTTGTAAAACGCAACGCCAAGCATTGACAAATTTTATATGGAAAAAATTTAAATTTCAAAAACAAAATACATACATACATACATACATTTTCAAAGCTAAGTGGCGCATTTTACAAAATTAGGCCCTATATTAAAATTAGTATAGATAATAATTAAAAATAAATTTACCCCCTGTTTCTACTACCCAGACAGTCGAATTAAGTATTAAACTTATATGGAAAGCACTAATTTTTTTGAGTGATTTTCATAAAAATTTCCTAGACGAGTCGTCTGCTTGACTTGTAGAAACTGCACATTAAAAAATTTTAGGCAATCAACCCATTAGGACTTTGGCCCTAAAGCCTTGTAATTTTCTGTTTCAAAAACAAACTGGAAAATATTTCCAAACACCGCTGGATTTTGGTTTCATTTTGATACTTATGACAACTTCTTGATAGAAAACTTTCCCGCTTAAATTTTAAAGCTTTGATTAGAATGCTTTGCTTGTAAGTATACGTATTTTTTCATGCTGGCTTAAAATAATTTTCGTCTTTTTTTTTTGACGTTTGTTAATCGCAAAATATTTTCGTAAAAGAAGTACAGGGTGGGCCAAAAGAAACCAAGGGGTGTAAAAGTTTAATAACTTTTTTGTTTATTAATTTTTTTTATTTTTTCTTTCAGATTATATAGACAACACTTGGAGAATTTATAATGGAGAGGTTCACAACTGAACAGAGAACCAGAACAATAGAATTTTATTATTTAAACCAGAGATCAATTATTTTAAAGCAAAGGGCATATCGTCGACATTTTAACGTCAGAATTTCGCCCTCTGAAGCGATGATTCGTTGCTTAGTTAATCGTCATCACCAACATGGCATCGTAAGAGATTTGCCTCGAACCGGTAGACCACGTTTAAGTCGCACTGCGGAAAATGTTGAACGAGTACAGCAAAGTGTTAACGAAGCACCAGAAACATCTGGCAGAAGGCGTTCTGCTCACCTAGAAATGTCTCGTACGTCACTACGGCGCATTTTAAAAAAAGATTTACAGTTATACCCATATAAGGTGCAATTGGTCCAAGAATTAAAACCCGCAGATCATCGGCAACGTCTCAATTTTGCAGTTAAATTTCAAGAGTTGGCCAGAAATGAAATCAACTTTATTGAAAATTTGATTATGAGTGATGAAGCTCATTTTCATTTGAATGGCTTTGTTAATAAGCAGAACTGTAGGTTCTGGGGTTCTCAAAATCCAAGAGCCATTCATCAACGCCAATTGCACCCCATCAGGTGTACAGTATGGTGTGGGATCACATCTGAAAATGTCATTGGGCCCTACTTCTTCGAGAATGAAGATGGAAGTGCTGTAACCGTAAATGGAGAGCGGTATCGGCTTATTATAGAAAATTTTTTACGTCCTGCTCTTGAAAACAGACCTGGTATGTGGTTTCAGCAGGACGGAGCCACTGCCCATACTGCCCGAGACACAATGGCACTTTTAAGTCAAATTTTTGGAGAGCGAATAATTTCTCGAAATTCGGAAATTATTTGGCCAGCGCGATCGCCATATTTTACAGCACCCGACTATTTTCTTTGGGGTTTTTTGAAAGAGCGAGTGTATGTGAACAAGCCAGAGACAATCCTTGAACTCAAGGCAAACATTGTTGCAGAAACTCGAACGCTACAGCCACAAGTTTTGAAAGATGTTATGGAAAATGCTCTAAAAATAGCCCATCAATGCGAAGCTGAAAACGGTGGTCATTTAAGAGACATCATTTTTCATACTTACTGTAAAAAAATTTCCATTTTGTATATTATATAATCTGAAAGAAAAAATAAAAAAAAGTTAATAAACAAAAAAGTTATTAAACTTTTACACCCCTTGGTTTCTTTTGGCCCACCCTGTACAAATTTTTTTTGTCTTTAGTATTCGCTTGAAATATTTGCATATTTTAGCGAACGCATAAGCGAACGCAAATAGCAAAAGTAAGCGAATAATTTGCGAATGCGAAAGCGAATGCGAACATTCGTTACATCCCTACTTGTAATACTTATGATTCGTAAAATCAGTAGAGTGAATCCTCACAAAAACATAAATGTGAAAAAAGGCCAAGTTCCTATCCAAAAATTTTGGCCATTAAAAGTAGTGAGATATAAATTTTGACCAAGTTCTTGTTTGGCACAATACTTAATATAGGAATATGCTATGCGTTATATAAATTTGTAATCGTAAGGGTGTCATATAATTTCTAGATAGTCTGCTCACTAGTTTTCTAGTAAAATATGCTAGACTAAACAAAAGGCTAACATTTTATAGGAGTGATCACGCTCACTTTTTAAGATCATAGTTTAAAGTACTGTATACGTGCAACGCGTATGCAAGGTTTCACTAAATTAGTTTAAGTTAAAAGCTGTATATTAAGGTTTTAGTACCAAACAATATTAGCGTGGCCCCGCCCATTCTGATAAACTTTTTTGGGTTTTCAGATTTTTCTAGTTGGTTGCTCACCTAGACCTATTCGTGTATCAAATTTCAGCTTCTTATCTCAATTTTAAATTTTTCATGTTTATGGGCGCAGCCCCGCCCCTTTAACTAAAATTTTCGTGTTTTCAGATTTTTCTAGTTGGTTTCTCACCTAGATCTACTTGTATATCAAATTTCAGCTCCTTAGCGCAACTTTTAATTTTTAATATATATGGGCGTAACCCCGCGTACTTTTCCAAACTTAAGATTTTTTCGACCAGTGCTTATTATTCGTGTCAAGTTTCATTGCAAACGGATAATAATGCCCACATAAACAGTATATCTAATACGCTGAACCGTAGTTCACGAAAATGAGGTTTGAGTTATATGGGCGTGTCACCGCCCACTAACAAAAAGCTTAAAGCCCTGCATTATCGCAGTATACATGGAAAATTTCAATAAAACAGCTTCTTTTAAGCGCCTTATATTAGCGTTTTTAGTTCTGAATTTTATGGGCGTAGCTTCGCCCCCCTGGTTAAAATTTCCGTGTTTTAAAATTTTTCTGGTTCAGTGCTCACCTAGATCTACTTGTGTACCAAATTTTAGCTCTCTAGCGATAGCGGAAGTGCTTCATCAATTTGATGAGTGTGTCAGCGGTCAGTCGTCAGTGGTCAGTGAGTATGTCTTAAAATATGCACTTTTTGTACCTCTATATCTTTGGAACCTTTCATTGTAAAACTTTCAAACTTCGCACGTGAAGTTATGTAAACTTATTCTAATTATGGTTTAAATTCTGTAATTTTACGATTGCGGAGAACAAAGTTATGAGGGGGGTAAAAACAGCTCGAATGGCTTCGTGTAAATATACACACTGCGTGCATTGGCCAGAACTTGGCCTGGCGCACTACCGTGCGCCTTAATAGTTTAAATATATGAGGAGCTGGCGAAAAAACCCAGACTAGTCCCGTTAAGGGTTTTTTTTACAGGACAGGCAAATAATTGAACTACATAGATAGAGACTAGCAAAGTAAAGCCAGTTTTCGTTATTTCTTTAAGGTAGGTGGGACTGGTTTTGGATGGAAAAATTTCGTGAATCGAATTGAACTTGAACAGCCTGAAAAATCAAACCATTTATGAGGATATATCTAGTTTTGTTCGCCAGCTCCTCATATGTTATATAGTCGACGAAATTAATTAGTAAATGAAGGATGCAACATCACACGTACACAAAAGTTTCCATAACAGTTTTCGTTTTGCCCTTAATAATGTGATAGAAACTTTGTTCTACGCAATGACGAATATATCCTGCATGACTACCGACCAAACAACTTGTAGAGATTTCTTTATTTAGAGTAATTTTAATATATTTTACCAAACGAAATAACAAACACATATACGCTATCTTGACGACAAGCGTCTTGATCGTTTAAAAGGATCCGTATTGTTTTCGCTAATAATTCCAAAATTAAAAATCGCCAAAAACAAAAAAAAAAATTGCCAAAACGAAAAAAGCGCTAGACTGAAAAAATCTCTGAAATTAAAATAAATCGCTAAAAACAGAAAAATTGCTAAAATGAAAAAACGCCAAAAAACGCAAAAAATTTCGAAAAAATCGCTTAAACTAAAATAATATGCCAAAAAAGTCAAAACTACAAAAAACATATAAATTAAAAATACGCCAAAAACAGAAAAAATTCCAAAAATGATTAAAAAGCTAAAACTATATATAAAGTTCGTATAGTTTTACCTATCTAGTGTCCGTACGGGACTGTTCGTGTGCACTTAATTTATTTATATTTATGAAATAAAAAGTATAATCGTATTCTCTGGTACAGGGCTATTCAACCTGTGGTACGCGTACCACTTGGGGTAAGCGAAACTTTCCCAGGTGCTACGCGAACTCTTCGAAAATTTGAGCAATTTTTTTTTCATTAACTAACCAATTAATGCAATTAAAAGAAAATAATATGTTGTATTTGCTTATGTTTGATCCTAAAAGTATACTTACGTATTTTTTATGAATTTTCCATTTTTATTATACCGAGCATTTCTGTTGTAGAACGACCCATATGCACAGATGTTCGCATGTTATATACATGCCTATGTACGTATATGGTCGTATTTTAAAATTGTCTGGTTATTTAATGAGCCCATACTAGTTTATACACATACAATTTTTTTGGGGTACGCGAATTGTTGTTTGTGGGTTTTGTGGTACGCGATCCAAAAAGGTTGAATAGCTCTGCTCTGGTACATATTTAGTATATGCCCATATATACTAAGCAAAAAAGTTTTTTAAAAAGCTTTATTTAAGTTATTGAATAATAAACAGCTTTAATTATGATAAGAATGTAAGAAAAATATTTAAAGTCATGGAAAAATGTTCCTGCTGAAGCACATATGAATTCTTTATTAAAAAAGAAACTACTGCTATTGATTGAAAGCAATTCAAAGTTTTTAGTGCCATCACTATAAAGATGCCAAAGGATGCTTAACACTTTCAAGATGATTTTATTACGTGGCACCTTTACTTTACTATTTTATTGTTTAGTTTGGTATGGAACTTAAAAATTCCAATGCAATCTCATATAACATATTTCTATAGCATGATGACTTAAAAAAGTCACCCCTTGATGGTCTGGCGACGCACAGTCGATTGAACAGGCAAAAGTATTTTTTTTTTGCAAATATGTATTTTCTAAAATAAATATATAAAATGAAAAAATGAAATGGATTAACACAAAGTTGAATTTTTTAAATTGACATAAAATTTACTTTATTTAATTTAAATATCACCCTGGAATGTGAACGCCATGGCTGGCTCGGTTGTAGTCCAAGCTGGAGGTTCAATTTTCGATGACTTTTTCTAACGTTTGTGGCCGTACGTTGGCAATAATGCAATGAATGCTGTCCTCCTCGGCGTAGACCAGCTACTTCACATATCCCAGCAGAAAATAGTCTAGCGGCGTTAAAATGCACGATCTTTAAGGCCAATTCATGGGTCCAAAACATGAAACTATGCGGTTACCAAACGTTTCATTCAATTAATCAATTATGGCACGAGCTGTGTGACATGTTGCGCATACAGTTCGTGCCACAGCTTCTGCACATCATGATTATTAAATTGTTGAGCGAAGAAGTTAGTAATTATGGCGCATACACTGATTCGGCACTACCTCTATGCAGCAATAACTTCTTCTTTGTTATAATCCGAAATTTTTCTTCCCTGTTCTCTTACAAAGCGTCAAAGTTAGGTAAGCGTGATTAGAGAGGCAACCAATTTTGATCCAATCCCAAAAAGTAGCTAACAGAAATTTATTTAAAATATATTTAATACAATTTATGAAAAAGAAGAGAGGTGTCTTAAGACACCCAATTATAGCTATGCTACTTAGCTGTATAAAACAAACTTAATGCAATAAAATTATATTATATGGTGATGTAAAATTTTCCGTAAATATTTCAAAACCTCATTTATTTCGCATTATTTTCTTTCCAAGCGGCGTACGATTAGATAAATGTATTGTTTGTGATCGGAGGCGGCTATTAGACGGCTTCCAGCTGATCGGATGTGTTCTCTGGTTTGTGCTCATTGTTTTTGTTTTTGTTTCACTCCCTTCAAATAACGAAACCAAACAAAATCAAACAACTTTTTCCGTATATTATCTAGCTCCTGTGTCGTGACATACATAAATAGCATAGCTATAAAATATACAATACAAACTAAATACAATACGATATCAAGTACTCTATTTATAGTCTATCCTTGGAGAATAGAAAAATCTTTCCTAAATATTTATGTTTATCAAAAGAAGTATGTCACGATATTGTTAATGATGTAATGAATTACTACGCTCATGTTTCATACTAAAAGTGCGTCATCACTGAGCATCAGTCCTCAGTATGGTGATCGATTTAATCTATATTAAGTCAAATTGTGAGCAGAAAATATAAGCATCTAAGTCCTGGCCTTCAAATATAGTGAAGTTTTTTTTGTGAATTCGAATGTTAAAACACCTCTTCTTCAACTGTTTGGGTTAAAATTCAGAAAGAATACTATTTTTTCTCTAGAAAAAAAAATTTAAATATATGATTTAAAATTTTTAATTTAGCTGCTTTCATTTTCGAACAGTTTTGTGAAATCAAAACGAAACACTAAATTAAAACATTTTAAATATCTGATATTTTAATGACTCTTCGAATTTTTCTAATCATATTTTCAATTTTTTTTTACATCGTGTTCACTGTGCCACAGAAACTAATCTTAAGATAAAGGATTTTCTCTTTACAAACAAAAAATAAAAGGAAGAGAAATTGCATCAATTTTGAGTATTTTCATCTTGGCCATTTCCTGCATTACTGGGATTTTTCAGTAAATGACTGCGGTGAGTGTTTTGCAAATCATTTATAATTTTCTATGTATTTAAGATATATACACTTCTCTACACTTATAAATACATACATATTTAATAAAATGTTAAAGTAGAAATACAGATAGTTTTGCAGTAAAAAGTTGTATTTTAAAAGATTTTCTGTTTTACCAACCAAAATTATTTGAGAAACGTGACCGATTGGAACATATTTAGGAACCTGCGGAGTACCACACCTATATGGTGTAGTACATGTGCTCTTCCATATTTTACCCTGATCTTCTCAAGAAATTTCACTAAACAAGCATATTTTTCAAAATCGATTATTTCAATTCCGAAAATTATTTGAGAAACGTGAACACTTGGATCGCATTTACGACCCTTCAGAGTACCACACCTATATGGTGTAGTATGTGTGCTCTTCTATATTTTATCCAAAGGAGCACTTATCTTCTCAAGAAAATAGTGTTTTCTTAAATCTAATTTATTGGCTCTACCAGATATATTTTCACCATAATACTTTTATAATTTCATGAACTACGTTTTGGAGCAATTTTTCCAATAAAAAAAAAATTATCTATCTCGATCCAGTTCCAAGGATTTGGATCCATTTAGCGGATCCAAATCCTTTGGATTTGGATAATCCATTTAGCGACTACTGTTAAATAGCTAACAGTGCTCTGTTATATGCTTAACATGCTATGTTAGAAATGTTGGTTCCTGTCCCTGCTAGTTAAATTCGAATTTATCTTCACAGACATATATTTATTTTAAAATAAAAAAAAATTAAAAATTTTAAAAACCCCTGATTTTTTTCAGCAAAGATGTTATATCTTCTAAACGGCTGGACCGATTTTCTTCAAACATAGCTAAGAACCCTCTCGATCAAGTCATCTTTCAAACAGAAAAAACTAAATGAAAATCGGTCCAGCCGTTTGGCCTGTACGTGGACACGAACAGACACACAGACACACACTACAAACACACACACTACAAACTTATAATACCCCTTTTTTTAGTCGGGGGTTAATAAAAACAATCAGAAATTTTTCAAAACATTAGCTCAGCAAATTTCGTTTTATAATAAAGAAATGATTACTCCTGTGATGATAAATTGAAGTAAGTCGACTATAAAAAAATTATTTTAAATTTAAATTAATGTAAGTTTTAATTCATTGTTGACCTTACGATATCCTATATTTTTCTTCTTTCAGATAATTTAGCAAAATTTTACTTTAGGAGATCACCTATCGTTACAAATAATTTATCTTCCTAAAGATAATCTAGCAATATCATAAATAATTCTATTAGATGATTATTTACCAATATCACAATTTTATCTTCTAGAACTATTGCATTCGTATCTCTTCGAGGTATCGCCCTGGCCGCACAACCTCCCCCGAAGGCGGAAACTTCCGCAATACAAATATGATTGTTGCCGCAATAATATTTTTCTTCCAACAATAAAATTTCGAATCATTTTCGTATTAGTTTGCTTGTGGGGTGTTTTCATACAGCAACGCATACACATATGGTGGGGAATGATGAATAAATATCCCGAGTGTTATGCGTGTATGTTTTTGTCCGACTAAACATCCATAGCCTGAGTATAAACATATTTTTAGTTGTAGCGTAATTTATTTTTTTGCATAAACGAAGGAGATGCTCTTGTATGTTGGCATTGGCCTAATAGCTGCTTGAGAGAAAATATGTGAGCACTACAATTATGATTATACGCAGTTACTAAACTATTTACTCATGTGTATTTTTTTGAGTACTAATTGTCATATTTCCTCAAACGAAATGTTAAGCGTTATTTAATTTTATACGAAAAAAACTACGACAACAAAATTTTGCTAACGTTAAGCGTTGCTTAGGCCCTAAACCTTAATTTAAAAAATTTTTCAGTAAAGCACAAACCAAGAAAGAAAAGAGGTGTCTTGGGATACCCAGTTTGATATATTCGTATGCTGCTTAGCTAAATAAAACAAATTTAATATTTCATGTGTTAAGTAACAATGCAGTAAAACGATACTATATGATGATATCAAACTCGGTGCAAATATTTCAAAACATTTCCATTTATTTTGCATTGTTTTCTTTTTTAGCTGCGTGCGATTAAATTAATAACACTAGCCAACAAGGTTTTATTCGTTCAATTTGAATCTGTAATTGGTTTTTCTCTATCACGTTTGGTTTCCGAAATACAAAAAAAAAAGTGAATTAGGTTATTTAAACGTAGTTTGTGTTTTGTTGGTTCGGTTTCACGTATTAGAGTCCAGCAATAGTCTCCCAGCATGCTTGTGTCTCAAATTCCCTGATAATTTCTTTAAATTTTCATTAAATCTTGTTGAGCGCGCTCCCCTTGTTCTTGTTCGTCAGCCCCGGAAATGACTGGTAATATATTATTTGGTGGACGTTGAACTGGTTTGAAAATCCATGGGACATTTGCGTAAGTAAAATTTTTTAGATTTTTCATATTGAATCCAGCAACTTTTGTTAAACAGAAATAATAGTTGGTTTGATGGTTACTTGACTTTCTCCAAAGTACTGAAATTGAAAAATTCAAATAGATCTTCTTGCCATTTGACTACTTACATAGAACAGTTCTGAAACTATTGCAAAATATTTTCGGTGTCCACGGTTTGTTCATGTTTCTGGCAGCAAAACCAAAATAATGTAAATATGCATATTTTAATGATTCTGATATTGCATATCTTTTTTTCCAACCAAATATTCATCACATTCAAAGCAAAAATAGCTTGAATCAGTAACACATGATCTCTTTGAGAAATTTAAACGCTACTATTATGAAAATTAAGAATGTATGTGGGCCTCTGTCAAATTAACAATTGTGAAACTGGATTGTCAGTATTGACTGGTTTACAGCATTGCCAGCATGTGAAAAAAATGAACAAGACGTAATAGTCAAATTTTAATGCCAGATTCGAATTCAGCGCACCCATATTAGTTAAAAAAACACTCTTCGTTTCCGCAGTCAATTTTTTTTCCAAATTTGTGGACCAGTGTAATTAATGTATTGTTTGTCCTCATATGCAAAAACAATACAAAAACAAATTAAGCAATCGTTATGATTATTTTTGTTTTGTTTCTGTTTCATTCATTCATATATTTTCGTACTCTGCTTTTACTCGTAAGTACAAAGATATCAAAACAAAAATAGATCTTTATCTGTAATAATGTCGATTATTTTTGTTACAAAAATCTCGTTTTAGCTCCTGTGTCGTGGCATAAAGTGCATAGCTCTAAAAACGTTTAATTTATTAGTATAAAATTAAAAAAAAAAAATTTTACTCAAACAATTAGTCAATAGAGTTCACATCTAAAGAACTCTAATCCACCTGAGAATTTTGTAAGTTTTAAAGGAGTAAATATTTCCATAAAAGTAGCAACCATGTACGTACATAAAATGAGATTGAAAAATCAATTCCAGCAATATGTGGAAATAAAAATATATCGACTGATCAAAAGAAAAGTAAAACGTTTAGTAACTATGCAAAATTTGGTATTTACTTATTACTTTGACCATATGTGGGGGCAGAATATCTGGAATATATTGTCTCTATGCGAATATTTATATAGCAATTTTTTTTATAAATTTTATCAATATTTTATTTAAATTTGTTTGTTCTTTATGTTGTTGACAAAATAACAAAGTACGAGTATGATAAAAGGATATATACATGTTTCAAAAACACTTGTGTCGACATGTCATTTCATAGTTGTGTTTATTATTTTAATTTTTTTATACACTTCACTACAAGCTGAAGCATATATAGCAGGTTTTTGAATAGGTTTGTATTATCTGCTACAAACTGATATTTGAAGTTTTCTGTGTTTTAAAAATACGGAATTGCAATAATCTAAAAGCAAATTTTTGAAAATCATTAGCATAATCAGCGGCATTTAAAATGTGGCCTAAATAAAATTAAAAAAAGGAAGCGGGATAGCATAACACATTAAAGTTTTTTTTGTTTTAACAAAACACTTAATAAAATTTGAGATGTATGTTCAAAGCCCAAAAATTTTAAAATCTATATATATATAATCCTAGTGTGTATTTGTTCCCAACGTATGATCTCTGGAGCTGTGGAGCTGATATTTTCAACACAGGTTCGAGTCAATACCCGGTAGGTTTTCGTTTTGTTTTTAACCCAACAAGTGACCACAGGGTGGAATAATTTGGAGTTAAGAATAAATTATTGAGGGTACGATAACGTTTGCCGGGATCAGCTAGTGTATTTATATGCTTTCAAAAGTAATAATCTTGATCACGAAAAAGAATAAAATATCTGACGAACGTTTTTTGCAAACAAAAGAACTTTTCATAGTTTAAAAATTGTTTTGATTATAAGAAAGAACAAAACAATTATTTACGTATCTTTCAAGCTAGTAATTATATCAGGTACGTGATGGAAATCGCTTCGATTTGAAATGAAATCGCAAGCTCAAAACGTACAAAATTGTTTTTGGTGTGACAGAAAACGCATCGATTTCATATTTCAACTTGTTTCATTTTCAGTTGGTTACAAAAAAATCAATTTGTTCCTTTATATTTTTTGCTGCTAACTAAAATTGAAGCCAATAATGCAGAAGCCGGCTGCAGGTTGTCAAAGATATTTTCGGCGACGGCGAAACGAAAATCGTTGGATCGTGATTTGCTGATTGTAATGTAAGGATGTGCATGTAAGGAATGGCATATTTTTTCTTCATTTCAAACACCGGGTTTTATAATGAAAAACTTTTATTTTAAAACCATAGAAAAGTCTTGGAAAAAAATGGTCATATCGACGGCGGCTAAGTGTTTTCAATACATGTCGGCTGCAGATTTTTGCTGATCGGCTTCAACATATGTACATACAATTAAATTCTTTCAAACAAAAATAAATTTAAATAAAAAATTCCTTTTATTGTAATATCATCTACCTTTAATTATTTTAAAGCATTTTACTTACATTTTCACACAAGTTATTGCAGGAAAATTTTGTTTAGATATAAAATAATTTCTAAATCGTCAACTCATGCTTGCTCGATTTAATAATGCAAAAACAACATAAATTTCGTTTTCCATCACATCTTTTTTTACTAATATTTTCATAGAACAAGATGGGAAATGAAATCGAATTCGATTTAAAACATAACCAGAATGAAATCGAAATAAATGTGTGCATCACAACTCTTTACGTTTTTCAGTCGATTTTCAATCGAAACGATTTCTATCACATACCTGTATATCTCACTTTCCAAATATTTTTTTTATTATCAGTATGTCTTAGACTAATTTCGAAAATCAGTAACTTCCTACATCGGGAACTTAAAAAAAATTATAATATTTGGGAAATATTAACTTCCCTTTTCGATGTGTGTTAAGGACGGTCACACTTGTCAAACATTTGCCCAAAAAGCGTAACCACTAAAAGCTAATGAAAAGTCTTTCAATTCAGAGAAAATTTTGTCAACCTAAAGAGCAGCCAATAGTGTTGGATTCTATGACATTATCTATTAGTTGTGTTTGAAACTGTTTAAGTTTATAAACAAGAGTCTGGATCAAAACTTTTTTTATTAGTGTTTGTAGGTTACGCATTTTTAGGCAAATGTTTGACAAGTGTGACCGTACCTTTACTCTTCTAAAAAAGTTTGTATAATGCATATATTGTTGGAGATCCCGTTTTTTTCGCTTTTGCAGTATAATAAGAACATCCTAATCTAATTTTGTAATAAAATTTAAAAAACAATGGGTCAAAGTTAGAAAAATTTGAATGTCAGTTGGTCACTTGCGGTTATACAGTGCATAATGGGGAGCCCATTATAAAACTTTTACAGTATAATAAGGACACATTTGGCTAATTTGGTAAAAAATAAAGAGAAAATAAATTCATTAAAGTACGACTGTGACTCGCACACGAAGGGTTCCGTACGGACACTACATATATAATAGTTATACGAACTTTAGCCTATATAATGGAATATCTTACCTGATGTAGTAATTTTTTTTAACATTTAAGAACACGGTAAAGTTTTTTTCGGGTTTTGACGATTTTTATAGTTTCGGCGGTTTTTCTTATATTTGGCGTTTTTTTCGCATATGGAATTTTGGTTTTGGCGTTTTTTTTAGTTTTAGAGTTTTTTTTTTAATTTTAGAAATTTTTTCGATTTTTTTTAGCGATTTATTTTAGTTTAAGAGATTTTTTTAATTTGGCCCTTTTTTCGTTTTGGAGATTCCTTTTGACCTTCGGTTTACGGAACCCTAAAACATATCGAAGTTTGAAAAATTTTATTAATTAATAGGTCGTTTCAGTTTTTTTTCTCATATATAGTTTTTTTTTTCAAAATATCAGACGTTTTTCTATCAAAATCTCTTATCTAATTTCTAAAAATTTTTTAGTTCGAAAAAAAACTAGTACTGGAGTTTTCTTTTCTGGGGAAAAAAACGTTACATTGGGCGCATTCATAAGACGTAGCAGTTGAGCACAACAGTTGTGAAACTGTTGGCAACTGTTGGCCCCAACAGTTACGTCTTAGAAACGGCTTGATGGATATAATTTAATTTTATATTTTTATTTCGTTACTTCATCGCATTTGTAATATAAAATTTAACAAATATTTGCTACTGCCACCTAACAAAGCATATAACAGGCATAACTCTGTTCGAGCAGCTGTTTAGGCTGAGCACAACACCTTGACAATAGGTAGCGAAAAAATTTTATGATGGAAAATTACTCAACTGTTGAGTGGAGCGGAATTACTCAACTATGCGTTTCTAAGACAAACGCTCAACGGTTGCGCAACAGCTAAGTCTTATGAATGCACCCATTTATTGCACTTCCCAATGAAAATTCGTAATAAAATGATTTTTTGAAATATAAAATTTATAAAAATCTATTGTATATGAATGTAAATATATTCAGTCAATGAAACTATTCGGTGTTTAAAGAAATTTGACTATTTGCAAACTGCCGTATTGAGAAAAAATAATTTTGATATACAAAACTAATTTTAAATTGAAATTTGTTTGTTAAACCTTTTGTAAACTTAAATTATTTTTTTTCTGTAAATATAAGATATGCATATATGTTTTTTTATGCATATGTTTATATTTTTTTTTTAAGAAAACTGAAGTCTTCCTCTTTGGTGAAGAGCATTTTGAATTCGTCAAACTCATATACTTAAGCATGTATGTATGTTGATTTATATTCACATTATTTTCGTATCTTTGCATCTTTATGTGTGTTTTTTATAAAGAAACGTATGCAGTATACGTTTTATGTATAAAGGGAATTTTTTGTGAACATGACATTTACAACTGTCGCGCATATTATTATTATTATTAAAATATTTTGGTATATTTTTTTTACATACATACATATGTACATAAAAAGCAACTTATATGACATTTTTATTGCTGGTAGTTCGTTTTTGATTACAGCAGAAAATGCATTAAATCGTTATATTTGAAAATAGTTTGATAGAAAAATGACAAGGCGTTTAAAATTTTGCTCAATATTAATCAAAAGTGTATTTAATTTTTTTATTTTTATTTAGCGCATGCCAAAGTGAATACGAATTTTAAAAATTTTAATTTTATTTTTTAAGTAATAACAGAAAATTTTGTGAAAAAAAATGTTGTTTTTAGTGATACGGGACTTCGTTAAGAGCCTTAAGGCAGAGGTACAGGAATACAGAAAATGACAACTAAATTCAAATAAAAGTTTTCTTATGAGCTCTCAAGTGTTGACAATTTGTATGTTAATACACATTAGAGACGTGCGTAAACCGTCTTTAAATGTAAATACGTCATGATTTTTAAATGTATTCACGTCGCATGTATTATACTAAACCAATAATAAATGCTGTCGTACTATAAGCGAAGCACGATGGATGTATTGGTGTACGTATATATCAGTGTTAACAAGCGATGCCGCCAAGACAGCAAAACAAAACAAACACTCAAAAGAAGTACTGTTGATTAGTGTATGCTTGTTATTTTTCATATTGTACGTTTGAGTGTGTGTGTAATATATAGATGGTAAGCTATTATGTGATTAACCGCATACAACTAATGTTAATGCATGTGTGTGCCTTTGCATGTGCGCAGAAAAATAGAAGATCATACACGCATACATGCATCACGTTTGTACACGCGCTCATGCGTAGAAAGAAGCAAGTATCACAAATTCTTAAGTCACGAAGTGTTTTCTTCTTTACTCTTATACCTACAATACTCAAACAAATTTCTTGCAAACAGTGTTGTTAACGTTTGTTTTATAAGATTTCGCTGTAGCAAAGCATTTGAAAAATCCCTCATGTCTTAAAAGTTCTTATAAGATATCTTGTGCAGGAGACTAATACACATATTGCGTGTAATTTTTGCTTGCATGTGTAGGTCATGTGAGGGTCATATTGGCTGAAGTAGTTAGTGCTTCAAGTTAAAACCAAAATGACAGTGTTCGAGAGCCCTAGTTCAAAATCTGACCAGACCCAGTCATATCAACATCAGAGAATTTTTTCTGATATGCTATGATACGATAATGTGTATCGCAAAACTCTCCTTCGTCGATATTTGTAACAATCAATCGTCGACGAAGTACAATAACTAATAAAATTTCTACATAGTTCATAGTAATACTCCTATTTAATACCAGAGGCGCTGCTACGAAGCTATAAAAATTAATAAATTGCATAATAGCAGAGTTGTAAAAGCAAACAAAAAATGTATAAGCTTCTCTTCTCTCTATTTATGTGTCACTTCACCAACTGTTCTTGCACTGTCTAGTTCCTACTCTCAGGTATCACAAATGGACTTGTTATTTGTTCGCAAGTGAGCTGAAAACTTACTTTCTCTTCTCAGCAAATTGCTTATATAACCTAACCTAACCTAGCCTATGTATATGCCATGTGTAATCTGTGTGTAGTATTAATTTGATTTCTTTTTTGATTAATTTTTTTACATTAAAAAAAAAAAAAATTAACCCACACAAAGTATGTATTAAAAACCAAATTGCAATAACAAGAAAATACTTCTAAAATGACGCAGTATGCACATCTCGTACGCCTGGTTGCATTGGGACTTTTGGGAAATAAATACAATTTTTAAATGTAAATGACTTAAAACTTCTCGATTATTTCCTGTGGGACCAAGTAAAGTCTATGTATGTATATATATGTGTAAATTACTATTATTTTTCATCACATCATTAATGCACAAAAAAATCAAAACAAATAGAATTTGCTTTTTAGTTCCCGGCAAATCCCAAAAAAATTGCGTAAAATGCCGAAATTGAAATTTTTTTCAGTATTTTTCATTTTAGTATTTTTTTTTATCAGATCAAGAACATCAGGTTGCTCATTTTGGAGCTTTGTGGCTCCATTCCTTTTACAGTCATATAGTCTTAATTCCAGACTTAAGCTCTATTACATCTTTTAAAATTCTGTATGAAATTTCATAATAATTATACTTAGAATTATGTTCATTTATTTTTTTTTTAACGAAATCCCTCACTATGTGAAGCTTTGTCATCAAACTAATGTCTGCTGCTTTGGTCTTATTGATTGTATATTAATATCATATTGGACTTCATCAATATAAAAATGAGGTTTTATATATATGCATAATACCTGTATTAATAAATTATGTATGATTGTCTATAAAATTTAATATATTCCATTATTATTATTATCCAATTTATTTCATAACCTTAAATTTGGCCCCATACTTAATTTTCACTTATATATATATATTCATATATTAATATAATTGGTTCAACAATTACTCACATTTCTTCAATTATAATTATTTGCATGTCTTTGTCTATCTTTTTGTAAATTTGTGGTATGTTTTTAAAGCAAACGAAATTATGTTTAAATAACTAACATGCTTACATGAATATTTAAATGAAATTTAATTTTAAGGATCTCTTATTTCTGTTAATGAATTTGAGTATTTATTTTTACATGCTACACAGAAACAAAGAACATAATTATTTGTTATAATTATTAGAGTATGAATAAATTAATTATCTGTGTTGTTTATTTCCATCTGCATTTACTTTATGTTGAAATAAAATATGGTGCTGATAACCGAAACAAATCCTTTGCGATAAAAGCAATGAAAGTGCAATATTTTAATGATACGAATTTACACACATATTCAATTGAGTGACTGCAAAAATTATTAAAAATAATTTTTATGAAATTTGATGTTTACCAAAATAAAATTAAAAGTAGGCCTTTGGAAAATTGTAAATTTAAAAATTCTTGTTAATGATTTTGCTTCATATGTGTTTCATGTTAAGTCAAGATGGTTTATAATAACTTTGAAAGAAATATTCGTTTTGAAATAAATATATTTTGAATGTTAATTTTATATTCCAGTACCGTTAAATCGAAATGAAAAATCGCGTCGAATTCAAGTTTTTTTTCAAGTTGAAACGATGTGAATTTGGTTTTGAAATAATACGTAAAATATTGTTGATCAAAGTTATTTCAAGTTGAAACAACATGAATTTAATTTCATCTTGTCATTTTATTTATTATTTTACTTCCGTGAGGTGTATTGACACATGCACCAGGCAAATGTGTAGTGTTGCAATTGGCTGTCCCAGGAAAAATTTGAGCTCGAACTGTATGTGTGGTATTCAGTGGCCTTACTGCTGCAGGCAACATAACCTTCTTCTTTAGATATACTCTTAATAAATACCATCATGATTTAAATTTTAATTCAAAGTGATCTAATTAGTGATTTAACACATAATTTATTTGAAATTGAAGGTAAAGTTTTTTAAACAAGCACAAACTAGCGAAGCTATTTTGGCTTGTCTGCAGAAATACCCAGATTATCTGGCCGGATTCGAACTTGCAACCCTCCGACTGCAAGATTAGTAAACTGTCTACTAGGTGGCAGCAGGAAGTTATCGCTTGTAGTGTGATGTTTCTTTTTTTGACTATTTACACAACACGAACATTAATACGAATAACAGCAAAATGAGAACAAGTCTTATAACTGAGCACAACACTGCATTACAGCAGTGAGCAAAGCAAATAAACACCAGCACTCTTAAACAACATATTATGTATATCTAATAAATTTAATATGATTTCCAATCAAAATTGTTGCATGTTGATTTAACATTGGTATTTTTCATCTTATTGAAATCAAAATTTGGCACTGAGTTATTTATGACATAGGACCAAAATTGGGCATCCAAAATGAGGTTGCGGTGGCCATATGCCCAAAATTTTTTTAAAGATGTACAGCATGTATTGTTTTTACGTTTAGGATTAAAATAAAATTTTAGTGTTTTTTTGAAATTTAAAGTTCTATCGGACTTGAAAAATATGCTTTACCTACACCTTTGACCCTTTAAAATAAAAATATGTAATATACAATATTAATATATTTTATTTGTTTTCTTTATATTGTTAGTTTGCAAAACGACAAATAACATGTTGATAAATATACTACAATGTCTCTGAAATCAAATAATTGTTAAAACGTGCTTCACATAAAAACATGTTAATTTAATGGACAAATTTTCAGTTGATGACAACATTGTGGGAACATTTTAAGAGTCAATATGTCAATTGTATAGTTTACACTTAATATGATTTGATTTCATTAACAAAATTTTGCGTTTAATCTTAACAATTGGAATTTATTGGTTTATTTTTAGTCAACATTAATGTTACGATTCAGATAAAGCATCTACTTTTCTGTTTGAAATTACTTATTTAAAATTGTATCTAAGTTGAGAATCTAAATTATTGTTAATTTTTTTTTTTTTTTTGGTAAAAGCAACCAAGTCAATTTGCAACGGCTTGCCTCATAGAATGATCTTGCATTTCAATTATATTTTTTGAAATAGTCAATTAGGCAACTATAATTTTTGCGATTACTCTAAATACAAAATATAAAGAAAAGTTAATTAAAACAATTCTAGTTGCTTATGACCGCAATTCAAATTTGTACTTGAAGGTTAAATGAACAAACTTTTCGTTTGGTTAATCTAACCAATTTTATTTGTTAATATTGGAAATAGAACATTCTTTTTGTAAATTTTATTTGATGAAAAAAAAGCTTATTTAACAAGGAAAAATAAATAAAATATTTTATAAATGTAAAGCAATGAAAATTGATTTGAATAAAAATAACGACAAGTGTATTTGAGAAGCAGTGTTACCAGGCAATTATGTATATTATTATTATTTATGCCTTTTAGCAGTCAATTTAATGTCAATACACAGTGGCGTGAAATAAAAAAAGTGGTAAAAAGTCCGCAACTTTTGAAGTAGTGAACCGATTGCAAATAAACTAACTGTTTTGGAAAGAAGTGTTGAACTTATCATTTGAAGGCACCCTATAGTAAGACAGGGTAGCTCCAGAGAGCCTCAAAGTGGGAAACTGCTGGTATCGATATTCTTTCGTAGCTTGTAACTTTTGTAAATATCGACCGATCTTCATAATTTTTTTGAGCGTTACAATTAACCTTAAGAAGCAAAGATAAAATATGCTTAGAGCACCATTTAGCTATTACTATTATTTAATTTTTGGCCTTGACTGTTTTTAATTGTTAGTATCTAACTTCTTTATTACTTGGCAAAAATTAGTTAGTTTTGTTGTTTTTGAAAGAAAACTTCTTTACAATTCATATGAAAAAAAAATTTTGGATATCTCAAAAATTGTAGCAAAGAATAATTTTGCAATTTGGATTTTTGAAAATTATGAGAAAATTTTTTATATTTTGTGAAAAAAGTATTATTAATTTTTTGGAATATTTTAAAAAATTACTGAGTATTTTATAAAAACTTTGATTGTTTCTTCGAGAGAGAAGGCATTAAAAAAGACTGCAAATTAAATTTGGTAGAAAATTAGCATTTTTTTGTGCAAAAAATCTAATTTTTGGATGTGCCAAAAAATTGCACGCTCTTTTTTTAAATTTGTTTTTTGTTTTTTTATTATAAATAAACTTGTTTTAAGTAACTTGTAAGAAACTGTTGACATCCTACACATAAATGTAGGCAGGAGAGGAGATTTTGTAAATATGCTAAAATTTTTCTAACACAATTTTTCTCAATAAAAAAAAGTTTTTTAAAATTATATATTGGGAAACGTTTTAACTTAGTTCAATAGTATACATTTAGCTCTGCAAACCAAAAAAAAATTATTCTCATACCTTCAATAATTTTCAAAATGAGACATTTTTAGATTTTAATTGAACTATAGTGAATTTTTAATCAGAAATAATTTTTAGTCAGGCTTAAGTTCAGTAATTTCAATTCTTTTTATTGAATGAAATATTTTTATTAATTAATGTAAGTTTCTAAAGAAGAGAAGAAAAATTAAATTAGACTTTTAAGCTGGGGGAAATACCGATATTTTTCTGTGCAGCAACGCACTTCATCAGCACCTAGTGAAAATATGGAAAAACGGGGGAAATAAATAGCGATACTTACATATGTATTTACCAAAGGTAAATCAATAATTGTACACAACAATCATTTCTCACATTCCGTTTCATTAGAATTTACGTTAATGTGAATAACAATCTCTACCCAAGTAGATAGACTAGGGTGCTGATGAAGTGCGTTGCTGCACAGGAAAATATCGGTATTTCCCCCAGCTAAAAAGTCTAGTTTAATTTTTCTTCTCTTCTTTAGAAACTCACATTAATTAAAAAAAAATATTTCATTCAATAAAAAGAATTGAAATTACTGAACTTAAGCCTGACTAAAAATTATTTCTGATTATAAATTTTCAAAATATTCAAAATCAAATTATGATTACAAAATTTAACTTTCTACATTTTTTATTTTTGCCTAAATTATTGTTCTCATTTTCTTTTCTTCAAATGTTTCTTAATTTTTTCTATGTTATTACAATAGTAGACATAATTGTCTATTCAATGCTATATAATTGGGGCATTCAAACGGTAGTGTTAAAGTCATAACGTCATAATGTTTTAAACTTTTAAGCTAGTTTAAAATACGACTGCTGTGAGCAACCCCTCATATTTTAGTGTGTTAGTTGAAACATAAAGAATATGATACAGAACAAATGAGAAAAAATATTACAAAAATTAAATAATATTTGGTACGAATATGCAAAATTATGAGAAAATTATTTAACGGCTTCTATCTGTTTCCGAAAGTTATTTGCGAATTTTTGCAATATGTAAAACAGAATTTTTCCGAGCATTTATCCTTTTAAAATTTTAAGGCTTTGGAGTTTATTTGTAAATTTTCTTAAGTTTTACGAATCAGGTAATTTTTGATAAAACTTATTGCTCTTGTGTGTAATTTTAACAAATTAGGATTGACTCAAGCCACATCATAGTCTGATTGAAGTATTTTTGTTGTTGCAGTTTTTGCCTTTTTTAAACATTTGGCAACTTTTATTTTATATCACACTTTGCTATCATTTTGGTATTAGCAAGTTTTTGCAAATTTTCATTTTCGCGAATTTTTCCGATTTTTTGGAATTTCTTATATCTTTAGGTATTTATGTGTTATTTTGGGGCTTTTTTATAATTTGCGATTAAAGTGATTTTTAACCAAATCTTGCCTTTTTACCATTTTACTGATTTTTAATCTAGGCGCACGTCAGTGCGCCAGGCCAAGTTCTGGCCAATGCACGCAGTGTGTATATTTACACGAAGCCATTCGAGCTGTTTTTACCCCCCCCCCCCCCCATAACTTTGTTCCCCGCAATCGTAAAATTATGATATTTAAACAATAATTAGAATAAATTCATATAACCTCATATGCGAAGTTTGAAAGTTTTACAATGAAAGCTTCCGGAGATATAGAGGTGCAAAAAGTTCATATTTTAAGACATACTCACTGACCACTGACCACTGACACACTCATCAAATTGATGAAGCACTTCCGCTATAGCTAGAGAGCTTAAATTTCGTACACGAGAAGATCTAGGTGAGCAATGAACCAGAAAAATCTGAAAACCAAAAATTTTAATCAGGAGGGCGGGGCTACGCCCATAAAAATTAAAATTTGTGATATTGAGCTGAAATTCGATACAGAGCTAGGTCTAGGTGAGAAATAAAATAAAAAAATCTGAAAACCCGGAAATTTTAGCCAGGAGGGTGGGGCTACGCCCATAAAAGTCAGAATTAAAAATGCTAATCTAAGGCGCTTTATGGAAGCTATTTTATTGAAATTCGGCATATATACTGCGGTAATGCAAGGCTATAAATTTTTCATTAAAAAAAGTGGGCGTTGACACGCCCATACAATTTAAACCTTATTTTAATGCCCTGTGGCTCAGCATATTTACATATACTATTTATCTAGCTATTACTATCCGTTTGTAACGAAACTAGACACGAATAATAAGCACTGACCTAAAAAAAAATTTGACTTTGGAAAAGTGGGCGGGGCTGCGCCCATAAAACTTAAAAATTAAAAGTTGCGCTAAGGAGCTGAAATTTGATATACAAGTAGGTCTAAGTGAGAAACAAACTAGAAAAATTTGAAAACCCAATAATTTTACCAGAATGGGCGGGGCCACGCCAATGTTGTTTTGAACTTAATACTTAATATACAGCTTTTAATTCAAGCCAATTTAGTGAAATCTTGCATCACCTTAAAAATTGTGCGTGATCACTCCCATAAAGTGTTAGCATTGTGTTTAATCTACATCGGTCTAGCATATTTTAGAAGAAAATTAGCATGAATTATAAGCGCTGCTCACAACAAAATTTTGAGTTAGGAATAGTGAGGAGAGGTAATGCTGATAAAATCTAAATATATAATTCGCGCTAGAGAGCTGAAATTTTATACACTAGTAAGTGTAGCTGCGTAATCCAATGGGAAAATCTTAAAACCAAAAAGTTTTACCCGGTATGCGGGGCAACGACGTTAAAACTCCAATTAGCACTAGCGATCTTAAATTTGATACACAAATAAATCTAGATAAGAGATCACTAAGAAAAATCTGAAAATCCAGAAGTTACTATCAGAGGGCGGAAACAAGCACTTCAAATTCAAAATTAACATACATTTTATTAAAACTTTTCATACACATTTCACTTATCCAAAAAAAAATTTCCTATTTTGAAAAGTAGCCGTGACTTCACCCATAAATCTTAGCTTTTTCGTTCAGGTACTTCGGCTTAGCAGTTTTTAATTCAATACTCAGGTATTTGTTATTAAATTTTTAATACCAAACTTTGCATGAACCATAAGCACTAGCAGATATAAAAGTCAGCGGGCCCAGGCTCATGAAAATTTTACGTAATATTATACTATAGAGAGCTGACATTTTGTACACAAATAGTAATTGATTTACTCCATCGGAAAATCCAAAAATTAAAAGCACCAGCTACCCTATTGAAACTTTGCATACACATTGGGCATATCCTTTTGATTTATGTACTTCGGCTAAGCAGACTTTATTTAACATGTAAATATATTGAGAAAATAGGCGGGGTCATGCCCAGTAAAATTTATGCTGTATTTTACATGTTTCAGGCACCTCTTACTAAATTGCATACAATTCAACAGCCACCACACTCTTACCCATTATTTTATGTAACTCTTCCATTTTCAACTGGCACAGTGATCATGAATAGAAATAAAATACACTAGAAATTTTAAGTTTAAAAAGTTTTATCATATACAATTTTTAAAAAGTAGTCAGATCCTCACAAAAACATAAATGTGAAAAAAGGCCAAGTTCCTATCAAAAATTTCGGCGGTCTATATAATTTTTGCGGTCTATATAATCAGCTTTGGGAGATTGTTTTTTTCAATATATAATGATTTGAGTAGATGGACATTTTGTTGAAAAAGAAAAGTAAAAAGCAAAATAATTAGTTATGACAGTAACAAATATATAGAGTGAAGAATTGTATTAATATATGTAGTACTCCTTTTATATGAAAGAAAATAAAAATAGTTTTAAACTAGTTTAAAGTGTTAGGACTTTATGACTTTATGACACTTAGGGCACCCTTGTGAATACCCCAAATATGTATTACACTGCAATGTAAATTATTATTGTGATAACAATACAATAAACCTTTCTATGTTCTTAGTTAATCTAATTGATATAAACATTCACAAAACTGAAGTGAAAATATAAGAAAGGCTAATCGAAACAATTTGAGTTGTTAATTTGAAATTTAGGTATTAATATTGAAATAAAGCAATAAAATTATTAATATTATGTCTTATTAGTTGAAATACGTCGTTTCTATAAATAAATTTTATGGTGGCAAAATTTCAAGCCTTGTTGTGGCTGGGATTTAAAAGGCGTTTGCTGGAAAACATGAAATAAAATTAACAGTCGTTGAAGTCCTCCATGAGTTGAGGTATAAAATGATTAAGAAACTAATGAAAATGAAAAAGTTCAGTGATTTTTTTAGTTTGGCGATTTTTTTTCGCTTTGAAGATTTTTTAGTTTAGTACAGTGCAATCTCTCTTAAGCGGACACCGAAGGGACCATTGAAATGTGTCCGCACAAGGGGACTGTCCGCTCAAGAGAAAACAATTTCTTTGCTTATGGAGCTGTCGGGACCTGTCAAAAGTGTCCGTCTAAAGGGGGTGTCCGCTAAGGGAGACTCCACTGTAATTATTTATTAACCCCCGACCAAAAAAAGGGGTGTTATAAGTTTGTAGTGTGTGTCTGTGTATCTGTGTGTCTGTACAAGTGCACGTACAGACCAAACGGCTGAACCGATTTTAAATAAGTTTTTTATGTTTGAAAGGTGACTTAATCGAGAGTGTTCTTATTTATGTTTAAAGAATATCGGTCTAGTCGCGTGGAAGATATAACATCTATTCTGAATAAATCGAGGGGTTTTAGAATTAAAATTTTTGCTATTTTTAGCGTTTTTTATTACATAGTCAAAATTACATTAACTGATAGAATACCCTTTAATTTAGATTTTTTTTTTAAATTTTAGTGTTAATTGTTGTTTAAAGTGTCTATATATAATTGTATGTATATTACATGGAATTTTAGAAATGTATGTTGTTCGTTTTAGAACACCCTTTACGTTTTAACTGTTATATAATTGCTGTTGTAGCAGCCAAGGTTCTACATTTCTGTCTCGAGAAAACAGCCTGTGACGGACAGATGGACAGCTTAGCGAAAACAATAGGGTTCCTTTTCACCTTTGGTGTGAGGAACCCTAAAAGCTGCTAAACACCGATGACATCATTTGAATAATGAATGAGTTTTGACAATAATATATAGAAATATAATCTTGAAGTTGTATTTCTTTTTAAATTTGCAAATAACAAAAACTAATCAGAACTGAAACCATATTAAGAAATGTCATCAAGAAGTTTTTGCTCATTTAATAAAATAAACTAAAAAAAAAATAAAGTTGAATGAAGAAAACTAAAAATTGATTAAAAAGAACACTAAAAAACACTCCACCAGAACAGGAAAAGCAATCAAAGTTGGAAAGTTTTAATTAATGGTTTAATTAAAGAATGCAGACAAATATAAAATATACTAAAACAAAAGGTTTAGTTTGAAAAAATTAAACAAATAGTTATGTTTGTTGTGGGTTTAGCATTTCTTTGGTACGAATGCAAAATTACAACTCTGAATCTATTATCTATTCGAAAGCATCAATAGCTTAATATTTGCAAATATTTTGTTATATTAATTTTTTATTTTTGTTACTTACTTATAGCCCACAAATTACAACATAATTAATTTCTCTATAATTATAAAATTAATATATCCTATTTATTTTTTTTCTATATAAAAGAGCTTATATTATTACCATAATGCTTTTCTGCAACTGCAATGCATTATATTTTTTTTATATATCATTTTCACAAATTAATTCAATAATAATTTTTGCCCATTTAATAGAATTTATGAATTTGCATGCTTTAATTAAAAAAAAAAATGTTCTCCTCGCACACAAATAGCAGACAAAAATTTTCACAAACATAATATGAATAGTTTAGAGTTAGTGGAACAATTTACACCCTTTTGCTGTTCGGAAAATAATCTGAGCATGAGTTCAGTTTCATCTCAATTTGCATATGACATCAATAATAATAAAAAAGTAAAATATCTATGAAGTGTATGAGCATGAGTGTATGTGTTTACTTCACTAACAATTGCACATAACCACTAGAGTTTATTGCCAGTCATAATATCTGAATGTGTCAAGAACACAACAGTTGTCAAGTTATTTATACTCACGTAGTTCGTATTTATTCCCAAACAACAGAGAAGTAATTTAAAAGTTTAACACCATTTTTTTATGAACTAAAATCTTTTCTAAAAATATTTTATAAGCTTAACTTAAAATAACAATATCGTCGGGTTAGACTGTAAGCCTACTAAATCCAATTTTTACAACATTTTACATGTTATTTAATGCCTTTCGAAAGAGAAAGAGACGTCGCAGAGTGGGGCCAAACCCCCATTTTGTGGAATAAATCATATCTCTAATGGTAAGGGTCACTAAATAAGAACAAACTACATATTCCAACAAAATACAAAGTTATTTGCTTAAAATATTCTTCTTAAAATATTTTTAAGGGCCATTATTACAACCTAAAGTTAGTTAAAAGTAAGATTTTATCGGACGTCTTAAAAGCTTTCGATTATTGCAAATTGTATTTAACTTATCAGGTATGTTAAACTTGCTTGTAATTTATCGCTCACTTTAGGTTAAGTCAAATTTTGCAAATGATAAAGTTTTTATACGTCCGACAGAATCCTACTTTTAACTAATTGTAAGTTGTAATAATGGCCCTAAATGATATTTAATTTAAATAGAAAAAACTGAATAAAAACTAGTGGCAAATACATACATACGTGAAATTAGTATGCGAGAGAATATTCGAATAGTTTTGATATTATAAATTTCATCCATTCATATATTGCAAAATTAATTTTTCAAAAAAATTTTATTGATACGTAAACATATTTATAAGTATGTATATTAGGGCAGGTCGATGTAAAAATCGCTCAAATTACAAGGAAAATCATATTATAGGGATCAAAATAAGAAACTTTGCCGAAGGAACCATACCTTTAAAATGTATTTTGATGTCCCGACTTTTGATCCGAAGGGTCAAATTTTGAAAAATCGCACTTTGACCCATTTAGAGTTTCTCAATCGAGTCAAAATGTATGACCGACCCCCACTAATTTTGGTGGGCCGACCCACCTATGCTAGTGGCACACCTCCTGGAACCACCCCTGGGGGTTCCTCATACAAACATTTAAAAAAATCAAAATTTTTGGCACTTTACAAGAAAAAATCAGCGAAATGGCTATGTTTTTTTATTTTTGGAGTTTATTTTTCTCCTTAGAAATTTATTTATTCAGAATGAAATGAAAAAAAAATTAATTCTATTTAGTAATAGAAAAAAAATTGACCCTTTGGATCAAAAGTCGGGACATCAAAATAGATTTTATAGGTATGATTCCTTCGGCAAAGTTTCTTATTTTGATCCTTAAAATACGATTTTCCTTGTAATTTGAGCGAATGTTTTGCCTCCATGCAAATCGACCCGCCCTAATGTATATACATATGTTTATATATAACGAGTATGTGTATATATTTGACGAACCACATATTTCCTTTGAGTTTTTTTCTACATTTAGACTCTATTTTATCTTTCTCTTAGCGATAAGTATAAGTTTTTCTATTCGATTCGTAAGCTACCACCCTCAACTTAATTTATTTAGGTAAAATGGCTTAAAATAAATAGGCATTATTTACATGCCATTGGTTCTTTCAAATAGGGGGTTTTTTTTTAAATTGAGATTAGTTTATGATCTTAATCCGAAATTGTTATTGAACTAAGTAAAGAAACCATTTAACTTCAGATATTTGCTTGTTTGCCCTCACATGGGTACAAGTGTGCGTTGTCAAAAAAGACAGAAAATAGAAGTTTTCATAAATTATATTACAAAAAAATTACATAAACTGAGTTTGAAGTGATAATTTTGTGAGAACAAATAGCACTGCTTTACTTTAATCTGATCAAGTTTCTTAAATATTTGAATATAAAATATTGAATATAACAAGGTAACATATTATTGTTATTAAGTTTTATTTTTATTAAAATTTTTAACGCTTTTGAAAAAATAAGATAAGAAATTTTTTAAAATTTATCGATGATAAGAAAACACCTAGGCCTGGAGGTGTAACAAAAATGGTGAAGGATATACATACATATAATTACATATGTATGTATATATAGGCTTGGCATTCTGTGTGTAATTTCCATAATATCAATACGCGACACATAAAGTATATACATTTATTCTTGGTCCTTATGAATAGAGCAGACGAAGAAGAGAGATCCTTCTGTCCGTGTGTCCATCTTTCGTCCGTACGTCCGTCTGTCTGTACGTGAAATCGGTTTTACAACGCTCTCAGAAAAGCTAGAGACTTCGGTCATGAAGTAATATATAAGAAATGGTCCTAAATAGATTGGTACTGAAAATCAGAAAAATCGAAAATACTGTTTCAGTACCTATACCCAGAGAAAAAACCGCTTAAAATTAATAAAAACCATATTGAATTAATAAGAAACATTAACGAAAGTCTAGTCATCATGAAATTTCTTATTTCAATATGGAATAGTCTTGTGTAGTTCATGAACGAACTAGTTCAAATGAACGATTCAGTACTTTGAACTAAGTGAACTAGTTCAATTGTTTTACGCTCTCTAGTTCAAATTTTTGAACTAGTTCATTTTTTGAACTAAGAACTAATACACAAAATGAACTAACACAGAGGCTGTGAACTAAAGGTTTTCAATGTTTTGCTTTATTAGGGCTCCGTACACCAAAGGTGAAAAGGAACCATATTGTTTTCGCTACGCTGTCCGTCTGTCAGTCACACGGTATTTTCTCAGGAACCGTAAGAGCTACGGACCTGAAATTTGGACAGACTATGAAGAACCTTGGCCGCTACAACAACAAGTACATGAGAATTAAAAATTAAAGGGTGTTCCAAAACAAGCAACAAAAAATGACAAAATCCCATGTAATATACATACAATGGTATGTACATATGTATATTGAAACTTGAATTTTGTAAAATTAGTGTATTTTCATACAGAATACAACAATTAACACTAAAATTTAAAAAAATTTAAATTAAAGTGTGGTCCATCAGTTAATGCAATTTTGACTATGTAATTTTGACAATTTGCTATATCTTGGAAACCGTAAGAGGCAAACACTTGAAATTTTCAAAAACGGTAAAACTAAAAAAACGAAAATTATAAAATCGCCAAACCAAAAAAAAAATCGCCAAAAATTAAAAAAAAATCGCCAAAACGAAAAAAAATCGCCGAAATTAAAAAAAAAATTCTGACACTAAAATAAATCCCCAAATTCGAAAAAAACGCCAAAATGAAAAAAACGCCAAAATGAAAAAAAAAACGCCAAAAATCGTCAAAACGCGAAAATGTCGCCAAAACTAAAAAAAATTTTTATATAAAAAAAATCGCAAAAATGAAAAAATAGCAAAAAATAAAAAAAATCGCCAAAATGAAAAAACGCCAAAAACCGAAAAAAATCGCCAAAACAAGAAAATAAAGTGTCAAAATTAAAAAAAAGAGCCAAAATTAAAAAAAATCTCCAAAACCGAAAAAATGCAAAAACGCCAAATAAACAAACCGAAAAGACCACAAAAACAAAAACGAAAAAAAAGCCAAAACTATTTATTATACAGGATGAAGTTTGTATTAAATTACATATCTAGTGTTCGTACGGAACCCTTCGTGCGCGAGTCAGATTCCACTTTACTGAATTTATTTACTGTTTGTTTGCTTATCTTCCATACTCATCCATATGTATGTATGTATGTATGTATCTTTAGTTCTTGTTCATCGCTGGCTACTACCAAAAATGCAATAAACAAGAAAACACAAGTAAACGCTTATACTACCCTATTCACAAAAAATATTTAGGATTTATGAGATATTTTTATAAAGCAAATTTATTTATTAATTAATTTAGTTATTTTAATTTTCATAAAGTATTTTAATCATAGAATTTGTGTTTTTAATATTCCCAGTTGGCCACGTCTTTAAGACATCTTTGACGACGGGTACAAGACAATGGTAAGTCGTAGAAGACATATTAAAGACAACTCCATACAAATCGTTGACGAAATTTTCATACAAATGGCGGCGAGGTCACACAAGACCAGATGAGCGACATTGTCGCTCAGATTGTCATCAACAAGGCTTTATTGAAGACAAAACGAGTGACACTGTCGCTCAGATTGTCATCAACAAGGCTTTATTGAAGACATAACGAGGGACATTGTCGCTCATATTGTCGTCAACAATGCTTTATTGAAGACACAACGAGGGACATTGTCGCTCAGATTGTCCTCGACAAGGCTTTATTGAAGACAAAACGTATGACACTGTCGCTCAGATGGTCCCCAACAAAGTTTTATTGAAGAGAAAACGTGTGACATTGTCGTTCAGATAGTCATGAACGCCGATTTCTTTTAAATTGTCGATTAGAAAACTTAATCTACAGACGACATGTCGTATATGAATCGTCGAAGACAATGTCGTCTAGGACGATTTGGACAACTGGGATTGTCAAAGGCCACAACACTCATACATACATATGCATGTAGAATTGTAGATGTAAAATCATTGAACTAAAAAGACCTAACTAGTTCATTGAACTAAAAAGAGCGATTGAACTAAATGAACGAACTAGTTCATTTACAAATAATGAACTAAAATGACCGGTCACTGAAATGAACTAAATGGCACAAGTCTAATATGGAAAAATATTAATTTACAGTATTAATTTATTAATTTTTAAGTATCTCAATATACATTTTCTATTATATGGAAAATTATTGAATTAATATGACGCGTTCTTATTTTTAAGTTGCATCTATTCCCTGAGTGTAGATTCACTAAATATAACGAAAGTTTATCGACTTTGCTATTCAGCAATATATATTAACGATATTCGCTGTCGGTTGGAGAACAAAAAAATTAAGTCACAAAATCAAACTTATTGAGTTTTTCTTTATTATTCTTTGTGCTTTTCGCTTATTTTCAAGTTTTTTATAGAGAGATACCATATAATATTGAATTAAATGGTGAGTAAGATAAAGCTGGAGACGGAATCACATTATCGTTACCGCAAGCGAATAAATATGTCGATAAATATTACGATTTTCGGTTCGCAAAAAGTTACAGAATCCAGGTACAGCTGAGTCCTATCGTTAGAGAGAAGTTTCAGAATCACACAATCGTTATTTAAAGCGATAAAATGTATAGACAAAAATTACGATTTTCGAATCGTTAAAAGTTACTGAATCGCACTATAGGGTTTGAATTTGTTTTGGTATATAACAGTAAGCTACTAAAACAAATTTTCTATTTTTCTCTATAAACTAATTTTATATTTAGAGAAATATTTGGAAAAAATCAGACAAAAAGTAAAATGATGACTCTAGGGTTGAAAAATTTATTTTTTTATATAAAAGTAACGACTAACTTTTTTTAACGATAATCGCAACTTTAAAATAATTATAACGAATATTGATCGAATTTGCTATTTGCTAACATTTTCAACGATATTCGCTGAAGAATAATGTTGGCTGTGTCGTTATTTCAGCGACAATTATTTATGTGATGTTAATTTTATCGACAAAAATCAACAGAAAATATCAGCTGTATACTAGCGTTAAAAACAAGTTACAGAATCACACAATCGTTATTGCCAGCGAAAAAAGTTATAGACAAAAATTACGATTGGCGGATCGTTAAAAGTTACTGAAACGCACTACAGGCTAATTTAATTTTGTCTTTTTCTTTAGATATAAAAAGTAATTAATATTTTAGAAACAAAAGTTTCGTATACAAAACTAGAAAAATAAAAAGCACAGCTCAGAGCTGGAAAACTAAAACTTTTTTTGTACGTAAAATAAATAAATTAGACTAGTTTGTTTTCTTTATTGATTAAATACATAATACTATAAAAAGAAGGACAGACATTAGTATTAAATAAAAAAAATATAGTTCCAGGGTTGGATAATTTGAAATTTTTGGTGCTTAAAAATTATATATTACTATTGTTTTTTTCTTTTTAATTAAACATATTTTATATGTTAGAAAGGACTTTACTTAATTTTTACATGAAAGTCTAATTTAACCATGAACATTGGCGCTCATTAGTCTTGCGAAGGTTTGTGATATCCTGCATATTATGAACAAATGCAGGTGCGTAATTAGTTTAAATTGCTTGCAAATGTTTAAAAATTTAAATTTATTTAAGTACCATTATAAATAGTTATGTATTTAATTCAGTTTTCGTTGTCGTTATGAATATGGTAAGGGCTGGCAAAATTTTTAATTTATATATATTTAAATTTATATGCAAATAATAATTAATAATAATAATTTCCCATTAGAAAGTGCTGATCTCTGTTAAAGTCATATTTAATTAATTTCTCCTCATGTATTAAAAAAAAAATATTATCAGTAATGTAAAAAAATCTTAAATACAAAGTACAGAATAAAATATTCAACTATTGCTCATATCGAAAATAAAATTTTTGAATCAAATCCTTTGGTCAAAAAATACCCATAGGTCACTTACTATAAATCATTATGTTGTATGTTTATATTCTATACGTACTTCAGTGAAGACTATATAAGATTAGGCACAGCCGAATATAGGACTTTTACTTGTTTGGGTTATATTAAGTTAAAATAATGTCTTAGACTTCATTTCCAAAAGCGGAAGCCAATGATTTTTTTTTACCTGGAATGCTTCCCCTACAAGATATTTAATGAATTTAAGCTTAAGTAATTTTTTTTTATATTTATAATATTTATGTTACCACCCTAATGAAAATTTATTTGTAACTAAATAACAGGCTGCATTATCAACTCATAAACATTTTTTTCTTATATCTTGAGAAAAACTACAAAAGATTTATGATTTTAGCAGAAGCCAATTATGCCTGAGAAATAAATCAATCACTTAAATTTTTTCCCTAAATTTGAAAGCTTTTTATTCTAAGGACTTTGTATCAAAATGATATTCCAATCTAAGTATCAGCCTCAATTTGATTTATTATTAATAGACTTTTAAATATTTTATAACCTTTTTTGTACGAAGAAGATAAATCTGACAAAGAAACACCTGTTGTTGTTTTATTTTATTTTATGAGACGCAAAGCAACATTGCAACATTGTGAAAACTTTGTAGCTGCCTTTTGGCCTAGGTTTTCCCCTAGTGCTTGTGTTTATACTTGCTCTCCTTAGAAAAGAAAATACCTTATGATATAATTTACTGTTTTGCTAAAAATTTACTATATGAAATCTACCTAGAAAGTCGAGAATAATGAAGAAGTAAAACACATTAAAGTAGTAAAAAAAAATACAAAAATCATAAATTGAAGACTTTAGTATGTTGTGGAAATAAATTTATGTAAATTTGTTACTTCAAGGGGGATGGTTTACTTTTATTGTGGAATCCTTAGATATCATTTGGTAATGGAAATGCTTTGTTCTATCACATAGAGCCCCGGTTTTTTTTTATTTTTTAACTTGCTTAGAACTTTAGTACTCTTACCGCAAACTGTCAAAAAAATTTTAATTTAGCTAAATCTGTGTACGCTAGTTTGAAGGCGGTTTTATGATTATGAAGTTATAAAACTTAAATTTTTGGTCTGAATTTTTATTATTATATTTGCATTTGAGAATTGTATATTTAAATTTTCATTGCAAATTTATGTAAAATTTGTTTTAATACACATAAAAATTGTTAACGGAAAAACGAACTTGAAAAGCTATCTTGCTGTAAACGGAGCTGACACAAGACTAGTCATGTGACAGGTCCCCAAGTAATAGGGCAACTCAGATAAACACATCCCATGAAGCGGACCAATCATCTTTACATGGAGATGACCTAAGATGGGATTAATTGATAACTTTTATGCACCTTGAGACTTATTACTGATCTATCTTATAAATCTCTCTTAAAAAATATACTTGATAACCACTGAAATGGAACAGCTGTGTCATCTCACGTAATAGGAAACAAATGTTATAAGAATAATTTTTCCAGAAATAATTTTACTTCTTTCGGTCTCAATATACAATCGTTTTTAAAATCAAATAATTTCCAATATTTGCTACTGGAGTCCATGATACAATAATATAAAGGTAAGACCGTTCTCTCTTTTCGTCGCCATATTACCCTCCTGACGTTTGTCCCGATTATTTTTTACTCTCAAAATTAATGCTACCTTGTTAATTTATGAAATCCGAGTTTTTTTTATTTATTTTTTTGACGTTCTTGTTTATTAAATTAAAAATAATGGAAAATATTTTAATTATTTCATAAACTTATAAAAAATAAATAGCAAAAAAGTTACAGCAGAGCACCAACAACGGCAGCAAGCAAGATACAACAGGAAGGAAATTTCCAAATGAATCAAGGCGGAACTTTGTCTTTATACTCTCTGGTGTATTGCGTTACATCAACTGCGTCCAAGCTATACGCACTATGTGCAAAGTTTTACAAAAGACCTTTTGTGTTTTCACACTGACGAGAGCATAAAATCCAAGCAGGGGGCAAATTAAGTAATTACGAAATATTTCAATAGAATTTATATGGAAATATTTCGTAATTTGATACCGAGTGCCGCGATTTGCCCCCAGATCTCGGCGACATCTTTGGTCCTTGCAAAGAAACAATAACAAAGCTGTTTAACTGAAATAAATATATTATAGTATTTGTGCTTAGACGTAGCTGCCTTACATTATTCGGATGAAATTGTTAACGTGTTGTAGCATCCTTACGGATATTATTAGACCACGTGGTTCATTTTAAGGACAAATGTGATAATTACATGTTCCTAGTCCAATCATAGGCCATGTCCTTAGCAAACAAAAAAGAACAACAGTGTTTGTTGTATATATCAACAAAGCATTAAGTCCCAAATCACACTATGCAAGTCTTATTGCTAAGCTGATTAGTTTTAGGGAGAGAGAGACGAGGGGAACAGAAACGTTTCTTTTCCCCCCGTCTCTCTCTCCTAACAAACTATTCAGCTTAGCAATAAGACTTGCATAGTGTAAATTGGGACTAACTCTTGTTCAGCTACGTCCAAGCCATATGCACAATGTGCAAACTTTTATAAAGAGCTTTTTATATTTTCACACCCACGAGAGCAGAACAGCCAACCAGATCTCGGCGACAACAATGCTTGCTGTTACTTTGCAAAGAAACAAGAACAAATTTAAGAGCTTTGAAAGGTGTTTAACTTAAATGCAAATGTCACAGTATGTGTGTTTTGCTTGATGTAAACCAGCAATAAATTTGCACACGAAGTATATGCGAATGTGTATTATGTGTATGAAACAACCGTGAATTCCGCTAATAAAAGATCGATGTATCGCTTCTAAGAAACGCCGTATCTTTATATCGATGTTTTTAAGAACGAAGTTGCATCCCAAGCCGTGAGCCTTTTTTTGTTATCTATTGAATTAAATAATTAATCAAATATTTGCTTTTGTAGGTCTTATTACACACAGATTTCGTTATTCTCATGTTCAATTAACATCAAAAAAATACGTGTTTAACTACAATTTCTAAACTCAAATTACACATTTCAAGAAGCATTCCTAAATAAAAGCTGCCATTATATGTGTGTGGCAACGCTTTCCTCTCTGTTTACAAAAATAAAAAACAGTAATCAAATAATTGGGGCAAAAGTCAGAATTAATTTTATACGTCAAATGTGGTTGTACCTTTATATTATTGTATCATGCTGGAGTCTATACTAGAGATAGGTGCGTGTCGAATTTTCCCGACACGATACTGCACCAACACGAATACTCAGATGTCTCACACGTACGAAACAGGCATGCAAAAAATTTTCCCAACACGAAACTGCACAACACGCACGTAATCAAACTGAATAGCAAAAAAGAATTTTTTATATATCAAATAGATCATATTTTACACCTAAGATCGTTTCGTGTTTTATCGTGTCAACTTTGCTGAACACGATACTAAACGAACCCGCATGAAATCAGATTTTCTGTAACGAACACTTCGTGTTGAAAAAAAATACGATACGCGCCCATCTCTAGTCTATACAACTAATTTTATTTTATCCTATAAAATTTTCAATTGCTGCGTTTTGATTTTTTTTCGAACTTTTATAAAAAAAATTTTATTTTATTTAAAGTTTAAAGTGTTGTTTTGCCCTTTTTGGTGTATTTGTTTCATTATTTTTATTTATTGGCACATAAATGCGAATGGTATTACAAGTGCAATTTTACTTTTGAAATATAATCAACGTTTTTATTCAGTTTTTAATAAAATTCCAATTAAATATTAACATCGTTGGCACGATACAAAGAGCCGATATTACTTTAATCTAATATATTGATGGTCTCAAGTAGAAAGGTCCTGAGTCATATTTTTTTTAGTGATTTCAACACATTTTACGCAAACAAATAAAAAAATAACGCTTTTACAAGCAGTTTCACAAAAAAAGTTAAACATGTTTTACCTTCTCTTAAAATTATTTGAGTAAGGGCCTTTTTACTTAAGACCAACGATATAAATTTTTTAATGCCAATAAAAAACTAATTAAGTTTGGGAGAAAAACATTGAAATTTAAAAAAAAACATACAAACTTCAACAATTCTGTATATCTGGCAGAATTACATGATGTGTTAATAATTTTAAATAAGTAACTTCAGTATTGAAAAAAAAATTGTTTGTTTGCTGTTTGAATACAGTAGTTGTTTGACAATATAATATATTATATGTAAATTAATTTAACTCAATGATTGATGCCATAATTTTCTTTATTAGAAAAAAAATATAAATTTGTTTTTTAATAAAGTTTTGAATTCGTTGGAAGTAGAGTTTGCAAAAAACTGAATCTGGGTGTTTCTACGTTAAGAGGCACTATCGGCTGCTCCATCAAAAAGTCATATATAACTTGAAAATTTTGCGAAAATATCAAACAAATTTAATAATAAATAAAGTATACTTTTTTTTACCAATAAATTGCAATACCTTGCTTAGTTTAGTTATAACGTCATGTTTACCAAGAAAAAAGTATCTACCCTGGCCTGTCCCTTTGCTATTCTGCAGCAAAAACTTTGAAATTTTACACATTACTACTTCATTAAACATCTAAGCGTTGTTGATTACATAAAGTAGTATAAATAAAAATAATAATTATTAAAAAAAAAAAATTTCGAATTACTTTTATATTCTATTAGAAAATATTACGCAGTTTTTGTCCCTCATATTTTAAATCTGCTCCCCTGCACATTTTTCGTCTGTTTAAAAATACCGCCAAAATGTGTTGACGCTGCAAACTTTAGCAGTAGGGCAATAGTTTTGAACTGAATTTTTTTTTTTTTTTTTTTTTTTAATGCATGTTTTTTTTTTTTTTTTATTTATTGTATCTTCAAATATGAACTAACAATAAGTATTCAAATCTTAAGTCTATAAAAAAATTATTAGGCCCGACCAATGTCGGACATAAGCTTAGTGATAGTTATTAATAATACATAAGTAGTGATAAGCAACAAAAAGAAAAAAGTGTTTTCAAGCAGCTTCATCATCTAGAGTGTTGAATATTAGAGCCCGTGTATCTCTCTTTTTTAAGCGGATGTGCCCAGTAAAGTTCAAAATATTACGAGCAAGCGGATTAGGATGTGACTCGAGTTTTGTTAGATATTTGCCTGCGTATTTTACAATTTCTTCAGTCACTAGTGGCATATTCAAATCGCGATGTATATTTGAATTTTTGATGTACCATGGAGCCGATGTTATCATGCGTAAAATTTTATTTTGCCTTCGTTGAATTTTCTCTACATTTGAAGCTGAAGCAGTGCCCCATAGTTGAATTCCGTAACACCATACTGGCTTTAAAAGCGACTTGTATATTAAAAGTTTGCAGTCTAGGCTAAGTGTTGAATTTCTACCAATCAGCCAATGTACCTGAGTTAATTTAAGTTTCATTTGAGTTAACTTAGAGTCAATGTGATGTTTCCATGTATGTCGTCGATCAAGGTGTATACCAAGATATTTCACATGTGAATGTTGTGGAACAACTTGATTGTTAATCCGAATGGGGGAGCAAGTATCTCTTCTTAGGGTGAACGTTATATGGACACACTTTTGTTCGTTGACTTTAATTCTCCATAAGTTTAACCAAAGCTCCATCTGGCTAATGTGTTCCTGGAGTTTGCGGGATGCCTCATCAGGGTTTTCGTGCATACTAAGGCAGGCTGTATCGTCGGCAAATGTGGAAGTATGGATACTACTGCTCACAGGCATATCGCAAGTATAAATCAAGTATAAAACTGGTCCCAGTATGCTCCCCTGTGGCACACCGGATGAAATAGTTTCAGGCCTACTCGTAAAGTCTCCTTCCACAACAGTGAACTTACGGGAAATAATGTAACTTTCCAAAATATTTAAAATATTTAAAACTGAACTGAATTTAACAATAAACTTCGCTCGAGCTATTAGCGAGCTCTCATTGGGCCAATAATTCGATCACGCTATTCGTTTCGCTTGAACTTGTCAGTGATTGATATATCTCCCCTGGTTAGTTTTATTTACTTGTTATTTATCGTTTAAGTTTGTTTGTTTATTATTAATTTATTTTAATTTCAGCATAGTTTACCGTGTTAGTTTGTTTTTTAATTACAGTGCATATTTTTCTGATTATGTTAGTTTTTTAATGAAAACGCCTCTCCCCTGCCGTATCTCCACAGCTTCGTCAGATGCCATAAGTGAAGATAAGGAAGTAAGATACTTCTTTCTTTCTTAGTATTTCACGTATATTATTTATAAACCTCGCCTTAATGTTGGTAATGTATGTGGGACTGAAAGTGAACCTGTCGATGAACCACTAATGAATTATAGAAAGTCAAATCAGCTTGTAGTATCTTCTCAGTTTTCTTCTCAGGCAGTTTCCGAGAAGGCATGCCAGTTTGTAAACAAGCAACCGTCAACATACAAGCCGCCAATATAAAAATGTAAGGACAGAGGATTTTTTATGATTTTGACGGAAGTGTTAATGTCTTTGAAGATGCGTGATCTCAATCGTTACACAGAAAAAAAAATAAGTTTCATTTTTGATAACAAAAATTCCGGTATTCAATCATTTTAATATTCGAATTTCCTGTGATAAAGAAATCCGCTATATCAATAACAAAAATTGTAAACGAATAGTATTATTTTTTTCAATAATACAAATATTTGCATTAATAAAATATCTTATTAACAATTTGTAATTTTTCAATAAAGAAATTTAATGAATCAAGGAAAAAAGTTGTTGAGTGAAATTTTACTTTCAGTGATAATTGTTATTGTCTTGTGTTGTTTGTGTGTATGTCACATTTTTCAAACTCTTTTTGTTTGTTTTTGCTTGGCTGCATTTAAAATTGAATTTGTTTCGGATGATGAGTTGAACCGGCAATCTCTTGACTAATAGACTAACGTACTTACCACTCAGCTAAAGAGCAAATCGTTATTGGTGACGCAAATAATATATACACGCAAAACATAATTACTTATGTCTCTTCTACATGTTCTACAAGCCACGATGTTTTTCGGTTTCTTGTCGGAATTCACACGTATATAACTCGAGCAACCAAAAAAAAAACAACAACATCAGTACCTGGATTTAGTAACTTTTTTAACGATAATCGTATCGCTATAATAAATATAACGAAAATTTATCGACTTTGCTATTCGGTTGGATAAAAAGAAATGCAGTCACAATATCAAATTCATTGTGTTTTGCTATATTATTTTTTGTGCTTTTCGCTTATTTTCACATTTTCTATACAGAGATACCACATAGTATTGATTTAAATGGTGAGTAAGATAAAACTGGAGACTATCGTTAAAAAGAAATTACGGAATCACATTATCGTTACCCCAAGCGCATAAATATGTCGATATATATATATATATATATATATATATATATATAACGATTTTCGGTTCGCAAAAAGTTACAGAATTCAGCTACAGCACATGACCACGTTGAGTCAATCGACAAGCAAGGAAAACACCAACACATACAAATGAAATTAAATGATATTTTAAAATGCGCGGAATTGATAAGTACAATATTCAAGTTAATGACAAATATTACTGAAATTAAAAATTTTATTCATTAACATGGTTTTATTGAAAATATTTCTTGTCTATTTTTTCCTGTGTAAACTTTTTAATGTTTGTTTGTATTAGTAAAAGTTTTTATTTAAGTTTAAAGTTTTTATCAGAGCATTGATGGTCTATATGTTTTTGTCATATCACATTGCAAAATATGTGCAATTAAATAATTTACTTTCTTTTTAGTACTTTTATGTTATTTTTGAAAAATGATATTATGTTATTTTTGTAATCAGGTGCTAAGTATTTTTGTTTTCGAAGTTTAATACCTAATTCAAGTTAAACAAAAAAGATTATATGGAAATTATGCTCTGATTTTTTTTTTTTTTTTGTTATAAACTATCACCAAAAAGTGAATAATTAAAGTTGATTTTTACGAAACTAATGTTTGTTTTCAATTTATCTTCCCCTGTAAAGTACGGTGGCCTTCATGTCTCTACCCTGTATAGAGTATCTCCCTGGTGACTTAAAATACCCATAAAAGTAGATAAATTGACTGGACATTGTTAAACATGCGTACAAAGTAGATGATTAAATACTATTATCTTGAAAAAAATTATTATTTTAAGGGCCATTATTACAACTTAAAGTTAGTTAAAAGTTGATTTTATCGGACGTATAAAAACTTTATCATTTGCAAAATCTTACTTTAACCTTAAGTGAGCGATAAATTACAGGCAAGTTTATCCCATCTGGTAAGTTAAATCCAATTTTCACTAATGGAAAGCTTTTTATACGTCCGATAAAATCCTACTTTTAACTAACTTTAAGTTGTAATCATGGCCCTAAGTATTTTTATCATGCCGCCCTTTCTAACATCAAATGACCTCTTAACGTAGAATGCCCCATATACAGATTACGTACGTACTATTAATCCAGAATCAGCCTATCTCGAATTAAGCAAATTTTCCTTTGTGTCACAGTTTCATTATAAAAAAATATAATGTTTTCCAGCTCTGGAACTATCTATTTAATAATTATGATTTACGATACTAACCTTTTTAAGATAAAGTTTGACACATCAGTCAGAGATCGAAGTTCTTCTGGGGGCTTTGGTATACAGATTTCACGTGCAGACAGACGGACAGACAGACATTGCTTCTTCGATTTCCCGGAACATAGTCCGGGAAGGATATACAAATATCTATTTTTTCTTACAGTCACATATTGTGCAAATTATACACGGAATTAAAAAAAACCTTCATGTATATACCCTCATCATTTTTGGTAAAGGATATAAAAACGGTTATCTGTGTAGACTATTGCTTTATTTATCTCTATTTAGCCCTAAGTAGGTTACAACATAAAAGCATTACTTCATTTTAAGTCAACACTATTCTTTTTTAAAAGAAAAGAAAAGAACATGAAAAGTCCCTCAAAAGTTAGTTAAAGCTAAAAATAACAAAACAAAACAGAGTGAAGAAACCACAGTAAATAACTGAATAAACATAAACAACTCAACATTATTCATTCATTGAACGTGTTGTTAACAAAAGTAATAAAATCAGAATGAAAAAAAACTAGACCTTATGAAAGGAAAATGAATACAAGGACTTGGTGTTGAAGTACAAAATATAAATAAAAAAATTACAGCATATATGCTTTTGCAGTCGGACTGACAATATGTATGTATATATCGAGACATAACCGCTAAAATAGCTTAAGCGACACATATTTCGGACTTCGTTTTTTGTGACGAAAATCGACTATTTACGATCGCAAATAATCAATTTTAGTCAAAAATCGAAGTTCTAAAATAATGTCGCTTAAGCTATTTTGGCGGTTATGGCGCGATATGTGTGTAAATATTTATACAACCAATATGTTCGTGTGAGTTTTACAAAGCATCTGCATGTATGTACTCGGAATTCAGGAGTGAATCAGATAACGACAAAGGTATCATTTTAAGTAATATTTGATTAATAGTCGGCGAACAACTATAAATGCGTACAGCTAAAAATAAAGAAACACGCTCATATGAAAACGCACGTATTAATTTTAAACCGAATACTTACATACACATTTTTTTTAGTTATGGAGCACAAATAATTATAACTCAAATTTAGAAACTGTGTGAGCTACAATCATACGCATGAGTATCAAAATACTCTGATTATTATTCAACTACGCATGAGTATAAACAGGACTATTTTATTTACACACATACATAAAACATGTTTTCAAACAGTCACGCACACACACACACACACCCTTACATTCTCCATGCCATTTTATGTATGCATACAGTGGCGAATGATGAATAAATATCCCAAGTATCATGATACTCTTATGCCTTTTTTATTTATACTTGTAGCGTATTTAAGTTTTTTGCATAAACGAATTAGAGGTGCTCTTGTATGTTCGAGTTGGATATAGTTATAATTGCTTGAAAAAAAAATATGTGAGTTCACAAATTGTTTGCGCTACAATTACAAGTATACGCAGTTACTAAAAACAATGCTTTTTACTTGAGTATTTTTTGGTGTACCTATTGTCATTCTCGTGCGTGTAAATATGTTTTACTAATATGTAATTCATATTATATATATAAATGTGTATGTATAATAATAGGACTTTAGTTTTTATATTTATATTATAACGAAATTTTTTTATTTAAAATACTATTTAGGACTTGTGCTTAAAACCTCTTTCAGTCAAATAGATTAAGAACAAAACATCATTTCTAACGAAGTTAAAGTAACAACAAGTCTAAGTTTGTATAGCACTTAACACATAATACTTACAACGAATGAAGCAAACGTTGGAAATTATGCATAATAAAATCTTATATAATTTTTTTAAGAAGAATTTTTTGTTAGTACATAAATATGATTTCTTGAGTTTTAAAATGAATGTTAAAAGTGGTTATTTAATGTCAATCCTTTTAAATGACAATAATGCAGTTTCTGCTACTGCATAATTTTTATGCTATAATAAACTTCTTCATAAGCAATAACAAAAAGTAAGCATAGTGCTATTTTGAAGAAAGCAACTCTTACATCCCTTTTCACAATATATGATTAAGAGCTAACCTGAACTTTAACTGTAATTTCTTCATACAAAACTTGCTGTTAAAGTCTCTTTTAGCTTTTACTTGTACATTGTGTAAAGGGCCGTTAGACATACCTATCCTCACCTAGAATCCAAAAGGCCGTCCACCTTTTACTGGAGAAGAAAAAAACTTTATAAATTTATGACCATTTATTTGTTAGGATCTTTTGGATTTAATGATTAAAATTGGCATTTTTAAACATATGTGACTAAATATTAAAGAAAGATGTATTTTGGTTAATCACATCATAATTAATCAAATAGTCAATTTTGAATTTTCTGGTTGTTACGGCCTTGTGGATTTTAAGTGATGATATGTAGCTTTTTGTATGAAATATTACATACTCCTATGATTCGTAAGATATACAAAATTCAATATACCAAAAACATCATCATTGCTCATCATTTATGTAAGTCTCCCGATTTGCTAATAAAAATATTTCCCTACAAGAAATAAATGACTGAAACTAACACAAACAACATTTCTTTACTAACACATTTGCAACAATTTTACATTCAATTCAACAGCGATTATAGTTGCTCTACTTTAACATATATGCTAGAGTGGAACATATAATGTACACATGTCAAAAATTCTAAAATATTAAATTTTACTGAAAATAATTTATAGTTCGGTTTGCAAAATTAAAATGTATAAAAGTGATAAGAAAATTGTGATGTTTGTGAGAAAGTAAGATACGAATAATAATTTACAAAAGAAATTTTATAAAGTTTAATTTAAAATATGCATACATATGTATGCATTCGTTTTTGCAGATCTGACTATTCTTACATCAGTACTGATTAGTCAGCTCTGACGATTCTTACATCAGTACTGATTAGTAAAATACTGTGGAGTGAGCAATTCAGATATATGTTTTACTGGTTCATAAAGTTCACAAGTATGAGAGAGAAACAAAATCACACGTACACGAATGTTTATATCAGTTTTTTCATATTGCCCTTAAAAGAATGATAGAAACTTTTGATGTAGATACCCATCAGAAATGGCCTTCAGATGATGCATCAAATGACCGTTATTGTTCTTGTAGGGATTTGTAACAAAATAATAATAATGTTCATTTGTAAATTCATTAGATTCTGACTTTATACTTCTGCACAAACGAAATTTCAAGATTTCTATTATTGGTTAATATATTTTTTTAAATCGTAATTTAAAAGAAAAATATTTATATTTCTGTGTTTTTCTTCAGCAAATAAATAATGTTGTACCCAAATAGCAAAAATCTCTCGTTTGCTTTTAGCCATATTGAGAATACAAAATATTTGAAAATCTTACCAAAAAACCAAATAAAATTTGTCATTTTCTTCTTTGATATTTTTGCATACAACTGGCAAAAATAACAATTAATTTTTCCTCCGTAAATTTAAAAAGGAAAAATTAAATCAGTTTCTGTGCTTGTTTATTGCTTTTTGGTTGAGCATTTTATAATGTAAGCTCGAGAAAGTTTTCCAGTAATATTCAAGCATAAAATCTAGCAGATTGCTATTAAAATCTTTGTCAAAATCTACACCTTTTATACCTAGTTTTTAACACCCTTAATATATAGGTTTGTAATTCCGTTTGTAATTTCAAGAATATTAATAAGCGACCCATAACTTGTTATAATAATTTACTAAAACTAATTTTTCCTTTTTTTCTATAAATTAAACATATCTTACATTCTTAAAAGAAAGAGATTGTTGTAAGAAATCAGGAAAATCAAAAAGGACGATTCCAGGGTTGGAAACCCTACACTTTTTGTGGTATATTAAAGTAAACAGGTCTAATTATTATTTTTTCGTTTTCTTTATAAATTATATATATTTTACGCTTTGGAAAGAAAAATTTGGTGAAGAAAATTATAAAAATTAATACCACAGCTCCAGAGCTGGAAACTTTTTTTCTGGATATTAAAGTAACTAAATAAAACTATTTTTTAATTTTTTTTTTGTACTTAAAAGTAATTAGTCAAGTTATTTTTTTCTTTTTGCTTACAAATTATTTATACTTTATGCTAGGAACACAATTGGAACGAACGACGAATTTCGTCCACATCGACGAATTCGTCGATAAGAATTCGCTGCGTAAATTCGTTGTGTGAAGCACAATAACGACGAATTTACTCAGCGAATTCAGCTCTTATAATTGATAAAGTAGGTTATTGTCAGTGTGACCATATTAAAAAAATTTTTATTTAGCTCAAAGCTTATTTTTATCTCTTTTAAAAACTGATTTAACTTTTTTAGCCTTTTTTAATCCAAATTGCGTATTCTCTAAAAATGTATTAAAGACATACGTGATTTACCTTAATTTTATTTTAAAATCTGGTCACACTGGCTATTGTGTATGTAAAAAGAGAGTGAGAGAAAATTGTTTTTCGTCGTTCGTCGACGTACAAAATAGAAATAAATCTATCTCAGAGTTCGTCACGCACGAAGAATTTCGTTCTACGGCGGTGTTGTGTTCATTTTCATATGAACAAATGTGTTTTATTTTTTATGACGAAAGTTCGCACCGAAAAATTCCTCGTTCGTCCCAATTGTGTTCCTAGCACTATGTTGTAGAAAGAAATAGTTTAGCATAAAAATTATAAAAATAAAAATCTTAAAATTTTTCAGGAATATAAAACTAATTAAATAATATTAATTATTTCTTTGGTAAATAAATATATTGCATATTTTAGAAAGAAATAAATTAGTATTAAAAATTAAAAAAATCAAAATTATGGTTCCAGGGTTGGAAATTGCAAAAAAAAACATTTTTGGTAAAAATACCAAAAAAATACCAAAAACAATTGTCCTCCAATTAAACATATTTCATGTTTTAGGAAGATCTTCACTCTAGATTTTTTATATCTGTTTAGTTTTTATTTTAGAATAAATGAAGGTTTGTACCATGTTGCTTATTGTGCTCTCAGCACAGTTGTGTTTCAAATCGATGGCCTTTCGTTGACATCTTGTAACCAGTTCTTATTAATTTTTAGTAAATAGAGATAAAAATAAAATTTATCGCTAAAAACAGTCCTAACTAACTATAAAATAAATTAAAGGACACGTTCCGTTTCATTTCCCTGAAACCGTGTCTTTCTGCTGAACAAATTTGAAAAAATAGGAATAAATGTTTAAATAATACCGCGCTATATACCTTTTACAATGGGATGTTTAAATTGAAACACTTACCATGTTTGCAACATCAAAGATTATTAAATAAAATAAGTTAGTTTAAGTTGAAATTTATTTGCTGGTGGTTCAGCGTTGTCTATATGCATTTCATTGTTGCTGAAACAAATCATCAGTAGACTTCAACCACACATTTAGAACAGTCACAAGCCTCATATTTTATTTAAAGGCCCTCAAAAACTATTTAAGAATTCAAAAATAATAATGTTTTAGAAAAACACAAAAGAAAAATAAGCGTAGCAGGCTTAGAAACTTATACAAAACCCAGCAAATAATTTATATTCGATATGAATCTATTCTATTTTTCTATACCTTTATACAATTAGAAATCCATTGGATAACAATAAAAGTAATTATGAGGCAAAATGAAAAATAGAATCACCAGCAAATAAATTTCAACTTAAAATAATCTTCTGGCAATATGTCGAATAATAAATTTCTTAAATCATAAGTTAGTTTACTTGGTATGGAGGTACAAAACTAAAACTATTTTATAGGGTTTTAGAACATTTCGAGTGCCAGTGAACAAGCACCGATTTTTTGGTGTTGTATGACGTGACGTCGTTTTTGATAATTGGAATAAGGGTGAATGTAAAATATTTCTTAAATACAGAGCGTAGAATAATATAGGTTTAACTTATTGCTTATATCAAAATAAAAAAAATATTTAATAGAAAAAGACCGAGAGGTCACTTAATAAAAATTGCACTATAACAAAAAATTATAAATTTCTGCACAAAACAAATATGTATGTTTGGTGAAGGGTATATATAATCGACACAGCCGATTATACTTTATGTATTATAAAGAGTCTTAAAAGAGCTCTGCAAATATAATAAGATGCGTCACAAAATATTTTAAATTTTAGTAAAATTATTCTACTAACATTATTTTTATGACTGTATGTTGAACTGATACTTCAATATTTGTATTGCTACTGCTTGCTTTGCATGCTTTATATGTTTTGTGATTGTTGGAATATTTAGTACTTTATTTGTAATTATTCGTTCCATAGAGCATTTATTTATCTTTGCATTTATAAAAAGTAGTTTTGCCCAACAAGTGACTCCTAAGCAGGCTAGAAATATCTATGTCTGTGCCGCAGAGTGTACAATTTCAATACTTAATGCCTCTTAACAAGTTTAAGATTAAAACTTGTTACAATTTTAGGATTTCATTTGAGTTGTCCAACTCAGTAAAACGATAAAAAAGAAGTATTTTAAATTTATAAAAGTATTAGATTGGATTTTATATAAGAAAACGAAGAAAAAGAGAAATGTTTTATATTTTAAGCCTATTATGTTAGAGAATTTAAATACAATAAAATATTTGTCTATTTAAATATTTTTCTTATCGAAAATAGTTATTTTTATGAGGTTTTGAAAAAAAAAGCAAAAAGTAAGACAAAAGAACTTTTACCACATTTGCTGTGATATATCAAATAGTTTTAAATATTTTAAATGTAATAATTCTTATGGTTTGGCTATAGAAAAACTACTTGCCTGCTTTAGAAAAATAATTATGTGTTTCCAAATAAAAACTAAAAACAATGATTTTTGTACTCCATAGCATAGTTTTGGACTCATTTAATTTTCTCTTAGAATGTACATAGTATTGGATAAAGCTTATGACCTAGTGCAGTGATTCTCAACCACTCAAACTATGTGTGTGAATGCGGATTTTCAGCATTAACCAATATTAAAACTAAAAAAGTTAATATTGTTAAATGAGAGAAGCATTGCCATTTTTACGGTTTTTATAAGGATGGGTGAAAAATTCGAGTCCAGCTCATTTGTATCCAATACAATGATCCCTTTATGCTTCCCCCAATAAACGTTGTGTTATTTTTGTGGTACATGTAATTTAATTGCGCACACTTAAAATTTTTATCACGCAGTGTGTTAAAGGTAAGTAAATAGTTTTTAAACTTATCTTTTTTTTTTGTGAGCCGATAAATTTTGATGTCATAACAGTGTGCCTCACCAAAAAATAAGGTTGATAATCACTGCCCTAGTTCATACCTGTGAAACTGTGAGTAGGAATTGTACACAGACTTCGGTTGGGTCACTCTCACATACATTGTCACTGATCTTGAAGATGTATGTATGAGACAGACCTTTCACTAGGTTATTGCATCTGCTAATCTCTTTAGTATCAGTAAACTCTCTAATCTTCACAAAAACATAAATTTGAAAAAAGGCCAAGTTCCTATCAAAAATTTCGGCCATTAAGGGCGACTTTTTGAGTTCAAGATTAGAGATTAAATTAACCTTAATCTTCATTTCTGATTTTTTGGTAGTCGATTATATGGTTTACTTGCTAGTTTAAGCGGGCAATCGTGGTGGTTTAATCATACATTAACATTGACAACATACACTTGTGAAACTTATAACTTTTTGTAAAAATTATATTATAAAATAATTTAAAAACACATAAATAAATATATGTATTTTATATTATTTATCTAGTTCCTTTAACACGCGCAATATTTTACTTGTAAATAATAAAACATGGCAGTTTCTTCTTCTTCCCATAAAATATCAAAGTGTGTTGATAACATGTGTGACTTTTACACAGAAAATGTTGCCACTATTTTGTTCCTCAATTGTTGGCAATACTACAAATAATAAGAAGTTTAAACTACCACTCAAAAATATCAAACTAATTAATTTGAGATTAAGTTAATTTTCGGATTAGCTAATTATAGAAATAAACTAATCTTAATCTCGATCCCAAAAACTCGCCATAAAAGTATTGTTATTGTTTGGCACAATACCTGACACTGAAATATGCTTTGCATTATATAAATTTGTAATCGTAAGGGTGTCGTATCATTTCTAGATAATCTTCTAAGATGCAACACCATTTGCACAAGACTTTGAATTGGGCTAATACTTTTTATTGTTTTATTGAGATTGTATGCAATTGATATGTTTTTTTTTTCTTCAATTTAAAATTTATCTTTTAATTATATCTTATCGTCTCTAAGAAGGCAGATATATTTAGAAAATTTTCCTAAGGAATTATTGTTAGACACATCAACTGTTATACATTGTTACTGAGGCTGAAAATCACCATCATTTCCTTCTAATTTTTAAAGCAAATAAAAAGCACATGGCCTGCCTCTCATTTCCTGTTACAAGCCGCAAACAAAAGGCACATAATTACATTTTATCTGACACATTGTATATGTAACATTTTATGTGTTTTTGAATGAATTTTGCTGGAAATACATATGTATGCTTACTCATTTGAGCAGGCAAAATTCCACTTTTACTTTATTTAAAATGTTAGAAGCAGACAACGCAAAATGCATTCTTGCATATTAGAAATGTTTGCTTTTGTGAGAAATCGTGTCACATTTGAAATTTTCAATTGACACATAACAATTGCCCAGCAAAAAATTACACATTACCAGTAGAACTACTTGCCATATAATGACTTACTTTTCTGATTACCAAATTTCATTAGTCGCTTACAAATGACATTACCTAAAACTTAAAAAATGCTGTACAAGTTGCTAAATGAGGAGAATGATTTTTTTAGATTTAATAGATTACGTGAACAAGTTGCCAAATAAAAATAGTAAGTATTTACTTCTTAAGAATCGATTATCTTAGTCTCACGCCTTGTTAAAATTATTAAGTTGGTAATCCAGTAGGGAAGTGCTTCCACCAAAAATGCTTAATATCAAACTCGATTAGCTTTTTCGAAATTTTTTGCTGGGTGATTTAAGAGTATTAATGATGGCATATGTTTTTAAATAATAGAATACAGAATATGGTGTTGAGTGTGATGCTAACTAAGGTTAGTGAAAAATATTTTATTTTTGATTTTAGTGAAAGATGTAACAGCTTGATTAGGTTCAGATATAAAACTTTGATTTTTGTTTGTTACTTTAGACATGTGTAGTTAATAAGTTCATACTCATGGAAAAGGTATTTTTAAGTATGAATCATTTACTGATTTTGTCCCAAAAATAAATGTGTTTAACTCCTAGTATTTAACTGTTAGGAAAATATTCAAATTACGCAAACTATTAATTCAGCTCGCCAGCAAAAAAAAAAAAAATGCAACAAAACTAAATAAAAAGTGAAAAAATCTCGTGGCTTATAGCTCTTATTTCTACACAAAGTCATATTTAACATCGTCTGAATACTTTTCATTGCAGTTGAGCCATCATTCTTGTTATTTGACATCATATTATGAAAGTCAAGTATGAATTGCAAGGAAGAAAAAAAAACAAACAAAAATTATATTACTATGAATCTACAAACAATTCCAGTTGTTTTGTATAACAACAAACTACAAAACCATGACTGGCTAAAAAGTAGCACTCCAGGGACAATATCAGCAGTAATAAATTAAGCAGAAAATAAAACAATTGTAAATGACAATTATTGTGCAAGCAAGTTTCGCTTCAAAAAAAATAATATTTTGTGCAATGAAGTTTTTGTTTTTTTTGTTAGTGAAATTTTTTTTATATCTTTGTGGTATATTTAAAAGCTCTTTGAAAAATTCAAAAATTAATTTTATCTTAAATTAAAATACTGAATACTTATTAGGAGAATGTTTATATAAATTAAAAAATTTGTTTTATTTCCATATTTAAGCTTCGCCGAAATAATTTAAAAACAATCGATTTATGACTCCCTTAATTTATTGAAATCTTCACATTCCACATTAATGCGGAGATTAATTTTGCTGAAAGTATTGCACATTAGCATTGTATTTATTGCATTCATCACAGTCATTGCTGCTGCTACATATCTATCTGCACATTCCTTTATTTCAAAGAATTTTTTAATAAATATTTATTTTAAATATTATAAAATTATTGTTAAACTATTTAAATGTTTGCGATTTAAAACAAGACTGTCAAAGGCAAGAACTTTAGAGGCAATAATTTGTTGAATTAGTTAAGGATTAGTTGAAGGTCTCGAAATAAATTTGCAACACGGCAAAAAACTTTATTTTGTATTCAAGCAGCATTTCCCAGCGACTTCGATCGCATCGTAAAAAAAATTGAGTAGACTTTAAACTTATCAAAAACAGAAAAAATACCAGCAGTACAAATTATTCGTGTTTGACCCTGTTCCGCGCAAGTTTATAAATTATTCATCTCACAACAATAACAAACAAAACAAAACAAAAAAAAAACAAGTAAGAGTGCTATATTCGGCTGTGCCGAATCTTATATACCCTTTACCAAAGTGTTTTTATGTAGTAGAGAGATACATACATAAAGTATAAACAAAAAGAAAAAAATAATTTGACTTAGTTACTTTTATGTACAAAAAATAAATTTACAAACCCTAGAATCATTATATTAGATTTTTCTGATTCCTTATATCAATCTAGTAGTTCTTAAAAAAAATATAGAAAGTGTGTTAAGTAAAAAAAAGAAAAAAAGGAAATTAAGAAAAAATGTTTTATTTAGTTACTTTAATATCCAGAAAAAAAGGTCAAAGTTTACAGCTCTGGAGCTGTGGTTCTTATTTTTATAATTTTTTACACCAAACTTTTCTTTCCAAAACGTAAAATATGTATAATCTATAAAGGAAAAGATAAAAATTAATTAGACTTAGTTACTTTTATATATCACAAAAAGTGTAAGTTTCCCAACCTTGAAATCATTCTTTTTGATTTTTCTGATTTCTTACACCAATCTGTTTCTTTTAAGATTTTAAGATATGTTCAATTTATAGAAAAAAGGAAAAATTTGTTTTAGTAAGTTACTTTTGTACAAAAAAAGTTAAAGTTTTCCAACCCTGGAATCGTCTTTTTAATTTTTTTAATTGTTTTTGTTTTATTTTAAATACCAATTTTTTCGTACTCAAACATAATATAAGTTTATTTAATAAAAAAAAGTAAAAATTAATTTTCGGTAGTTAATTTTTTATATCACAAAGAGTGTAAGTTTCCCAACCCTGGAATCCCCTTTTTTGATTCTTCTGTATTCTTAAATAAATCTTTTTTTTAAGAATGTAATATATGTTTAATTTATACTAAAAAATGGAAAAATTTGTTTTACTAAGTTACTTTTGTATAAAAAATAAGGTTTTCCAACCCTGGAAACTTCGTTTTAATTTTTTTTTTAATTTGAAATACCAAATTCATTCGTACTGAAGTATAAAATAAGTTTATTTTATAAAAAAATGAAAATAAGGGCCAAACAAACGATGTCGACAACGTTCGACTCGTCGCACACTTACATTGAAAACAAAAACAAATTTTAATATTTTGTTGTTGTTTCAAATGTAAGTGTGCGACAAGTCGAACATTGTCGATATCGGGGGTCAAGCCTTCAGTTTTCGGTAGTTAATTTTATATATCACAAAAAGTGTAAGTTTTCCAGCCCTGGGAACCGTTCCTTTTGATTTTTCAGATTTCGTACACCAATATGTTTCTTTTAAGAATATAAGCTATGTTTAATATATAGAGAAAAAGAAAAAATTTGTTTTAGTAAGTTACTTTTGTATAAGAAAAAAGTTAAAGTTTTCCAACCCTGGAAATGTCTTTTTCATGTATTAAACTTTTTTTTTAATATCAATTTACTGTGTACTGCAGTATAAAATAAGTTAATTTAATAAAAAAAATAAAAAAATAGTAAGACCTAGTTGCTTTTATATATTACAAAAAGTGTAAGTTCCCCAAGCCTGGAATCATCCTTTTTGATTTTTCTGATTTGTTACACCAATTTCTTTCTTTTAAGAGTCTAAGATATATTTAATTTATAGAGAAAAAGAAAAAAATTTGTTTTAGTAAGTTACTTTTGTTTAAAAAAAAAATTAAAGTTTTCCAACCCTGGAAACGTCTTTTTAATTTTTTTTTAACTTTCTTTTTTAATTTGAAACACCAATTTAATTTATACTGAAGTATACAATAAGTTAATTTAATAAGAAAAATATAAAAATTAGTTTACGGTAGTTAATTTTTTATATCACAAAAATTTTAAGTTTTCCAATCCTGGAATTATCCCTTTTGATTTTTCTGATTTTTTAACCCAATCTCTTTCTTCTTAAGATATAAGATATATTTAATTTATAGAAAAAAGAAAAATTTTCTTTTAGTAAATTAATTTTGTATAATTTTGTATAAAAAAGTTAAAGTTTTCCAACTCTGGAAACGTCTATTTAATTTTTTTAATTTTTGTTATATATTTATTTTTATTAAGAAATATTAATTTTATTCATACTGAAGTATAAAATAAGTTTATTTAATAAAAAAAATTTTGTGAGGATGTATATTACATGGGATTTTAATACTTTTCGTTGCTCGTTTTGGAACACCCTTTAATTTTTAACTCTTCTCTACTTGTTGTTGTAGCGGCTAAGGTTCTTCATACTCTGTCCAAATTTCAGGTCCGCAGCTCTTACGGTTCCTGACACGGACAGCGTAGCGAAAACAATAGGGTTCATTTTCACGTTTGATGTACGGAACACTAAAAAAAAAGAAGAAAGGTACCTTAGAACACCCGTTTAGAGGTATGCTGCTTAGCTGTATAAGAAAAATATAATGTGTTAAATCACAATGCCATAAAATTATATAATACGATGATGCCAAATTTGCCGCAAATATTTCTAAACGTTTCCATTTGGTTTCCAGCGTTTTCTTTTCTAGCTGCGTATGTTTATATATTGTTTTGTTTATTTTCGTACTCTGGTTTTAAGTGCAAATTAATCAAAACAGAAATATATTTATAAATGTAATAGTGTCTATTAATTTTTGACGTCCTAGCTCCTGTGCTGTGGCATATAGGGCATAGCTCTAAAAAAACAAAAGAGGAATGCACATAAAGTCTGGGACTCACTATGCTACAGGATCTTACGAATTTTGAAAAAATATAACCCTTATATAATAAAATCTTGTTGTCTTTTGAAAATGTTCATAAACTCTATCAAGCAGGGTTGTATTTTCTCAAAAGTCATGCGATTATATAAGATAGTGAATCCTCCTCTAGCCCTAAGTCGTAATTTCGTTCGTTTGCTTTCATACACATTCGTATGTATTTAAAATAAAAAATTTTTCAAGATTAAAGGAAGAATGTTAAAAAATTTAAAAATATTACAAAGAGAATTCTCAGTGCTTTATTTTGTAGTGCAAGCTTAATAAGTTAAAATTGTATATGCACAAAAAAAAGCCCGTCAGTCAAGGAATTTCTAACAAAATACGTAAAGTGCACTGTGTCCCTTCTTAGCTTCTAGCGCTGCCAACGTATAAGGTTACCTCCTCTGGGCACCTGTGATGCGCAGCGAGGTGCACCTCTGAAACTTCTCAAGCAATCTCTTATCACTCTTCTTCCTCAATGCCTTCCACTTTACCTCACAACCATAGGAAATAACTTGTGTAACCACCGATTTGTAATTCTAGTTAACTAGCTTCAGTTGCAGACCTTGATTTTTTCTTATAGAGTTCCTTCATGCGTTAAATGAGAGTGGAAGAGGAAAACAATAACTCCGAGGCAAAATATTTTATTTTTTTTTGCCAATTTTGCCATTTAGTGCAATTTTTCGTGCCATTTTAAACTTGCATTGATTATAATTACAAGTTTGCTTTTAGTGTTACAAAAGAAAACTGTACCCGGATTCAGTAGATTACTAGTAATTATAATACGATAATCATATCGCAAAGAGGTCATATGTTTATTACAGGAACTACAAGAACATATACATACATATTAAGTGCGTTCGAGAACTCAAAAAATTGTACAAATTTTTTATATTTTTTACTGGATTGCGTTCGAGTACACAAAATCCAGTAAATGAGAGGGCGACTTAAGAGAGAAAAATGACAGTTCATTTGCTGAGTAAATGCAAGTTTTTGCTGGACAAATATTTGCCAGTAAAATCCAGTAAAACGAAACCATGTATTTTTAAATGTAAACAAACAAAAGCAAAGGAAACCAAAAATTTTTAATTTTTGATGAAATATTTAAAATAACAAAAAACAAATGTATTAAGTTATAAGCATTATAACATTTATTTAAGTTTGATGCTAGAAAAATATTCGGGTATGTTATGTATTCCACGTGAAATTAAAACGTGCGGAATTTCCATAGAATTGTTGGAAATATGTATGTATATATGTATGTATTTATAATAACAATGCTATTGCATTTCCGAACGATTTAATTTCACATGGAATTCAGAACATAACCGATTGTTTTTAAACGTGAATAAAGTTAGTAGATTATTATATTAAAGTTTTTGTTTATACATATAGTCGGGGCGACGGTTCCTGGTTTGCCGTATGGAACATTTAAAAAAAATTTACGTTGTGTACTTTTTTTTAATTCTTTCCCAGTTTTTCGATGTCTTGAATATATCATCCTAATAACTTCTCACGTTCAGGGTATAAAGCTTAGAAACTTTAACGGCCTGACCCGCGATGTCGACAAGAAAGTTTCTATCGTTTACTTATATTTAAAACAAAATCAAAATGAGAAATTTTATTTTTGTTTTCAATATATGTAAGTAAGGTATAGAAAGTTTCTTGTCGACATCGTGGACCAGCCAAATAAATTTAAATAAAAACATATGTCCATATCTATTACTTTTATTATTAAACAAAATATTCTATAGTGTATTTCATATGTATAATTTTTTTAGCGTCAAAATTGGTAATCAGCTGTTGTATATATTTCACTGCATTTTACAATTTTTCCGTTCGCGTACTTTTAGACACAATTTTTTTTATTGAGAGTAATTTCTTTAAATTATTCAGTATTTACTCAGTTACTGAATTTTACTGGAAAAGTACTCAAACGCACCTATTGTGTATATAAGTTAAAATCACAAGTTGATATTAGTGGAGTTTTGCATGCAGAGATGCCACATGCATAAAAAATATGGATTTTCTCAGTTTAAGTGGGCATAAAGCTATTTATTGAGTTCAATTAAATAGTGATTTTAATATTATAAAAATGCATGCTGTGCATCATTGCGCCTCAGAAGTTATGTACGATTTAGTAGTAACGTCACGTGTTGAGTTTACCAATTAAATGTACAATAATAATTATATGTGCTTTCGTTTGAAATGTACAAATGTCATGATTTATTTAGCGTGATTCTCGCATTAGTCACGTGTGAGTCACGCGTGAGTCACGCGTGTTTGTGGCTGCATTTTTATAAAATAATGGCTTAAAATATAACGTTTGTGGTTTTAGCTAACTTTTTTATGCTTGTTACTAAATAAATTTTTTAATAATTCGCATCCGAAGTGATTCAATTACAGATCATTTAGAAGTATACTGCGTGAATAAAAAATCATAAATTTTGACTTATTTTGCTCTTGTTTTAGCACCTTTTTTTATGCATTTAGTTACTGTTTCAGTATGTCTTATATAAAAAAACTTTTATTGCGATAATCGTATCGCTATAATAAATATAACAAAAATTTATCTACTTTGCTATTCAGTAACATATCTTAACGATATTCCCTGTCGGTTGGAGGAAAATAAAATAAAGTCACAAGCTCAAATTCATTGAGTTTTTCTTTATCATTCTTTATGATTTTCGCTTATTTTTACGTTTTCTATACAGAGCTACCACATAATATTGAATTAAATAGTGAATAAGATAAAGCGAGAGACTATCGTAAAATAGAAATTACACACACATTATCGTTATCGCAAGCGAATAAATATTGCGACTTACGGTTCGCAAAAAGTTACTGAATCCAGATACAGAACTACTTGCAATATAATGACTTACTTTTCTGATTACTAAATTTCATTACTCGCTTACAAATCATATTATATAAAACTTAAAAAAATGTTGTACAAGTTGATAAATTAGGAGGATGATGATTATTTTAGATTTAATAGATTACGTGAATATGTTGACAAATAAAAAAAGTAAATACTTCTCAAGAATGGATTATTTTAGTCTCACGCCTTGTTAAAATCATTAAGTTGGTAATCCAGTAGGGAAGTGCTTCCACCAAAAATGCTTAATTCCAAACCCGATTACCTTTTTTGAAATTTTTTGCTGGGTTGTTTTAAGAGCTATCCACATAAAGTCTAGTTACCACTACTATTGTAGTTGTAGAGATATGAATTGATTAGCAAAAAGGGCCTCACGGTCAGCGTGACCGTTTGACTGACTAAAGTGGTAAATTGCCACTTTTTTGACTACCTTGTCACTTTTTGTCCAATCCTTTTTTTAGAGTGAATTACATAAATAATCACCCTTATTCTATTTGGCGTCGGCAACATAACACGACGTCGTTTTTAATGTTGTTTAGCAAATCGGTATTCCCGTAGATAGTATTGCCATTTATCGATGACTGTCAGCATATGTTTGGTATTCTGAAAGAAACATTGATGTTGATGTTGCCGTTCATTTTGTCGTCAGTGTTTTTGATGTCGTGTTCTATTGTGTGCATGCCTGAACGAATTTGAAAAAGAATTTAAGTGGTAAAAAAGTGAAATATAAATAGATATAAAAATGTACATATTTATTTGAAAAAAGTTCTTAAAAAAAGTGAAAAATATAATATGGACAAAATTAAAATTACCAAACCCAACCAATTTGAAAAGCTTGTGGAAGAGTTGGAAAAGTCCTTCTTTTGCTAAAGGATTCCGCAGGGGCAGTATTCCTAATAATTTCAAGGTGCAGTGGGAAAGTGAGACTGCACTAAATTCCCTCGGTCCACCAATTAGAACTAGTGGTGGATGGCAAAATGTAAGGTAAATAGTGTGTTGGGAAAGTATACTGTATGATAAAATTTTTTTACAGGCCTGGCGCGACTTGAGGTTTAAATTAAAAAAAGGTTGCAAACAACAACAGCAAAGCAACTGAAGGCGGGGTATAGAAACAATTAGCACTGATTACCTTTGGAGGAAGCTCCAAGCTCCAAGCTCCAATAAACGTTGATCTGATCCCTTTTGTTTCAAAAGTTAGGCTCTATTGTATCCAATACATTCCTAAATGATGTTTTGTTCATCCTAAAATATTTGTAAAATATTAAAAGGATGAACATTACCCATTATTTTCCAAAAACATGAGAGAATTATCACTTACTTTTCCGTGGGTAACTGGCAAATGCATGACTTTTGTCTGAGAAATCTTATTTTCACTATTAATTTTTTTTTTATTTTCATCGTCTCAATAGGAAAGAAAAACATTTTATTTTAATTTATTTACAAAGCTTTTACTTATATTTACAAAAATACTTTTACCAAAAATAGTAAACAAAATGAACCAGCTGACTCGAATATTAGATATGTGTATTGTAATAATTGATAAATAGGCAACGTCGTCATAACACTGTTAGGGAATACAAAGTTAGCACTGATGTTGTGTTATATTGATGTTGTTTCAAAATTGATGACGATGTTGCCGACGCCAAATAGAATAAGGATGAATAATACATTAAAAATAAAAAGTTAAGTGTAGTTGTTTTGTTTGTTTTTTTAATGTTGTCCCTTTGTTTTAATAAATCCCCTATTTGGTGTCACTTTTTGAAAAATGTCATCGACCACCCTGCTGCGCTGCGCCTTAAATTACTTGCATCAAAATGTAATTTTAACAAAGCCAAATAAATTTACTAAAATAGCTTTAACTGCAGTTTTTAGTGTAAATAGTTTTTGTTTTCTCATCTATAATTTATAGAGTTTCCTGAAGCGTTTAACTTTTAAAGTAACTGGAAAAACTTTAGTTTTTTTTTTAACATCAATTTCTTTAATGGTCTCTTTTTTGCATTTTGTTTTTTAAGAACAAGTAAAAGTAAACCAACAACATTTCTCTTGTCACCATAAATCTTTACCGAGATGTTGTAACAAACAAAGAATATTGCAAAAGAAAAATAGTTTATTACAAATCAATATATAATTTTAGGTAAAAAATATTAAGTCGATAAAATTTATATAGTTGGAAGTTAAAATCTTTTTATTTCAAATTTGCTTTTTTTCACTAAAAACCCTGAAGAGGTCCTCTGCTGAATACATAAGTTCCATATAATTTTTGCAAAATATCTAATTTTCTTGCACAGTATTGTTTATGCAACTGAGAAATTTAACTATAATAATTTTATAGAAAATCTGTTAAATAAAACAATATGATTTATAATCTTGTGGTTTTTTAATGATTAAAAAGAATTCTTCTTATTTCTAAATGTAGTATTTCTATTTAATTTTTTTTCTTCGCTTGTAAATTTATTGGGCAGTAAATTGAAATCAAGAACTTAATTCAATAAATACATGCAATCTACTTAAATTATTTATAGTTGAATGAGTTCACAGTTCATTTTCTTTTAAATGTGTGTACATAAAATAAGCTTTTTTTTTATTTATAAGCTAGTTAGTCAGTAAGAAAACAAACTGACCGTCGAAGGGACAAAATCAAAAACAGCAACTGCTGACAAAGAAAATTTTATAACATAAACAACAGACGTAAACTAAATTTGTGATAATGTTAAAGGCAAAAATGTTAATCGTGCTTAAATTATGAACGCAGCAGTATAATTTGAATTACTAAAGTTACAAATGCATCAATATGAAAACCTTAAAGTAAAAAAACAAAACACTGAAAAATGTTCCATAGTTTTTTTGATTAAATTAATAATGGCTGTAATATAAAAATTAAACTTTATTAGTTATATATGTATGAATTGGAGACTTGCGTAAACAGTCTTGAAATGTAAACACCTCTTGTTTTTTAAATGTATTCTCGTAGCATGTATTATACTAAAGTTAAGTATAATACTTTAAACTTTAAGTGCATACAACTAATGTCAATGCATGTGTGTGCGTTTGCATGTGCACAGAAAAATAAAAGCCCTGCAGTCAGTCTGGGGCCAAGTGTCTCTATGTCAACACTAAAATTATAGTAGTAGTTACATTGTCTACAATTTCTATTCTATTCGTCAGTATAAAAGAGAGAGAGAGAAAATAGATGTGATGTATTTCTGGTAGATTTTGCAACAACTTGTCAATATACATAAATTTGTATGTACGTAAGGTATAGAAATGTACCAGTAAATGTCTGGTTGGTATGTCTTCATGTTCCCATAAGAACTACGTAGTCAGTACCTAGTCAATTGTTTTAGTGTTACTAGTAGATTTTCAATGACAAGCACATGCTAAATGTCTATAGCACAAAGTATTATATGGGGAATAATTGTAGAGTAGTACTGGTGACAAAGTCAAAAGCGACTCAGTACATTTTCACCATCGACATTTCCTTCAGGGAGATCATACACACGTACATGCACATGCGTTTGTATACGAGCTCATGCATAGAAAGAAGCAAGCATCACAAATTCTTCCGTCACGATGTGTTTTTTCTTTACTCCTATACCTGCAATAACTGAAACAAATGTCTTGCCAACAGTGTTGTAAAGCGTTTGTTGTAGAAGATTTCGCTGTAATAAAGCATTTGATAAATCCCTTATGTTTCAAAAGTTCTTATAAGTGGTCTTGTGCAGGACTTTAGTATATATGTATTTTAAATAATTTGAAGACTTTAGTGAGAAGCAATATGAAAGCCTTTATAAAAATGTACAAGTTACAGGGAAACGATATCAAGGCAGATGTGGAAATTTTATGGTGCACTCTTGTCGCTGCTATGGGCCAAAAATGTAAGAATACCTTAAAAATTTTGATGTTTTATGTGCGTGAAGAAAATTTTTTTAAAACGTATGACCCTGGTCATAAACCATTTTAATTAACAGAGCTCTGTTAACAAAAAAAGGCCTCTGTTAAATCTTAAAAATTACTTTTTTCACAAAATGAACTAAGTAGCTGGTTTTTTAAGCAAAATGGAGCAGACACAAAGAACGCTGATGATGAAGGTGCAGCGTCCTTCGAAAAAATCTAGCTGTTCCGTTCTGCTATTTATAATTAAAATTAAATTTTTTACAATTTTTTGTTTAACAAATAGTTAAATGAATCAAATAGAAACGAATTTTTCAAAATTTTATTTTTAATAAATATTTTTGTATGATTTGTTGAAAAATAATTCTTCTAATTTTTGACCTATTTTCATTATAATTTTCTTTAATTTTATTAAGCTTAAGATCTCTTGATTTTGTAATTAAATTTTATATTTCGCCACTCTTTTTTGTGGCTTCTTCAGAAACCAAAACAATTTCCTGAAGAAGCCACACAAAGGAGTGGGGAAATATCGAAATACAAAATTTAATTACAAAATCAAGAGACCTTAGCTTAATAAAATTACAGAAAATTTTAATCAGAAATAATTTCTTATTCGGGCATAAGTTCAGCAATTTCAATTGCTCTGATTTACACGGGCATAATTGTCCTGGCATAACATACCATTTTGTAGGTGAGAGAGGCAAAGAGAGTGGTTTTGCGGTTGGCATAACTTTTCAACCAGCTACAACCCCGCATTAACAGCATAAAACCAATACACACACAACTTAAAAAACAACAAATGTTAAATGAATACACACACAAAGCTGTGTATACGTATACATTTTGTGCCAGATGAATTAGTCCCGTGTAATTTGGAAAAGAACAAAAATTGTGCGGCTTAAAAATTGTTCTCGTCTAAACTACCTCATTCTTATTGAATGAAATATTTTTATTAATTAATGTGAGTTTCTAAAGAAGAGAAGAAAAATTAAACTAGACTTTTTAGCTGGGGAAAATTGCGATATTTTTCTGTGCAGCCACGCACTTCATCAGCACCCTAGTCTATCTACTTGGGTAGAGATTATTATTAACATCAGCTATTTAACGTAAATTTTAATGAAACGCAATATGAGAAATAATTGTTGTTAGAGAAAATTTGTTAAAAAAGTTAATTAAAAAATTTCAATAAAAAAATTTTTGAAATCTAAAAGTAAAGTTTCAGGAAAAAATATTTTATTGCACATAAGGCAATTTATAGAAATTAATATTTTGATTTAATTTGCTAAATTATGGTTAACATTTATATTGATAAATATACCTTATAATTCTCATCCAGTTAGTAAGTGGAACTGTAAAATACTTCTTCAAGTTTTAAACTCAATTGGCGAGCCAGACACAACAACATTCGTAGTTTAAAATATGTTAGTTAATTTTGTCTAACAAAGAATGCTGTTATGTTTGTTAAACAAAGAATGCTGTGTTACATTATATAAGAAAACACCACACATTTCTATGTTTACAAAGGAGGCGGAACTTTAGTCAAATCCCGGAAAACCTGATGCATACCTCAGCTGGAATATGAAACTGCGTTACAAACTTTAAATAAAAGCCAAATTTAAATAAAAATATACATATATAAATATTTTAACTCAATAAAATTTTTTATTAAAAATTTTAAGCGATTAAATAAATAATTATTGTTGGCGTGACGATATGCTCTTGAATATGGGCCACTGTGTGAATGCGGTTTTGTCAGTGTAACTCGAGTGTTACCAACGACAGCGTGTTTGCTCTATCAAGGTGACTTCTATCAACGGTAGCACCATTCCGCACTATGAGAATAACTGACGCCGGTCTTGTTTGGCGCACGGGCTTTGCAAAGCAAGATAGGGCAAATCGTTGTTTTCTTTTTGCAAAAACAGGAATTCTTCTTGTGACTATTCAAAATGTGTGGTTGAAGTCTACTGATGATTTGTTACAGCAACAATGAAATATATAGACAACGCTGAACCACCAGCAAATAAATTTCAAATTAAAACAGGAATTCTTCTTTTAAGCCTGAAGGACAATGAAGTATTTTTTGGTTCTAAGAATTAAGATGGTAATTTAAGACGTTAACTTTAATATTTTTTAACTAAATATTTTGTGTCAACTAGACAATAATTTAAATAATTACCCTACAAGAATAATGACGGTCAATGGATGCATCATTTGATGGCCATATCTGATGGGTATATACAAGAAGTTTCTATCATTTTGTTAAGGGCAATATGAAAAAATTGATGTAAGCATTCATGTGCATGTGATTTTGTTTCTCTCTCATACTTGTGAACTTCATGAACTAGTAAAACATATATCTGAACTGCTCACTCCACAGTATTTTACTAATTAGTACTGATGTAAAAATCGTCAGAGCTGACTAATCAGTAAATTGAAATTTATAAAATTTCTTTTATAAATTATTGTTCTTATCTCACTTTTTCACAAACATCACAATTTTCTTATCACTTTTATACATTTTAATTTTACAAACCGAAAGAAATATAAATTATTTTCAGTAAAATTTAATATTTTAGAATTTTTGACATATTTACATTATATTTTCCACTCTAGCATATATGTTAGAGTAGAGCAACTATAATCGCTGTTTAATTGAATGTATAATTGTTGCAAATGTGTTAGTAAAAAATTGTTGTTTCTGTTAGTTTCAGTAAATTAGAATATTGTGCACTAAGCACTAGTGCTGGGATACTATAGTACTATCGAGAGGTTTTAAAATATCGAAAATATCGATAGGAAAAACATCGATATCGATATTATGCAGTTTTAAAACCTGAGGGCTTTTAACAATTTTTTAACTGATAGCACAATTTTTCAAAAATTTCGATAGTGAAATCTGAACTATCGACAGATATCGATAGTAGAAAATATCAATAGTATCCCAGCACTACTAAGCACATGGCCGGAATTAGAAGCTAGCATTAGTCTACCAATATGTTGAGTCCTGTGAAGTATGAGCTGCTGCAGAAGCCATAAAATTTAACTACACAGAAAAAATTTTAGCCAAAATTCTTCCAATTAAACCAATTAATGCTGTTTCAAACAATTTTATAATTGTCCCAATTAAATTTTGTTGATTGAAAACAAAGAAAGACGAATATTAAACATTTGTACGCATTATTAAAAACTTAACCAATTTTTTGATTTTTTGAATTAACTTTGTTCAATGAAAAAAAAAATATTTTAGTTTGTGTTTGTGCTTGTTCATGTTTTCAAGGAAGTGTGTCAGCCTGTTATTCTAGAAGTATCAAGTTCGAAGCATGACAGCACTGTAAGTTAAAAAATAATATAAGAACACATACCTACATATGTGCAATAATTGAATGAAAAATAATTTGCCACGATGGCCTAGTGGATGTGTGTTAGTCTGTTAGAATGGAGGTACCCATGTTCAAATCCTGCAGAGTTAAACAAATCAATAAATAAAAAACTAAAATAAGTAAGTTAAAATAAATAAATAAAATAAAAAAAATTACTTTTTACTTTTTAAAATTTTATACAATTCAATTACTTTTGTTAATTCATTCAACGAACATCTTAATTATTTAAAATCTCTAAATTCAATTATTAATTTAATTGTGCCAATTAATCATTTGCTTAAAATCTCAACAGCAAGAAAACCTCATTTTTACAAATTCATTAATTGATATTATCAATTTGTTTGCAGGATGAAAATCAGTACAGGATTTAATTAATAGTACAAATTTCTAACTAAAATATTAATAAAAGTTGATTTTAAATTTTTTCTGTGTAATGTTAATTTAAATAACATTAGTATATTTATATAACCCTAAGCATATTTCAATGAATGACCCCAAGTAGTTTGAGTTAAAATTTATGGCGTAAATAAATTTATAATAATTCTATACAATATCTCCAGTCAACTTTCATTTGAACTTAACTGCCAAATGATATTTACAATTCTTGTCTATGATTACAGAAAACATAAACATACGCACTCACTTTATTGCCATTAGAACTTGTGATCACATAAAAAAATTAATTGGCTACCAAACGCTAGTTTTATCTTAAAAACGCAAATCATCCTTAAAGTATTCTAAAACGGATTTTGTGTGTAGAGACATGCGTATGAAAAATACTCGTATTGTCGCTGCTGCATGACAATTATTTTGCTATAAAAGAATAAATGCCAATGGCAACCTAAGCTCCCACAGAAACGAAAATAAAAATTAATGAGACAGTAAAGCAGATAAAACAAAATAAATATAATATGAAAAGGGCAAAGAAAAATAAAGGTTTATTTGAAAGGATTAAATTTGCCTTTGAGTGCTCAGGCATCTATATATATTCTAAGAGTCTTAAGTTGAAAGTAGTTATTCATTGTTTTTATGGAAATTGAGGAAAAGCATAGAATTAAAAAAGTTTTCTTTGATTGTTATTTCAAAGTATTACAGTGCGTTATATTTCTTCCAATTGTACTTGCCATTAATCACTAAGAAAATTTTTATACGAGTACCCTTATATAAATATTGTGGAAATTACTCTACCGAATGATAAAAACCCATATATCCCACATTATGTTTATAATTTAATCAGAAATCAGGAATGTTTATAATATATAGTCTTGGCATTTTTTAATTTCTGAAATTTTTTCGGTTTTTAGCATTTTTTTAGTTTTGGCGGTTTTTCGCTTTTTGGCGATTTTTTAAGTTTTGACGCTTTTTTCTCGTTTTGGAGTTTTTTGCGGTTTTTGACGTTTTTTTCAGTTGGCGATTTTTTTAGTTTTGGCGATTTTTTCGGTTTTTAGCGATTTATTTTAGTTTTATGGTCTATTTCCCAACTGCGAAAGAAAACTTTCGAATTACAATTTATATTGAAAACAACAATAAAATAGAAAATTTTTTTTGTTTTCAATATAAATTGTAAGTCTTAAGTTTTCTTTCGCAGTTGGGTAATAGGCCATTAGATTTTTTTTTAATTTTGCCCTCTCTTCGTTTGGCAATTTTTTACAGATTTTTGGCAATTTTTTTCGGTTTGGCAATTTTATAATTTTGGGATTTTTCAGATTTACCATTTTTGGAAATTTCAAGAGTTTACCTCTTACAGCAAATTGTCAAAATTACATAGTCAAAATTATATTAACTGATAGAACACCCTTTAATATGTTTTTTTTAATTTCAGTATTAATTGTTGTAGTCTGTATAAAAATACACTAACTTTACAAATTTCAAGTGTCTAGCATAACAATAGGGTTCCTTTTCACCTTTCTTGTACGGAACCCTAAAAAGGTAGAAGTTCTCTATCCTTTTCACTTTTGATTTATACATCTTTTTATGAAATCCATTATTGTTAGTTTATTGAAAATTCCAATTATATTGGAATTAATTAAAGTTGTCTATTATGCGGTTCTGTGTTGCTTTACGTTATTTTTTCATTTAAAAAAAGTTCTTATGAATTGTTACTTCAGCCGTTTCATTATGTTAGCTTTTTTATGGACAAGTAGACAAGTAGTCTTGTAAAAGTATGTGAAGTCTAAAGGTTACGCTAGATAATAGCACTTGCGGATTAAGAAAATAAACTACTTGCTCTTCTAATAGCAAAGAGAAAATATTTTACAAAGGCAATGGCTTGTAAAAAATTTTCATTTTGTTAAGCTCTATACGTTATTAGATTTACTTTGTTAACAAAATAAAAAAAATATATAAAGAAAGGAATTGGAAGAAAGTAAAAAAGTCTAACGCTACACAGTGGGGAATTAAAAATAAAATGGAAAAAGAGGTGTCTTAGGACACCCGGTTAGAACTATGCTGCTTAGCTATATAAAACATATTCCATGTGTGAAATAAAGATGCAATAAAATTATATTTAATTATGATATCAAATTCGTCGGAAATATTTAAAAACGTTTCCATTTATTTCTCACTATTTTCTTTTCTAGGTGCGTATGATTAAATTAATAAGGGTTTTCATGAGAACTCTTAAAATTCCCATTTGTGCAATTGGGAAAATATGCGAGACTTGTTTCACGAAGCCCCTTTCGAACTTTTGCGCAAACAGTTGAGTAAATTTGAACGAAATGTCAAAAAAATTAATATAACAGTTTTTGAATTAAATAAGTATTTACATATTTCTCTAAAAATAAAAAGTGTGTGTGTATATATATCAAAATGCCTCAAGGAAGAAAAAAACCAAAGAGATGTTGTTTTCTAAATGCACAATTGCACAGCTTAAGTTTACGGATGAAAATTGTTGGGCAAAGTTAACAGGTTTGTGTAAATAAATTTCCATACAATTTTTGACATTTTATTTAAGAGAGTGTAAAAATGCACAATTGCACAGTTTGCGAGGCTTTTGAACATTCTCATGAAAACCCTTAATGTTTTGTTTGTGTTCATGTGCAAAACCAATACAAAAACAAATTGAGCAATCGTTCTCATTGTTTTTGTTTTGTTTTTGTTTTACTCACTTCGTAAAAAGAAATCAAAGCAAAAATAAATTTATAGCTGTAGTAGTGTCGATATTTTATATAACAAAAATCACGTCCTAGCTCCTGTGTCTTAGCATAAAGAGCATAGCTCTAATAAATTTATACACCAACTGATCTATCGTAAAAATTTAAGTTATCCACAATGCCGTATTTACCAGTAGTGTTTACACTCTAACGCTTACTCTCTGTTCAGTAATTTCAATTGGAGGTGGTATAATATTTTTTCTTTTCCTATACTGTATTATATGATGGTAAAAAAAGAAATTATTATAATAATTTTTTTTTAACTTTTTATATGTTATGTAAGCAGATAGGGGTCTGCTTACATAATAAATAAAAAGTTTCCCGAGAGTACAGAGATCTTACACAAAGGATGCTATAAAGTAATTGCGAACTTTTTCGCTATTAAGCACTACTAAGCAAACAAAAGGAATCTGTTTTTGAGTTTCCTGCAATTCCGAAGAAAATTATGCAAAATTCCAAAAATGGGACTTTTCCAGTATTTTTGCTGTATTCTTTTTATTTTTTTTCGATCTCAGATAATATTTTATCAGGCATGATCAATTTTTTACTTCGAGCTTAGTAATTTGAGAAAAAATGCCTTAAATTTGATATTTATAACAAAAATAGGTCTATTTCGAAACGATATGGCAATAATAATATTTTTTATAGAATTACCTTTTAAATGAGTATAAATATGGGGTTAGTATTCTTGCAAAATTTTTTTTTATAATAGCGAAATAATTAACCCAATTTTTTCAAAATTTTAATTTAAACTCAGTATGAATTTTGACTAAATTGTGATTTTCGTACCAATTTTTTTAATGTTACAAATTTTGTTCTTAATTCATCATAAGTTTCCTTTTCTAAATCGAACAAGTTTTGACTTCTGTTAATGGAGAACAGTGGACCAAGGTTGGAAAAAAATTTGAATTTTTTCTCTAATTTTTCCTTAACTGCGGAACCTCGTACATGTAGCAGGACTTTTTTAGCTCTTGAATAGAAAAAAACCACTTGCGAAAAATCTTTTTTTTTAATCAAAAACATCTGCTTGGCATCGGTCGTAAATTTTCCCTAACCCGACCGAGTTGGCGCAATTTTGGATTTTTTGGCCCTTTAGAGATATAAAGTCCAAATTTCAGAGTTAAATTTTTTGACACATCTTCATGCAATTTTGTAGCAATCGTATGGCTTGTTGAACAGAATTATTTAAATATTTAAAAAAAACACCCCACTGTGCGCTACTTACATAAGCTTATTTATAAAGTTATTTTTCTTGTAGAAACGTGTTGAAGGCGGCTATGATTGAAAGTGGTTTATTATAGTCAGTATTGTGTGGTGGAACACTTTGAGATTTTTAATTTTGAGAACAGCTTTAGATACACATGGAGTAGATTGTGGAATTCGATGTCTAACTTGTTTTTGTTGAAATATTTCAAAAGAGCGCAAGAAGGAATGTTTCAAATATTCACTTGGTAACGAATGATAACATTTTAGGTCATACTTTTGTTTAATTCATTTGTTTATTAAGGGTAATATTCTGCTTATTTTATTAAAACTCATTGCGTTCAGAATAATTGAATTTTTCCTTGTGATCTTTGATAAGCAAATGTAATGTCTTTCTTAATTAAAAAGGCGCAAGCGAGTTCTGTGATCAATCAAAGTATATATATTTAATTTATTAGACAATTTCTTTACCTTATATACTAACAATGAGAAGTTTGCTTTTCTTATTTTTACTTATTCTAATATACATACATTCATACATTTGGATTACATTGTATTATACATTGTAGCAGGCCGTGTGTGTGTGTGTGTGTTTTATATGTATGTATATATGAAGTTCAGTGTCATTTCACTTTAGTCACAGCTACAATTTATTCAAGTCAGCATAATTATTATTATTTATTTATTTTTATTTTATTTATTTGTTCATATTGTAATACAAAAGCCCAGAGGCCAAAAAAAACGTACTACATAGTTCAATACTAAGTGAATAATAAACATTATTAATATATAACATATTAATATAATATATTCAATAAAGATTAATTAAATATTTCAAATATAATAATAAACAATATTCATAAAATTCACTTAAACTAACTAAAAAAAAAAATTTAGATCATATATATTCATGTTACCATTAATTATAATTATTTAATTATTTACAAATATTACATTTATTTACATTTGGTGGCTCCCCAGCCGTATTAATAAATATATTAAAATTTTTCAAAATTTATTTAAAAAAAAACAACAATTTCCGGATATCATTAATGACAGCAAGACATCATCAAAAAGAGAACAAATTAGTTATTAGAAAAAAAATCATTCAATTTGAGCCGAAAAACATTATTAGAGTGTGAAAAAACACGCAATTCATGCGGTAAAGAATTCCAATAGCGAGCGACCCTGACAACAAATGACCTTTCAAATAAAGAACAGTTTATTTTCGGTACTAGTATCTGTTTATTCCTTGATGAACGTGAGAACATAAATTTATCACAAAAAGGTTTAGGTACGCCAGTTTTAAAGAATCGATAAAAAAAGATTAAATTTCTAATTTTCACATAATCATTGAAAGAACACCCCAAAAATTTTTTTACAAACGCAGAAATATGTTCTCTTCTCCGAATGTTAAATACAAATCTTACAACGGTGTTTACAATACGTTTTAAGGTATCAAGATTAGTAGCAGTAGCACCAGAAACCACCTCAAGGCCATATAAGATCTGGGGCATCATAAGGGCATGTGCTAATCTATGCTTAACATTAATAGGTAAATATATATTAGTTGAATAAATCCTACGTAATGTACTCGAGACTTTGCGAAAAACAGATTGAAAATGCGGTTCAAACGATAAGCGATTATCAATAATGATTCCCAAACATTTGTGCTGACTGACAATTTCTATAGGAGCATTTCGAATACACAAATTAAGGGCAGGAGAGGTATCAGGCGATAAACTAAAGAAAATAGCTTTAGATTTGGAAGGATTTATAGATAAGAAATTAAGATCTGACCAAACAGAGATTCTTTCAAGACAGTAATTAATATTAGGTTCTAACACATCAGCGAAGTCACGATCAGTACTAAACAGAAGCATGATGTCATCAGCAAACAAGAACGTCTTACAAATACTAGAATCTACATACTCATGAAGGTCATTAACATACAATAAGAACAAAAGGGGACCCAAAACAGAGCCCTGCGGGACACCCGAAGTAAGAGAAACAGTACGAGAAGCTGTACCATTCAGATCCACAAATTGTTTTCTATCAGACAGATAAGACATAATAAGTTTACAGGCTGATCTAGAGAAATTAAACTTTTCCTTGAGCTTAATAATCATAGTAGAGTAACATAAAGAGTTAAAAGCTTTAGTTAAGTCAAGGGAAGTAAGAACACATAATTTCCTATGATTAAAGCAATTTCTAACGGTATCAGTTAGGTTAACTAGGAGGGAGGTAGTATTATGTCCACAGCGAAAGGCATATTGGGAATTACAAATTTTTTTCTTAGTGAACAAAAGCATTTGATCCTTAATAATATGCTCCACAACCTTAGATAAGGCAGGAAGAATGGAAATTGGTCTTAAATCATCAGGGCTATTAACTCTACCATACTTAGGGATAGGCACGACTCTAGCTACCTTCCATAAATCAGGAAAAGTAGACTTAGTTAAAATAGTATTAATTAAGTGTATGATTATGTCAGAGATATAGGGATAAACAAGCTTAAGAAATAGGATTGGGATGTTATCAACTCCAGAAGATTTGGATTTCACCTTATGGAAGGCCTCTAGTACCTCTACTTCAGTAACACAACGAAAAGAAAACGACCCATTTATATCGTAGAATGTATCAATGTCAACATCAGGAGTTTGGGCGGAAACTGAACTCCGCGCGAAGAATTCATTTATAGTATTTACATCACCTTCAATGTGAGTATCATTTGAATTGCAACACCCAGACCTTCTCAAAAACTTCCAAATGCCGGCCGAATCAAGACCCCCAAACAACTTAGAGTAATACCTCCTTCTTTCTCTTCTAATGACAGACTTTGATCTGTTCCTAAGCTTGCAAAAAACCTTCCATTTAAATTGAGATGGATCAGATTGATAGGCGGAAAAAGCCAGATCATGAAGAGACCTAGCCAACACAACTTCACTAGTCTTCATCCAAACGTCGTCATTTATTGAGTGAAATACATGCTTTCGAGGAACATACCAGAATAAGGTTTGAATAAGGGAATCAAACAATAAGAATTTGTTATTAACATCAATTTCGTCAAAAATGCATGAGAGATCAAAGTCATTCAGGTAACGCACTATGCCACACCAGTCTATATTTTTAAGGTCACGATACTCAATTAAAGTTAATGCATTTACCACAATTAAGTCAAATGATGCAAAGATTAAAGCGTGATGTGAAATAGCTGGGCATTGAGCTTGTCCACACATATTAACCACTAAATTATCACTCACCAGCATATAATCAATTAGTGATGTCGAAAAGAATTGTAGATCAAAGTGAGTAGGCTTCGAGGAATGGCAAACGCGTAAATTAGCTCTAGAACAGAATGAATAAACCAAGTTAGACTTAGCCGTATTAAAGAGGTTGCAATTGAAATCGCCCACGACAATTATATTAGAATAATTTAAGAAAAATTCATAATGGAGTTCTTCAAACTTGTTAAAATCAACAGGAGGGGGCAAATAAACCACACCTAATAAGACTTTATAGCTATCAAAATAAAGTTCCACGAAAAGTGACTCACATTTGTTGAGTACGAATGTTTTATAAACAATTTTAAATTTTAGGTTACTAGATATATACATACCTACACCACCACCTCTAGCACCAACCCGATCATTTCTGCAAAATTTATACCCCGGTATCCCAACTGAACAATTTGACACATTACTGTTAAGCCAAGTTTCAGAGATTCCAACGGCAGTTAGCGAAGAACCAGCAATAATATTTTTAAGCTCGTCAAATTTAGAAGACCTGGAGGAAGGCTTTATGCTATTACAGTTTAAATGGCCGATATTAAGCTGCCCATTATAGATACTAAATTCAGATTTAAGATACGAGCCGTCACTAACTACCGGACCAAGATTGTCATTTAACGGCATCGACATAAAACACGGTGGGGAACCAAATGAAATAAAATATAAAAAACAAGAATATCATCTTAACAGAGATTTTTGAGATTTTTATAAACATTTTAATCACACAAGATAACATGATAACAAGGCTGCTAATAAATTAATAAGAAAAAATCAAATATACAAAAAAGCGACTGGCTGACGAAAATAATAGCTTACTATTAAAATTATTGTTTAGTTGATGGATTATCAAAGATAGTGCATAAAAGATAATCAGCCCCATATATAACAACTAAAAAGGCTTCATAAAGGGTATTTTTAAAACAGATTTCCATACATATTTCTTATTATAACGCCTTTATAAAGCCCAACAAATGAGCTGAAAAGATATGCTAATTGAAAAAATAAGAAGGAAATATATGTATATGTAAATATATAAATCAAGATAAAAAATTCCATGTAAATATATAAATCAAGGTAAAAAATTCCATAAAGAGATAAATAAATCAAACCTTAAAAAAAAAATTTAAAATGAATAAGATACAAATCATTCAGCAACAGCTCAGGTATGTCTAAGAGCTGCACATCCAGCCAGATCATGGACTTCAGTTTCATTGCCATTCAGCATAGTAATTTTAGCCACCAATTTATCAGCATTAAATAATTTATATTTTTTTATAACTTTGTCTTGTAAAAGATCTCTGCAACAGCTATTAAGTTTACTAGCTAGTGGTGAAAAATGGTCATTTAAGAAGACACGATTTTCGATCCTGTGTTTGCTACTACCCTGACCAGCCACATCATCTCCATCATCATCAATTACATCACATTTCCTTAGAGATCGAGTTTTAAAATACTGTTCCATAATTCTATCCCGAAGAAAAATGTCATTGAGCTTAACCAGGATAAGATTTTTGTTGTTAATATAGCACACATGATTAATATCATATCTTTCAATATGTAAGTTATAAAATGATCCCATAGCTATAATCACAGCGACCAAATCTTTTAAACCTTTAGGTAATCCTCGAATGATAATATTACCTCTATTAAGCCTTCTATGTAAAATATGATTCTGAATTTCCAGATCTGATATTTTAGAAGAGATGGTCGACTGAACAAGATTAATCCGTTTATTGCATTCCAAAACATCATTTTTTATTTCATTCAAGGTCGAAGACATTTGCGATTTTATTTCAGCAACAGCATCAGTAAAAGCAGCTTTTATAGTTGTTGAGTCCTCGGAGCTCTTATTAATAAGAGAATCAAATTTTAAGGTTAGGTCACGAACTTGATCGGCAAGGGTTTTGTTGCTGCCAGCATTATCCAAGCAAGTGGCACACACAAAAGAGAGGGATCTATTATCCTTAAGTACAGCAATTTCACTATCAGTCACCTGCGTACAAGATGTATGATTCCATTGAGAGCACATCTTGCAAAGGATGCTTCCTTGTTTCCCGATGGATTCATTACAAATACCACATTTGTAAGATTTAGGCGCCATATTTATTGCAGAAAAAAGGCTGATTTAGCAAATGTGTATGAATGTATGTATGCAAGTATGCAAGCAACACGCGTGTGGATTTATAGGCAGCACACAGAATTAAATCAATACACAATCACTTAATTTTTGTGAAATTATTTGTCTACAGGGATTCCCAAAAAAAATGCACAACAAGAAACGTGTTTCAGAAAATATTTCAATTATTTAGCACAGCACAAGTAAAATAAATAAAATCTTATTAGCAGCCAGAAAAAAAAACACAACTACTCAGTCATGGTGTTGCCAGACATTTTATGTTGTAGAACTGGCGGTACTTGCTTAATCGTGAATTGCTTTTTTTATTAGTTATTAAACTATTTAGCAATAGCCAGAGTTGATAAAATTATAAGGATATTTTATTAAAGAAATTCCAGCGTTTATGACTAAGTGTGTTTGCAATTAAAAATCATTACTAACCTAATCTCAAGAAAACATCGACTTTCAGTTAGTTTAATTTGTTTACATACTCTTGAATATTATTGCTTATTATGAATATCATGTTGCTGTGACTGTTTGGTGAGGTTGATGCATATATTAGAGACCTGCGTAAACAGTCTTGAAATGTAAATACGACCTTTTTAAATTTATTCACGTCGCATGTATTATACTAAACCAATAATAAATGCTGTCGTACTATAGGCGAAGCATGATGGATGTATTGGTATACGGATGTATTGGTATCAGTGTTAACAAGCGATGTCGCCAAAACTGCTTGTTTGTAACAAACACTCAAAAGAAGTAGTTTTGATTAGAGTATGCTTGTTATGTTGCATACTGCACGTTTGAGTGTGTGCGTAAGATGTAGATGGTAAGCTATTATGTGATTAACCACATACAACTAATGTTAATGCATGTGTGTGCGTTTCCATGTGCGCAGAAAAATAAAAGATCATACACACATACATGCATGACGTTTGTACACGCGCTCATGCGTAAAAAGAAGCAATCATCACAAATTCTTCTGTCACGAAGTGTTTTCTTCTTTACTCCTATACCTACAATACTGAAACAAATTTCTTGCAAACAGTGTTGTTAACGTTTGTTTTTTAAAGTTTCGCTGTAGTAAAGCATTTGAAAAATCCCTCATGTCTTAAAAGTTCTTATAAGATGTCTTGTGCAGGACACCACCATATATCATACTATGTATACACTACACAAATTTTTATATCTGTATTTAAAGTGAGTGTTCTTTTGATTCGAACTCGAGCCTTCAAGACGTATAATTTTTTAACACTTAAGGGCAGCATGGATGCAATTTTATTTTCATAAACATAAGTTTTATACAATAAATTAAATGTAATTTTTTCGCTACGAAACTTATAATTCGCTTTTTGGATGAAATTGAATTTTATTAATTTGTTTAAATGCCAGAAATATATCGTTGGTCACAAGTAGAAAGGCCCTAACTCAAAGAACTGTAACTTTACAGGAGAAGGTAAGAACATAATAGAAACAGTACAACTGCTTGTACAAACGGTTTTTGCTTGTAAGAGCGTTATTTTTTACACTATTGCAATAAACTTTTATGTCGAGGAGTATTTGTGTAAAATGTATTGGAATCACTGAAAAACTAAATTTCGTTAAAATACGAGTTAGGGCCTTTCTACCTGATACCATCGATATGTGCCTTTAATTATGAAAGTGGTCTAAGTCATTTGAATTTTTGCTTCGAAATATCAAATAAGTCTTTGGAAAACTTTAATAAATATGTAAAAAATATTAAATAAATTTATATAAATCGAGACAAGTACAACTCTTACCTAGAGTTTACACATGCAAGTGCAAGTTCGAAAAAATCAATACACTCAAACTCTTTTACTAACACATCTACACTTTCGGCACTTGCAGTCTACTTCCAACTCAACTGCCAAGGAATTTTACAAGACAGTGACTTGTTGAACTTGTAGCAAGTAAATGGAAAGTTAGTTAACAGTGTTGCACTATTAATAGTTTACCACAAGTTAACTAGATTTCAGTGTAATGTTATATGAGTTTTTAATAATTTTAAATACATTTAAAAGCTAATTTAATATTTTTTTTTTCTTATATATTCATAAGTCGAGCAGTTTATTAATTTTTTAGACATAAATAACATTGAAACAATACGAATAAAGTGCAGCACTATCTGGTTCCCTTAAAATTAAACTTTTTTTTATGTTATGGACAACTCTGCACTAAAAGGCAAGCATGCAAGTTGCAAGACAGTCGGGCATTTGTGCGAAATTTTCGTTGATAATACGTTCACAGAACTTACATGCAAGGCACTTGCATGTGTAAGCGCAGGGCTAATTAAAATGATGCATAATATAAAAATGCTTTTTATATTTGTTCGAATGTAATCTACTAAATATGTCAACAGAGAAATATATGACTCAGACTACATTCATAATTAAGGGCACATACATATGTTAGGTCTTAAAGCATTAAATAAGTTGTCAGATCGCAGGCCTTACAAAAATTAAATGAATTCAGTATTTTTATTTAGAATGTAAATTATTTATAAAAATTTAGCAAAGTGCGATTTAACTTCCACACGAAGTATTCCGTACGGGCACCACATATATTATGGCTATACGCACTTACCTGATGTAGACATTAAAAAAAAAAACCATTTGTAAGCATCAGGCAAACAATTTTTCGATTTTTGGCAATTTTGTAAATTTTGGCGTTTTTCTTTTCTTTTGCAGCGATTTTTTAGTTTTTGGGATCTTTTTTCGGTTTTTGGAGTTTTTTTTAATTCTGGTGCTTTTTTTTATTTTTTGACTGTTTTTGACGATTTTTTTAGCTTTGGCGCTTTTTCTTATTTAGCGTTTTTTCTTTTTGGAGCTTTTTTAAATTTTTGGCGTTTTTCTAATTTAGGCGTTTTATTGTTTTTCGCTATTTTTTCGGTTTTTGGCAATTTATTTAAGTCTTCGTTTTAGCATATTTTTAGTTTTGGAGCTTTTTCTTATTTGGCGTTTTTTCTTTTTGGGGCTATTTTTGGTTTTCGGCGTTTTTCTCATTTAGGCGTTTTATTGTGTTCGGCGATTTTTTCGGTTTTTGGCAATTTATTTAAGTCTTGGCGTTTTTTTTTTGTTGGTTTTGCAGATTATCTTTATTTTTTAGCGTGTTTTAGTTTTGGCGTTTTATTTCGTTTTAGCGATTTTTTTCGGTTTTTTTGCGAATTTTTCGTTTTTTTATTTGTTGTTTGTTTTGAAATTTTTTGGTTTTAGCGACGATACAGCAATTTGTCAAAATTACATAGTCAAAGTTACACAAACTGATAGAACACTCCTTAATTTAGATTTTTTAAATTTCAGTGTTAATTGTTGTAGTCTGCATTAAAATACACTAACTTTTAAAATATCAAGTGTTTATATATAATTGTCTGCATATTACATTAGGATATACAATTTTTTCGTTGCTCGCTTTAGAATACCCTTTAATTTTTAGTTGTCATATATTTGTTGTTGCAGCGTCCAAAGTTTAACAGATTCTGTGAAAATTTCATGTCCTTAGGTTTTATGGTTCTTGAGAAAACAGGCTGTGACAGATAGATGGACAGATGGACATCGTAGCGAAAACAATAGGGTTCCTTTTTACGTTTGGGGAATTGCAAAAATTTTATTGAAGTTTTGTTTTTGGCATTTCCCAGTTTTATAAATATTATACAATCTAAGCACAAATCGATCTTTCAATATAGAAAGGCCCTAACTCATTGTTTTTAAATCGATTTTTTTTTTGTATATATCGATAGAAGAACATTTAATGTATCGAAAAATGCAAATATCTCTATTTCAAGAAATAATGAGTTGGGGCTTTTATATACCAAGGTAACGAAATGCTTTGCTATATTTTTTGTTTATTTTAACGACCGCTTATACATTTTTTCAAAATCATTAAAATAAAAACACACATTACTCCGAGCAAAAAATATATATCACTAAAGCGTACAAAAATATTAAATGATGATGACAATAGACGAACTAGAAAGTTTTATTTTTTTTATATAATTCTCCCCTTTTACCCCTAATGATGTACAAATTTCCAAACACTCTTTAATAAGGATAACATTTTTACATGTTTAACAAGGTCCTTATAGACATGCAATAAAAAGTTTTTATTTTCTCTCACACCTTCACAGGGAATTCTATTGAAATTCTCTAAGGAATTGAAATAGGAAGTCTTAAAATTTATTTTGATAACACTTGCAAAGTAATTAAATAAATAATTTATATATTACTTAATTTTTTTTTATATTATATAAAAATGGATTATTTTAAAGTCAAAAACTACTATTAAATGTAAAGAGTGCTACAGTGGGTTGGAAAAAGTTATTTTTCAAAAGCACAGCTGGAGGCTTACGATGTAATGCATACTCTCATTGTGAGTTTACAAAAAATAATCTCATAGATTGACACAGTTTATTATTGAACAATTTTTTTTAGATTCTAAGCTTTAGATTTGAAAAATTTTCAGAATAAGTATAATGTAATTAACAAAATATTTTAAAATTTTATGAAGAGATTTGCTTTATACTGAAAAGTAGAAATTCCCTGGCTTATTACAGATTGTTTCAGTTTACTGCAAGACAGCACTCGTATAACATTCATTCCTACCACACATATCCCCCATAGCATTGTTTGCCTTTAGTATTGTAATTAAATTAAATGAAAAGTTAAGGAATTTTTATAATAAAAATTCTTTTAAGAAAATCATTTTTCTTTTATACGAGTACATACATATTTAAAAAAGTTTGGTAATAAATTGATTTAAAAGTTTTTTTAGCTTTTAAACTAGCATATGACAAAATATTTAACAAAAACCTATAAAAGAAAAAAAAAGCAATGTGAGTCCGATCACAGAGGAGATGTGTAAACATCTAGTAATGAAATTTTTTTTTAAGCTGGAAGTACTTATGCTTTTAGTATCTTTTTTTAAATTAATTAATTAAAAGTATCAAAACTTTCAATATTGTAAATACATATGAATTTGTTGGTTTTTGTTTGTTTTATTAAACTTATTTGGTTAGTAAATGGGCACACTTCAGTATATGTATATGTACTGCATTCAAAATTGCAGTAAGCAGTAAATTTACTGATTACTAAAAAAAATTCAGTAAATTTTTACTGCTAATGAAATTTAATTTGCATTGCCAGTAAAATCGTAGGGCCGTAATCATAATAAAATTGTAGCAAGTGGCAAAGTTTTTTCATTCAAATTTTGAAACTTTTGCATGAAAAACATTTAGCCACTTGGTAGAATTTCATTATGAATACGGGCATTACTGATTACTGAAAATTCAATGCACCTCATCATATAACATTTAGGCAATTTATAAAAATTGTAAAAAAAAATTTTAGTAATCAGTAAAAATTTACTTGCTAAACATTTTTTATTGTTTTTACTGAAACTTTAGTGGTACTGCAGTGCTCATCTATGGTAAATGCCTTTACTTTTACTTTCTAATTTTTAATTCCTGTTGTTCATCGTTTAGTTGTTGCTGTTCTAGTTGTTGTGTACGCATTGCAATTAAAATAAATTCAGTAAAGTGCGACTTTGACTCGCGCACATTCGGTTTTGATAATTTTTTTTTGATTTAGCTTTCTTCCTTTTTTAAGTTTTTTCAATTTAAACGATTTTTTTTAGTTTTATCGCTTCTTCTCGTTTTGGCGTTTTTTTTCTCTTTATGGGTTTTTTTTAATTCTTGCAACTTTTTTCATTTTGGCGATTTTTTTCTGTTTTTGGGGTTTTGTTCATTTTGGCGATTTTTTTCTGTTCTTGGGGTTTTTTTTTTATTTAGGCGATTTTTTCATTTTGGCGATTTTCCGGTTTTTCGCGATTTATTTTAGTCCTAGAGATTTTTTTTTTTTAATTTCGTGCTTTTTTCGTTTTGGCCATTTTTTTTGTTTTTGGCGATTTTTTTATATTTGGCGATTTTATATTTTTTTGATTTTTTAGTTTTACTGTTTTTGAAAATTTCAAGAGTTTTGCTCTTACGGTTTCCAAGATACAGCAAGTTGTCAAAATTACAAAGTCAAAATTGCATTAAGTGATGGAACACCCATTGATTTATATTTTTTAAATTTAGTGTTAATTGTTGTAGTCTGTATAAAAATACACTAACTTTTATAATTTCAAGTGTATATATGTACATACAATTGTATGTATATTACATGGGATTTTAACATTTTTCGTTGCTCGTTTTGCAAGACCCTTTAGTTTTTAACTCTCATGTATTTGTTGTTGTAGTGGCCAAATGTCTACACATTGTGTCCAAATTTCAAGTCCGTAGCTCTTACGGTTCATTTTCACCTTTGGTGTACGGAAATATACAGAAAATAACCGGCGGCGGCACACCATCGGCTTCGAGCCGGTCGACTTGTTTCTCTGCTTGGTATTGCTTCTTTCAAACACTAATACACCCATACATAGCTCACGCCGATTTGACAATGCAAAGAAATCTCAGCAAAGAAATCAAAGTCAAAAGATTTTTACCCCCTAGCGCATAGATGTTTACACATCAAAAAGTTTGAAATTCCGTCATGTGAAAGAAAGTAAGAAAATTCAAATTTTGCTAAAGCTCATTTTGAAGGTCACTTTTATTGAAGAGAGCAATTAAAGATAATTACAACAAATGTTGTAACATAAAAATGTTTATTTAAAAAAATAAAACTAAAATTTTCAGCTGAAGTGATTAACTTGTCTGTTATATTTTCGTGATATATGACTAGAGATGCTAAACGGGAGATCCCGAGCCCGGAAATCCCGGGATTTTCGGGACTATGCAAATCCCGGAGTCCGGGATTTTTTAATTTTAAAACCCGGGATTTTCTGAATCCCGTTTTTGCATAAATAATGTTTATGACTGTCATCTTCTATATTAAAAATTATTACAAACTCCCTGTTATAACAAGTTAAAATAAAAAATTTGCTTTGAATAAATATTTTAGTAGATAATTTTATATTGTGTATACGAGTACATAATATCGGTTTAATTCATAAAAAATATTTTATGTTTATTACAGGTTTATTTGAGAAACTTCCCATAAAAATATGTCAAATAAGCGCTTAATAAACCTGAAATATTTTTTATGAATAAGTCAGTATATGTATATCTGTGGCAAAAAGACAAAAGTGCTTAAGTCATATTTTACTGTTTTGCAGGAGAGAACTTTTGGACTTTCAGGTCGATTTTCAGAAATTTGTTTCTTTTACAGTTAATTCGGGAAATTCTCTGTTAATCGTTAGTTTTTAAGCAAATATCGTTGTACACACTATAATTAATATATTTAAGTTGAAATAAACTAAAGTATAATCTAAATTAAATAATCCAAATTAGATTAGAAGTCTAAAAAAGATAAGTCGCAAGGCATAGCGCTATAACTTCCTGAAAAATCACACAAATTGATTGAGATTTTAACCAGGGATACGGAGGTACCATTAATTCAAAATCAGCTTATCTCGACAAATAACAAAGTTGAAACAAGAACTCAATAATCAACATGTTTTTTATTTTCTTACTTTACCATTGCTACATAGGCTGACTTTTTTTCAGCTTCAAATTGTAGTCGTAAGAGTATGTAAAAGAAAATAAATGTAAATAACAACAACAGCTATTTAAGAATAGAGTGTTGCCACACAAGTATTTTTTCAATGTATTTTTAATAAAAAAATATTTTACTTAATAAGTAAAATATTAATTTGGGATTATTAGTGCGTTTAAAACTTTTAAACTTAAATTGTAACAATTCCCATAAAAAACACTAATTATTAACTTGACTGCACCCGGTCAAAAAAATACTAGTAGGCGTGATACCTCCCATGCACAATTTTTATATTTAAGAAGCTTAATATTTTGTGTAAGTAAAGATTTGTTTATTCCTAATGGCTCGTATCGAACATATAATTGTGGCACCTTCCACAAAGAGAAAATATTCCCTTTGAGATATCTTGAAAACGTATATATATATATATATATATATATATATATATATATATATATATATATATATGTAAAGAAAACGCTCAAATATTGTAGGGATAACTTTGTTGATATTGTGCCTTGTCTATAGAAAAAATTTCAGAATTGAACAAGAGGCGTGGTTTAAATTTTAGTTTATCTTCAAAAATAATACCAACGCCTCTCATATCTAGTCGCATGGTAGTGCGCCAGGTCAAGTTCTGGCCAATGCTCGCAGTGTGTATATTTACACGAAGCCATTCGAGCTGTTTTTACCCCCTCATAACTTTGTTCCCTGCAATTGTAAAATTATGATATTTAAACCATAATTAGAATAAATTCATATAACCTCAAATGCGAAAAAGTTTGAAAGTTTTGCAATGAAAGGTTCCGGAGATATGAAGGTGCAGAAAGTGCATATTTTAAGACATAATCACTGACCACTGACACACTCATCAAATTGATGAAGCACTTACGCTTTTGCTAGAGAGCTAAAATTTGGTACACGAGAAGACCTAGGTGAGAAATGAACCAGAAAAATCTGAAAACCCGAAAAATTTAACCAGGGGGCAAATTACGGCATTCGATACGTTTCGAAACTTTAAAATGTTTCCATATAAACTCTATTGAAATATTTCGTAATTTCGTTCGATAACGAGTGCCGTAATTTGCCCCCAGGAGGGCGGGGCTACAGCCATAAAAATTTAAATTTGTGTTATTGAGCTGCTATTCGATACAAAGCTAGGTCCTAGGTGAGAAATAAAATAAAAAATCTGAAATCCCGGAAATTTTAGCCAGGAGGGTGGGGCTACGCCCATAAATGTCAGAATTAAAAAAGCATATATAAAGCGCTTAGTGGAAACTTTTTCATTGAAATTTGGCATACATACTGCGATAATGTAAGGCTATAAATTTCCTATTAAAAAAATGGGCGTTGATGCGCCCATACAATTTAAACCTCATTTTAATGCCTTGCAGCTCAGTATATTTAGATATACTATTTATCTAGCTATTATTATCCGTTTGTAAAGAAACTAGACACGAATAATTAGCACTGGCCCAAAAAAATTTTGACTTTGGAAAAGTGGGCGGGCTTACGCCCATAAAAATTAAAAGTTGCGCTAAGGAGTTAAAATTTGAATTAAAAGTAGGTCTAGGTGAGAAAATATTTAGAAAAATCTTAAAACACGTAAATTTTAGTTAGAGGGGCGGGGTTGCGCCCATAAAAATTAAAAATTTAAAGTTGCGCTTATGAGCTGAAATTTGAAACACAAGTAGATCTAGGTAACAAACCAATTAGAAAAATCTGAAACCTCAAAAAATTTTACCAGAATGGGCTGGGCTACGCTAATATTGTTTGGAACTAAAAACTTAATATACAGCTTTTAACTCAAGGCAATTTAGTGAAACCTTGCATACGCGTTGCAGGTATACAAGACTTTAAAATATCACTTTACAAAGTGGGCGTGATCACTCCTATAAAATGTTAGCCTTGTGTTTAATATAATTCGGTCTAGCATATCTTAGAAGAAAATTAGCATGAATTATAAGCTCTGCTCACAACAAAATTGTGAGTTTAAAATAGTGGGAGGGATAATGCTCATAGAATTTAATTCTTGCTAGAGACCTGAAATTTTATAGATAAGTAAGTGTAGAGTAAGTCAGTGGGAAAATCTGAAAACAAAGAAGTTTTTTCCGGTATGCGGCGCCACGCATTTAAAACTATAATTCGCACTAGAGAGCTGAAATTTGATACACAAGTAGATCAGAGATCACAAAAAAAAAATCTAAAAAACGAGAAAGAACAAGCACTTTTAATTCAAAATTAAAATAAATTTTATTGAAGCTTTTCATACACATTGCACTTATCCAAAATAAAAATTTCTTATTTTGAAAAGTTGCGATGACTTCACCAATAAATCTTAGCTTTGTGTTTCAGGTACTTCGGCTTAACAGTTTTTAATTTATTACTCAGGTATTTCTCATTAACTTTTTAATACCAAGCTCTGCATGAACCATAAGGACTAGCAGATATAAAAGTCAGCGGGGCCAGGCCCATAAAAATTTTCCGTAATATTATATTGTAGAGAGATGGCATTTTGTAAAATCCAAAAATTAAAGTACCAGGTACCCTATTGAAACTTTGCATGCACACTGGGAATATCCTTTTGATTTATGTACTTTGGCTAGGAAAAAATCGACTTGCAAAAAAATTTTTTTTTTCAAATCAAAATTACAAAAATCAAGATTACACAAAATAATAAGGCCATTATCCTCATAAAAACATAAATGTGAAAAAAGGCCAAGTTCCTGTCCAAAATTTCGGCCATTAAAAGTAGTGAGATATAAATTTTGACCAAGTTCTTGTTTGCCACAATACCTAACACAAAAATATGTTATGTATTATTTAAATTTGTAATCATAAGGGTGTCATATAATTTCTGGATAATCTGCTAACTTGACAAGATTTTTACCGATTTAGAATTTTTAGAAAAGTAAAAACATTGCCAAGTTAGCAGATTATCCAGAAATTATATGACACCCTTATGATTACAAATTTATATAATACATAACATATTTTTGTGTTAGGTATTGTGGCAAACAAGAACTTGGTCAAAATTTATATCTCACTACTTTTAATGGCCGAAATTTTGGACAGGAACTTGGCCTTTTTTCACATTTGTGTTTTTGTGAGGATAATGGCCTTAACATTTTGTGTAATTTTGATCTGAAAAAAATTTTTTTTGCAAGTCGATTTTTTTTCCTATCCAAGACCTAAAAAAAGTCTGCTACATTAATGGATTTTCGTTTACAGTTTAGGATATATTCTGCAAACAAATTAAAATTTTGCTTCTTTAACCAACCTTGGTCCATTGTTCTGCTAAACGAGAAGTCAAATCTTGTCCGACTTAAAAAAAGAAACTTGTTATGAATGAAGAACAAAATTTGTTACATTAAAAAAAGTTGTACGATTTCCTCCGTTATTTTTTTTTTGCAAAAAAGTGGGGTAATTATTTCGCTAAAAAAAAACTTTTGCAAAACGCTAAAACCATATTTTTACTTATTCAAAAAGTTCTACTATAAGAAATATTTTAAAGACTTTTTCTTTTAATTTTTGTTAATTAATTATTTGTTAATTTTATTATTGTTTTGTTTCGAAATAGACATATTTTCTTATAAATATCAAATTAGAAGCACTTTTTTTTCGAATTCCAAGGCTGGAACCAAAAAATTTATCGTGCTACCTTAAAACATAATCTGTTTTTAAATAGTTTAAATAATATTATCTACGCCAAGCGAAAGATAGGAAAAATACAGCAAAAATCTGAAAAGGTCTCATTTTAGGGATTTTGGCATTTTTTTTGGGAATTTCTGGGAACTCAAAAGCAAATTGTATATATTTGTTCTTACTTTTTGTGTTTTAATTGAATTATCTTACACGTAAACAAGCATTTTCGGGCAAAAATGCAGAATTATTTCCATTTTTTTTTTAACAAAATTCCCCACCGTCGGATCGAGCTAAAAAATATAGACAGCAAACGTTATATTTTAGACAGCGCATATATTAAGAATACAAAATAAATCCCATACAAGCTGCGACCACTCTGATGTACACTAATAGTGGAAATAAAAGGCCTTATACCACTTTTATAATTAATAAATTTTTAAAATTTTATCAGCAATAATTTTGTAAAATCTATAATTTTCTTAGTATAGTCTTATTTTGGAAAATCTTTATTAAAGTATGGAAGCTCTTCTCATTGATTGCAATTATTGTAAAAATTTTAAATATAGTAATTACAAACAGTTCATGCAGAAACATTTTTAAAACAAGCTTCGTTGCTTCGAAACCACACAAATGTTCATGGGAAAAAGAAAGAAATAAAAATATAAAACCTATTGCAATTTGTTAGTTTTCTCTAACAAAACGAGTACAATAGAATTTTGAACAAACAATTTAACCTCGTCATAGAATAATGAAAATTGTATACATACAAGCAAATGCTTGCCAAACAAATGCATTAAATGCCAAAAACAACAACAATAACAATGTCAGGAATAGCAGAGGCATTAGCAAGATGAAAAAGTTGCAAAACCATTATATATGTCAAGGCATACAGCGAATTTTTTTTTACTTTATACAAAAAAAAAAAAAAATTATATATACAATCACATAATATTGAAATATACTAGATTTGGATTTTGTGTAAAGGTATCCAATGCATATATTTTAATGTTAAGTATTTTTGTCTCACTGTTATTATCATTCCTTTATTCAGAATAATAACAATATTTCTAAGAAACTGTGCTGTAGAAAAAAAAAACTCTCTTAAATCATAAAGATTACAAAAAAACGGGATCCTTAAGATTTTTAAATAAGAAAAAAGATAAACTTAAATTAAGTCACTAAAGACAATTTTCATAACAAATGATGCAAGTTTTTTTTAAAAGGAAAATGGATTTTATTTTAGAGTTAAAAAGGTTAAGATACAATTTTCGTGATTTCAGTTAAACATTAGAAATTGTGTGGTGTCTTTTATTAATGAAGCGAAATCAATCTTAGTTTTAAACAGCAGCATCACAGAAAACACTAATCCAAAATTTTTTTTTCAAATAAAAATACAATGAAAACAAATTTTACTCAACGACTTTTTTCACTGACTCTTTAAATATATACTACATATGTTTATATTTTCAGTAGATGTCAATACAATTTTGTTTATCAAATATGCAAAAATCTAATATTAAGTTCATATTTTTCTGTGTAAAGAAGTCCTTCAATGCATTTTCTTTTGAAACAAGTGAAATAATCTTTGAGTAGAAACAGAAATAAATCTCATCATATTTGGGGGAGTCAAAATTTATTCGTGGGGAATTTTTAACAATTTAGGGCCTTATTGTTAGTTGCATTCAAACATCGAATAGCAGCCTTTAAAATGCCAGACGGCGACAAGAATAGCAATTGCAATTTTTATTTAATAGTTTTATTTTAAATTCTGTTTCTTTTACTATAATATACAGCACTCAGATTAAATATTCAAAGGTCACGATTGCTCCAGAATATTTTCTTTAAGTCACTGGATCCCTCCTTCTATCCACTGCCGCTATTCTGCACTCTAGTATTGGATAGTACTCTGATGCTTGAAATTCCCCTGGTCGGAACAATTACACTTATGTCGGCTTACTGACTCGAAAAATAAACTAAACAAGTACTCAGCAAATTTATTTTAATTATCTTAATTGCTTGTATCCCTTTTCGTGACTAGGGAATTACTCACTTAGACACACGACAATCTAACTCTTTATGGCCACTTCCGTGACTAGGAAATCACTATCATGGACAGAGTTAAGGATATAACTAACTATTTATTTAAGCCTTCATGACATAAAGAACTACTTATGTTCGCCTTCTTGACTAGGAAATCACGTTAACGCGGAAGTTTTCGATATTAATTATAACTACTCTCCATTCAATGTTACATCTATTTTATTTTCCACCATCGTCTTACATTTAGCTGAAAAATCGAACAGAGCTGCTTTTTTATGGTTTTTGTTTGCTTGCTTTCAAATTTATTATGTTTGCATGATGTGATTCTCAATAATATATTAAGAGTCTTACTATAAGCATACACATTTTTTTAAGCTAATTTTAAAATATATTGGCTTAAAGTCTACCCACAATTGTCGTGAAATAGGAATGAAATCCATATGGACATTGCTTAACAACAAAAATTAATTTAAAAATTGGCTTGTTTTTATGGTTAAGCATTTGTCTATATGCATTTCGTTCCCGCTTGTGGAACTCGTCAGTAGACTTCAATCCAAAAAATTTTTGAATTCAGTTAACAAGTTTATAGTAAGACTCTTAATACTATATTGAGAATCATAATATACAAACATAATAAGTTTGAAAACTGAAAACAAAAATCTTTACAAAACAAGCATCTTTATTCAATTGTGCATACGAAATGGACGATTTATAGTCCGTTAAATTTTTTCATAAAAAATTGAAAAATGGCCCATTAAAATTTTTTCATAAAAATTTTTTTTCATCAAAAATGGATGATGTATAGTCCATTAAATTTTTTGTATGAAAATTAGACGAAGTTTATAGTCCATTTAGCTTTTTGCGTACGAAATGACCTATTTATGGTCCATTAAATTTTTTCATAAAAAAATTTAAAAATGGACCATATATAGCCCATTAAACTTTGTATGTGTAGTCCATTTAATTTTTTGCATGAAAAATAGACGAAATGCATATAGACAATTGCTTAACCATAAAAACAAGCCAAATTTTGAAATTAAATAAAGTCATTATGTCAAATAAATATACTTCAGTATTTCATGTAAAAAAAATTAATTTTTAGAAAATTTTACAGGTTTTGATTTTCTTTGTTTCCCATATTGCTTTTTCTTTTCTTAGTCTGAAAAAAAATCAAAGAAGCATACTTAAGAAATTTGATGTTCTTTATAAAGGAAAAATGACGAGGATATGAAAAAGCAAATACTCAGTCATTAAAATTAAAGGGCGAGTTTTTCTATCGATTAAAAGCAGACATAAAACTGATGCTCTGCCATGATTCAACTAAAATGCGGCCGAATATAAAAATATTTATTTTAAAGGGAATAACTCTTAGGAAAAAAATAAAAATTATATTTAGTTACACAGAAAAATTATTCACCAATCAATGCTTTCAATTAAGAATTTAATTTATTCAATTAAATTTTTAACTGTATTAATTAATTTGAATGGAAAAACTTAATTGATATTATCAAATTGTTTATAGGTGAAAATTCAATTAATTTTTTAATTGATATTACAAATATTTTAATTGATATTAAAAATCATTCATGTTACTTTTTGTATGTTGTAATGAATATTTAGTGTGATTTTACAATATTTTCATAAATTTTATTTAATTAAAAAAATGATTTTGCTGATTTTTAATATGAGTTAAGCTAAGACAACTTCTGATAAATCAGTCCAATACCAAGGTCTCTAGCTTCTCTGGGATCGTCGTAAAATAGGCTTAATCTACAGACAGATGAACAGACGGATATTAGAGCATCGCTTATGAATATAATGGAAATTACAAATGTATATGTATACCCTTAATATTTTTGGTTTAAAATAAATTAGAAATGAGTTAAAATTTTCATCCTGAGGAAACGAACACACATTTTAAGATTTATGCTATAATCTCTCTATAAGATTTGTATTGGCAAACATATTCTGTCTGTCTTTTGCTAATGAAGTTGTTGTGGTTCGTTGACACTTTGTACAGTTAATTTATGTGTATATATTCTTGATAATTTTGTTATACAGCTCAAGCAAGTTTGTTTTATCATGCATTCTTGCAGGGCATTTATTTGCCAATACTTAATACCACAAAGGAAGTTTAAAGAGATTATATTACGAAAACCCAATGCTGTTAATTTTTAAAAAGTATTTAAGAAAGGATAAAAGTATTATAAATAATTTGATAATAAAACAAAGATTTTGATTTCATACTAAACAAAATTATTTTATTTATACAAGTATATCGTTACCTTAATATAGAAAGGCCCTATGTCATTATTTTTTTGAAATCGAGTTTTTTGTATATTTCTATAGCAGAACATGTAACCTATCGAAAAATGCGAAAATCTCGATTTCAAAAAAATAACGAGTTAGGGGCCTTTCTATATTAAGGTAGCGATATGCAGCCTTAATAAAATTCAAAACAAGGACTAAATAATTAAATATTAGCCCAATTTGGAATCTTGTGCAAATGGTTTTGCATCGTAACATGTGCAAAATGGTACAGTATATTGATACTCACCACTTAAAAATTCTTAGTGGTGAGTATCAATATACTATGTTATTTTGCAAATGCAACGATGCAATGCCATATGCACAGATGTGCGATAGCTTTCCGTGAGCACCTGCCATTACGGCCTTATCTCACGGGTGCCAAAGCACCGGGTGTGGGTTAGACGCCAGACCAACGCCCCCATGCACCCTATTAGAATGAACCTATGGCCCACTCCATAAGGCACATAGGTTGCAATCTTTGAATATAGTTATCCCTGTACTATATTCAATTACCTTGCTGAGGTAATTTGAGCTATCTAAACTCTGCTGCTATGTCCGTGCCCATAGCAGCTTCTGTTGAATGGCAACAGCACCTAGAATAGTGTCTGGCTGACCGCGTCAGACCAATCACTAGCATTGATTTCACACTGGGAAGCCAAGACTATTCTCCCAGCGATTTTGGTAGCAACCACAGCCACCACGATAATTCTCCGGCTTCCACGCTAAGGTGTTGTGTATACACCCATAGCGAGGTCCCCAAGAGAATTCCTCAACCATTGCCGGCACAGCTCAACCACTCATCCATAATGAACGCATGCCTGTGTCGCCAAATAACCAGTGCCTACTCCACACATACCAAAATCATCCCTTTAACCCCTTGGGGTATACCCCATTGGGGTAGGACGAACTCGGCATTTTAGCAAAGGAACTGACGACCGCTACATGCACTCAAAACTTCAAAGCAGCTCGGCTGTCGGGCAACCGGCAACCGTGGCACCAGATGTAGCCTCTGGTTAGACCTCGAAGTTCCACCACAAGGGCTTCACCTCTATCGTCTTTTGAACTCAGGGGCAGTTCTAGGTGACGCTGCACCTAACTGACATCAACAGGACCTGTCTTCCTTTTGTTATAAATATGTGCACATCCGTTACTCTGTTTATATTCAGAGATTGGGTAGTAACACATAAGTTCTATGGGTAATGTACGTCAATGGAAAAAGCCACATCACCCCAGCTGGGGCCCCGGGGTTGCCACACCCGTAGTCCATAACAGACTCCCCTGGGGGGGGGGGCATATGCACAATATTGTGAATTGCATTATTGTAAAAAAAAAATTATTTAAAATTATTAAGGATGTCTGTGTATGGTTTTATAAAATATCTTCATAGCCAATAAGAATTTTTATATGTAAGTAGTTTTGTTTATTTTTTTATATAAAACAGTGCATTAATTCACAATCTTGTGCAAATGGTCTCGCATCGTTGTATGTGCAAAATAGTATAGTATATGGCATTTTTGCAAAATTTTCTAAAAATAGCTAAATTATAATTAACCAATTTTTTTCTGCAAAAAAAAACGCCGAATAAATTGACTTTTTTCAAAATTTTAATTTTAATTTCGTATAACTTTATACTTGATTATGCTTTTGATACTTTTTTTTATACATTACAAATTTTGTTTTATATCCACAAAAAGTTTTCTTTCCCAAATTGGATAAAATTTAACTTCTCTATTAGCAAAACAGTGGACCAAAGTTGGTAGCTCTTGGATAGAGAAATCTACTTCCAAAAAATGTTTTTTTTTTATCAGATCAAAGACATTAACTTAGCAACGGTTTGAATTTTTTCATAAACCCGAGGTGGCTCAATTTGGGGTTATGTGGCTCCGGCTACTTTAAAGGTGCATAGTTTAAACTCTAGACTTAAGCTTTATGTGAAATTTCTGTTGACTGTTGACTTGTATGAGTAATATTAAAATAGATAGCTACAGGAATTTTTTAATAATTCTAGGGGGCCAAAGCAGTTTTTAGTGGCAATTGCCCCCTCTCTACGTAGGAGGCCCTTAGCCGAATATAGGTAGACCAGTGAGTAAAACATTTGACTTCAATTAAAGGGAACACGAGTTAAATACTCAAAATTTAACTGGATGTTTTTAGATTTTGTGTACCCAAAGTTGTAAGTACTTGCCTCCAAGGACATGGCCATGTTAAAGAAATGAGCTAAAAGGGCAAAATTGAAGTAATGTAAATTATGTTATTCATATGTTTATTAACATATTAAAAGATTAATTTGCCAAGCATGAGTTTTGCTAAGTATGTAGTCTTATCGGTCATTAAAATGTGTTCTTTTTGTTTATTCAGGCAATAATCATTGCTGTGCTTAAAAACATATTTTGTACCAAGAGAAACAAAAACAAATTTCCATTAACAAATATTCAAAATCATAAAAAAACGACAAGGTAAACAAACAACATTTGAAATAGAGACTTGAGTGTCAAAGAAATATTGTTTCGTTTTTTCAATTATGTAAATAAATAAAAGAATAACTTCAGCAACTTTCATCAAAGAAGGAATAAATGATAAACAGAGAAAATCCCTTGCGAGTTATTCCATTCAATATTTTTTTTCGATCATGAAAACTTTTGCAAACTTTTTGTAACTTTGATATATGTAGCATTAATCATTTTTTGCTTTAAAACTTTATGCTCAATTTTCAAAAATGTAATAAGATTTTAAGAACTTATTTTTGTCTTGATAAATTTTAGTTAATTTAATATTTTTTTTTTGCCATGCAAGTGATTATTAAATCAAATGTTTCGTTGTTTTCTGCAATTTGAATTAAATTTTTTTTATTACATTTAAACTTTTTGCAAATACGCACGTAGTTCTCGCAATAAAAGTCACAAGTTTTATTCTCTCTTTCAATTTAGCTAAAACTTTTTTCTGTCAAATTTTATGTCGCCTTGGATCATAAAAGATTTTATCAAAACTCTTTTTTTAAATTCCAGTATATTTTAATAATTTCCAAATTATGTTAATGCCCTAATTCGGCAAGAAGATTTAGGACGTTTTTGTATGCAATAGTTTGAAAAATATTGAAAAAAAAATATGTGTTGGATATAATGTTTGGAACAAAATCATAAAGCAAACACACGAGCCTTCTAGCATAGGCAATAAATAATAATTGTTTTAAAGAATCACAACTTCTGCCTTTTTCGTCCATAAATAAGACGCATTTGCGATTAGACTGGGTTGAAGAGAAAGCCACTAAAGTTCATTGGACACATTGGGTTTGTTCCGTAAAGACGAAATCAAAAAATGGTATTTTGGAGTTAAAGATCCGAATTATGCCCTAATTCAGTAAAAAGATTTAGGACGTTTTTTTTTGAAAATTCTTTTGAGTTTTTGTGTTTGAATTCTCTAAATTATTTTCTTCAAAAATTGTTGTTATCTTTGATAATGAAAAATAAAAATATTATTGCCATTTTTTTAAAACGTAAAATTTAATTTAAAGCATTATACAATAGTTTGAAAAATATATGAAAAAATATGTGTTGGAAATAATGTTTGGAACCAAATCATAAAGCAAATACACAAACCTTCTAGCATGGACAATAAATAATAATTGTTCTAAAGAATGCCAACTGCGGCTTTATTTCGTCCATAAACAAGACGATACAATCGTCGAACAGAATTAGGGCATTAATCCTGATATGGTTATTTATATTGTTTAAAAATGTCATACATATATCTTGTATACTCAACTCTTGAGAAAAAAAATGTAATTTTCTTTTTCCATTAGGTTCTGTCTAAATTGAAAACTTTAAATTTGTTTTCTGGAAAACTAATTGTTTTGAGTTATGGCGGTTTTCAAGTAAATGAGCGAAATATACATATGTAATTATGTATAATTTTTATTGTGTACGATTACATACACAAGTGTTTAATTCTTTTTAAATTAATTAATTAATTTTCGTGTAAAGAAATTCATATACATATATAAAAAACTTATTAAAGGGAATTTTGATATTGTTTTTTCCCCCCAATTTGGTACATGAAATTTTCATTATACATCAATTATTTAATTAATTTCTGTAATAAAATATTTTAAACATAAAAATAAATTTAACCGCATTGTAAACCACCCATCAAAACCACAAACAATTTGCCACAATTTTGAATTAATGAAATAATAATAACAACAGCAATTTTATATCCAACAGGCCAAATAAAATTTTAAATATTTTTTTTTGTGAAAAAAATAAAAGTATCTGTAAATAAAATAATTTTTAAATGCATTAAATCATTGATATAATTTAGTTTTAAAAACTATTATTTTTGTATTCCCGTGTTATAATCATTCGTTGCGTTTTGGCAATTCAGTGTAAAAAAACTTTTCTTGGCAGAATAATGAATGTACTTTAAAATAATCGGGTTTATTTAAAATATATACGTCTATTTAAGTATGTGGTAAAGGATGTATATTTATACATACATATATAACTTAAAAGCAGAAACATTTGTAATTGCGCCAAACCAACAATTAGCAAGTAAAAGTCATGGCTGTTAATATTGTGGAAATTAAAATCGATTTTTTGTTTGGAATTTCTGGCTCAAACTAATACCATAATTTAGTAAGAAGTTTTATGACATTTGTGTTTGAAAATATCTTTGAGTTTTTGTTTTTGAATTCTCTAAATTATTTTCTTCAAAGCTGTTGTTGTCTTTTTTAATGAAAAATAAAAATATTATTACCATGTTTAAAAAAAAAAATAAAAATAAAATGAAAGTATAATACAATAGTTTGAAAAATATATGAAAGAATATGTGTTGGATATAATGTTTGGAACAAAATCATAAAGCAAATACACGAACCTTCTAGCATAGCCAATAAATAATAATTGTTTTAAAGAATCACAACTGCGGCTTTTTTTTCGTCCTTAGACAAGACGGCACAATCGTCGAACAGAACTAGGACATAAGTATGCGCATTAGACCGTCTCGCCTTACAGGCAAAAAAAAAGTTCGCCACAAAACAGCGAATATAAAGTTATGTTGCAAGACAGTTTCTAAAAATTTTTTCTTGCAAGACAGTATCTAAAAATTTTTTCTTGCCGAATGTAGGGGTCGCAAAAATGCATTTTCCATTATATCTTCGGCATTTACAGTTGGATCTTAAAGTGTAATATACCGATGCTTTTGTCTCGAAGAGACCAATGTTTTGCTTCAATAGTCATTGACATCATTTAAGTATTTACCCACCAGATCTCAGTTACTACCACCTTAATGTACCACCCTTATTTCAGAAAATTAAAGCTTGCAAAAATCTTTAAACGTTTGTTAAGGAAGTATTTCAATAATTCCAGCAGAACTATTTAAAAATATATTTTATGGTTTTTTGCCGAATGTAGTGGTTGTTTTTAAAATTTTTTGCTATGTCTTTGGTATTTATAGTCGGATCGTAAAGTATGATACATCCATGATTTTGTCTCGAGTCATTGGCGCGTATTCAGAAATTATCACTAAGTCATGTTTTAGACTTAGCAGTTTTTCTTGAAGCAATTATCTTCAATTTTCTTTAAATACTGCTCGTTTGTTTACACTCCAACGGTTTCTTGTTCAATTTTCCTATTGTTTTAATGCTGCGAATGAAATAACAGAAGAGAATTGAAGTAACTTTTCTGTACAAGCAAGTCAGTATCCCTCCTCTTTCTTCTTTCCTCTCTCTCCCATAAACTCAGACTTGCTTCAAGAAAAACTGCCTAGTCTAAAACATGAGTAAGTGTTAACTTTTTTAAGTACTTATCTATTTAAGTTATTCATAGTTGATTACTTTCAGCAGTAAAAGTTTACACTTAATTATGGGTAAAACTGTAACTAAATGCCAACTAACTAATACATTCAAAGAACAGCTGACACTGATTTCATTTGCAATTTATTTGAAAAGCTAACTCAATTTCTGGCTCTTTAAAATGCACAAAACAACAAGTACTTATTATTTTCTAACATTTTTCTATATAATAACCTTTCCTTTTTATATTTACTTCTTGCATTTATTTCTACTGCGTCCAAAAAAAATATCCATAAATAACGGGTGTTTTTTTTAGAGGTATAGAGCTTCGAATTGAAATAAAACACAAGAAAATCGTTTTAATGTCCATCAATTTGGCTTTATTGGAAGGATAATTTTATGCCATTAATGCCTAAATATGATTTCGGGCATGTGGCCGCCGCGGCTGGCTCGAATAAAGCCAATTCTACAGGTCCAATTTTCAACCACTTTTTCGAGCATATGGGGCCGTATGTTGGCAATAACGCCACGAATGTTGGCTTCCAAGTCCCCTAACGTTTCTGGTTTGTTGGCGTAGACGAGCGACTTCACATATCCCCAAAGAAAATAATCCAATGGTGTCAAATCACACGATCTTGGTGGCCAATTGACAGGTCCATTCCGCGAAATTATGCGCTCATCGAATGTTTCCTTCAATAAATCGATTGTGACGTGCGCTGTGTGGCATGTGGCGCCGTCTTGTTGGAACCACAACTCATCCACATTCATGCCATCCAATTCGGGAACAAAATAGTCGGTTATCATGGCTCTATACCGGTCTCCATTAACGGTAACTGACTCTCCAGCATTATTTCGGAAGAAGTATGGCCCAATGACTCCACCAGCCCATAGAGCACACCAAACAGTCAGTTTTTGTGGATGTAATGGCGTCTCAAGGGTCTCATGTGGATTCTCTTCACTCCAAATGCGGCAATTTTGCTTTTTGACGTAGCCATTCAACCAAAAATGAGCCTCATCACTGAACAAAATTTTGCGATGAAAATCAGCATCGAGATCAATCTCATTTTCGGCCCATACACCAAAATCACGACGCATTGCATGGTCTCGCGGCTTTAATTCTTGCACAAGCTGGATCTTGTAAGGTCGCAAGCCAAGATCTTTGCGCAAAATCTTCCATAAAGTTGATGGACAAAGCTCCAATTGCTGTGCACGGTGGCGACTCGATTCATTCGGGTCCTCTTCAACACTTTGCTCTACAGCGGCAATTGTTTCTTCGGTGCGCACTGTTCGACGTCTCTGCGGATGCGTATTATCACATGGAGTAAACGTAGTGCGAAAACGATCCATGGTTAATGGAATTAATTGCTCTGATGGACGGTTATGTCGACCATCAAATGGACGGAGCTTGCGGTAAACTTCGCGAACTGAACCATTATTTTCGAAATAAATTTGCACGATTTGCAAGCGTTGTTGTCAATCTGTTCATGATGAAATGGCAAACCAAACTAAATATTAATCACTTGACAGCTGACAAAATGGCCGCCAGTTAAAAAAGTGATGCCAACTTAAAGTTCTATACCTCAATAAAAAACACCCATTAGCATAAAATAAATTAGAGATGTGTTATTGGTCAACAAAATTCTATTGAATATTTTTATTTTTACAGGCCCATATTTTAATTGATTTATATACAGACTATAACCAAAAAATTACTTTTATAGATTTTGTATTTACAAAAAAATTGTTTTTTAATAATTTCATAAGGTTTTTAATTAATTACAGAATTTATCGTTCAAAATACAGGGTGGGCCAAAAGAAACCAAGGGGTGTAAAAGTTTAATAACTTTTTTGTTTATTAATTTTTTTTTTATTTTTTCTTTCAGATTATATAGACAACACTTGGAGAATTTATAATAGAGAGTTTCACAACTGAACAGAGAGCCAGAACAATAGAATTTTATTATTTAAACCAAATCAACTTTATTGAAAATTTTATTATGAGTGATGAAGCTCATTTTCATTTGAATGGCTTTGTTAATAAGCAGAACTGTAGGTTCTGGGGTTCTCAAAATCCAAGATCCATTCATCAACGCCAATTGCACCCCATCAGGTGTACAGTATGGTGTGGGATCACATCTGAAAATGTCATTGGGCCCTACTTCTTCGAGAATGAAGATGGAAGTGCTGTAACCGTAAATGGAGAGCGGTATCGGTTTATGATAGAAAATTTTTTACGTCCTGCTCTTGAAAACAGACCTGGTATGTGGTTTCAGCAGGACGGAGCCACTGCCCATACTGCCCGAGACACAATGGCACTTTTAAGTCAAATTTTTGGAGAGCGAATAATTTCTCGAAACTCGGAAATTATTTGGCCAGCGCGATCGCCAGATTTGACAGCACCCGACTATTTTCTTTGGGGTTTTTTGAAGGAGCGAGTGTATGTGAACAAGCCAGAGACAATCCTTGAACTCAAGGCAAACATTGTTGCAGAAATTCGAACGCTACAGCCACAAGTTTTGAAAGATGTTATGGAAAATGCTGTAGAAAGCCCATCAGTGCGAAGCTGAAAACGGTGGTCATTTAAGAGACATCATTTTTCATACTTAGTGTAAAAAATTTCCATTTTGTATATTATATAATCTGAAAGAAAATATAAAAAAAAGTTAATAAACAAAAAAGTTATTAAACTTTTGCACCCCTTGGTTTATTTTGGCCCACCCTGTATTATCGACATTTTATTCTCTCTACATAACAATATGCAAGGTTGCATTTCGTTTACCAGCTGCACTAGTTATGAATTGTGAATAAGAACTATAACTATCTATGAACTATATTTTAGTTTCTGTTTTATTAGTTTCGATTTTGGTTACAATTTCTGAATATGCGCCATTGACTTCAAGTACCCATTTTTTAGTACACAGGAAAAAGTATTCGCCATTTAATATTTTCAATTAAGAATTTAAATGATTCAATTAAGTTTTTGATTGTGGTAATTAATTTGAGTGGAAAGTTTTAATTTATATTATCAAATTGCTTAGAGGTTAAAATTGAAATAATTTTTTAATTGGCATTACAAATATTTTAATTAATATTACAAAATCATTCAAATTACTTTTTTGTGTGTACTTACCCATCATATCTCAACTTATAAAACAAAAATTAAAAAATTGTAATTGTAAATTGTAATCTATCATATTTTTACATAACTCAAGTTGGCTGTATTTTTGAGGCTCTCGAGTTTGGCTCATGCGTTGATCACCGGTGACATCCATGCTTTCTCGTAGGCTAGTCTCTCATCGCATTCTGTGGTATGAACAGATCGAACCATACGATATAAATAAAACTGCTGGCCACGAACATTCCAGTATTCTATGTTCGCTGGCATTTCTCCCATTGAAATGCGTTCGAAATTTGTATTGACCTCACCAAACGGAATCAGCAACAAAAGATCCGAATTATTTATGTAATGCTTACAATTACATTGAAGTCTAGTATACGGAGCACAATCAAGTCTAGCTAAAAACAGTTAATATATTAGACTTACAGGATATTGTATACAATTCTGAACGCTTTCTCCGATACTTTCTGGCGAGATTCTGTTACTTTCCCCCATTTTTTTGCCAAGCAGTAATCTCAAAAGAGCATTAAAGAAAAAATTAAAATAGTTCTGCTACTTCCTTAGCAAAAATTTAATGATAATTAATTAATTAGCAAAAGTTTAGTGGTAATCCAATGAAAAGCTACGAAATTCTGCATTTAAAATTACCTAAGACTATCAAGCGCCAAATACGGCGATTGTACTCTTGTGAACCTTTCGAAGTTCAAAAGAAGTACGAACAATGGACAAATGTTTCCATATTTGGAAATATTTGATATTGAGGGTGGCGTTCGCTGAAGTAGTTAGCACATTGACTACAAAACCGAAGGTCATGAGTTCGAGCCCGTTCTCCGACAGTCATTAAATAACAACAACACGCATTTTTTTGATGTGCATTAGTGTCTCTTTGCGATAGTTGCTGTAGGAAAGTTTAAATGATAAAGGCATTGTCACTGGTCACTAAACTATACCGACTTCAGCAGATATTAATCCTAATGTAACATCAGACCGCCCTCTTTTGTTGTGTAGCAGAATAGTTGGCGAAGTAAAACAACCAATGAAATGGCTACTAAACACAGCTTTAAATAAATTTAATACGCCTCATTTAATACCAGAGGCGCTGCAACACTGCATTATTAAAAACGTGCAAAAAGCAGAATTATAAAAGAATGAAGATGTTTTCTGTCTCTTTCTTCACTACCTGTTATCCCTTTCCTAAAGAAGGTAACACCTGGTAGTAGTAGTAGGCATTTATTGCTTGAGTGTTACTTCTCTTTAAAAAAAAGAACTCATGCCAGCAATCATTTACAACGTGGTGTGTTTCGTGATTGGGTCAATTAAGTGCATTAAACTGATAGCGAATTTCATCGAAAAATCATTTCATTTTCAAAAATTATAGCCACACATGAATTTCAACATATTAATTACTAATAAAGTTGATAGTGTGGTTCCATGCAGTAGGAAAAATTTTAAATCCTTTTTTTTTTTAAATATTTTTTAAAATCAGCAGACGAATCGAGGAAATAACACAATTCAAAGAGCTAATCAATAATATATTTTCAAAACAAACCTTCAAATTAATCATTCATGATGTGTAAATCTTAAAGGAAAATTTTTTAATCAAAACTAATGTCTCTAAAATATTGTGTAATGTAAGTAAGAAAAAATCTTTTCTTGTAAATTCATGAATGAATGCAAAAAGTTTCTAATATTAATCAATACATTATACAAATGGCAGATGTTCATCAGACAGTACAAATATATAGTATGTATGTAAACATTTTTTCTTTTATTTAAAAGCAAGAAAATGTGATTGACCCAAAAGTTCATTCAATACCCCAGTTCTACAAATAATGATAAAAGATGAGGCATATTTTACTTGCTACTTTCAACATTATGCTTCTTTGTTTTCTTTTTCCCATTTTTCTTTCACATCTCTATTTAAATATTTTCCCTTACCAATTCATTTCTATGACAATAGTGTTTACATAAACCTTCAGTGTATTTTATGCATGTATTGTATTGTATATATGTATGTATGTACATCTGTATGTGTTTGCCCTGTCTATCAGTGAAGTCTGGAGAGTGTAGAAACAAATTAAAGTGATTTTTCAATATTGACTATTTAAACTATAAATTATCGGCTTAATATTTTAAAGGGTTTACTTTCCAAAGATTTCATCCAGTTTGTGTAAAATAAGCTTAAAGATTTAAGTTGAATGGAATATTTTTATATACATATTTAGGAAATTTGATATACAGACATGACATTTAATTAAATAAACCTAGCAAAGAAATGAATAATAAGAATGGAAGCTTATCATACGTAACATTAAATCGAATATTATGCTGAGTACACATTATGGCATTTTGTGACATGGCAGTAGTTTGTACTAGTGGCAACTTCCGGCATTTACGATATTTTCGTTGTGTGGCATTGCGTTATAAATAAAAAACATAAACGGCATTTCACACATTTCGAAAATGACAGCACTAAATAATAACAACGAAAAATGAATCATGTGTACTCAGCATCATACCTTGTGTTCATAACTTAACTAATCTTTAATTATCTCTTGTATTGTGGCCACAATTATTGTACAGAAACAGTGTTGCCGCATGCAGAAATAAAATCGTTAATCTCTTACTGCTTCATAGGCGTCAGATGACCAATTTATTTGCTGAATCTAAAAAATTTTACCGATCTCAGTACAAAGGTTTCGAAGTGAACGCTTTATTCTACAAAGCGATTTTTTTTTATTTATATTATATATTATATATATTATTTATAAAACTAAAAAAGTCCTTATAAAGATTTTTTAAAACAAATTTTCATACAAAGTAATCAAAAGGATAATCCAGTCATTAATTTTATCGAAAAAGTAAGAATTCTCTAGATAAGAAACAAAGTTCATATTACTGCAAAAATTATATTGAAAACTATTGTTATTTTTTCTTTTATAATTAATTGCATTAGTTTTTAATCTGATTTCTTAAATTAAATTTTATGTACGAATATGAGTTTTGTGTTTTTTTAATAATCGATTCACCTTTTGACTTAAAATGAGGAATGAAATGACTTTTAGTTCGTTTTGAATTATTTATCCAAACAAATGTTTCATTAAATACAACCTCCCTGTTCAAAATGTAAAAAAGTAATTTTAGTAATTTAATTTATTGCACAACAGTGCGATTTTTTAAATCAAGAGCGTATGAATATTAACTTTGCATACTGTAGAGGGATTATTACACATACATGTATGGAAATGTATGAATATACTATATAATCATATATGCCCATATGCCCGAACAATATATGGGATATCATATACGCTCCATACATAGTTTTTTAGCTGGGTATACACATTTTTTAAATTACGCAGCATATACCACAACAACTAAACAATCACATCCATCAGTATAAAAATACTCTGACTACTAATCGACCACATATGCGCATATACATGGATATTATATATACAAGTACACATAAAGCATGTTTTCAAACACCCACACACATACCCACATATTTTCCATTCCATTTTTATATATACAAATTAATGTATACGGTGGCGTATGATGAATAAATATCCCGAATATCACAGTTTTTTTTGTTCGATTAAATATCCATAGCTTGAGTAAAAACATCTCAGACTGTAAGTATGAGAGGGAGTTAATACACTCGATTTGCATGTGCCTTTTTATTCTTAGTTGTAGCGTGGCAACATTAAGATAATTTCATAAATTTAACCAACACATGCAAACAGAAGATTACATTAGACATTTTCTTAAAGTCATGAGAGGTGTAGAATATACGAGGTTTGTATGCAAAAAATATGACTTTTAAACTTTTTTCCAATTATTGTACAGACGGTAAAAAAATTTGGTTAATGTTAAAGATTTCTTAAAATTTAAGTGATCTTTTGCACTTGCAAATTTGCGGCGCTATGAAATAAGGCCCAAGGAAATGACGCCCAAATAGGAAAATGAAATAAAGCCCAATAAAATTAAAGAATTTTTAATTGGTCTTTATTTCATTTATCTTGAGCTTTCTTTCATTTTGACTTTGGTTGGGCTTTATTTAATTTTTTTCGGGCTTTAATGGATATTAAGTTTGGTTTCATTGGGCTTTATTTCATTTATATTGGGTGTTATTCCATAAATTTTCTCTTGGGCCTTGTTTCATTTTTTTGGCTTTTATTTTATTGGGGCTTATCTCATTTCCTATTTTGGCGTTATTTCCTCAGGTCTTTTATTTTATTCCGTTTAAAAAAATAATAAGACGACAGAAATATCGATCCTCTAATAGAAATAAGAAGTACTTAGGAATTTCAAACTATTTTTAGCATAAAACTGATTTGAAGAAAATCAAAAATTAATTATCCTTTTTACACAAACCTCGTGCATATACAAGTGTGTATATTTGCAAACCTATAACAAACAAAAACCACACGCAAAGAAAAGATATGGTTGTAGAATGGTTGAGAAAACAATATAATGTTCTCTGAAACAAATGTGTGTTCGTCGAAAACTAGTTATTGTTATTTTAAACATTTATTTCGTTACGATAAACAGAGTAATGTTTGAATTTAATAATTACATTATCACATCCATAAAAAAGTGTGGTATGGTTAGAGTTTAACAATATAGTTTTGTTAAAAACGTATTACTACAACATAATTTGTATTATTATTTAAAAATAATATGGTGTAAATAACAATATGATGCTATTCAAAACCATACTATGTTAAGTTTAAAAAAAAAATATTTTTCAGAAACATCTACCAGATCAGTATTTCTTTTTAAAGCTATCGGTAGTGCGCGGGTGCTGTTAAATATATGAATAAATAAATAAAGTATAAACGAAAGGGTAGACCAATAAAAACATATAAACATTTGTGTATCTCTTTATACAGACATGTCTGTATGTCGTGTAAGTATACATTTCTATATATGTATACATTTTATTTCAATAACATTAATTTATTTTTATTTCGAATTTAACGCACAGCTGTTTCTACAATAAATATATGATTAAAAAATAAAATAGTATTATTATATTAAATAATACTGTGGTCGTATTTAACAATATTAATATAATATAACAACATGGTATGGTGAGTCTCAATTATATTTTAGTCACATCTAACATTAGTCTTGTCATATTTACAATAATAAGATTAGGTGTAACAAAGTTCATTGTTTTTGTAGATAATATTATTATTAACTCAGATAATAGTATTATTAAAGTTTGTTTTTCTATTAACAATAATATGATTTGACTGCAACCATATAATTCAATCATAGTATGTTGCTGCTTGATTATGGTTACCTCAACCATATTTTTTCTTTGCGTGCACTCACAGCCATATGGGCATTCCTTGAAAACATATTTGCTACATTCATGATTTTAAAATAGATTCCTTTCTTTTCTTTTGCTATTCCTTTTGCGATTATTTTGTTTTTAGACGATTGGTAGAGCTCTAACCGTACCATTAATTATACAATGTTGCATGTATACAAAGTGTAAATATTGATAAAAATAAAACCACAGTAAGCAATACAACAGCCAACACCTTCATAAAATACACACTTTCAACTTTTGTTTTTGTTTTACGAGTAAAACAAAAGGGAAACCAAAAGCAAACCCTTATATTTGAAATCCTTGCATGAATAAAAATGAAGTGTATAAAAAGGACTTTTTCAACAAAGTTACAATAACATAAATATTTTTTTGTAGATACTCGTATGTGGAACTGGATATTTAAGCCACAAAGAATTAAAGAATTTTTGAAATGGGGTGGACTATGTAGTCTACTTTGCATGCTTTCACATAAATTCAAAATTACTAGGGGAAATTCAGAGTATTTTGTTGAAGTGTTTTCTTGTTGCTTTTTTTAAGCAATGTGTTTTTTTTCCACATCTCATTTTGCTAATAGAAATGAGAGAAGTTTTCCATTTGAAAAAGCTCTTTTTACAAAACGAATGTAGTTTCCATTACCATAATCAGTTATTGTTTTTTAATAAAAAAAAACTTTTGATGTTTGTAAGCAAGAAATATATATATATATATATATATATATATATATATATATATATATATATATATATATATATATGGAAATTATCAAGAGATACAAAATTATTTTTAATTGTTCTTAACGATAGTTAAACCAATATTATTTAGTATCTATCATTTTTACTTATTTGAATTGTTTTAATTTTTAATTCACGACCTTACTTTATAATTATTTTTATTAGAAATAAGTAGTTTATAGTCAAATACTGAAATGTAAATGATATTTTTTAAGTAATATAGTATTTTGAAGGAAGCAGAGAAAACTGGAGATTTCTTAAGCTGTGGTCACACAGATTGGCACAATTTACCAATTTTTGTCGGCTCACTGCGATAGAGTCATAAGTAATAAGCCAAAATGACATTATTACTTAATTAATTCCTGAATAAGTCTATGTGGCTTTATTACCAATGCAGTGTGGTGCAGTTATGTAATTATATTTCAATTGGTTGAGAAATAAGGCGAATTCACTTTCTTACTTATGAATTTATTTCAGTGAGCCGACAAAAATTGGTACATTGTGCCAATCGTGTGACCCCAGCTTTACACAGAGAAAATAGTGCCTAGTAAATACCTCATATAATAGAACAAAATCATTCAGATATCTCTAAGATTTTATGTTTAAGATGGAAATCTTATTAATTTAATAAGGAAAACCTTTTCGAAAAACTCAAGAAGAAATCTTTTAGTTTTTATTAAGTTATCTTATTGATTTTTTGAAAAAGAGTTTCTTCTTGTTTTTATTAGGCAATCCAATAAAAAATAAAAAAAATTTATGTCTTTATTCTTTGTACTTATGTATTTTCATTTAAATTCTTTATGATATATGTATGTATCTATGTAGTATATGTAGATGTTATTTATTTATACATACATACATATTATATTATATTCTTAATTAAAGGAAAATCTTCTTTTCTCTGTGTATGAACCTCGGGTTTATGTTTATTTATTGTTCGCGATTTCTACAGAAAAAAAAAAGTTTTTTAACTTCAGGGTTACATTTTTTTCAAAATTCGTACGAATATGGAGAATACTGCATCCTGGACTTTAATAATAAAATATTATTCCTGATTAGTTTGTTTTAAAAATAATATCACCAAATAAATATTGAAAAAAACATTTTTGTATATATAATTTTTTTTTCAAAATTTTACGAGACATAAATTTATTCTATATAATTAATAGAAGAACATGTTTTTTGTAATCCCTTTTACGCTTTTACCACTACACCGATTTTAAAAAGATATTATGGGTTTAAAGGATTTTCTGTACAGATGTGCAGAATCTATATTTTATTGAAATCGGTTTAGTATTTTGGGAGCTATAAGGGTTTAAAGTTGCTACTACTATATGCACATATATTACACACGTATTTATTAGCTTACAAGTAAAAAAGAAACACAACATGAGTGTGTGTATGTGTTTGTAGTATTTCTCTTGATCTAACAATTTTTTTTCTCTTATTTGTTGTTGTATGAAAGCCATAATACTTAAAGGAAGAGAATTGAATAAAGTGAATTAGCTTGGTTGAAGGGATTTTGTTTATGTTTTTTTTTTTAATTTCATGTATTATTTAATTATGCTTGCTTATGCATGTAAGTTTGTGTGTGGCTGTGTTTTAATGAATTTTTTATGACGTTTAGATAGGTACATTTTCTTTGAATCTTAAATTATTTACATTTTGATTCTAGAATACGGACGAGTATGTCGTCCGTTTGGTATATCTAGTAATTATTATACGTTGTGGTCATCAAATGTCTTGAATCGACAGTGAAGTACGGACGTTGTGAATTCAATTCCTATGCATAATACTCTACCATAATTTCATTATTATACTTTAACATAATTTAAAAAAAATAATTTTTATTCCCAATATTTTCGAGTCTATTTTTAAACTTTTTTTTATGATATATAACATTTAGTCCTTAAATTGAAGTACAACCCCATAACTTTATTTATTAATTGGTAACTCACTTAACTTTCAAGAATTTCAGCATATTTTTATGTGAAACTGAAACCTTATATATTTGTAAAATCAACCAAATATTAGTTTCAATAGTTTTCATCTTTTAAGTTGAACACAAACTTTATGAAATTTTGTATTACAACACAATTTTGTTTTGTTAATATTCGACAAGAATATATACGAGGTGTGTTCCCGTAGACTTCGCGATTAAGGCACTAGTTCTCAGGTCTAATAATACCTAGTTATAATTTTCCTAACAGTTCTCGTAGTTTGGTTTATATAACCACACATGCATATATGTGTATGTGTGCCCATATATGTATATACAATTCATTTCCCTTTATCCAATGGTTAACTTGCTGTAAACTTGAACAACTCTCCGAAAGTGATTGACATAAATCGCATGAAATAAAAAAAATAGTACCAATAAACTATTTGAATTATTTTGTTATTTCCTAGCCTACGTGAACACATGCAAGCATGCAGTATAGTTTTGTCAAAACTTACTCCTGCTTGCTTCTCTAATTTGTGTACCGCAAAAAAGTTTAATGCAACCAGCAAACACTTTTCTTATGCAGAAGAGCACAAAATCAGAAAATTTCATTAAAAAAAGGTGTTCGGTTATAAATTGTTTCGTAACAAAGTTTTCTTAATGTATTAAATTATACGCAGTAAAAGAAGAATTGATGCACATTGTTAAGCAGGGATTCCCAAAAATTTAAAAAGAGATGAACAAATATTTAAGGATAGAGGCTCAGTTAGCCGACTTTAATTGAATGTAACTGCAATGGTAACAAACAGCAGATCGATATTGTGATAAAAAAGAAAAAATGTTTAGGTCAAGATAATGGTACCTCCGCAATCTACATATTTGAAAGTACCCCTGGGCAAAATCTTCATTAATTTGTGCGATTTTTCAAGAAGTTATAACAAAATGACTTGCGGCTTTTTAGACTTCTTATCTCATTTGGAATAATACTTGTAGCTTAATTTAGGTTATGTTTTGGCGAATTTCAACTTGAATGTATTATTTACAGTGTGTGGAAAGATTTTTGCTTTATAGGGCATTTACACCTGAACAAAATCTAACATATTTTATTTAAAATCTTTACGAAAATCTGTACCGTTTATACCATGTTTTTGTTTTGAAATTTATCAAGATTTTTTTATCCAAAACAAAACCCATAATCGAAAAATTTCCAAAACTACAACCAAATAACTGCAATGTAGCCAATTCACACACATTTTTATGCGGACGTTAGCTAATTCAATCATCTTTTATATAAATATGTTGTACAGGGTAGTAAAAATAAAATAAAAATATTACATTTTGAGTAGATTGCCTACAAATCTATTCACAAACTAGATTTTGTTTTGTATGGAAAATCAAGTAAAAAGTAGTTGGGTTTAGCTTGAAATCTCGTTAGTGCTAGATTTCGGGATAATGTAAATGCATTATTAATAAAATAAAAGTTATCAGAGACTTTCCCTATTTAACTCTGAAAGAAATAAATTTCTGAAAATCGACTTGAATGCTTAAAAATACTCTCATACAAAGCAGTCATATATGATGTAAGCATTTATTGCCAAAGATATAATGAAGCTTTTTAAAAAGAGCTTTTTTGAAAAAAAAAAATTAGATTTTTGGGCATGGACTATTATTAATGAAAACCACAGATTTTTTTCGAATTTGGTTATCAAACAAAAATCCAAGCTCATAGTTAGCCAATGCTCATATCAAAATTTGCACAAAGTTCTTGTTTAGTGCAATACGTTTCACTGGAATCTGCTATGCATGACTTAAATTTCTCCTCGTGACAGTGTCTCAACTCATTTCTGTTTGAGACTCTCTGCTCAGCAACTTTTTGAATTACCTTTTGTAACCGAAGTATTTTTCTGTGCTTCAGAATGTTTTCCGTTAGTTTGTATGCTCAAGTATTTTAGTGTGGTTTTTCTTACACTTTTTGGTTTATTTTAAACTCAATTAAGCATCAATTGCAAACAGTTCATGCTAAAGTGCTGCAAAATTTACTTTTGAGGTAAAAGTCGTAAGAAAAGAAAATACAATGAAGACCAAAAAAAAAACAACTGTGACCTCGAATGGTGGTATACCATTTAATGGGTTTTATTTTCTATTTTTATACCCTTTACCAAACAAGTAAGAGTGCTATATTCGGCTGTGCCGAATCTTATATACCCTTTACCAAAGTGTTTTTATGTAGTATAGAGATACATACATAATCACATACATAAAGTATAAACAAAAAGAAAAAAATTATTTGACCTAGTTACTTTTATGTACAAAAAAATAAATTTACAAACCTTAGAATGATCACATTAGATTTTTCTGATTCCTTATATCAATCTAGTAGTTCTTAAAAAAATATAGAAAGTGTGTTAAGTAAAAAAAGAAGAAAGGAAATTAAAAAAAAATGTTTTATATAGTTACTTTATTATCCAGAAAAAGGTCAACGTTTCCAGCTCTGGAGCTGTGGTTTTTATTTTTATAATTTTTTACACCAAACTTTTCTTTCCAAAACGTAAAATATGTATAATCTATAAAGGAAAAGATAAAAATTAATTAGACTTAGTTACTTTTATATATCACAAAAAGTGTAAGTTTCCCAACCCTGAGATCTTTCGTTTTGATTTTTCTGATTTCTTACACCAATCTCTTTCTTTTAAGATTTTAAGATATGTTTAATTTTTAGAAAAAAAAGAAAATTTTGTTTTATTAAATTACTTTTGTACAAAAAAAGTTAAAGCTTTCCAACCCTGGAATCGCCTTTTTAATTTTTTAACTTTTTTATTTTGAAATACCAAATACATTCGTACTGAAGTATAAAATGGGTTTATTTTATAAAAAAAAATAAAAATTTGTTTTCGGTAGCTAATTTTTTATATCACAAAAAGTGTGGGTTTTCCAACCCTCAAAGCATACCTTCTGATTTTTCTGATTTCTTATACTAATCTCTTTCTTTTAAGAATATAAGATATATTTAATTTATAGAGAAGAAGGAAACATTTGCTTTAGTAAGTTACTTTTGTATAAAAAAAGGTAAAGTTTTCCAACCCTGGAAACGTGTTTTAACACGTTCGCCACTCAGCGTCACATATATGTGACATGGGGTGTTCAAAAAAAACTCATGTCACATATATGGGTCGCATATTAATCAAATTTAGTAATTTGTTTCTTCATGATAGTTTGTAGGAAGTAACTTTATTGTATATTTGAGTCTCTGGAAAGGTTTTTTTTACTGCGGTTTGTGGATACACTCATCAGTTATTTTAAAATTTCCTTTTTTTTTTTGTTTGTTCGTGAGTTTTTATTGAAAACGCGAAAAATAAGTGAGTGGCGAACGTGTTAAACTTTTTTAAATTGAAATACCAATTCTATTTGTACTATAGATTAAAATAAGTTTATTTATTTAAAAAAAAAAATTAAAATTAGTTTTCGGTAGTTAATTTTTTATATCACAAATAGAGTAAGTTTCCCAACACTGGAATCCTCCTTTTTGATTTTTCTGATTTCTTACACTAATCTCTTTCTTTTAAGAATATAAGATATCTTTAATTTATAGAAAAAAAGGAAAAATTTGCTTTAGTAAGTTACTTTTGTATAAAAAAAAGTTAAAGTTTTCCAACCCTGGAAACATCTTTTTAATTTTTTGAAGTTTAATTTTTAAATACCAAATTTATTTGTACTGAAGTATAAAATAAGTTTATTTAATAAAAAAAAAATAAAAATTAATTTTCGGTAGTAATTTTTTATATCTCAAAAAGTTTCAGTTTTCCAACTGATAACTGATTTCTTACATCAATCTTTTTCTTTTCAGAATATAAGAATTGTTTAATTTATAGAAAAAAAGGTAAAATTGATATAGTAAGTTATTTTGCATAGGAAAAATGTTAAAGTTTTCCAACCCTGGAAACGTCTTTTTATATTTTTAAATTTTTTTTATTTGAAATACCAATTTTATTCGTGGTGAAGTATAAAATAAGTTTATTTAATGAAAATAAATAAAAAATTAGTTAAAGGTAGTTAATTTTATATATCACAAAAATCGTAGGTTTTCCAACCCTGGAATCATCCTTTTTGATTTTCTGATTTCTAACATCAATTTCTTTCTTTTAAGAACATTAGATATACTTAATTTATAGAAAAAATGGGAAAATTTGTTTTAGTAATTTACTTTTGTATAAGAAAAAAGTTAAAGTTTTCCAACCCTGAAAATGTCTTTTTCATGTATTAAACTTTTTTTTATTTTTAATATCATTTTAATGAGTACTGCAGTATAAAATAAGTTAATCTAATAAAAAAAAATAAAAAATAGTAAGACCTAGTTACTTTTATATATTACAAAAAGTGTAAGTTTTCCAACCCTGGAATCGTCCTTTTTGTTTTTTCTGATTTTTTACACCAATTTCTTTTTTTTAACAGTCTAAGTTATGTTTAATTTATAGAGAAAAAGAAAAAAATTTGTTTTGGTAAGTTACTTTTGTATATGAAAAAAAATTAAAGTATCCAACCCTGGAAACGTCTTTTTAATTTTTTTAACTTCCTTTTTTAATTTTAAATACCAATTTAGTTTGTACTGAAGTATAAAATAAGTTAATTTAATAAAAAAAAATATAAAAATTAGTTTACGGTAGTTAATTTTTTATATCACAAAAATTTTAAGTTTTCCAACCCTGGAATTATCCTTTTTGATTTTTCTGATTTTTTAACCCAATCTCTTTCTTCTTAGAATATAAGATATATTTAATCTATAGAAAAAAGGAAAAATTTGTTTTAGTAAATTAATTTTGTATAATTTTGTATAAAAAAGTTAAAGTTTTCCAACCCTGGAAACGTCTATTTAATTTTTTTTATATTTTTTTTATTAAGAAATATTAATTTTATTCATACTGAAGTATAAAATAAGTTTATTTAATAAAAAAAAATAATAACTAGTTTTCGGTAGTTATTTTGTATGGCAAAATGAAGTTTAAGCTTCCCAGCTCTGAAACCATCTGCTCGATTTTGCTGATTTTTCAATACCAATCTTATTTCGACCATTTGTGATCCACCTGTCCAAGAACGAAGTCTCTAGCTTTTCTGGGAGCTTCGGAAAACCGATTTCACGTACAGACAGACGGACAGACGGACATCGCTTATTCGTCTTCCCTATGCATAAGGATCCAGAAAATATATATTTACCTTATGGCTCGCTTATTAATATTTTAGAAATTACAAACGGAATGACAAACATATATATACCCTTTTACCATTTTTTGGTAAAGGGTATAAAAATGGTAAAAGGGTAGGTTTGTCATTCCGTTTGTAATTTCCAGAATATTAATAAGTGAGCCATAAAGTAAATATATATATTCTGGATCCTTATGCATAGGGAAGACGAATAAGCGATGTCCGTCTGTCCGTCTGTCTGTACGTGAAATCGGTTTTCCGAAGCTCCCATAAAAGCTAGAGTCTTCGTTCTTGGACTGGTGGGTCAGAAATTGTCGAAATAAGATTGGTATTGTAAATCAGTAAAATCGAGCAGACGGTTTCAGAGCTGGGAGACTTAAACTTCATTTTGCGATACAAAATATCTACCGAAAACTAGTTTTTAATAATTTTTTTATTAAATAAACTTATTTTATACTTCAGTATGAATAAAATTGCTATTTCTAACTAAAAAATTAAAAAAAAATTAAAAAAATTAAAAAGACGTTTTCAGGGTTGGTAAACCTTAACTTTTTTTCTTATATAGGGTGTTTTTTTGAGGGGTATAGAACTTCGAATTGAAATAAAACACAAGAAAATCGTTTTAATGTCCATCAATTTGGCTTTATTGGAAGGATAATTTTATGCCATTAATGTTTAAATATGATTTCGGGCATGTGGTCGCCGCGGCTGGCTCGAATAAAGCTAATTCTACAGGTCCAATTTTCAACCACTTTTTCGAGCATATGGGGCCGTATGTTGGCAATAACGCCACGAATGTTGGCTTCCAAGTCCCCTAACGTTTCTGGTTTGTTGGCGTAGACGAGCGACTTCACATATCCCCAAAGAAAATAATCCAATGGTGTCAAATCACACGATCTTGGTGGCCAATTGACAGGTCCATTCCGCGAAATTATGCGCTCATCGAATGTTTCCTTCAATAAATCGATTGTGACGTGCGCTGTGTGGCATGTAGCGCCGTCTTGTTGGAACCACAACTCATCCACATTCATGCCATCCAATTCGGGAACAAAATAGTCGGTTAGTCGGCTCCAATTGCTGTGCACGGTGGCGAATCGATTCATTCGGGTCCTCTTCAACACTTTGCTCTACAGCGGCAATTGTTTCTTCGGTGCGCACTGTTCGACGTCTCTGCGGATGCGTATTATCACATAGAGTAAACGTAGTGCGAAAACGATCCATGGTTAACCGAATTAATTGCTCTGATGGACGATTATGTCGACCATAAAATGGACGGAGCTTGCGGTAAGCTTCGCGAACTGAACCATTATTTTCGAAATAAATTTGCACGATTTGCAAACGTTGTTCTTTTGTCAACCTGTTCATGATGAAATGGCAAACCAAACTAAATATTAATCACTTGACAGCTGACAAAATGGCCGCCAGTTAAGAAAGTGATGCCAACTTAAGGTTCTATACCTCAATAAAAAACACCCTTTACAAAAGTAACTTACTAAAACAAACTTTTCCTTTTCTTTATAAATTAAACATATGTTATATTTGTAAAAGAAAAAGATTGTTGTGAGAAATCAGAAAAATTAAAAAGGATGATTCCAGGGTTGGGAAACTTATTCTTTTTGTGATATAAAAAATTAACTACCGAAAACTAATTTTAGTTTTTTTTAAATAAATAAAATTTTTTATACTTCAGTACGAATAAAATTGGTATTTCAATTTAAAAAACTTTAAAACACGTTTCCAGGGTTGGAAAACTTTACCTTTTTTAATAGAAAAGTAACTTATTAAGGCAAATTTTCCCTTTTTCTCTATAAATTAAAGATACCTATATTCTTACAGGAAAAAGATTAGTATAAGAAATCAGAAAAATCAAAAAGTTTGATTTCAGGGTTGGAAAACCCACCCTTTTTGTGATATAAAAAATTAGCTACCGAAAACTAATTTTTATTTTTTTTTTTATAAAATATACTTATTTTATACTTCAGTACGAATGAATTTGGTATTTCAAAATAAAAAAAATTTAAAAAAAAAATTAAAAAAATTAAAATGACGTTTCCAGGGTTGGAAACCCCTATTTTTTTATACAAAAGTAACTTACTAAAACAAATTTTTTCATTTTTAATATAAATTAAACATATCTTATATTTAAAAAAAGATGGTGTAAGAAATCAAAAATAAACCAAAAAGGAGGATTCCAGGTTTGGGAAACTTAAACTCTTTGTGATATAAAAAATTAACTACCGAAAACTAGTTTTTATCTATTTTTATTAAATAAACTTGTTTTATGCTTGATAACGAATAAAATTGGTATTTCAAATAAAAAAAAAAATTAAAAAAATAAAAAGACGATTCCAGAGTTGGAAAACTTTAATTTTTTTTACAAAAGTAAGTTACTAAAACAAATTTTTCCTTTTATTTATAAATTAAACATTTACTAAATTCTTAAAAGAAAGAGATTGGTGTAAGAAATCAGAAAATCAAAAAGGATGAGTTCACGGTTGGGACAGTTACACTTTTTTTGATATATAAAAGTAACTAAGTCTGATTAATTTTTATCTTTTCCTTTATAAATTATATATAATTTACGTTTTGGAAAGAAAAATTTGGTATAGAAAATTATAAAAATAAAAACCACAGCTGCAGAGCTGGAAACTATGATTTTTTTTTTCTGGACATTAAAGTATCTAAACAAAACATTTTTTTAATTTTCTTTCTTTTACTTAACACACTTTATATATTTTTTTAGGAACTACTAGATTGGTATAAGTAATCAGAAAAATCTAAAATTATGATTCTAGGGTTTGAAAATTATTATTTTTTTCTTTGTACATCAAAGTAACCATGTGCTTATGTATGAATCTCTATACCACATAAACACACTTTGGTAAAGGGTATATAAGATTCGGCATAGCCGAATATCGCACTCTTACTTGTTTTTTTTTTGTTTTTTTTTTTTGTTTATCGAGGGAAAATAGGAAAAGAGCTAATGATTTTTTTTATTTTATATTTTTTCTTGTTTTTTTTGGCTTTTAAGTCATAATATTCTAGGTTTTTTTTCAAACTCTCAGAATTGTCAAAAATCCGCAAACATGTGATATAAAAGGAGGTCATTGTAAACAAATAAATGCAATTCGATTACATCAATTGAATTATTTAAAATTTACCATTGTCAGATATTTGAATTAGACCTTTTTATTTATTTAATTAACTCAAAAAGTTTGCAAAGAGAGAGCGACAAAAGAAAGAAAAAAAAATTGAGACTAAAAAATTCTTACAAATTATTACTAGTAAAATTTTTACTTGCAAGAATTATCCAACCACTTGTTGTGTATTTTGTTGTCAAATTAATTATTTCAAAAATATATTGAAAAGAAAAACTGAAAAGGTGCATTTCTTTGTTAAAAAAACATGCGTACGTACGTATGTAAATAGAAAGCATGTCTTCTTAATTTATTGTTTTTCTGTCAATAAGACACAAAATTCAATTTTAATGGCAATTAATTTTGTTTGTTTCTCATTTATGATCAGAGATGGAAAGTCGCACTTTTGTATTTGTTAATGAATAAAAATTAAAATATTATGAAAAATGCATAAAAATAGTAAAAATACATGAAACTGTGTAAAGAGTTTCATATTAAATGTGAATTTTTAAAAACATTTGCAATTTAAAATATTGTAAAACAAAATACACCAGAAAAAGTACAATTGTATCATGATTTCCATCAAAGGTTCTGATATGAATAAAATTTTCTTGCAAGTTTTTACAAGTAAAGCGTTCAATTACTTTTTCATATTTAGGAGAGTAATTTTGTAAATTTCATCTTTACTCTCCCGTTGCTAGTTTCTGCTGGAAAAGTAATTGAACAGACCTAATATTAATTGAAATACTTCATAAAATTAAATGATATAAAAATATAAAAAATAAAAAATAAATATTTGAATATTTAATTTTTATTAAACGCGTGTCAAAATGAACACAAAATTTAAAAAATTATTTCTTGTTGCTTAGCTGCAACAAACGACATCTAGACATGCTAAAACAGCGACAAATAATTTTTTATATTAATAAAAACTAATCACCCCTATCGTGAACAGTTTTTTACTCAAACTATTTTCCCTTTTCCCCAAATTGCAATCGTGAATAATTTTTCCCTAGAAATTTGTTCGCTTTTTTGATTTCCCTTATCATGAATAATATTTGTTCGCATTATTTTTGCAGAAGCAATACATTGCGTAATTTCATTATTAAGCTTCCAATTAAATATTAAAAGTTATAAATAGTTATTTTTAAGACAATAGCATTAAATAATATACCCGATTAATAACAATAACTTCGTACAACGCATTATTTCTTTCTATATGAACCTCTTTAGTTCACATGCAGGAAATTTTATGGCGATGGCAAGCTTTCAACGACACCTAAAAATAAAACAAAAACACAATTTTACGCTTAAAAACATTTTGCTTGAAACAAAAAAATTGCGTATTTCTTACTATCAAACATAAATTTGTCTGATTTAAAATTAATTTTTAAGCTTTACAAATCTTTTTATCATTTTTTACATTCACTACGAATTGATAGCGAGAACAAACGTTCCCATAAAATTTTCCATAGCAAATTTCCCTTCATGGGGAATGAAAATCTCATGGGAACAAAAATTTAAAAAAAAAAAATTTTTTTACGATAGGGGTGAATATAAAATTGCCAAAAATGGTAAGATTTTGTTATTGTACCCAAAAATCAACTGATGTATCGTAATTCTTTTGAAGTTCGATTGTTATAAAAAAGTATAATTGTCCTGACTTTACCATCGATGTTTGTTCCATAGGATTCTGCTTATTGAGAAGCAATAGAACTAAATAAAGTAAAGTAAATATACTATTAATTAACATTAATTATAGTGGACCAAACACAAAAGAACGCTGATGATGAAGGTTTAGTGGCCTTCGAAAACGGCTGGCTGTTCCGTTCAACTATGTGTTGTTAGTCAGAATATTTACAACAGACTTTGGTGTTATTTGTTCATTAATAATTATCACATGTAATTTGGCTTAAAAAGCGATACGAACTTTAGCCAGTTCAAATCACAAATATAGAAACAAATGGAGTTCGAATAATAATTAAAATTAACTAAATATTAACGACTTCATTGAAAAAAATGAACCAATAACTTTTTATGTGTATATTAAAATATATTTAATTCCCAATTAAAACTTTAATCTAGTTTTGTTCTACACTTTTGGAATTGACATCGCACTATCAGAAATTTTTTATCACTCACGCTTACGTTCTCTCACGCGTGAAAACTTTCGACTTATGTATATTAATAATATACTCACCTTCGATATTATGTTAAATATTTTTTAATTCTGTAAAATTATAACTTTATAGTACGAAAAACTGTACTACGTACAATCGATATTTGAATTGACATTCAAAATCAAAATAACCGAAAAATTTAAAAAAAAGTTATTTTCCTTCTTGCTGAAATATGTATTTCAAGTTCGAAAGAAAATCAATTTTCTTAAAGAACTGTGATAGTGCTATTGGTATTATCTGCTATCATTTTTTTTTAAGTCCAAATGAAAAATGACTTTATAGATCTATTAGTTTACTTTAAGATCACTTCAATAATTAACAAAAAGCTATAAACTATGGACATTATCTTCGAAAGCAGCTAGTTGTTCAGGTAAATTTAAGCTTTCATAACAAAAAATATTTCAGCAAATTGAAATACGATGAATCAAAACGAATCACATATTCCATTTCCAATAATGGATGAGTATAAAAAGCAGAAATCTACATCTACTGACACCACACAGTGGACCAAACACAAAGAATGCTAATGATGAAGGTGTAGTGGCCTTCGAAAATAGCTAATTGTTCCATTATACTACGTGTTTGTCAGAATATTTACAATTAACTTGGGTGTTATTTATTCATTAATAATTTTCACATGTAATTTACTTGTAAGTTTCTTGTGGAACATGGAAAATATTTTCTAACGTAATGATAAAGTAACGGGCCCTAAACCTGTATACAGAGACGTTTAATTTATTATGTTTCAGAAATATTAAGGAATTTTTAGTTTTGGCCCAAAAAAAGGCGGAAATTTCTTATCGTGCAGCGGTACGAAGAATCGAATAACAACACAGTCCCCCGGCCTCATTATGATATTCGTTAACGTTTGGTTGACTCTTATTTTAATTTTATTACAAATAGAATTTAATTTATTATTTTTTATTTCTCTTATATTTTTAAAATATTTACATATATTTCTTTAATAAAAAGTAATGGTAACAGAAAGATATGCAAATATTAATTTTGTTAAAGTAAATTTCATTACTTTCTCAGTTGGCATTAAAGCGATGAAAAGTAAATTTTTAGTTTCTTTTTGTTTAATTTTTCTAAGACAACGAATAAAAAGAATGCTTAAAGTTTTTTAAAACAATAGGTAAAGTCATTTCTAAGGAACTCTTAATATATTTTTTCTCTAAGCAATTGTTTTAAATTATTTATTTTGATTTAATTAAAAATTCAAGGAATACTTGACATCAAGGCAAATGCTTTTAATTATTGCAGTTACTGTTGAGATATACTGGCCAAACTTATAATTTTTTTCTATAAGTATACCTCAACTTCTAAATGAAGCTTTTCGAGATTTAAATTATTTGGTTAGATTTGCAATAACTGAACTAATGTCTGACTAAGCCAATTCTATTTAGTGGTGTTCGCTCTAATGGAATTATTGCTGCCAGCAATATTTTTTATAATTTCTACCCTTGTCTGATTTTCAATTAAATAAATACTGCATAGTTTTATTGTTACTTTTTGGTTATACTAAAATTTGTCTTTAAACAAAAAAGTAGAATAACAACAACTATTTTTATATGTGCTCCAACTGTTTAAATCAACGTAAATTGTGAGACAATGTACAATGTCATGACTTTGCAATTTTATTTGCCAACACAATAATATTTAACAACGTCTGGATATTTTTCCACAATAGCGTCTTTCTTCGTATTTGTCAACATGTTATGTTCCTGCATGTCAAGCATAAATTGAAGAGTATCTACCATTCACCATCTTTTTCAAAATAAAATGTAAAACAACACACTACAACACAACTATGAATGACTCTGGATGAAAATAACGCTCGCTCTTGTGACATTGTCAGCATCATGATAAATTACGATGAAAATATAAAAAAATTTTAAAGAAAAAGTACTTTTGGATACGATGAGAGTATAACAAAAAAGCATAATAATAAAAAAAATCTAAATTGTCGCATAAAGTTTTGTTTAATTTATTTGCAACCATAGAAATTGTTTTCAAGTTTTTAAATCAAAGTTTAAGAGTTCAAGTGTGCTAGGAATACCGTTTCAGTGGCAAGTGTTTTTGGTATTCAAATTTGTGGAATAATTAAATTTAAACGCTTATTTAAGAAGTAAGCTCAGATAATCGCAATGGTGCTCTTAAAAAAATTAAATGCGGGAAATTTTAAAAGCTCTACCTAATCTTTCTGTTCTTGAAACATATGTTACACAGCATGACTGCTGAAAAAAGCTTAAGCGACATAATTTTCGAACTTAATTTTTTTTACCAAAAGCTATTATTTGCGATCGTAAATAATCGATTTTCGTCAAAAAATAAACGAATTCCAAAAATGTGCCTGTTAAGCTTTTTTTGGCAGTTATGGCTTGATATAATCATTATATCGCTCATTGCCTTCAGTAGTGTCACAACAAACCAGTTTTGCAGAAAACGCATTTAAAGCTTTCAATTAACGTACAACACAATGAAGACATAAAAAAAATATTCTTCTCTCAAGACGTGGTAGTACAAGCTATTTATTTAAATTTTTACAAATTTTTTGAGTTATGGCACTATTGAAATAAATGAGCGAATGTGGATAACAAAATAGCGTTTGGAAAATTTATTTAATATGCTTAAGATCTCGCTCAATGTTACTTGTTAGCGATTACCATTTTAAGTTTATTCATTTACTAATCGCAGAAACATGGGATAAACGGTGGCGGAAAGTACTTTCGCTTTAAAATTTTGTTTTTTAAATATGTAAAGGACGATTTACTTACTATTCCTCGCTAACAAATATCGAACAAATCGCCGCAAAACAATAAATAAATTTAGCAAAGTGTGATTTTCATTCACACACGAAGGGTTCCGTACGACATTTGTTTCTTTTAAGCGTTTTTTTTTTTTGGGTTTTTTTCGATTTTTTTTGTGTTGACGATTATATTAAATTTTTCGTTTTTTTTGACAATTTTTTTTTGGCGATTTCTATTGTTTCTTTAAAATAAATATATTTAGTTTTAGCGTTTTTTCTATTTTGGCGATTTATTTTTTGGTTCATGCTTTTTTTGTCGATTTTGTTTTAGTTTTTTTTTGTGACCTTTTTACTTTTGTGGTGATATTTTTACATTTTAGTATTTTATTTAATTTTTCGGAAATATTTTTAATTTAACCTTCTAACGGCAAGACAGTCTTCGGTTTTTGAGCTCCAGTGGTACATTACAAATGTTTTCGCTTAAAAATAAAGAAAACTGTCCTTATACTAAAATTTTTAACATCTCTTTAACTCCCCGATCATATAGTAACAAATATTTTGTCAATTGTGATTAATCAAGTGCTAAAACACAACAAATTATCATCATCTTCGCAAGTATTAAAAAAAACACATTTAGAATAAAGCGATCAAAATTTTACTTTGAGTGGTTAATATATTTTATTTGTTTTACATGCCTTGGAAGTAAAAAAAATATTAAAAATTATGCTTTCGAAACGAAGTAATGAATAACATTAGTTATATTATTTTCATCAGATGTATCTTACTAAACGTGCTAATAAGAAAAGTATTAATTTGAATTAACTGCCAGTTCATAGAAGCCATGTGGAAATTCTCGTCTGGCTATTTATATTGAAAACAAAAACAAAGCACTCAAAATTTGTTTTTGTTTTCATTATAAATAGACAGCCGAGAATTTTTAAATGGCTTCTATAAACTGGTAGTAAATGTTTGATGAACAACTCTTTGAATTCATCGATTTCTTTCTATGAAAGTTATCATAGCTAGTGTTGAGGATCCCACTTATGTTTCGGATAATATCAAGATCAAGATATTGCTACACGCAAAGTAAAAATATGGTTGAGGCAACCATAATCAAACAGCAACATACTATGATTGAATTACATTGTTGCAGTCAAATCATATTATTGTTAATAGAAAAGCAAACTTTAATTATATTATTATCTGAGTTAATAATAATATTATCTAAAAGAACAATTGACTTTGTTGTACCTAATCTTATTATTGTTAATATGACAACACTATTGTAAGATTAGACTAAAATATAATTGAGACTCACCATACCATGATCTAATATTATATTAATATTCTTAAATACGACCACAGTATTATTTAATGTAATAATACTATTTTGTTTTTTAATAATATTTTTATTGTATTTAAAAATAAATTAATATTATTGACATAAAATGTATACATATATGGAAATGTATACTTACACGACATACAGACATGTCTGTATAAAGAGATACACAAATGTTTATATATTTTTATTGGCCAACCCCTTTTGTTTATACTTTATTTATCTATTAATTTATTTAACACCACCCATGCACTACCGATAAATTACAAACGAAATACCGAACTGACAGATGTTTCTGAGAGATTCTTTTTTAAACTTAATAGTATGGTTTTGGATAACTTTATATTGTTATTTACATCATATTATTTTTAAATAATAATACAAATTATGTTGTAGTCATAAATTTTTAACAAAAGTGTAGTGTTAATTTCTAACCATATCACACTTTTTATGGATGTGATAATGTGATTATAAAATTCAAACATTACTCTGTTTATCGTAACAAAATAAATGTTTAAAATAACAATAACTAGTTTTCAACGACTACACATTTGTTTCAGAGAACATAATATTGTTTTCTCAACCATTAACAACCATAACTTCAGTACAAATTAAATTGGTATTTCAAATTAAAAAAGAAAGTTAAAAAAATTGAAAAGGCGTTTCCAGGGTTGCAAAACTTTAATTTTTTTTCTTATACAAAAGTAACTTAATAAAACAATTTTTTTTTCTCTATAAATTAAACATATCTTATATTCTTAAAAGAAATAGATTGGTTTAAGAAAGCAGAAAAATCAAAAAGGATGATTCCAGTCTTGGGAAACGTACTCTCATTGCGATATAAATAATTAAGTACCGAAAACTAATTTATATTTTTTTTATTAAATTAACTTATTTTATACTTCAGCACGAATAATATTGATATTTCAAATAAAAAAAATTAAAAACATTAAAAAGACATTTCAAGGGTTGGAAAACTTTAACTTTTTTTATACAAAAGTAAGTTACTATATCAAATTTTTCCTTTTTCTCTATAAATTAAACATATTTTATATTCTTAAAAGAAAAAGATTGGTGTAAGAAATTAGAAAAATCAAAAAGGTAGATTCCAGGGTTGGGAAACTTACATTTTCTGTGATATATAAAATTAACTAAGTCTAATTAATTTTTTTCTTTTCCTTTATAAATTATATATATTTTACGTTTTGTAAAGAAAAATTTGTTTAAAAAAATCTATTAAAATAAAAACCACAGCGTCAGAGCTGGAAACTTTGAACTTTTTTCTGGATATTTAAATAACTAAATAAAACATTTTTTTTTAATTTAATTTTTTTTCTTTTTTCACTTAAGACACTTTCTATATTTTTTTAAGAACTACTATATTAGAAAAGTAACTAGGTCAAATTATTTTTTCTTTTTGTTTATACTCTATGTATGTGCTTATGTACATATATATCTCTACTATATAAACGCACTTTGGTAAAGGATATATAAGATTCGGCAAAGCCGAATATAGCACTCTTACTTGTTTTTATGTTGATTACTTTCATAAGTATCATAAAAATAAAAAAATCATCTTATAGATAATTTTTAGAGACATATCTTTTTGTATAGTTCTTTATCTTTGAAATCAGATTCAGCATTGGCTGTTTGCTGCTTTGCTTAAATTTTTATTTTTATTCCTTCTTCATTACCCAACTATAAAATTACTAGAAATTTTAATGATTCAGGGCCTTTAAAGCATATAAAACTTTACACCCACTATAGTGTGTTTCTTTCACGTTGTGCTTTGAGCCCTAAAATTGTTCACGGTTTTTTTTTCATTTATACGCATAATCTTTTCATTACTGTTACTTGTCCAATATAGATTAAAAAGAAGACTACAATATATATTGTAAGAAAATTTTAATTTGAAAGTAATACAAAAGTGTACGTCATTAATATCTATATCATCCCTCAACTTGTCACCATGTTTGTCAGTTAAAAGAACTGCAAACAATCCAACAGTCATCCAAGCTACACCAAACAACCATGAGATAAATTAGCAGTCTTGCAATTATTTTAAGTATATAACTAGCATTTTTCTCATTATCTTACTTTATATCTTTTATTTTTTTCTTTAACAAATAACGAAAACTAATTAGAACTTTAACCACACATACAAAGAAATGTCCTTAACAACTTTTCGTTTATTTAGCAAGATAAAGTTGAGTGGGCAGAAGTAAAAAATTATGAAAAAGTAGGGCAAAAAGGGCATTAAAAGATAACACATCAGTACTTTAAAAAAAACGGTTCAAGTTTGAAAAGCTCATCTCATGTTATTAACGAATGAAGAAAATTAAAAAGAAAAAAAAATATTCTTATTAAGTTAGAAAGCATGATATGCATATGTACATGTGTTATAGAATTAAATATCAATCTCCCAGCCTTGGAATTTAAAATACGAAACGTAAAATATTAAATATATCATGCAACAAGAATTTTAAACTTAAGAATTTAAATTAATGAGCTTAACCCCGAATAAGAAATTAAATATAAAAATGTCTCATAAAATATTAAAGTTTTTGCAATTTTTAACTTGATTTTTCACGCACTCTCTTAATGAAAAAATTCTGACTGGTTATAAAAAGTAGTTTTTTTTTGTATGTTTACATGCACAATAATTTTACTTCATTTTGATTCCGCATTTAAAGGCTCAATCAGACGTGACATAACCATATCCATAGACAACAGCGGTTCGAACCAAACTAATGGGCAATACTGTATTTGATTATAGGTGACTCGCCATAACACCATAAGCAGCCCATACACGATTCAATTCAATTTTCAATTGAGTCGGTTGTTGTCCAAATCAAAGCGTGTATGGCTTTGTCAATTGATTAGTTTGGCACTTGTCGAGTTGGTTGAAGAAAAATCAAAAGATTTCGATTTTTCATGTTGACTAGTAAATCTTTCAATTCGATTGTGCTGTGTGTGTTCGAGTCTCTTGATTAGCTGTCAAAATTTATGTTTGTAGCTTTATTATGTATTTATAAAATTGTATTTAATTTGATTGAATTCTAAATATAAAATATAAAAATAAATGAATAAATACAATAGAAGTTTTGAATTTTTAAATTTTTATTTGTGAAAAAAATATAAATTTGATAGTTGAATGAAAATCTTTCAATTCAGTTTATGAAGTGTGTGGCCAAGAATCAATTCAATTGAAAGACTCAATTCACAATTGAATTGAAACGTGTATGGGGTGCTATAGAAACCAATTGAATTTTGGTTAGGTTATGGCTATGGCATTATGGCTATGACACGTCTAATTTAAGCTTAACGCATAGCTGTTTTAAACAAAAGATCTACCAATAAATAAGTGTTTAAAAATCATAATATTATTGTTATATAAAGTAATACTGTGGTCGTATTTAACAATATTATTATAATATTTGAATATGATATGGTAAGTCTCTATTATATTTTAGTCACATCTAACAATAGTGTTTTCATTTTTACTATAGTAATATTAGGTATAACAAAGTTATTTTTTTTTGTAGATAATATTATTGTTAACTAAGATAATAATATTATTTAAACTTTGCGATCCTATTGACAATAATATGATTTGACTGCAACCATATAATTCAATCATACTATGTTGCTGTTTGATTATGGTTACCTCAACCATATTTTTTCTTTGCGTGTAGTTTTAAATATATACATAATTTTCTTAAGTCTGATTTTGCTAAATTTACTCATTTTGAAGTCGCTATATTTCGCAAACTAGAACGTTTAATGTTTCAAGATTTTACAAGAGCAATACTTATGCCAAAGGAATCATTTGTACAAAATGTCATTTAAATCGGAAACGGAAATTTTCAAAATGTTCGTTTTGTTACTTGGCTCTAAACGGTTTTACTCAACGAAAAGCTTTAATTTTGATGCCTCTTGGTGGGAGCTAGGTTTTCAATTTAGACCCCTAGCTTCTTAAAGTAATATTCAAAGAATCTCGTGTACATTTCATTTTTGCTAGATGCCTGTTGACAAAAAAAAAAAAATTACCCAGTCCAATATATGTAATTATTTTCGACCTTATTTATATATTCAATGAAACTATTTTTTAAGCTTTAGGTCTTTATTTTTTTAAGAGAAGTAACACTCAGACAACGAATGCTGACTTATATTATTAGGTGTTACTTTCTTAAGGAAAGAATATTGATACACAAAATAGGTGGTAAAGAAAGAGAAAGGCTTCAGTCTTTTACAACTCTGCTTTTTGCAAGTTTTTTTTAACAATACAGTATTACAGCGCCTCTGGTGTCAATGCGGCGTCTTAAATTTTTAAGATGTGCTTAGTAGCCATTTGATTAGTTATTTTGCTTCTCCGATGATTCTGCTACACAATACTGACGAAGGAGGATGCTCTGATGTTACATTAGCATTAGTATCCACTGAAGCCGGTGAATTTCAGTGACCATCATATATGCATTCATCACTTGAACTTTCCTACAAAACCTGATACAAATGGACACTAATGTACAGCAAAGACATTTTTAATGACTAACAGATAAAGGGCTCGAACCCAGGACCTTCGATTTTGTAGTCAACGTGCTAACTACTTCAGCTAATGCCACCCTCAAAAGAAAAATATATAAAGACTTTAACCTTAAAAAATAGTTTTATTGAACTTAAAATATATAGTTTTTGAAAATTAAAAAAAAAATTAAAATAATGTCGAAGTTATTATTAATATTATTTAAAAGTTCTCACGCGTGACAGGACGTGAGCATGAGTGGTACAATTGTTCTCTCTTCGTGAAATTAAGTGGTACAAACTTTAAGGTTGGGAGGCTTCCCAAGTTCGATTTAAAAAATCAGTCAATCGGTCCAGCCGTTTGGCTAAAAGTAATTATAGTCAGAAAATGGTTTATATTTCCAATAGTACACTTGCGCGCTTCCTAAATAAAATAAGGGCTTGGGTGTAAGGGCTGATTACTACTTTGCACGTTTTCTACAATTCCTGATAATCTTAGTAACTCCAGTTTATCTTTTTCCATGTTATTTCGAACTACAGTCGACTCCGCTTTACTGGAAATAACCAAAACAAAATTTTTTTTTAATTATCCGATTTTTTCTCTAAAACTTAGTTTGGATTACTGAAATTTATTACTTAAAATCAGTAAAACAATATTTTTTATATCAAAGTATCCACATACTTAATACACACAATACACATGCATGAATGCAGATTTTGTTGTTGAAATTTTTTACGAATTCCTCGAAAATGTCTAGCCACTTGCATTGACAATATAGTAGAGAAATACAATAAAGTACGTAAGAGCGAAAAGGACAAATACATTTTGCCATTTAATTTTTTAATGGACAAAACATGCATAATTTTTTCAGCTTTAGGTTATGCAATCGATTTCTAATAAATAAATTTGTCATTCATGTTTATTTTTTCACTAAAGCGAAGTAAGTTTCATACAAAACGTAGTTGTGGGCTAATATGGTAATACGATATTTTCAGTAAAGTAATGTTTCGCTAAAGCGAAGTGAATAAGACTAGCTGCGTTTAAAATCAGTGCAGGGATTTGTATCGCTTTTAATCCGATTTTTTCAGTGAAGCGTGTTGCGCTAAAGCGGATTCGACGGTATTTAAATAGTAAGACTAAGTTGCAAAAAATCTTTTTTTAGATCAAAAACATCAACTTGACATACATAGATTTGAATTTTGAATTTTTTCATTTCATTCCAAACTTTAGCCCAATAGTACGCCTTGTAAATGCTGTAACAAATTTTGTAATAATCAGACGGTCTATATAGAAACTGCAGATGTATTAAATTTTTTCCCCAATACCAAACTCAATGCCTAACGTTGCTAGAATTCATAAAATGGACCGGGTTTGCAATAAAAAACACATTATTCATTTTAAAGAAAATTTATTAAAATAAATAAATTTTTAATAACAAGATTATTAAAATAAATAAATTTTCCTTAAATTTGAATAATAAGTAAGAAGATTTAAGACGTTTTTGTTTGAAAATACTGTTGATTACTAGTGTTTGAATTCTCTAAGTTATTTTCTTCAAAAAAGTTGTTGTCTCTGACAATGAACAATAAAAATATTATTGCCATGTTTTTAAAACATAAAAATTAAATCAAAGTATTATACAACAGTTTGAAAAATATATGTAAAATTATGTGTTAATGATTAAACAGAATAAATTCGTAACTTCAAGGAAAAACGCTGTCAAATTAATGAAGCCCATAATTAAATCAACGGCAGGCAGTAACTTCAAATGCTCTCTAATTTTTGTTTTATTTTCTTTTGTGCTTATATTTCTTTGAAGTTTTGAATACAAAATATATGAAATTTATTGAAATATGGTAGCATTTCTGAGAGAATATTTATTTATATATGAGAGGATAAGAAAAAACGCAGTCAAAATAAAATAGATTCTATCTATCGACTACTTTCTGGTGTTAATTTTTTTTGTAAATTTGTATGGAAAATGTGTTTATGATGCAATTCTGTTTGATCATTTAGATATAATTTTTGTAACAAAATCATAAAGCAAATACACGAACCTTTTAGCATAGACAATAAATAATAATTGTTTTAAAGAATCAAAACTGCGGCTTTTTTTCGTCCATAGACAAGACGATACAAAAAATATAATTTAATAATTGTATTCAAAAACGAGAACTCAAAAGCGTCCTAAATCTTCTTACTTAAAAGAAAATTGTCAAGACAAGGCAAGATAAAAAGGCATAGTGTGAAATGGCTCTAAGATATATTTGGGGGATTTAAAAGATAGTGCTAAGTGTCATAACGTTTCAAATTATTTTAATATAATTGTTTCTGCTTTTGTTTTTTTTTCAAACATTATGACACTGTGATATTTAATACTACCGTTTTCGGGGAAAACCCAATTTATTTTAACTATTAAAATTATTTGCGGTGTATGTACATCAGCTCGTGTTTAAATTAAAATGATTAATGACTAAAACACCTGAGGTTTCTGCTGGCTAAAAACGTAAATATTTTACACATACACACATATGTAAATATTCTATTAAAGCAATAATTTATGGCTTAATACTATCAGCAAAAAGATTTTCTTAAAATAAACCAAATAAAGAAATATAAGAAAATGTTTTCTTTAAGATATTATCAAAAATAAATAAAATAACGTTTTAAATTTTACAACGGTCAGCTTTTTTGAAAAGGGTATAAATAGTTGAAAAATATATTTAATGATAATTTGAAGAAATTGTAAAATACGCAGGCAAATATCTAACAAAACTCGAGTCACATCCTAATCCGCTTGCTCGTAATATTTTGAACTTTACTGGACGCATCCGCTTAAAAAAGAGAGATACACGGGCTCTAATATTCAACACTCTAGATGATGAAGCTGCTTGAAAACACTTTTTTCTTTTTGTTGTTTATCACTACTTATGTATTATTAATAACTATCACTAAGCTTATGTCCGACATTGGTCGGGCCTAATAATTTTTTTATAGATTTAAGATTTGAATACTTATTGTTAGTTCATATTTGAAGATACAATAAATAAAAAACATGCATTAAAAAAAAAAGGATAATCTATCATTTTGATATTTAAACTGAACTCTAAGGCTTTTAAAATAGAAGAGGAATCGACAAAACATAGAAAAAACTTTAATTCCATGGTGCTTTAGAATACTGAACAATTATTATGTGTTATCAAATTTTTTAAATGCTTTTTAAAGCAAAAACCATAATACACAGTTTATGTCATTAATAAAAATATTTTTTTATTAGTTGTTAGTTTAACATTTCGCTGGCATTAAATGATATCAAAGCAAAAAAATTCCTTCTGCTCTAAGTAATTACTAATTTGTTGCTAGACTTTGACTTAGTTTCTACTGACATAAATTTATTTTCGTTAACCTTTGGCTTTTAAATATAAATATTATTTTATTTTAAATTTTTTACTTTCTTGTAAGCCATTTTTCTTTAAGGCTTAAAATTTGCCTTTTGTAATAAAATGCGTAAAATTTAAAAAATTGCATTAATGTTAAGAAGGTAAGAAAAAATTGCTGCTATACTGTTAAATTTTTATTCTATGCTGACAAAATTTTTCTTTATTTGTTCTTCCAAAACATTTTTTATAAACTCTTTAGAAAAATTTGCATAAGTATGCACTTTTTCCGGCGTTATTTTTATAACTATTAACATGCAAATACATAAAGATAATATATTCGTTTGGTGGATTTAAGTTGTATTTTTTAGACGTCTCTTATATACGCGTGCTAATTTTTTTCAGGTCTCCAAAGAGCGCTTTATATAATACATTATTATTAGAAAATTAACTCAAGAAAAAAAAATGCCATGAGACTCCCAAATGAAGTGGCTGAGTTTCTAAGAAATTAATAATATATGTTGATAATTGGTGTATATATGTACATATCTTAGCTTATACTTGATTTACATTAAGCGTTTTTTCATGCAATTTCATGAATTTTGTTGCACGCAACTTTTCCTATTTGCACTATAAAAGAGATTTTTATATAAAAAAAAGGGCGTAGATTGAATCTCTGATGCATTTTTGAAAATTTTTTTGAAAGAAGTTGCTCCTCGAGGCCTCCTATTGACAAATAAAAAATTTTCATGCAACTAATTTCATGAAAAAAATGCTTAATGTAAATTAGGTATTATCTAAAAAAAATTATAGTTAAAAAAATAAGATTTTGTTTGAGAGCTATGCGCCATAAAACAGTTTGTATTGTAAAGAAATTTTTACAAATAGCTTTAATATTCATCTGTTGAAAGTAAAATTATATGTTACTTGTCATTAAATTATCAGTAATTATTTTTTCGATTACACAAGTTTTTACACTATTGCAATAAATTTTTGTAAATAAATAAATTTGTGTGGAAAAAGAGTCAGAGGCTTTCTAATTGTGACCATCGATGTAGAAATATGATTGCTATTATGCAATAATCGTTTCTGTCATGACTTTCACATCCGTGTGAAAGTGAATCTTTTCCTCGTTTTACTTGCGCCTGCACCAAGCAATGTGAAAGTAAATAGAAACGCCTTTTTCCACAATAAAATTAATTTAATTTAAACGAAATCTTTTTTAAAATTAGGCTTGATATCTTATCTACCTAATTCGGAAATTTAAACCAATATATATTTGGTTTTAATACATAGGAAAGGGTATATTGAAAACATTCCCACATTAGCATCCAATTTTGCAAAATATTCGGAAGTATGCGGAAATTTTCATTCTAATTGAAAACGTTCCAAAGTCGTGACAGACACGAATATTGGAATGTTGCCGGCAACATACATATTTCATATGAAACAACTTCCAAATGAAGTAACTTCCAACGAAAAATCTGTTGGGACTTAGTACATCTTCTTCTGTCAGTGGGAACAATTTATTTTTTTGATTGACATTTATTTAATTTTTATTTGGAAGTTATTTCATTTCTTGTGGGAGTTGTTTTATTTATCTTACAATCGCTTTTTTTGCCCGAAGGTGGGCTATACAAGAAGCCTTTGTTAGACGGCGACGTGCCGGGAAACACACCAGTCCGGCCGAAGGGCGGGTATGCAGAAAATTTTCAGTTTGCAGCTTAGTTATTCATAATTCCATGAAATGAGAAATGCCGTTGATGCAAAAGAATATTAGATCGAGATGAAGGCCATGGAGAAAATTGAAAGGCATTGGATAGTTATTGCACTAGTTTTTAGGGTTCCGTACACCAACGGTAAAAAGGAACCCTATTGTTTTCGCTATGCTGTCCGTCTGTCCGTCTGTAGGTCTGTCCGTCACACGGTATTTTCTCAGGAACCGTAAGAGCTACGGACCTGAAATTTGGACAGAGTATGTAGAACCTTGGCCGCTACAACAACAAATATATGAAAATTAAAAATTAAAGGGTGCTCCAAAACGAGCAACGAAAAATGTTAAAATCCAATGTAATATACATACAATTGTATGAACAAAAAAAAAAAAATAGCTAAAAATTAAAAACAAATCGCCAAAACGAAAAACCGCCAAAATTACAAAAAATTTCTAACACTAAAATAAATCGCCAAATTCGAAAAAAAATCGCCAAAATGAAAAAAAACGCCAAAATGAAAAAAAAACGCTAAAAATATAAAAAAAAATCGCCAAAACGCGAAATTTTCGCGAAAACTAAAATAATTTTTTATAAAAAAAAAATCGCAAAAATTAAAAAAATCGCCAAAAATAAAAAAATCGCCAAAATGAAAAAAACTATAAAAACCGAAAAAAGTCGCCAAAACAAGAAAATAAAGTTTCAAAACTAAAAAAGAGCCAAAACTTAAAAAAAATCGCCAAAACCGAAAAAACGCAAAAAACGCCAAAACAAAAAAACCGAAAAGACCCCAAAAATGAAAAAAAAATTCCAAAACTATATATTATACAGGATGAAGTTTGTATTAAATTACATATCTAGTGTTCGTACGGAACCCCTCGTGCGCGAGTCAGAGTCGCACTTTACTGAATTTATTTATTTTTTATTGTGACTAATTTCATTGGAACAATCTCATTTTTGAAAAATATTTAATTTTTTTGGAACTTATTTCATTGGAAGTTATTTCGTTTTTAATGAAATTAGTTGAGTTATTTCCTTTTAATAATTGGAATTTATTTAATTTTTTATTGGGACTTATGTCGTTGGGAGTTATCTCATTTGGAACTTATTTCATAGTACCCTCAACATACACCACAGAATCCATCAAATCCAGAAATAAACACACCAATTGGTGCGGTTTACATGCTACTGGTATTATTGGACCTCATTTATTCAAAACCTAAGCCGCATTTCTTTGCTCTTAGTGAAGATCGTTACCGATTGGTTTTTGTTTGAAAATATGTATGCTATTGATCCAAGCGAGACCTGTCGATTGTCCTCCAAGACCGAGAGATTTGACACCTCTTTTACTTGTGCTAACAACACTCAAAATATTCCATGCTTAAAAATACGAAATATTTTTTCGTAAAATAATTTTTGTGCAATAAACGAAAGTTTTGTACATTTTACGAAAATATTTGTGGCTTATGCAGGAAAACAGATTTTGTAATTTTACGAATTTCGTTAAGTCACAAAAATTATTTCGTACAATTATTTTCGTATATAGTACCATATTTTTCGTTTATTTTATTGAATTTAGTATAAAATAAAACATTTTTATAAAATTGGAAATTTCGTAATATAAACAAATTTTGTTTTGTTAACATTTTGTTTATAGTACAAAATTATTCGTAAATTTAAACAAGTTTTGTGAATTTTAGGGAAAAAAATTTGAAATATAAAATAAAAACTGTTGTTTTGTCTTAAGGCAGAATTAGTTTTTACTTTCTGTTCTGTTACGAATCAGCTGACTCTTTTTTGGTTATAGAAATCTAATACAAGTCGTTAGTTTTTCTGTTTCGTTCTGTTCTGTTTCTTGTAAGTGACAGCATAAAATAAATACAAATATTTTAAAACAAACTGTAACTGTGAATAGAATTGATAGAATTTAAAAAAATTAAGTTTTAAAAGAAAAATATAACATTATGTATTAACAACGGACGATGCAAAACTCATAATTTTAGTGGAAAATTGCGACCCTTCTGGTGAGAAACAGCTGTTAAGTTACTACAGAAAAAGTAAGTACTCAAATTTAGAAGCAGAACGGCACAGCACAGAACAGCAACAGAAAGTAAAGCCTAATGAAGCCTTTAGTTTTTAATATTTTCCCCATTTATTTTCCTGTCATTGTTTATATTCCATACAAAATTATTTAACAAAAAATTTCAATTAAAATAAAAATTTATAATAAAAAAAAAGTTTTCGGCTTATGCTAGCAAGACAACTGGAACGAATGACAAATCTCGTCCACGGCACACCAACGACGAATAAGCAGCGGATCTTATAATTGATAATTGGATAATTGGTTGTTGTTTGTGCAGAGAGATAAAATTTTTTTTTGTCGTTCATAGGCGTAATAAATACTCGTAGAAGTAAATACATATATAGCAGATTTCGTCTTGCACGACGCACTTCGTTCGACGGTGGTGCTGTGTTAATTTTCATATAAAAAAATGCGTTTTATTTTCTATGGCGAAAGTTAGCACAAAATATTCGTTCTTCGTCTCAATTATGTTCCCAGTTTGATTCGTGAGTTTCAGTGCAAAATATGTATGTGTGTATGTACGAGTATGTGTATGTGATGTATGGGGAATACAGATGCTGTAATAATTCCCGTTAAATTACCTTTTTCTTTTCATAATTATTACAACCTCCAATTCCAAGAATTACAGATTATACTTCAAAATTATCTCCTAAGTATTATAAAATATAATTTTTTGCAGATTTTTTTTACCAATTTTAATTTTACACAAAATTTCGTATATTACGCAAAATGTAACTATTTTCATAATTCACGAATTTCATTTGTAGTATAAGCATTATTTTTCGTAAATTTACGAAAAAAAAATTTGTAAAAATACAAAATTTTGTTATATGCAGACAAAAAGTATTTCGTAAAATAAACAAATATAATTTCTACTAATCATGAAGCATTTCGTACCGTAAAAACAACGAATATTTTCGTAAAATGAACCACATTTTTCGTTTATTTTACCTATGAAATATTTTGAGTGAACTTACACCTCAGCAACCAACATTTTTTGTGTAACTCGTGAAATATGGCCAGTAATGCTTGCAAAAATGGCCCACAATTGTAGATCTTAAATAAGCATCATCAAGAACAGCCACTTTAGCAATATGCTCGAAATCATTTACTAGTATTATTTCCATTTATTGAGCTTTTAAATAAAATAATTTTTAAGGATTAAAATCTTTTGTGTGTTAGTCTACAGTTATATTGTTTCGGTACACACGCGAAAAAAATTTTATCTTGTAAAGTAACATTTAAAGTTTTAATTATGAAAATTCAGTTATTTTTTTATCTCCCAATTTTTATTCCATTTAAGTTGAACTGTTTTTATTTTTATTGTATTGGTGGCACTCAAAGAGAAGAACAACAATTGCAGTAAAAAAATAGCAACTATAACCATAATAATTATAATTACTTTGGTCTTAATTTTATTACATAGAATTTAATTTTCCCCCTTTATTTTCAACTCAACTATTAAATAACACTAAGCAACAAGAAATAACTTAATACGAAATGAAATTCTGACTTCATCATATTAGGTTATAAAATTTAAAATTATGCCGCAGTTTGCAGAAAAATAATTTTTTATGCTTTTAACACATTTTACAAAAATTTTCTACAAATATGTTGAAAGTGAAGCCTTTTTATTAATATTTTGCTAGAGTCTATTATATGATAACAGAGTTATATTACAAGGAAGATGAAAATGTACTTCTCTTAGTCTTGCCTTTTATGTTTGTTTTAAATGCGAACGGGAAGTTCTTCATTCATACACTAAAAATAAATTAGAAATATATATTAAAATGCTAAAAACTACTTATAAAATATATTTATAAGAATCGGTTACACTAATGCTCTTATGTATATTTCTCTCCGGGTTGGAATTATGTTTTTTGTTGCCTATGTTTTTTGTTGCCTAGTGCGATTTTGTACTTTTTTCCGAAATGTATCTCTCCCCTCCAGTGAGCATTACAAATTCATTGGATTTTATGAGCTTAAAAAAACAAGGAACCTCACAGCCATATAAACGCACTTATCTATAGTGAAATATTAAATATAAAAGCAACTTACAATCAACAAATGCATGTGCAAAAAAAACTTTTTTCACGCTACAGTAAAAAGTTTTATGAAGAGAAAATATGTGAAATGAAAAAGTATTTGACCTAAAAAATAAAAACAAGTGAGGATTTATTAACATTCTGAACTTCTAAAAAAAAGACACAATAAAGACAAAACAGTAAACAAAGTTTAAAAAATATTTTTAGTGCTTTATTTTGCATTAGTCTGATAGATTTTTATTTTCCTGTTTGATTAGACTATCAGGCATATTGTTTTATAAGTGCACGGGAAAAATTTAAAAAAAAATTCTTATCATGAAATCGTTTAAATCAATAATAAGAGATGATGATGAAATCAATCAACAGAGTGGCAAAAATTAATGTAAGGTATATTATTTAATTAATTTTTTTTAGCAATTAAATCAATTCTCATTCTAAACCAACTCTTATTCACGATTTTTCCCTCCTGGTATTTAACGAATAATGTTTGTTCATACACAGAAAAACTTCATTATAAAATCTGGGAATGCAAATGTTTCAAATGTTAAATCAACATGATTTTTAGATAATTTCAAAGAAAAATTTTACTTTTGAAATAAATTTGTTTCATATGTTTTTTATTATATATCACATAAGATATTTATGGTAAGTTTATTAAATTTTTTTAAATGCAAATAAAACCAATTTATTTCTTATTTTTTCTCAACGTTTCGTCAGTTTTTTCATACGTCTTCAGGAGAATTTTATTTTAAATCCTGGCAACAAATTACAAGTATTTTTTTATATTGTAATAATAATACTTTGTAATAATAATAATATTAATTTTTATGTTCTACTTACGATTTTCAGTTTGCATTATTAAATAAATTATAAAAACTAGACAGCATAAATAACATAAGCCCATAAGCCCATGGTTTTCCGCTTAAGAAACTAATAAGCAATTAGGATAAATATTAGGTACTAAGCTTCAGAAAAAATATTAAAAACTTCCATCACGTAACAATTTTTTATGAGCCTACCTAATATTTTTATGAGGTACATCCTTACAATTCCTCACAGCTCGAAGGGTGTATGTGCGAAATTGGCCCACTACAGACCATCGGCTTAATTACAAAATTTGCTTTATATAATCTCAATACGGTAAGCTAAAAAAAATAAATGGTTTCTTAGTTATTCGTAAAAGAAAATTGAACAATTAATTTTTTTTTATAAAAATTAAAAAATTTTTTTTTTCTTCTAAAAGATAAAAAAATTCAAAACTGCAAAATATTGAAATTTTGACCAAGTGTATTGGGAATAAAATAATCTAAATAATAAAAAAATCGGCAGAAAACTGCAGACTTATGCCCTAATTCAGTAAAAAGATTTTGGATGTTTTTGTTTGAAAATACTTTTGAGTTCTTGTGTTTGAATTCTCTAAATTATTTTCTTCAATAATGGTTGATGTCTTTGATAATGAAAAATTAAAATATTATTGCCATGTTTCTAAAACCTAATTTAAATTGAAGTGTTTTACAATAGTTTGAAAAATATATGAAAAATATGTGTTGGATATAATGTTTGGAACAAAATCATAAAGCAAATACACGAACCTTCTAGCACAGACAACAAATAGATAATAACTATTTTAAAGACAAGACGATACAATCGTCGAACATAATAAAGGCAGTAATTAGTAATTTTGTGAAAACAAACTGATTAAGATAAGATAAGTTTGTTCAGAGCGGGAAAAAAGGAAAAACTTATCGTATTGCATAAAAAACTGTTTTGTGAGTTTAGGTGTTTTCACTAAATTATTGGTGGAGTAGTAGTAATAGTACACTTCCTTAAACTTACTACAATATTAGTGGTTCAAAAATTGCAGGGTGATTTTTGCCATCATAATCGACCATCTATGAAAGGAAATGCCATGATTATATCCATAGCACAAGATAGACATTAGCTCTGTTTTTGATCATGCAGTATACTTTTCAGTGCAAATCGTTAGAAAATTTTTCATTACAACAGCTTTGCAGTGGTTTATTGATAAAGTTTAGCTTAAAATTTGTACTTTTCCACTCGAAAACTATATACTGTTAATCATTCACATTAATATGGAACTTAATGACCATGTAGATAAAAGACTTCAATAGTAAGAATAAAAAACGATAATATTTTATAGTCGTTGTTATTGCTGGTGTGTATATTAATTTTAATGCCAATGTTGAATTTATGTAAATGAAGTTTATGTTTTTTTTGCATAAGAAACCCTGCATGTGCCTGCCATGCAATGCAACACATATCAATAACGCAAAACAGTGGTCAGAGGAGAGTAAAGCTTTCACAAAGAGAAAAAAAAAACTAATTATAGCAATGAGTAAAGCTGCATATATTGCATGAACATAAGCATGTTTTGGATTGGAAATAAATGAATAAATTCAAATAGATTTTGAAAATTGAGAATTTAAAGGAAAAAAAAAGATTGCAACAATTAACTCTTAATAAAAATTAATTAATTAATTATTTATAAAACTTTAAAAATGCTTTATAAAGGCTTTTTAAGATAAATTTTTTATGAAAATTTGTTTTAAAAAACCTTTATAAAGACTTTTTAAGTTATAAAAATAAGGCTGTTAAAGTTTACTTAAATTATTTGAAAACATCGAACAAAAAACATAAAAACTTAATATGCCCTTTATTGCTTTTTTAACCGCATCACCAACGTCAACAGTTTGTAAAAGAAATTTTTCTACTTGCGCTTTTATTAAAAACAAAAGAAGTATGGTCTGCAAGCTGAATAGATGTATTATAGGTTTCTTTTAATTGACTATTTTAAAAGGAATAAATGAGACATTTAAAATCTATTGCTCATACACATCGCTTCTTTATTTAAAAATCGCTATATATATCAAAAAAATCCAATTTTTGAGTTACTCATAAGGAAAAAGATTTTGTATCATATATAGTCTTGTGTAAAAATTTCTTAAAAAGTCTTGTACATGCATGCACCTCTTGAGAAAAAAAAATTTTGAAATTGTAAGGTGAAAACTTTAAACATATTTTCTGCAAACTTAGCTCGATCGATATGCAGAAAAACGTAAATTTTTTAACGAATTAATTTTTGTTTTTAATAATATTGTTTTTCTTGTGTATGGAATTGTTTTTGTTTTGTTTGTTAATGAAAAAATTAAAACTAATGCCCTAATTCTGTTCAACGATTGAACCGTCTTGTCTATAGACGAAAATAAGCCGCAGTTGAGATTCTTTTAAACAATTACAGCCGTATTCATAAAAATTTTAAACAGCGTTTCAAATGTTGTTTAAGCAAAATTCGCTAAAATTGTATTCATAATAGAATTTTAGCTTAAAAACGGTTTTAATAACGTAACGTAAATCAGCAAATTTTAAAATTGACTGCCCCCATGTTTAAACTAATTTTAAGATGACGTTGTTTTAATTTTGCTTCGTTTTTGTTTGCATTTTGAACTTTACCTGTATGTACATATGTGTGTATGTATGTATGTACTTATGTATCTATGTATGTATGCATATCCCAGTGTTATTTAGAAGAAAACAATGTAATTTTTTTATAGAAACTATTGCCGAAATATCAAATATACTCCAAAAAAATATTTAAAAGAAAAGCAGCGGTCCAGTTTCCATTCCCAGTCATTGTTTTCTCATTTTATGTGTTAACAAAAATAATATAATTGTAGAAAATTAACTAGTGATGTATAAACACTCAAAACAAACAAATGAAGCTCGTTATTCTAGTGCTTGTTTATCTGCAATAAAATAAATCATATAAAAAGCACTTTTAACAAAGACTTGTTGTGAACTTTTTTTATTTTTTTATTAAATACAAGTTGGAACACATCTTTTATTTTATAGAAACAATATTTCTCTGAAAAGCGACAAATAAACAAATACGGACACGAGTACTTTGTGAGTTAATAATCGTTGTTTTGCAGAACTAATATGCAAGTGACAAATAAAGAATACAGTGTTGTCACGATATTTTAAAAAAATCAAATTCATTGATTTTTAGTTAAAATACTGATTATGAATACCAATATTTAAAAAACGTTATTTAGCTTTAAAACGTTTTTTAAGTAATATGAATTTTAAACCTCAATCAACTTTTTTTTATGAATACGGCTGCTATTATTTATTTACTGTCTATGTTAGAAGGTTCATGTATTTGCTTTATGATTTTGTTCCAAACATTATTTACAACACATATGTTTTCATATATTTTTCAAACTATTGTTTAATACTTAATTTTATTTTTTTGTTTTAAAAACATGGTAATCAAATTTTTATTTTTCATTATCAAAGACAACAACCACTTTTGTAGAAAATAATTTAGAGAATTCAAACACAAGATCGCAGAAGTATTTTCAAAGAAAAACGTCCTAAATCTTCTTACTGAATAATTTTTTACTACATTTTATTTAATTATTCGAGTAGAATTTTTTATTTTTTGTTTGTCCGAATACTTAAAACAAATTTCAAAATAGTTCGTCTATTCGAAGAAAACGTTTTATTAAACGTTTACTTAATATTTATGAAGTTTTATAATATAGCTTATACGCCTTATAGCATAGACAGACGACAGCGTTAATTTGCATTAACTGTCTTAATGCAAATTAACTCGTGAATTATCCTCATTTGTAAATGCACTAAATGACAGTGAATTAATACTGAATTCAGCTATATGATAACACAGTCCTCATATGGTAACACCGTCACAATCAATCAAATGTTGACAAATTGTTTTGGTTTTCAAAATTAAAGTGCGATTCGGTCAGCAAATATAAGTTATTTTAATTGTTTTTAGAAAAAGAGCAAAGAAATATTAAAATCGAGAAACATTTTTTCCATTTTAAAATTTTCGAAGTGTGTGGCACGAGAGGTATGTACAGATTTTGTTTACTTAATGCAAATACTGTCGTCTGTCAGGGTAAATTTTTAATTCACATTAGTGATATTTTAATGCAAATTAACGCTGTCGTCTGTCTACGCTATTATACAATAAACCATAGTTATAATGCAGTACAAGGGAGAAGATAAGTTTCTTTAAATCTCAATCCCCTTATTTGTTCTGCTAAACAAATAACAAAACATTTCTATTTAGACAAATAAAATATTTTAATTCTTTAACTTATTTTTTATGCTTTAGTTTTCTTTTGCACATGCATATATTCCACATTATATGAGTAAGACCAACTCTCCAGTACATTTTAGTTAGTTAAGAATTCTATTGCCTGGGTGACAATTGTTGTGTATATTACGGTTATTTCAATCGCAATTAAACTACAATTGCAAGTGCGAAAAGCAGCTGATGTCAAAATTAAACAACTTTATACACAGAAAAAAAATCATTTATGGATAAGTCTAACTAATTTTTACTATTCACATTTCACCAAACAATAATATTGGCTAAACTAACTAATGTAGAGCAGTTAAAACTGAAACACAAAATTTTTTCATATGATAATTTCTATAGTACCTTTACTGTGAATAAAACAAATTTATATGTAATGTATAGGGCTAATTAAAATATGCAAAAGAAAACATTCAAAATATGCGCCAGAAATAGCACGAAAAAATTTCAAAATATGCATGGTTATACGCACAAATATGCAAAATATGCAAAAATAAAATCAACAATTTTATTACTTCAAAGTATTTTTATTCTAAGGGATCTTTATTATAATGAACAATCGTGTGTTTTTTTAAATTTTTAAATTTTCTATTGTCATATAAAACAGATGAATACATGGAAAATATGCGTTCAACATCAGTAGATGTAACAGAAGCGTATGTAGTTAAATGCGAGAATTTCAGATGGGGACAAATTTTCAATATATTCATCGGTTTCGGTTTTATTGAAATATATATAATTTTTAATTTTGATTACGGTCTTCAGACCTGTGTTTCTGTTCAAAACTTTGTTAAATTTATCAATGAATACCTTTTGGTTTGTATTTTCAATACTTTCTTTCACACGTTATATAACAGCTAAACTTTCACTAATAGGAAGTCCTTTAGTTTCTAGTCGGGTGATGCTTCTGCAGATGCATTCAAAATTATGTTTTATGTAAACTAGGTCAAATTTCATTGACGCTTTTTTAAACAACAAATTTGCATTGCGTATAGGCTCTGCCTCATCGTCATCAAGTTCATCTAAAACGTTAAAAATTTCTTTGAAATTTTCAGAATAATATGTCTGAGCAATAATGCTCGCCATGAGATTCGCCGTCCGCAACCATTTACAATAGAAAGAAGAGAGACAGAACAAAATTGGTAAATATTCTATCTCTGTTGCGCTACCGCAAAATACTTTGTTATGCCTGAACATGGACATCGCCCGTGTTCACCAAAACAAAGAAGTTGATGAATTTTTCGCAATTGCTCTGCCGGCGTCATTTTCATGCCATGTCCAAGTTGATGGTTCGTGGAGATATAGGGTAACGAAAGGTATTTTTGAATCGAATATCTGCAAGCAAACAATCATAAGCCTCTGGGCCGTTGTAGTTTCGATTCGACTTTGTGGTAGAAGTTATAGAAAAGTAAAGAAAAAATATGATAACATGCAGACATGTATGTGCAAGAAGAGGAAAGATTAAAAATTAAATTTTTTAAAAAAAAAAATTAAAATTATTAAATAAAAAATTAAATTAATTTTAAAAAATTAAAATATGCAAAAAAAATGATTTTTCTGGCAAAAAACCAGAAAAATCAGCCCTAGAAAATTAGCCCTTCCTAAAAAAATCAACCATTTAAAGTGCGGCATACTTTTAGGCTCTCATTCCATTAACAGTCCACTTGAAAATTTCCTTCCAATTTCCAAACAAAAACCACAAAAACTTGTTGAATCCCATTAAAATTAAAAAAAAACACAAAAAGCGTAATTTTTAGATCTAAAAAGCGTAAAAAGCATTAACGTAAAAAATGAGTGAAGGTCCAAACGAGTGATATTTAATAATATTTAATATTTTCGAAGCTATTCTCTGTTTAATGAAATTCATCATACGAATAAGTTATTCTTTACACTGAAAAGATTAACCCCCTTATGCAAAAAAATATTTTACTTTAGCTTTACAGTTCATAGTAGTTGATAAGCACTTTAAGGCTAACATAGCTTTATTAAAAAATCATATGCAAAAGACAACTTTAAATATTTTGTGATTTAATAATAAATACTGGTAACACCACCGTGTTCAACAACCACTTCACAGCTTATGATGTACAAAATTTAATACAATTTCATTCGGGTATTCAAATATTTTTTTTATTTTATTAAATAAATTTTTATTATCTTGAAGTAAAGCAACCTAATTTAAAAAATTAGAGCTTCTGACTTAATAGGAAAACAGATAAACACAACCATGAAGTAAAAGTAAAAAAATTTGAAAAATTATCACAATTTGTTTTATTCGAATGAAACGAGTATTGGAATATCCAGCTTTTTTCGATTTGTTTTGATTGTATGTACATCACTAAAACATTTTTGTATAATTGTATTTATTTTAATATTTTTTTATGGATTTTGCTATGTATTTTGAAGCAGTTGGATAATTTGGTTCTGTTTCCCATTACATGACAGAAATAATAAATTTAAGATAAGAGCAGGCACTTCTAGCTTCATTTTCAGATGTAACATGAATCAGTATGTGCTATATTAGTAAAAATATTTGAGGTACAAAATACACATTTTGGAAATATCAACTTAAGGTAGTCTTAACAAACGTGGGTGCCTATTTTAGAACTTTTATACAATAATTTTTTTAGAATACAACTTTACTTAACATTGCTTGGCAAAGCTTTATTAAGTTTTTTTGCATAAGACCCTAATACACCAAGTTTTTATTAAAGTAATTTTAAGAAATACAAAAATTTATTCAAGTGTTTTTCTTAGTTTGGCACTAACGCTCAAAATTTGGCATTTTGAGTCTTCAAAAAGCAATAAAAATAGTGCCAAAAGCACCAAGTTGGCAGCGTTGTGTTGAATTAAAAGATTCTTCACCTAAGTGGCAACCTACTTGCCGTTAAAGGATCTGTTAGCTTTTAATTGTACACTGTGAAAAGGACCGTAAATGTTACAAATACAATTACAAATTATGTAGTAATCTATTTTGACGAGCATATTAATAAAGAGCGTTGTCGTGAGGCATAGCATACTACTCACTAGGCTGCCTAAAACACCTTTACCATTTGAACTTAGTGATATGTCTAGGCATTTTTTTTTCATCTAAATCACAAGAAGAATTTGCGCCAAAAATAAAATAACAAATTCCTATTGGTTATATTAACCAAATAAAATTTGAACCAAAACTTACATAAACCTTGACAATTGAAGTTTTTTAGCTTAATATTCAATATTTCTTTCCGTGTATAAAGCCTCTCCTTTAGAATATAAGCACATGTACATGTTACAATATATAATATATAGCGGCCATAAGTGAACTTGTTTATACATATACATACGTATGTATGTGTATGTATGTATGCATGTATGCTAGTCCGCATGTTCTTACTAATGGTTGAAAAAGCAACTTAAATTGCACACATAAATAATATTTATTTTATGGAACGCGGTATGGCAATAACAATATGCCGTTTTGGATTAAAAAGACTTTTGTGGCTGATACTTTCTGCTCTAAACGTTTATTCTCTACAACATGTTGGAAAATGTTATTTTATTTATTTTTCTCTATTATTTGTTTCATATCACTTTCTGTAATAACACTTAGACATTAATTTTTGTAAAGTGTGAAGCCATAAAGGTACAAAGTTACTTTGAAGACTAAAGTGATTTTATGAAAAAATTTCTTGGTGTTTTATTATTATTATGTTCTTTAAATTGTTTCCCATATTGAATTTAAAAAAAAGTATGCTTTTGAGCAATACCTTATTGACGCTGCTGGTTGATTGGTTGGTTTACGTGGCTGTCTTCTACACTTAACCATTTAAATAGAATCTAGATGATTCCTTTTTGAAAGACCACTACAATCGTTGGTGTCAAACTATCTAGAACCATATATCTGATAAAGTCACTCAACCCATTCTCTCCCAATATATATTTCAGTAAATAAAAAGTGAAGGCTTTTTCATCTGCAAGCAATCAAATAGATTGCCTTAAATTTGCATGACTAATCTCAAGCTTATTCCCGAGCTGCGAAAAATTTTAATGGAATAATGCTGAATTACGTTGCTATCAAATTCTAAAAATGTTTTTATTTTATTTCATAGTTTGCAGAGTGTTATTTGTTTTGAGTTTAAACATTTCTGGCAAAAGAAATAGCGCGTAAGTCAAGAGTTAACTGTGCATGTTTTCAAAGAACATACTTGTAAAGGAAAATGAAAAAAAAATTATTTGTAAAATCTGTTACAAAATTTTAATGAAAATAGGAAGGTATCATTTGTTATACTTAAAATTTATATGTATATTAGTGTTGTTAATTATTCGTCTTTTATATTTGTTCGAATAAAATTTCGTGATTTTTTTCTTGTTCGAACAGACGAATAATTTTGAACTTTTGTTTGAATATTCGAACGAACAAAGAATAAAAAAATATATTCGAATAATCTTTAAAAAGTTTGCAAAAAACGACACGAATGTGTATTAGTTTAATTTTTTTTATTAACAAACGAAAAATTATTCATCATACAAGAAAAACATATGATTTCAATAACACATTTAGAAATATTAATAACAAAACTTAAAAATTTTAAGAACCTTTGCCGCAGTTGACGCTGTAGTATAATTTAAGAACTCTGTGTTCCACTAATACTATTGAAGTAGCAGAATCGCAAAAAAGAAGGGAGTGAATTAATATATAGAAAATTTAAGATAACTTCCAATCGACTAGACCATAAATTAGAAGATGCCATCATGTCACCTTTCAAACGAAAACAAAGAATGTTAAAATCGGTCAAGCCGTTCGGGAGCGACGGCGTCAAAGACACGCAGATCTAACAGAATATATATAAAAACGAAGTGATACTTTCTAAGCGGCTGGACCGATTTTCTTCAAACATAGCTAAGAACACTTTCGATCAAGTCACGTGGACTCGTAAAAACAAACAGATACACAGACACACACTACAAACTAATAAATTTTTTTTCTCTTTTTGTGACGTATTTTAAAAAGTTGGTATTTAATGCTTTTTTTATGTCGTTCAATAATTCGATTTTTAAGGCTTTTTATTAGAGAAAATCAGTTTTTTTTTCTAATTTCTTTATCAGAAACTATAAGACACCTTCTAATTCCATGAAAGAAGCATTATCTTTTCCCAGAAAGAAAAAAGATGAGTTTAGCGAAGATATGTATGTTTATATGTGTACATTAGTGTCCTGCACAAGAGTATTTATAAGACCTTTCAAGACATAAGAGATTTTTTCCAATGCTTTACTACAGCGAAATATTCTAAAAGAATCGCTAAACAACACTGTTGGCAAGACAAACCACCGAAAAAAATTACTTTGCCAACAGTGTTGCTTAGCGATTCTTTTAGAATATTTCGCTGTAGTAAAGCATTTGAAAAAATCTCTTATGTCTTGAAAGGTCTTATAAATAGTCTTGTGCAAGACACTAGTGTACATACAAACAAGATTACACAAGTATTTATAATTTGGAGTAATTTGATTACTTAATATCATATTGTTAACAAATTAAAAATTAATGAAATGTAAAATACTTTTTATATAAAGTAGTTAAGGAAATTGTTCGAATATTCGAATATTCGACAAAAATGATTCGAATAATTTTTTTTTCTAAATTGAATATTTTTGTTCGTTCGAACAAAAATGATAAAAAGTTGTTCAAATATTCGAAAAATTTTTATGCACAGAAATGTGTAAACATAAAAAAACAAATGAATTTTTTAAATACCAAATCTTCAAAGTTAAACAAAAAATATATACGCATCGCTCCCAGGATGCATGCATCAAATAATAATGAGAATGTTCAAAAGTCTCACAAACTGTGCAATTGTGCATTTTTGCACTCTCGCAAATAAAATGTAAAAAATTTTATAGAAATTTATTTACACAAACCTGTTTAGTTTTCCCAATAATTTTTAGTCGTAAACTTAAGCTGTGCAATTGTGCATTTTGTAAAAAAAACAATTTCTTGCTTTTTTGGCTTTCTTAGGAATTTTTAGACACACACATAAAATTTTTTATTTTTATTGAAATAAATAAATATGTTTTTAAATAAAAAATTTATTGAAATTTCCTTATTTTATTTTTTTTAATGAAATTTTTGATGTTTGTTTTAAATTTACATAAACTGTTTGCGCAAAAGGTAAAAAAGGGGCTTCAAGAAACTAGTCTTGCAAGTTTGCTCAATTGCAAAACTGGCAATTTTAAGAGTTCTCGTGAAAACCCTTAATGTTCTATTATGAATTATTTAGTTTATGGTTTTTCGAAATAATTTTTACTACAATCAATACAACAAGAATGAAAGTTAATGATAGTTATTTGGATTCTAATATAATATACAATAATAATTATTAAATTAAACTATTTTCTTGAGCTTATGGTCAGTTTATATTTTGAGTTTATTATTTCAATATTTCGTTAACCTTCGGTTAACTTCTTCAGACTATATATTTTTTGAAAGAAAATAGTTTTATTTAATATGTAAAAAAATTTAGAAAAATTAGATAAAAATATTTAATATTAATTATTGATAAATAATACTCGCATTGCAATATATGGGCACCATTAGACAGAGCAGTTTCAGTTTTTTTAATAAAGTATCATACACGTTATCCTCTGCCGCCATTAGACCATCAATTGTATTAATAATGGTAAAATCATTTAAGAAGTTCTAGTCATTAATAATAAATTCATAAAAACGCAAATAAATAATTTTTTTTTTTTAGTTTTATTGATGGTGAAAATTCAAATCTCCAGACAACAATACTCATATGCAACATAAAGCAACTTCTTCGTATTTTTTTACTTTAAATTTAAACAATTAAATGACCCGTCTGCGATCAACATTGAATCGTTAAATATCCTAAATGGTGATTCGGAAGGAAAAATTATAAGAGAAATGATATTAATTTACAAAATTACATCTGTTGGCCGCCATAATGAGTTTTGGCAACTGTCATATCCTTAGTGACAGGATTAGGGCAAATCAATTGATGTAATAATAACCTATATCGGTCCACGCGATCGGTTTATATATAGTGAAGCAAAAGAACACACATATATACATACATGCATACATTGGCACACAATACCTTTCTTTGCATCGCGCAATCGGACAAAAGGATACCAACATCTTTGTAAATTAAATAAATTAAATGTCAATTTATAATAATATATAAATGTGTAACCGCTTGTCTGGCAGTTAGATTGTAGGTTTTATATACAATGTAAAAATGTAAAAACTATTGCTCTTGAAGATACCCAGCAAATCATAAGTTACAGTATTGATGAACTCAGCTCTAAGTAGTTATAGTTACCTCTAGTGAAACATCAATGAGTTTAACACATGGTTCTAATAGGATGGAAGGGATTCAAATTACTGAATAGTATGTTCTTAATATGTTGTCTAGAACAATTTTTGATATACATAAACAACAGTCTTAGAGCCAATTTCAACAACTTATTTAAATATCAATTCATATTTAAAAGTAAATATTCCATACAAAAATTAATGAAAATCGACATTTAAATATGAATTGATATTTAAACAGAGTTGGTGAAATTGGCCCTTAGAATATTAATTTGAAATGAAAGTTTTACCTTTGGAACTAGTTCTGATTTTTTTTTGCTGGGATATAAATACCTGCATATATTATATTTACTTTCGTGTAGTATTTGACTGCTGGCTTTTGATTGTGATTATAGATTTACGTGAGCCTGCCACTAACACAGTTCGCTAAATATTGTATACAGCTGAATGGTTTCTAGCAAACAGTAAGTGTTTTTATTTTAGTTCTATTAGTGAGAGCTGCAGCTGGAAAATTTGTTATACTGGCAACATCTATAGTAAACACATATACAAACACACATTCATACATACATACGTATGTAATGCCTCTTGAACAGCATTACATATCAGCTACGAAAATATTACCAAATGCTATAAATCAATGACTCGAAAAACAAACCAGAAAAAAGGGAAGAGCAAATGCCATTTATCTTTCTTAATACAATAAAAAAGCTTTAAAAAAATAAGAAATGAAAATAGAATTATTAAATGCTTAAGGAAAAATGATTTAAAAAAATATCAGATTGCGGTTTTTAATTTTTAATATTTAGTGCCAACACCAGAAATTCAAAAGAGTGAATACTTTTAAGCAACACTGAATTTAAACTATATAAAAAAATTTAAAAGAAAAACATTCTTATTAGGAAATCATTGGCTTGAATATCCTACAGTATTCTTACACAGAAAAAAAAATAGACAAGAAGTATGTTTAACAAAACCATGTTATTGAAAAGAAATTATAATTTCAATAATATTTTTTATTAACTTAATACAATATTTATCGATACCGCGCATTTTAAAATATCATTTAATTTGTTTGTGTTGGTGTTTATCTTGATTGTTGTGCTATTTCTGTTGTTCATTTTGATTGCTCGTATTGTATACAAGCGAAATTTGACAAGAAGCCGAAAAACCTTTGTTATTTACTATGGTACAATTATACTAGGTAAATGCACGACTACAACAAAATTACAACACCAAAATACATATTCATTTTGTTGGTATAAACAAACGAATAATTGTCAGAAATAGATGCCTTTTGTTTTTAAAAATAACAATTACAGGGTAACTAAAGTACAATTGCAGACGAGGTATTTCTGCATGATTATAATTAGTTATTCAGTGTTGCCAATCTTTGTGTAGTTAGACAGTGTGTAATTTCTACTCACATGTGTAGGCCATTTAATTAAATTCTTGTATAATCTGTGTGTAATTCTACTTTGGGTTCTATTTTTATTTATTTTTGTTTTAATTTTAACCTACACAAAAGATGTGTAGTGTAATTTTCTTTGATGTGTAATTGGAGATACAGCGATGTGTAAATTCATTGGCAACACTGTAATCATTTTATTCACACACATCCACTAACATTTTCGCAGCTTGTAAACAAAGTTTGACAACTATTTGCATTGTATACATTAACAGGTTGGGCTTGTGCATGTACCTATTATAATTGTATCATGTTATTTACTTTTATTTTTAAGCTAATGTTTTTTCAAACAATGTTCTCTTTCACAAAAATGTGTTGTTTTTTTTCATAATAAGAGAGTATTTCATTAAAAACTCTTTTAATGCTCTGTCCTTACTTACAGCTAACTGTCAGATCCCTTGTTAAAAATCATAGACACTTTTCTCAGTACTTTTCTTATCTCATTGCTGTCTGTCGCTATAGAAAATATTTAAAAAAATCTAAAATAAATTCCATATTTTACTATTTAAAACTATTGCACGTTATAAAAATGAAGTAATTTTTATATGATTGCTGTGTACAAAATAATCAAAGAAAAAACTAAAATCTCTGAGACGAAAGCAAACAAAAGAAAAAACTTATTCAGCCATAAAAGTGGCGAAACTTGTGTTGACATGAATTTGGCACGTTCATGCAGGCTTCATTATGGAGTGAGTAATCGTAAGGCAAAGATATGAAAGTAAACAACTTTATTTTCAAAGTGTCTATTTTCCGAAATTTTTCAATTGTTTTTTTTTTTGTTTAAACTCTTTAAGTGACACTTGAACATTTTTCTTAATTTTTTTTAGTTTTAGTTACTATTTTTGTAAAAGTTTTTGATAATCAGCCAACGATTTTGAGAAGTACAAATAGCTAGTGGAAAATTAGAGATTTGTTTGTCCATTAATCCTTTCTATTAAATTTGGGAAAATGAACTTATTAATAGATAAATTAAACGGGGTTTCTTTTTGGTAAATTTTCCAATAACTAAGATTTATTTGCTTGGTACTTTTTTTTGGACATCGTTATATTTTCATTTCACTTTAAATGCCATTTTACGACTGGAGTATTATCCACACAGCTGGAAGATTGCCAAGGTTAAAATGATTCCAAAGCCGGACAAAGATCTAACCAAGGCTGAATCATATAGGCCAATAAGTCTACTATCAACTATGTCAAAGCTTTTTCGAAAAACTGTTTAAAACAAAATTGTCCCCAATTCTAATTAGTAGTGGGTGTATACCGGACCGTCAATTTCGTTTTAGAAGTCAGCACAGCACCATTGAACAAACTCACAGATTGGTTCAAATTATAAGAAGAACTTTTGAAGAAAAAAAGTATTCTATATTTGTGATTTGAACGGGCTAAGGTTCGTATTGCTTTTTAAGCCAAATTACATGTTATAATTATTAATGAACAAATAACACCAAAGTCTGTTGTAAATATTCTGACTAACAACACATAGTTGAACGGAACAGCCAGCCGTTTTAGAAAATCACAAATATAAAAACAAATGGAGTTCGAATAATAATTAAAATTAACTAAATAGAAAAAAAGTATTGTTCTGCGCTGTTTATTGACATTTCGCAGGTATTTGATAAAGTGTGGCATGAAGGCCTAATTTTAAAATTGAAGACTTACTTACCAATAAACATTTTAAATCTTTTGGAAAGTTACATTATTTCCCGTAAGTTCACTGTTGTGGAAGGAGACTTTACGAGTAGGCCTGAAACTATTTCATCCGGTGTGCCACAGGGGAGTATACTGGGACCAGTTTTATTTTTGATTTATACTTGTGATATGCCTGTGAGCAGTAGTATCCATACTTAAACATTTGCCGATTATATAGCCTGCCTTAGTATGCACGAGAACCATGATGAAGCATCCCGCAAACTCCAGGAACACATTAGCCAGATGGAGCTTTGGTTAAACTTATGGAGAATCAAGGTAAATGAACAAAAGTGTGTGCAAGTAACATTTACCTTACGAAGAGATACTTGTTCCCCCATTCGGATTAAAAATCAAGTTGTTTCTCAACATTCACATGTGAAATAGCTATCACAAATGAAACTTAAATTAACTCAGGTACATTGGCTGATTGGTAGAAATTCAACACTTAGCCTAGACTGTAAACTTTTAATATACCAGTCGCTCTTAAAGCCAATATGGTGCTACGGAATTCAACTATGGGGCACTGCTTCAGCTTCAAATGTAGAGAAAATTCAACGAAGGCAAAACAAAATTTTACGTATGATAACATCGGCTCCACGGTACATTAAAAATTCAAATATACATCGTGATTTGAATATGCCACTAGTGACTGAAGAAATTGTAAAATACGCTGGCAAATATCTAACAAAACTCGAGTCACATCCTAATCCGCTTGCTCGTAATATTTTGAACTTTACTGGACACATCCGCTTAAAAAAGAGAGATACACGGGCTCTAATATTCAACACTCCAGATGATGAAGCTGCTTGAAACCCATTTTTTTCTTTTTTTTTTTTTGCTTATCACTAATTATGTATTACTAATAACTATCATCGTTAGATTTAAATTTTAATACTTGTATGGATGGCTCTTTAATGTGAAACTATGTAAATAACACCAAAGCTAATTGTAAATATTCTGACACACACTTGCAGAACGGAACAACATGCTACCACAGCTTTATCATAAGCGTTCTTGTGCGTGGTCTCAGTTGATGCAATTTTCAGCTTTATGTACATTTTTTTTATTCAAATGGAATATGTGAATTGTTTTGATTCATCCTATAACAATTTGCTGAAAGCTTTTTTCTAATGAAGGCTTTATTTTACCATCTCCATTTTACAACAGTCTTGTCATCCTTGTTTGCTTTTTAATAATTTTTTTGTTACAAGGGTCAACAGCGTAAGTAAAAAAGCGATGTTTCGAGAAAAAACACTTTTAACGCATGAATGTTTTTTTATTTTTTAAAATATCAAAATGTTCAAATTAAAATAATTTTGTCGTAATATAAAGAGTGCTTATTGTACGAGTTTAACGTTAGCATCCAATATTTCATAAAAATTAAGTTTTTAGCATAATTGCGTCTCGTGTCATGTATAAAAGGCCTGCTATCGATTTTTTTAGCAGTCAGTTCGAAGTGCACTATTTCACATGCATTTAATTTTTTAACGTCAACAACAAAAGCTTATGCATATAAAATCTGATTGTTTAGATATGATTTTTACAAAAAACAACACAAACTATAGCAAATTTAATACTATCGTGAATTCTTAACATCATATGATGTTAAAAAGCCGTCCTTACTCTTTGATTACCCTAAATTCAGCTATACCGCGATATCATTCACCAGAAAAGAACAGTTTCAACGAAATAAAATGAAACACATGCTTTAATTTATTTTGTAATTTTCAGCGATAAATTTTGTTATCTCCATTTACTAAAAATTAACTCTTTGCAAGCTATCAAATTATGAGCATCAATTTGAAACATACTTTAACCTAAAGTGAGCGATAACTCACCGGCAAGTTTATCCTACCTGGTAAGTTAAATCCAATTTTCAATAATGGAAATAATGGAAAGCTTTTTATACGTCCGATAAAATCCTACTTTTAACTAGCTTTAAGTTGTAATAATGGCCCTTAGTGAAATATAACATAGGTTTAATCAACAAATAACAAAGATTCGTTTCAGCTGGTTGTTTTTATACCAAAACAAGTTAAATTTTTCAGCTATGAAACCGTCTTTTTGATTTTGCTGATTTGTAATTACAATCTTTTTTGAAACATTTCCAACACACCAGTACATGAATAAAGTGTCTATCTTTTCTAAGAGATTCAGAAAACCGATTTCACGTACAGAGTGGCGTTCGCTGAAGTAGTTACCATGTTGACTACAAAACTTAAGGTCCTGGATTTAACCCCGATCTCCGCAAGTTATTAAGTAACAACACCACGCATTTTTGAATTACTGTTCCTTTGTCTCATTTGTTAAAGGAAAGTTTAAGTAGTGAGGGCATAGTCACTGGTCTGTAACAGCAAAGTGCCCTCCTTTGGCGATATTGTGTATCAAAATGATCGGCGAAGTGAAATAACGAATAAAATGTCTACTATATGTATATAGCTTTAAAAAATTTAATATGCCTAATTGCCATCAGAGGCGCTGCAACAAAGACTGCATTATAAACAAGTAAGAGTGCTATATTCGGCTGTGCCGAATCTTATATACCCTTTACCAAAGTGCTTTTATGTAATATAGAGATACATACATAAGCACATACATAAAGTATAAACAAAAAGAAAAAAATTATTTGACCTAGTTACTTTTATGTACAAAAAAAAACTAATTTTCAAACCCTAAAATCATCATTTTAGATTTTTTTTGATTCCTTATACCAATCTAGTAGTTCTTAAAAAAATATAGAAAGTGTGTTAAGTGAAAAAAGAAAATTATAAAAAATGTTTTATTTATTTACTTTAATATCCAGAAAAAAAGTTCAAAGTTTCCAGCTCTTGAGCTGTGGTTTATATTCTTATAGTTTTCTACAAAAAACTTTTATTTCCAAAACGTCAACATACTTTTTGATTTTTCGGATTTCTTACACCAATATCTTTTTTTTAAGAATTTAAGATTTGTTTAATTTATAGAAAAAAAGAAAAATTTGTTTTAGTAAGTTACTTTTGTACAAAAAAAGTTAAAGTTTTCCAATCCTACAATCGTCTTTTTAATTTATTTTAATTGTTTTTTTTATTTGAAATACTAATTTTATTAGTACTGAAGCATAAAATAAGGTTATTTAATAAAAAAAATAAAAATTAATTTTCAGTAGTTAATTTTTTATAAAGGGTGTCCCAACAAGAACCCAAGATTTAAATTTTAAATAAAACACAGATATTTAAAAAAAATCGTGAAACTTTATTATATCGTAAAGTAGACAAAATGAGGTTATGTGTGGAACAACATATCAGGCAGATGGCCGCCGCGGCTTTGCTGGCACACACGCGATCTTTTGATGAAATTTTCAATGGCCGTTTTGCATAAATGCTGCGGTATTTCATTAATGCAGCGTCCAATTTCCTCTTTTAAGGCTTGAGTCGTCTTCGGCTTATTCGCGTAAACCATCGACTTTAAAAAACTCCAAAGAAAAAAGTCTAATCGTGTTAAATCGCACGATCTAGGCAGAAAATTCTGGTGTCCAAAACGCGAAATAACACGACAGGGAAATGACTGATGTAGCAATTGTATTGTTTCTCTAGCTGTATGACATGTGGCGCCGTCTTGTTGAAACCACATGCCCTCCACATTCATTTCTTCAATTCTAGGCACGAAAAAACTGGTTATCATTTCACGATACCGAACATCATTGACTGTTTGCGCTTGACCTGCGTTTGAGCGACATCATCACGTACAGCTGCGACATTTTCGGTCGATCGACCTGGTCGAAGGCGCGTTGTTGTCTTTACATCACTAACAGACCCAGTTTCGACAAATTTATCCATTAATCTCTTTACAGTTGACTCTTTTGGAGCATTATTGTGACCCCAAATTGATCGCAAATTTGCGAACTCTAGCCGCAAAACTTTCACCATTTTGGTAAAACAATTTCACAATGAGAATGCGTTGCTCATTCGTCTAGCGCTCCATTTTTACTAACCACGTACCTTCTACTAGCGAACAATAACAATTGTTCAAATGTCAAACAATGACACTTTGAATGGCGCCAAATTTAAATCTTGCGTTCTTGTTGGGACACCCTTTATAACAGAGAGTGCAAGTTTCCCAACCCTGGAATCATCCTTTTTAATTTTTCTGATTTCTTACACCAATCTTTTTCTTTTAAGAATATGAGATATGTTTAATTTATAGAAACAAAGGAAAATTTTGTTTTAGTAAGTTGCTTTTGTATAAAAAAAAAGTTGAAGTTTTCCAACCCTGGAAATGTCTTTTTAAATTTTTTAATTTTTTTTTTATTTGCAAACCCAATTTTATTCGTGGTGAAGTGTAAAATAAGTTCATTTAATAAAAATAAATAAAAAATTAGTTTACGGTAGTTAATTTTAAACTTCACAAAAATTTTAGGTTTTTATAGAAAAAAAAAGGAAAAATTCGTTTTAGTAAATTACTTTTGTATAAGAAAAAAAGTTTAGGTTTTCCAACCCTGGAAACGTCTTTTTAATTTTTTTTTAATTTTTTTTAATTTTTTTTAATTTTTTTAATTAGAAATACTAATTTTATTCATACTGAGGCATAAAATAAGTTTATTTAATAAAAAAATAATAATAACTACTTTTCTGTAGTTATTTTGTATGGCAAAATGAAGTTTAGGTTTCCCGGCTCTGAAACCGTTTGCTCGATTTTGCTGATTTTCAATACCAATTTTATTTAGACCATTTCTGACACTCCAGTCTAAAAACGAAGTCTCTAGCTTTTCTGGGAGCTTCGGAAAACCGATTTCACGTACAGACAGACGGACAGACGGACATCGCTTATTCGTCTTCCCTATGCATAAGGATCAAAAATATATATACTTTATGGCTCGCTTATTAATTTCTGGAAATTACAAACGGAATGATAAACATATATATACCCTTTTACCATTTTTTGGTAAAGGGTATAAAAACGTGCAAAAGGCAGAGTTTTAAGAAATAATAAAGCTTTTCTCTATCTCTTCATTCATCATTCTTTAACCTATTGTGACAGTAGTAGGGATTCATTGCCTAAGTGTTACTTCTCTTTCACAAAAAAAAGCAGATGGACAGACGGACAACTCTTATTCGTTTTCGCTTTCACCTATACATATACCTTATACGAGTATTTATGCAAACCTTATGGGTCGGATACAAATATTGGGGCAACTTTACAAGTACTGACAAACCTTTATATCTTTACCTTAATATAAAGTTTGTTCAAGAATATTGGCAAATTTTCAATCCTGAAAACTCTAAAGATTTTTGGAAATGGTATTCTTAAATTATTTCATGCATCATATACAGCACACATTTAACGACAAACAAGAGAAAAAAAAATATAAGTGTATAACACTCATTTCTATTTACACTTTTACTACCACTTTTCCATAAAAGTTCAATATGTTTTTACATTCAATTCTGCTAAACGTATTTTTTTTCCTTATTTTTTCATAATTTAATAATGGCACAACCACTTTGGTACACAAGTTTAAATTGAGTTACTGATTGACGCATTTCCAAGCCAGCTCTTGTGCTAAATTATGCACAAGTCGGTTTCGACTATAAATATGAGAACATTAGCAGATGCAGTTAAATATAAACAAGTAAATGGAATATTAAAGAAAAGCAAAAAAAAAAAGGATGTGAAGTGGCAGATTAAAAGTTTAAAATATGTGAAAATATCCCAGCAAAAAGATATTTACAAATAAGGTTGCTGCAGTGATTAAAGTTTTGGCGGAAAATTTAACACTTAAACTGTTCCTCATTCTAGAGAGTCTTCATTAACAATTAAATCTTGATGATCCTTCTGCGGAGTTTTTTTTATAATATTTATATATAACATTTTTTCTTCATCTGATTTAGTTAAAAAATTGTTATTTTTTATGTTATCGTTTTTTTTTTATCAACAAAATTTTAAAATACCCAGCTAAAAAAATATGTATGGAGCATATATGATATCCCATATATGGTTCGGATCCGAAAAATGAGGGTATATGGGCATATATTATTATATATGTATATTCATACATTTTCATACATGTACGTGTAAATATTCACTCCACAGTTCATATTCATACTCTCTTGATTCACAAAATCGCACTGTTGTGCAATAAATTAAATTACTAAAATTACTTTTTTTTAGATTTTGAACAGGGAAGTTGGATTTAATGACACATTTGTTTGGTTAAAATAATTCAAAACGAACTAAAAGTCATTTCAGTCATCATTTTAAGTCAAAAGGTGAATCAATTATTTCAAAAACACAAAACTCATATTCGTACATAAAATTTAATTTAAGAAATCGGATTAAAAACTAATGCAATTAATTATAAAAGAACAAATAATCCCTCTAACAATATTTTTCAATATAATTTTTCCAGTAATCTGAACTTTGTTTCCCATTTAGACATAGGCGTAGCTAGGCCTTTCTGGGGTGGGGGGGGCAATGCCCCCCGACTTGATTTTGCCCCCCCCCCACGATTTATTACAAATTCTTTTTAAAACATATTCTTTTGCCTGTAATATTAAAAAATTCAATTTTTTATTTATTTTAAAATTACTCATGAAAATCACCAGAAATTTTTATACAAACTTTTCGAATAATCGCTAAATATGCATACTTTTACTAGATAAGAAATACCCAAAAAACTATAAGTTTACAGCACTTCAAAACATCACAAATAGTAAACTCCATGTAAATTTATAATGCATGTGTGTAGATATGTATGTGTGTATGTAGCTTTCAACAAATTCTTAATAAAATTGTATTAGTGTGCGTAGTTAGTAGCAAGACAAGTTGTTTTAAGGTGTTCTTAAGATTTTCTACTGTCAAATTGTTTGTAACAATAGCCACCAATTTTTATTGCGCTGATTTACACGGGCATAATTGTGCTGGCATAACATGCCAGTTTGTTGATGAGAGAGGCAAAGAGATTGGTTTTGGGGTTGGCATAACTTTTCAACCAGCTTCAACCCCGCATTAGCAGCATAAAACCAATACACACACAACTTAAAAAACAACAAATACCCAGTTGGCCACGTCTTTAAGACATCTTTGACGACGGGTACAAGACAATGGTAAGTCGTAGAAGACATATTAAAGACAACTCCATACAAATCGTTGACGAAATTTTCATACAAATGGCGGCGAGGTCACACAAGACCAGATGAGCGACATTGTCGCTCAGATTGTCATCAACAAGGCTTTATTGAAGACAAAACGAGTGACACTGTCGCTCAGATTGTCATCAACAAGGCTTTATTGAAGACATAACGAGGGACATTGTCGCTCATATTGTCGTCAACAATGCTTTATTGAAGACACAACGAGGGACATTGTCGCTCAGATTGTCCTCGATAATGCTTTATTGAAAACAAAACGTATGACACTGTCGCTCAGATGGTCCCCAACAAAGTTTTATTGAAGAGAAAACGTGTGACATTGTCGTTCAGATAGTCATGAACGCCGATTTCTTTTAAATTGTCGATTAGAAAACTTAATCTACAGACGACATGTCGTATATGAATCGTCGAAGACAATGTCGTCTAGGACGATTTGGACAACTGAGATGTTAAATGAATACTTAAAACACTAACACACACACACAGCTGTGTATATGAATACATTTTGTGCCATATGAATTAGTCTCGTGTAATTTGGAAAAGAACAAAAATTGTGCGGCTTAAAAATTGTTCTCGTCTAAACTACCTCATTTAGAGTAAAATTAAAAAAATAGCGAAAAATTATGATCTGCAAATACCTTGTATATATTCATATACTATATATACTCGTACACACACATGTATGTATGCATATTTATGGTTAAATCCAGGGCTACCAGATAAAATAATGGAAAAATCGGCGAAATCCCGATAAAATATAAAATAATCGTCATTTCATGTCCGAAAAATAGTCAGAAAATCGAACAAATCAAAATTTCCTTTTTAAACATGTATACATATGTTTTATTTTTATTAGAAAACAAAACAAAACAATTCATTTTCATATACAACTTTGTTAGACTAGTGGAAAACTTGTGAAAAATATTCCTAGGTCCAAATTTTGGTATCAGTACTTTTGATGACCGAAATTTTTGCTAGGATATCAACTTACACAGGTCAATATATCGTTGGTCTCAAATGGAGAAGGTAAAACATAATAGAAAGTATAATATTCAAAATGTAACTTTTTTGTACAACTGCTTGTAAGAGCGCTATTTTTTACACTATTGCAATAAAATTTTGTGATGAGGTGTATTAGTGTGAAATTTATTGAAATCACTGAAAAACTCAACTATCGATATGTATGCATGTATATACATATATACACATAAAATTTTTTTCAATTGAACACGTATATATATAGGGTGTTTTTTTAGAGGTATAGAACTTCGAATTGAAATAAAACACAAGTAAATCGTTTTAATGTCCATCAATTTGGCTTTATTGGAAGGATAATTTTATGCCATTAATGTTTAAATATGATTTCGGGCATGTGACCGCCGCGGCTGGCTCGAATAAAGCCAATTCTACAGGTCCAATTTTCAACCAGTTTTTCGAGCATATGGGGCCGTATGTTGGCAATAACGCCACGAATGTTGGCTTCCAAGTCCCCTAACGTTTCTGGTTTGTTGGCGTAGACGAGCGACTTCACATATCCCCAAAGAAAATAATCCAATGGTGTCAAATCACACGACCTTGGTGGCCAATTGACAGGTCCATTCCGCGAAATTATGCGCTCATCGAATGTTTCCTTCAATAAATCGATTGTGACGTGCGCTGTGTGGCATGTAGTGCCGTCTTGTTGGAACCACAACTCATCCACATTCATGCCATCCAATTCGGGAACAAAATAGTCGGTTAGTCGGCTCCAATTGCTGTGCACGGTGGCGAATCGATTCATTCGGGTCCTCTTCAACACTTTGCTCTACAGCGGCAATTGTTTCTTCGGTGCGCACTGTTCGACGTCCCTGCGGATGCGTATTATCACATAGAGTAAACGTAGTGCGAAAACGATCCATGGTTAACCGAATTAATTGCTCTGATGGACGATTATGTCGACCATAAAATGGACGGAGCTTGCGGTAAACTTCGCGAACTGAACCATTATTTTCGAAATAAATTTGCACGATTTGCAAGCGTTGTTCTTTTGTCAACCTGTTCATGATGAAATGGCAAACCAAACTAAATATTAATCACTTGACAGCTGACAAAATGGCCGCCAGTTAAAAAAGTGATGCCAACTTGAAGTTCTATACCTCAATAAAAACACCCTTTACATACTTGCATACATAACTTTGTACTTATTTATGTATGTATGTTCATTCATCGCAACAATATAGTATTGATTCAGAACTTCAATATTGGAAGGGTAACTAAATAATAAAAGGCAATTTTCTCTTTTTATTTATGCACCAACAGATAAATTTTTTTTTAAATTAAATAATAAATTATTAAGAAATGAAATCATGAATGATGAATGAAATCATTTCTTGCTTGTATCTTTTCAAAATATTGTATTCAAATATAGTATATACATAAATAATTTTTCCATATGAACATACATATAAACTTGTTGGAAACAAATATTAATTTTATTATTATTTAGTTTATTATTATTAGATTATTATTATTATTATTAAGTTTTTTTCTAATACATACTTTACTTTTTGTCTATATATTGTTTTTGTTTTGAATGTTTTGTTTTTTTAGTTGTAATTATAAGTTAATTTTTGTTATTGAAACTGGACTGCTAATTTATGTTTTAACTTAAATTAAAAAAATGTTAAATAAAAAAAATCTGTATAAAATTTTTTAAACGCACTAATAATCCCAAACCAATATTTTACTTATTAATATTTTACTTATTAAGTAAAATATATTTTTTTAATTTCCAATTTCAATGTATTTTTCATAAAAAATATATATTTAACTTAATAAGTAAAATATTAATTTGGGATTATTAGTGCGTTTAAAAAATTTTAAGCTTAAATTTTAACAATTCCCATAAAAAACACTAATTAAAAAAAATTGTGTTTGCCCCCCATCCCCCCCCCCCCCCAGAAAAAATGTCTAGCTACGCCAATGTATTTAGAAAATTCTTTTATTTTCGATTGCATACCGTATGTATTTTTTAATGGATTTCCAATTCACCAGTGATAAAATACCAAGCTTTTTTGATTGCAAAACCGATCTTATGTGAGATATCATGGATGCATACAATATTATATGTCTCCATATATTAAATCTTATTTGTATATATGGATCCACATATGAAGAGCTTCAAAATTAAATTTCCATATATGAGCTCAGATATTATAATACATTTCATATATTAGTCCATATATTAGTTCATATATAATAGTTTTGACATGTATAATCTCATACATTTCCATACATGAATTCATACATATTTATATATAGTTATATACATTCATATATTAAAAATATAATTTATGTTCTTTTTTATTTAAATTAGTAGATTTATCAATTTTGTTTTTAATCGATTAACCAATTAGTCTGAAATTAAACCAGAACCTCGATTAATTAAGTGAGAGATTAAACAATTAAGGGCAACTTTTTGTGCTCGAGATTAAGATTAGTTTATTTATCTAATTAACTAATCCGAAAATTAATTTAATCTCACATTAATTTATTTTGATGTTTTTGAGTAGTAGTTTAAACTTCTTATTATGTGTAGTATTACCATACTGAGGAACAAAATTGTGGCAACATTTTCTGTGCAAAAGTCATACATTTTATCAACACACTTTGATTTCTTTGTGGGAAGAAGAAGAAATTGACATGTTTTATTACAATTAAAATATTGCGCGTGTTAAAGCAAATAGATAAATAATATAGAATATACGTATGTATATGTATATTTATTTATGTGTTTTTAAATTATTTGATCAAATAATTTTTACAAAAAGTTATATGTTTCACAAGTGTATATTCTCAATATTAATCATGATACAATAATATAAAGGTAAAACCGTTCTCTCTTTTCGTCGCCATATTAACCTTCTAACGTTTGTCCCGATTATTTCTTACTCTCAAAATTAATGCTTCCTTATTAGTTTATGAAATCCGAGTTTTTGATTAATTGTTTGACTTTGTTGTTTATTTAATTAAAAAAATTTAAAAATATTTAAATTTTTTCATTATAAAAAACAGCAATAAAAAAAATACAGCAGCACCAACAGCGGCAGCAGCAAAGATAGAACAGCAGGGGAATGAACAGCTGCAAGGAAATTCCTAACTGAACAGCATCTGCTCCACTTGTAAATCACAGGCGGGACTTCGTGTTCATGCTTCACTGTATCATTGCGTTAAATCAGGTACGTCCAAGGCATATGCAACATCTGCAAACTTTTAAAAAGGAGGTTTTGTGCTTTCACACCGACAGGAGCAGAAGAGATCACATCAGCCAATAAAATCTTGACGACAGTAATGCTTGCTCTTATTTTGAAAATAAACAAGAAAAAATTCAAGAGCTTTCAAAGCTTTTGTGTGTTTGGACGAAGCTGCTGTAGACACAACTGGAACCAACGACGAATATTTTTCGTAAAATATGAAAACACTTTAGCGTATATGAAAATACACACAATCAGTACGTTGGACGAAAATTTCCCTGTGTAACTAACTGGCGATAGTTTATTTCTTACGTCGTCGAACGATGACCAAATGTTTGCATGTTTATGTCCATTGTAGTTTCATTTCGAAATGGAAATTATACAAAAACTTTTATTAGACATGCAATTTCTGAGATGTTAGGAATTTTTTTTTTTACGATTTATCTGATTTTCTGGGAGTTTGTTATTCTTTGCAGTGGAAGTTATTCTTCAATACATTTAGAAATTTTTCGCGAACTTGCGATTTTTCCGAGTTAATTTTCTATTCAACAGTTTTAGCGATTTGTAATAAATTTTACGGCTTTTTTCCGATTTTGCAATTTCTCGAGTATTTTTGCAATGTTCGCCATGTAAGCGTGTTTTTTCAAGTATTCTGCTTCCTAACAGTTTTCAGTAATTTTAAATTTTGCTGTTATGCTGCTTTAACAAAAACATGATGTTTTTAAGACTGATGTTGCATGCCTAGCCATGAGTCTTTTCTATTATGTGGTGAAATAAATAATAAATCAAACATTTGCCAACTTTTTTTTTTGCCAAGATTATAATTATTACACACAGATTTCGTTATCCTCATGTCCAATAAATACAGCATTTAAAAAATGTGTGGATTAAACTATAATTTTTTAACTCAAATTACACATTCAAAAAGCATTCCTAAATGAAAGTTGCCATTATATGTGTGTGGCAACATTCTCCTCTCTGTTTACAAAAAAACAGTAATCAAATAATCGGGAAAAAATTCATAATTAATTTTGTACGTCAAATGTGGTTGTACCTTTATATTATTGTATCATGATATTAATTTAAGTTTAAACCAATACGATTGGCCGCTTAAAGTAGCAAGTTAAACCATATAATCGACAACCCAAGTAAATATAACAAATAATATTAAGCTTACTTTAATATCTAATCTTGAACTCAAAAAGTCGCCCTAAAACAAAAACCTGCTTAATTGAATACACCAGCTGTAACTTTCTGGATGTTGCTAACATTTTTCTAGAAGCTTCATGTTAAGTATAATAAGTAAGAATATTATGAAAAATCGTAAATGTTTATACTTCACATACATAATTACATATATATTTGTCTTTTGTGAAAGAAATGGTTCATTTCCATTTTCCTCTTTGACCTAAGGCTATTTTTCCAAATTTTTTCTGTATTTATTTAAATAAAAAGCTTGCGTTGTATTTCAATTTAAATGCAGTTTAAATATTTATTGAGTTTTTTTCTTTTATTACATACGTATATAATCAATCTTATATATATGTATATATATTTATTTATTTATCTATTAATTACATTTATTATTTTAATAGCTCTAAAATTTATGAAAAATATATTCAGAATATTTTTAGGGGGGGTCTTCACATCATTATTAGTTTTATCTAGTTATTTGATTTTGTTTTTTGTTGTAGCAAAGTATTTCCTAACCATAAATTAGTTTATATATTTTATTTATTGTTCCTTCACAAAAGTTTTTGCACATTTAGTTGGAATAGTCATCGATAAATGTATCGATTATATAGCGTTTCACTTCATTTATTGATATACGTTTTTCGGAGCACTGAAAGCGCTCTTGATGTTTGGGCAGTATAAGAAGTTGCTGCAGTTCACCCTGCAAATAGAAGAAGAAAAAAGGTAATTTAGGTTTTAGTTTTCACTATGAATGAAAGTTTTTGCATTATATTGTTAATCAATATTGTTTTTATTCCCCAAACCAAAAAAACCTTATAAACTGATACTTATCTGTAAAGAACAAAATAACAAATATATCGCTGTGTTTGACGTATAACTTACATTATAGCCCCTGCCAATCTCAACATCTGCAGCAACTGGCAGTGAAAACAAACGTTTGGAAACCACAAAACTGTTTGTCCAAGAACAATCCACGTGAATTGATATGAAATCACCATTTTGTATGCTACAAGGTAAAAACAAATTGAAAAACAATATATCAAGTAATAATATCAAGTGCTAGTGGCATCAATAGAGTTTTAATTATTGTTGTAAAAAAAATAAAAAATTGTTGCATATAAAAATGTGCATGTAAATTTAATAAAAATGTACATATATAAAACTTTTAATACAAATTTGAATATCCTATTGATATTATAACGGGTGTGGCAGATATTTTGTATATTTTTTTTTAATTTGATTTTAATTATAATTTAATAATTTAATAAACTAATTATAGTTTTATAATTTAACAAAATATAATTTAATAATAATAATTAATAATTTAATTTCTTTGACTTTTTTTTTGATTTTTTATTTATAATGTATAGTGAAGCCAATTCTAATGCTTGATGGTCAAACATGACGAGTTTGGCTATTAATACTAAAGGGTGTTTTTTATTGAGGTATAGAACTTTAAGTTGGCATTACTTTTTTAACTGGCGGCCATTTTGTCAGCTGTCAAGTGATTAATACTTAGTTTGGTTTGCCATTTCATCATGAACAGGTTGACAAAAGAACAACGCTTGCAAATCGTGCAAATTTATTTCGAAAATAATGGTTCAGTTCGCGAAGTTTACCGCAAGCTCCGTCCATTTTATGGTCGACATAATCGTCCATCAGAGCAATTAATTCGGTTAACCATGGATCGTTTTCGCACTACGTTTACTCTATGTGATAATACGCATCCGCAGAGACGTCGAACAGTGCGCACCGAAGAAACAATTGCCGCTGTAGAGCAAAGTGTTGAAGAGGACCCGAATGAATCGATTCGCCACCTTGCACAGCAATTGGAGCCGACTAACCGACTATTTTGTTCCCGAATTGGATGGCATGAATGTGGATGAGTTGTGGTTCCAACAAGACGGCGCTACATGCCACACAGCGCACGTCACAATCGATTTATTGAAGGAAACATTCGATGAGCGCATAATTTCGCGGAGTGGACCTGTCAATTGGCCACCAAGATCGTGTGATTTGACACCATTGGATTATTTTCTTTGGGGATATGTGAAGTCGCTCGTCTACGCCAACAAACCAGAAACGTTAGGGGACTTGGAAGCCAACATTCGTGGCGTTATTGCCAACATACGGCCCCATATGCTCGAAAAAGTGGTTGAAAATTGGACCTGTAGAATTGGCTTTATTCGAGCCAGCCGCGGCGGCCACATGCCCGAAATCATATTTAAACATTAATGGCATAAAATTATCCTTCCAATAAAACGATTTTCTTGTGTTTTATTTCAATTCGAAGTTCTATACCTCTTAAAAAACACCCTTTACAAAGCAATGAAAGTTTTGCAGAAAACTTCAACAGTAAGAATAATATTCTATACAAAAACTATCACACGGAAAATTTTTAAACTTTTATTTTACTATTAATTGCCCGTAAATGTAAAGTTTCATGGGGAATCTTAATATTATCCATGTAAATATTCAGTCTTACAATATCATGAGACTGCTATTACATGGTGTATTGGCGAGGGCTGATTTTAGATATTAAGGTTAGCTGCAAATGCTCACAATGTACCCAACTGAGTCTCCAAGTTGAGGTGCATTTTACCAGCAGCCTGCCCAACCTAACTACAAATAAGTGATGTAACACAAATAAGCAGTTTCGGATAATCAGCGGGTGCTATGCTCAAACCGATGAAGTGAGTAGATGCCGCTCCTAATTGGGCAGCTTAGTAACACAATTTCACTTAACGTCCATCTCAAAACGAGCGTATTATATAAAGAAATGCTGTGCCTTTTTATCTACAACAAAACTGGCAAATCCATCAAAAGGCTATAAGCTTGGAGTTGACAACCCACTCTTCCTAAATAATAATGCCACTGAAAATAATCTGGCACTATTAGCCCACGATTTGGCGTAAAATCAATGCATAGTTATTAGTATTGATACTCAGGAACAAAATATGTCTACACACATACGTTTGTATGTGTGTTACTTTCTTTAGAAAAAGCACACTATAGTGGTGTTGGCTGAAGTAGTTAGCGCGTTGACCGGTCTTTGACAGGGCAGTCATTAAATAACAACACCATGCATTTCTGTTTAGCATTAATGTCCCCTTGTATTACTTATTGTAAGATCGTTCAAGTGATGAAGGCATAGACACTGGTCAGTGAACTATACCAGTTTCAGCCCTTTTGCGTCAGTATTGTGTAGCAAAACCATGGGCAAAATAAAATAATCAATAAAGCAATAAAATAACAAGTAATATGACTACTAAACATAGCTTCGAAAACTTAATACGTGACACCAGAGGCGTTGCAAGACTGCCTTAAAAAAATTAAATAATGTGCAAGAAGTAGAGTTGTAAAATAATAAAGCTTCCCTCTATCTCTTCCTTCACCACCTGTCTTCTCTATCACTATCCCCTTCCTAAAGAAGGTAAGACATAAAAGTAGTAGTAGGTATTTATTGCCTGAATGTTACTTCTCTTAAAAAGAAAAAAAATTAATAGTGAAGAAAGAACAGATGGTGAAGTATTAAGGTATTGAGCTTAACTCCTTTTACAACTCTTCTATTGAGCGTTTTGTTACTTTTTATAGCAACGTTGCCTCTAGTTCTCTGATGCTCTAGTTCTGCTTTAGAAATCATACATAATGATTTGGCTTGGCTCAGCTGAGTTCCTGTCATTATACCCAGCTGCCTTATAGCAAAGCCCTTTCTGAGTAAAGGGTGTCCCTATGGAGAAAAATAATATCAACATTAATTTCCAAAGTAACTTAAGACTAGCAAAATTATTGTTCGATGCAAGTGTTATTGCAAAAATATAAGTTTTACTAATGGTTGCATTAGTTTTGCAACCAGTACAAAATGCATAAATTTTCACTTGGTTCTACACATCATGTTTACGCAACTTAGAATTAATGTAGCTTTTTATTGTATTCTCCTATTGCGTTTTTTATCATTTAGCTAACATTTGTAAACTTGCAAAATAAAATCAAATTAAAATGTTAAACATATTTATTATTTGAATTAAATTGTTGAGGCCTTGCAATTGATGTCAAAAAAATTTGGCAATTGCATAGTTAAGTGGCCCAACCACTTTGGCTTAAAAAGCGATACGAACTTTAGCCCGTTCAAATCACAAATATAGAAACACTTGCAATATAATTGTGCAATTTTTTGAATATCGTCATATTCGAAGGTTGGGAGAATATATTGGCATATATAAAAAGACTTTTGATTTTTATTGTACCATCAAGAAAATTGTGTAATGTGGTGTCCTTTGTCCCTTAAGCTTTTTTTGCTGTCTGCCTGATAACCTCCTGTGTATATTTTTGTGTTGGTTAAGTTAAAAAAATTTTTTAAGAAAAAGTAAATATAAGTTTTTTTTACCTAAACTTGTCTCCAAATTGCTAAATTATTGTCTTCTTGATCGGCGCCATGTAGTGAATCTTTTACAGAGTTATTACTTTTCGAATTAAAAAGTTCGCTATTAAATTTGTTATGTATAATTTTACCGACGAAAAGTATTTCCAAATCCGTATACTTTTGTGAAGAAATTCTTAATAAATTGCTAGGTACCGGAACTGAACTGGAGACTATCTCAGTTTTTTGCCAGGACTGTGTAATCATATTTAAATCATAATAAATTGTTGCAGAGTTATCCAAATAACCATATTTAAGACTTATAGGTGATTTTTTTCAAGTTGGAGAACATAGCCTCTAAAACAATGGTAACTCACTTCAATACAATCATATTTTTTTGAATGCCAAAAGTGTTTATATCCAAGATAGGTTATTTTTTAGGTATGATCGCATGATCGGTATGCACGCTATTAGTGCAATTTGTACACATATGTGATTTTTATGGCCGGTCTATCACAAACTGCCGGAGGAGCGAATAAAATAAATAATTTCCGCAATTTGTATGGTCTAATAATGTGCATTCAAGTTTTTTATATGTGAGTGAATAAATTGCCATCAGAAAAGGCTGATCTTGTTAATTATTTAAAAAAAAAAAATCATGTATGTAATATCGTATGTATGCATATACATCATACGACATCAGTGAAGGGTATATAATACACGGCTAATCCAAATATTATATCATACTTGCTTTATTTTCAAAAGGAAATTTTAGCTTAAGTAACAAGTTGCTGTTACAAAAACTGTAAACAAAAAATAATTTGTACTTAAGCTTAAATTGTTTTTGCTATAAAATTGAAACGGTACATCCTATGGTTATAAAATTTTGACAGATGATGCCAATGATAACAAGTTAATGATTTTTATAAAAAAACGCATTTCGAAAATCATGTTGGTTAAGCTTCTTTGGCGGTAATGGCTCGATATGTACAACAACATGTGCCGCTTAACGACGCTAATTGCGTATGAGTAATATATTAATATATCACCCATACGTCCCTATTACAAAGAGTATGAGCAATTTCCAATACCGAAGCAGAAATTCATTGCTGACATTTACTAAGACAAATTTAACATACAAAAACTTAGCAGAAATTAAAATTTTGACTCCATCGAATTAAACTGTTTCACAAATTAATAGCAGCACCGAATTTACAACTTTTCATTAAAATTTATTTGCTAACCGGAGCGGTAGTTACTAATAAACAGAGAAAACAGATTTGTTGAGACAACCGAATTTGTTGCCAATCGAATTTTCGCGGTTGCACCAACTATCATAGAATTCTGCTATAGCGACTGCAACTTTTTTATGGTACCACTATATTTTAATTATAACCCTCAACCCAATAGTTGCAGCCACAGAAAAAATTGGTTGACAGTATGGAATTTGAAATAAAAGTTATTCTTGCTACCGAAAATTTGGTTAATATAATTAAAACAATATCATAATTGGTACCTGTAAAAGAAAACTTGTCCTTCCTTGCTGAAATAACAATAAACAATAAACGCATATAAAAATTCACAATTTAAGAAATTTATTATTTGTCATAAGTTTATTTTTAATGAAATTTATTTCCTGGTGGTGAAGCATGTATGTATATATACATTTTCTTCAACCACAGAGTTTCAACAGCCACAAACCTGTTGTCTTATGCATAGACTTTCAAAACCCATTTGCAAATTCACAAATCATAATATCTTTGAAAGTCACAAAAGGTAATTTTTTAATTTTATAAACTATGATAGTAAAGTCAACCTCTAGTTAGTTGCAGCAACTGATTGAAAGTTTTTATTTTTATCTTAATATAGAACTACAATTTTTTAGTTGCTAATACCAATAGTTGGTAGTAAAATCCAATTCATAATATTTTATTCGGTTGGCTTAACCAGTCAGATAATTAGTCATGACAAAAGCATACGCTCCGTTGATGCAATCAATTTGAGAATTGTCAGAATCATATCTTTATTACAATTATGACCTTATGGAAAGGAACATGGAATGTTTTTTTGGATTAATGGAAAATTGATAGCGTGTACTGAAACATAATTTATTCTGGGTATAGGAATGGCTTATTTTTGATATGCTAAGCATTTTTTTGCAACGTGTGCGAACTGATATGCTTCTTCATGTCTAAACTCTACTGATAAGATATAAAAGTAAAATAAATGTAGTTACGTCACTTTTCGCAATGTATGACTAAGAGTTAACATGAACCTTAACCGAAAGCTAAAGCCATTGTTAGCTTTTAATTGTGCATTGTGAATAGGACCGTAAATGTAATTAAAATATTAACCAAAAATATTTTTTCAAAGCAATCACTTAACTGAAACAATATAACAATGTGTAAAGCTAAGTCCCTGAAAAATTTACCAACATTTTGACGATCTAATTCAATATACACCATTTCAAAATGACTTCGAACTATTAGCTATTTCTTAGTTGTAATGAAATTAATAACCAAATAGTAAGCAAATGTCTGTTTAAAAACAAAAAAAAAAAAAAATAGCAATATGAGTCCGATCACAGAGGAGATGTGTAAACATCTAGTAATTAAAAAATTTTTTTTAAGTTGGAAGTACTTAAGCTTTTTGTATATATTTTTTAAATTAATTAATTAAAAGTATCAAAGCTTTCAATATTGTAAATACATAGGAATTTGTTGGTTTTTGTTTGTTTTATTAAACTTATTTGGTTAGTAAATGGGCACACTGCAGAATATGTATATGTACGGCATTAAAAATTGCAGTAAGCAGTAAGTTTACTGATTACTGAAAAAAATCAGTAAATTTTAAATGCTAATAAAATTTAATTTGCATTACCAGTAAAATCGTAGAGCCGTATTCATAATAAAATTGTAGCCAGTGGCAAAGTTTTTTTTATTCAAATTTTGAAAATTGTATGAAAAATTTTTAGCCACTTGATAGAATTTCATTAGGAATACGGGCATTACTGATTACTGAAAATTCAATGCACCTCATCATATAACAAATCAGTTATGCAATTTATAAAAATTGTAGAAAAAAATTTTAGTAATCAGCAAAAATTTACTTGTTAATTTTTTTTTATTATTTTTACTGAAACTTTAGTGCTCATCTATGGTAAATGCTTTTACTTTTGATTTTTAATTCCTGTTGTTCATCGTTTAGTTGTTGCTGTTCTTGTTGTTGTGTACGCATTGCAATTAAAATAAATTCAGCAAAGTGCGACTTTGACTCGCGCACATTCAGTTTTGAGCATTTTTTTGATTTTTAGAAGGAAGAAATTCTTTAAGTTTTTTCATTTTTTATCGCTTTTTTCTCGTTTTGGCGTTTTTTTTTCTCTTTTGGGTTTTTTTAATTTTCGCAATTTTTTTTTCATTTTGGCGATTTTTTTAATTTTAGTGATTTTTTTCTGTTTTTGGGGATTTTTTATTTTGGCGACTTTTTTTTATTTTGGCGATTTTTTCTGTTTTTGTGGCTTTTTTATTTAGGCGAATTTTTTTCATTTTGGCGATTTTTTAATTTTTGGCAATTTTTTTGTTTAAGGTTTTTTTCATTTTCGCGATTTTTCCGGTTTTTCGCGATTTATTTTAGTCATAGAAATTTTTTTTATTTTGGTGCTTTTTTCGTTTTGGCGATTTTTATTTGGTTTTGGCGATTTTTTTAGATTTGGCGATTTTATATTTTTTTGATTTTTTTAGTTTTACCGTTTTTGAAAATTTCAAGAGTTTTGCTCTTACGGTTTCCAAGATACAGCAAGTTGGCAAAATTACAAAGTCAAAATTGCATTAACTGATGGAACACCCGTTGATTTAAATTCTTTAAATTCAGTGTTAATTGTTGTAGTCTGTATAAAAATACAGTAACTTTTAAAATTTCAACTGTATATATATACAGATAATTGTGTGTATATTACATGGGATTTTAAAATTTTTCGTTGCTCGTTTTGGAACACCCTTTAATTTTTAACTCTCACGTATTTGTTGTTGTAGTGGCCAAATGTCTACACACTGTGTCCAAATTTCAGGTCTGTAGCTCTTACGGTTCATTTTAACCTTTGGTGTACGGGACCCTAATAAAGCAATTATCAAGTTAAATAAAACAAACAAAAACCAGCAAATTCCTATGCATTTACAATATTTTAAATAAGTTTGTATTGCTTCTTTCAAACACTAATACACTCATACATAAGTAGCTCACACCGATTTGACAACGCGGTGTGAATCTCAGCAAAATTTGTGATTGTACTGTGAAAAAGAATTTTACCCCCTAGCGTATAGATGTTTACACATCAAAAAAAATTATTTACTAAACGTTTACAAAGATTAGTTTTTCTAAGGTGTTAAACTGAATTGTCGATTAAATAAAAACAAAAGAGCACAAATTGGAAATATCGATTAAATTTGGCTTTGGCAGCTGAACATAAATTTATAACAAGTACAAACGCACATAATTGAACACAACTTAACTTTTATTGTATTACAAAGCTAAATTTCCAAATAATATTTTCTGTTGGCATTAGAAATATCTGCACACTTACCTTATAGACACTTGATGCCAATGGTAGTCGTATAAATTAAATTTAATGGGCAACATTTCGGTAGTTTTATCTCGTTCCAAATACAAACGCAAACCATCTTTAGATGAGTCCAAATAGAGATTGTGTGTAGAATTGCGTATGGAAAATATTGTCGCTGTTTTATAACTATCATTCTGTTTTTATGAAATGAAAGCCAAAGGCAATGAATGGCAGACAGACACCACATATACACAAGTAGCAAAATATATAAAGGAAAATAGAGATAAAAGAGCATTTTCAATTGCTAAGGAGTACAATTTTTGTTTAATATTTAAATACAAAATATTAAAAGCTTTGCTGAAATTATTAAATAAATATAATAAATTTTTCACTCGAAAATTTAATACATACATATTTAATTCTATTTAAGCGTTTAAAAAGTTTTCATAAGGATCCACATGGGTTTTTTATATAATTTACTACTTAATAAATTTAAGCAAGCCCCACCCTCCACACCTTCACTCACTCATCACTCACCTTAACTCTTAAAGTCATCATTATGGTAAAATTTAATGAATTGTGCCAGTTTTGTACGTAACCCATATTATTGGGTGTTGTTGTGGTGAATGTATTGCTATTTTGATTATTCGTTTCTGTTCCATCAATTTCACTATTTGTTGGAAATGATGCTGAGAGTGCTACACCGGTGCCAGAGCCACTTAATGTTGAGTATAATGATGATGATGATGATGATGATGTTATTGCATTTGATTCCATCATCACTGTTTGTGTAGGAGCCGTATTCGTTTCATCACTTGTGGGATATTTACGATAAAATTTCAATAAGTCATTAATATCATCTGGAATAAGAAAATTAGTGAAAAATCAGCAATAAATGGCATAATTTATAAAGTATTTAATATATTGCCATAACATGTAATTACGCTTATGCCAGTTGTTTTTTTTTTTTTTTTTTTTGTCTTTTGTTAACGTTATTATAATTTTACTGTCAACATCCGTTTGTTTCAACTTCAACATCAAGTCAATAAAAATTTAGTATTCTATAATAAAATGGCGATGACCTTCACTATTTATCATTTATGACATGCTTATAAAAAATATGTACATCTCCGATTACACAGAAAAAAATGATTTGTAAATACAATTAATTTTTTTGTTATATCAATTAAATAATTAATTGATTTTGTACCTACAACGATTTTTGTAAATACAATTAACGAAATTGTAAGTTAAAGGAAAATCTGAAAAATCTTTTCAATTAAATTTATCAACAAATATTTTGTTGAAATTTATTTATTTTTTCAACATTAATTTTTGTTATTTCAATTAAAGTTATTGTTATATTAACAATGCGAATTGTTGAGTTTTTGTACAAATTTTGATTATCATAATTGTTATGTTAACAATGTTTCTTATACACAATCACAATCCTCGAAACGATTTTTTGTTTGTCTGCGAAAAACACTAAATGTCTTTGGGCGGAGTTGAACCGGCAACCTCAAAACTAATAAACCAACTTTCTTACCTCTCAGCTAGAGAGCAACACTTTATTAGATATGCTAATAATGAATACACACAAAATATGATTTCTTGTTTCTTCTAAATGTGCGCATTCCGTTATGATATAATTTAACAAATAATTTTGTTAAGTAATTTAATTGACTACAAAAATCAAAATTTGTTATATCAATAATGATCATTGTTAATTTTTAAATTAAATATTAACAACTTGTTTTGTTGGTTACAATTCGATGATATTTTTTTTCTGTGTATTTTAATAAGCTATGTGATTAATTTCTTATTTTTTAACAAAAATTTAATTAAAAATTACTTGTGAGATAAATTCAGATTCGAGTGATGATAAAAAACAAGAAAATAAATGTCGTATTAAATCGAAAGCTTCAGAGACAGAAGTTTAAGATTATCAACCCACTGGACTTTGCAATTGTATAATTGGTTATTTCATTAAAAGGTTTGCAAATTACTTTGGAGTAAAAAAGACTTCCTTTAAATATGTCCTAGAAACAAAAACACCTAATTTGAAACACAAAAATTCCAAAGCAATTAAGTTGGCAGGTACGCTAAGATTTCTGTCATAAAAGCCATACCAACTAGATTTAGATAACAATTTCAAATTGGGACTATCACAATCAATGTTTCCAAAAATTTTCTCGAAAATACTAAATGCCTTGGCAGTTTGTCACGAAATATGTGACACTACACTATAGTCAAATCTCTTACCAGGGGGTCGATTTTGGTTCTATGATAATGTGAAATGAAAAAAAAAACTTTTCATATTAATTTTCGCAACCATTTTTCATAATTCTTTTCACAATTACATAAAATGCAATTCTCGTTGCTATTATGAAAACATTGTTTTATTCCGTTGTGCGTATGAAACTTTTGTTTTTATGCTATTGAAATATGTCATGTAAATAAATAATATTAATTATTATGAGTATAGGTAAAAGTGTTTAAAAGCTTATCGCTACATAATTTAACTTAATATTTTTCTCTTCTTTATTATAGATTGGGTAAAATTTACGCTTCCAATTGCAAGGTCCGTTGTTTTTTCCGAATCATTGTCATAACAAGAATTCACGACAAACTTTAATTCAACCCCTAGGAGTTATTATTAGTTTCTTCTGTAGGAATAGGGAAATGTGTTACACCGTGCACGTCTCCTGTGGAGCTTAAATATCGAACAGTGGCTGTGCTGAGTAAAGGTTTTCTTTTTACCTTGTCTCAAGCCGTTAATGAAGAAAACCTTTGTCAGCCTGGATACGGAAAAATATTTACTAAGCAAAGTCGTTATTATAAATACATACTTCGGAGTGAAACCCCTTTACTCCGGCTGACAGCTTTGAAGGCTAAAAACTTATGAAGAGCTACTGTTTGATATGCTCGTAAAATGTTACGTTCTTGCAAAAAGCAAATGATGCCCATCGTGACATCATGGACGTTGTTATTTCCTTTTTAAAATCCTACCACGCACATCTCAAACCACCCCAATTAATTTTCCACATTCTGTCATCTTAAATTTCAGCATGACCGAAAGGCATGACCTATATGTACCCTCTGCAATTTTCTTCTTTAAATTTGGTACGCACTGTCTGCAGACAACATCTGTTACTTTTTTTATTAACTGAATTTCAGAATTGTCGCCTGCAATTTCGACATCCACCCCTAAATAATTCATAAGGTAATATATTTGGTTATGTACTTAAATTTCGGACTTCTTGTTAACAATTTCGACATCCTGTAAATAATTTGCAAGCAAAAAAAATTTGATTTTAGCTGTTACGCGTGTTTTTTCTAGCTTTTCTACTGTTTTTCACGTAACAGTATTTTGTGCAAAATAATTTATCATATGAAAAGTTTTTTAAGTTTTTTTTTCACAGTTACACTAAACAAGAATCAACAAAGTTATGTAATTGTGAAAAGTTTTGTTCCATTACCCTTTTTTTAACCCCCGACTAAAAAAGGGGTGTTATAAGTTTGTAGTGCGTGTCTGTGTGTCTGTGTGTCTGTGTATCTGTGTATCTGTGTGTCTGTCCGTGTCCATGTACAGGCCAAACGGCTGGACCGATTTTCATTTAGTTTTTTCTGTTTGAAAGATGACTTGATCGAAAGGGTTCTTAGCCATGTTTGAAGAAAATCGGTCAATCTGTTTAGAAGATATAACATCTTTTCTTGAAAAAAGTCGGGGGTTTTTAAAATTTTTAATTACTGTTATTTTCATAATGAAAATGTACTTAAATTCTTTTTATTTTTCACTGAAGGGGAATCAAAAATGCTATGAAATCATAGTTTCACAGAACGAGAATCGACCCCCTGATATCGCCATTTCAAAAAAAAAAAAAAAAAAAAAAAAAAAAAAAAAAACTAGGTAGCCACTAAACTTCTTTTTTTTTGTTTGTTTGTTTTAGGCGGTTTTTCTAATTTTGGCGCTTTTTTCATTTTGTCTATTTTTCCTTTTTGGCGATTTTTTAGCTCTGGCGCTTTCTTTTTGTTTTGGCGATTATTTTTAGTTTTTTGCGATTTGTCATTTTGGCGATTTTATTAATTTCAATTTGTAGTATTAGCGTTTTCGAAAATTTCAAGAGTTTGCCTTTTACGGTTTCTAAAATACCGCAAGTTTTCAAAATAACTTTAACTGATAGAATACCCTCTGCCCTTTAATTTCAATTCTTTAATTTTCAGTGAATTAGTATAGTCTGCATAAAAATACACTTACTTTTAAAATTTGAAGTGGCTATATACAATTGTATGTATATTACACACCCTTAATTTTTAACTGTCATATATTCGTTATTGTAGCAACCAAAGTTTTGCATATTGTGCGAAAATTTTAGGTCCGGCTTACGGTTCTCAAGAAAACGATCCATGACGGATAGACCGTCATAGATCGTCGCGATGCATCGTAGCAAAAACAATAGGATTCCCTTTCACCTTTGGTATATGCGACCCTTAAAAATAAGTCGAAATAAAATATAAAAAAAGTTATTTTCCTGGCAATACACACAGAAAATTTATTGTTCCAAATAAAGAAGGTCAGCATTTGTACAGTGGCGCAAAAATAACATCTTGGTAGTGATCAAGGATGGCTTGAGCGTATGTTAGACGCGATTGGCGGTCAGCAGCTAACAGCTGATGCACCGTCTGGACTTTGTACGGAAACATCTTCAAATTTTGTACCAAAATTCGCTGTAAAGACCGTTGACTGATACCCATTTGCGTGGCACGTCGTCTGGTCGATGTCGACGGCGCTTCCATGACATCTCTGGCTACAGCAGCAATATTCTCTGCAGAACGGCTACTCCGGGGTCTGCCACGCCTGGCAGCATCTTGTGTTGTGCCAGTCTCTTCGAGGCGAGCGGCTAAACGTCGCAGTGTTTCACCAGTAGGCGTTGGACGGCCAGGAAATCTGCGACAAAATTCACGACCGATTGTTGGTCAAATAAATAGTCATCAATATTCCGCGTTCTGGAGCAGTGTAGCGTAACATTGTTTATTAACGTGTATTTCGCATGTGTTTACTACACAAATGTCAAAACAGAACTGACATTAGGCGCCAATCGCAAAATTTATAGCATTTTCTGATAGGAGGATTACTTTTGCGCCACCTTGTACTTTAATCGCAAAGAATTTTAAATAATACGATTGTAATATCTGTTGTTTCTAATTTTGCTCCTCCCTCAAGATTGAATTAATTCTGAAGCTGCAGTATATTTCCTACAATTATCACTCACTAACTACAAGAAAACTGCCTCAATATCCCTCAATTTTGTTGGCAACAATTTTCTATTTAATTTTAATTACCTAATTTTGTAACACAGAATGAAACGTTTCAAACAGAAAATTTTGGTTTATTTTTAATTTTGAATTTTGTAAAACATTTGAAAACGAAAATTCTTTTTTACGTAAAATAAATGTATTTTATAAAACAGTACCAAAGGTTTTCGAACAACTTAAATGTCATATGAAAACGTTCATAAAATTGTATTCGTTTTAAACATTATTGCATTAACAACAAGATTATAATAATAAATAATAAAAAATAAATAAGTATCTAGGTGCACGATAGTGCTGCAGACCAGCTAGGCCTATGCACGTAGTGTCTACATTTACATATAAATTCGCTTTACTACCCTCATAACTACTTTGTTCTCGCCAATTGTAAAGTGAAAAAACTTCAGGAGATTTCGTCGTCATATGCGAAAGCATCGATTGGTAAACCAGAGAGGCGAGGCCGTGCTCATAAAAAATTAACATAATGTTATACTATTATGTATCACTCTCTTACCCATTATATAATTGCACTCTGCCCTTTTTAAACGAACGTGCACAGTGATCATTAATAAAAATAACGATAAGACAAAAGTAGTTAGATTTTCACAAAAATATAAATGTGAAAAAAGGCCAAGTTCCTATTCAAAATTCCGGCCATCAGAAGTAGCGAGAGATCAAGTTCTTGTTTGGCACAATACCTATTACAATATGATATTAATTTGTAATCATTAGAGTGTCATATTATTTCTATGCAACCTGAATACTTTGCAATATTTTTATACTTTAAGAAGAAAATAAAGCGGACATCTCTTTATATCTTTATGAAAGCAAAAATATTGAGAAGTGACCTTGACCTTGACAAGCTACCTTATTTAAATCCATGTGTGTTATGAAAAAGATATCCATCCACAATATCATTTTACTCCAACAATGAAATATTGAATGTTTCAGAGTTTCAGAAAGATCCAACAAGTTATTATGGGTCCTTAATTAACGCGGCTAATTTCAATTTTCCTATTTTTGTTGGTGCATATTCCATAATGTAATAAAATTTTATTTTGAAAACATTTTTTTATTAATTTTTGTTATGAGGAATAATATATTTTTCAATTATGACATTTTTAGATTTTTAATTGAACTATAGTGAATTTTTAATCAGAAATAATTTTTAGTCAGGATTAAGTTCAGTAATTTCAATTCTTTTATTGAATGAAATATTTTACTAATTAATGTGAGTTTCTAAAGAAGAGAAGAAAAATTAAATTAGACTTTTAAGCTGGGTGAAATACCGATATTTTTCTGTGCAGCAACGCACTTCATCAGCACCCTAGTCTATCTACTTGGGTAGAGATTGTTATTAACATCAGCTATTTAACGTAAATTCTAATGAAACGGAATGTGAGAAATGATTGTTGTGTACAATTATTGATTTACCTTTGGTAAATACATATACAAGTATCACTATTTATTTCCCCTGTTTTTCCATTTTTTCATTTTTCTATTTAGGTTAGCACGAAGTTATATTACTCTACCTACGTAGGTTTAACTATTCTTGCTTATCTTTTACGATTATCACATTAATTATTTTTACTTATTCGATGTACCGTCGGTACATACATATAAGTATTATAGTTAGTAGTGGATATTATGTTACTTTGTTGTTGCATTCTCCCGTTTATTTGGTTTACGAACATTAGTGATTGCCAAGTGAACAGTGATTGCCAAGTTAACATATTTTTGTCACGTGGCCATGATGAATTGAGACATTTTTAGATTTTTAATTGAACTATAGTGAATTTTTAATCAGAAATAATTTTTAGTCAGGATTAAGTTCAGTAATTTCAATTCTTTTATTGAATGAAATATTTTACTAATTAATGTGAGTTTCTAAAGAAGAGAAGAAAAATTAAATTAGACTTTTAAGCTGGGTGAAATACCCAGCTACAACGTAGCGTTTTATAAAATTTAAAATATTTTCATTTACGCTCCAACCAGAAACGAAAACGAAAATTTGTTTTATTTTACAAAATCAGGCCATAAGCCATAAGGCCAGGCCATAAGTCTGGCCAAACCTAATAACAAATTTTACTTTTATATTGTTCTTTGCAGCTTGTTAATTCCTTAACATTTTCCATCCATCTCCAATTTCTACCCATTGTTCTTATTCTAATTGTTTCACATCAACTTCAATCTTTATTAAAATTGGCAACGACATATTCAAGTTCGTTTCACAATATTTTCAGAGGAAGCAAATCATATCGCACACTAAATTACAAACAGTCACAACTCAAAATTATCAAAGTGTTTTTGTTTTTTTAATAAACCAGTTAATTGAACAAATCTCTAATGGCCGCAACAATTTCTTTTGAAATAAAGTCTTCTTGAAGCATATAAAATACGAGTGGATTTTATGATTTAGTGTGCGATATGTTGACAGTCATCTGTAATCTTCGATAACGACAAATGTTATAAAAATTTGAAGTAAGCTAAGCAAAAAACATCATTTTGTGTTGATGTTGATAGCTGAAATTAAGGTAAACTTTTTCATAAAAGTTTCTAACGCCGATATCCCACTATTGGCGCACCGTACCGATTTTTGTCGGCTCACTGAAATAAAGTTGTGAGTAATAAAACAAATTGGCCTTATTTCTCAATTTTATGCTGAGTTCATATCTGGAATTTCGTTTGTTGTCATTCTGTGGTCTCATTTTAAAAATATTAGCAATGCAGCTTACTATATATTAATATTTTTTGACTTTCCTTACTGCCAGTTCATAGAAGCCATGTGAAAATTCTCGTCTGGCTATTTATATTGAAAACAAAAACAAAGCACTCAAAATTTGTTTTTGTTTTCATTATAAAAAGACAGCCGAGAATTTTTACATGGCTTCTATAAACAGGCAGTTATTTTATTTATAAATATTTATTTTAGCTAAAAGGTCAATATTTTATAAAAAAAAACAACTAACAATATTCTTTGTTTACTAAAAATTCAATATTTCTCTGCAAGTTTGTGTAGCTTCTTCAGCAAAAGAAAGCTTAAAGTTTTAAGTTTCAATTTACATACAACTCAAAGGAGGTGATATTAAAAGCTATTTATGTCAAATTTTCACACATAATTAAATACGAACTACCGAATTATTTTGGATTATTAACTCAAAAATCTAAATTTTTGATATATGACACTATTGAAGTAAATGAACGAAATGTATTCGTTTGATTGTATTAAATTTTAGAATAACTAAAGTTGACCGTAGGCCGCCATTTTAAAAGAGCATATTTTTGTAAAATTTTATCCATGAAAAAAAAAATCTTTAAACATGCAAGTTGTACTGTTATATAAATGTTCACTCTCTTTCAATTATTTTGTTTGTTTTAGTTCTTTTTACAAAAAAAATTGTCAAGCCTTTAATCGGCTTGAAATTATTTTCAGCAAACTCTTCCCACCCTTAAACCTGACACGTTAAACTTCATTAAATAATCATTAAGCATGATTGCAATACAATTTGTTGGCATTGTCAGCGACAAAAAAAAAAACTTACTTTCAAAAAAAAAAAAAAAAAAAACTTTCCAGACAAGCTTAATGTGTTGGGAAGAAAACAAATGTTGAACTTCAACCACTTACCACTACATTCGAAACTGTTGCAGTTCCTTTGCTCAATGTTGTAGCCCTCACAAAACATTGTTGAATATAATTTTGCTGATTTGTGTTTTTTATGTTTAGTTTTTAATTGTTGTTGTTGCTGTTTTTTAAATTTCCTAGTGTCCTTTTTGCCTTTTAGTGATGGCGAAGCTGCTGCTGCCGCTGATGATGAGGATGACGATAACGATGATGTTGATGACAATTGTGAGCTAAATGATTTTTCATTGTTCGCTGCTGGTTCGAATAATGTTTTTTTACTAAACGTATCATTGAAGTGACCCTCAAATATTCGCATAACTTCTGGCTCTGCTGTTGGAGATGTTTCAGCTCTTATCTCCGGTGGTTGTGTCGTTGTTATAAAATGCAACATGTTGCCTGTTATCACAGTATCCGTTTTCAGCAACACATTTCCATTACTGTAAGGACCATGATTAACATCCGCTGTTGAAGTTGTAATTGTTTTAACCACTTCCTTTTTTTCGCCAATATTTTCATTTTGTTTGTCCTCCACACTACCTCTACTGCTCCTATAGGAGGTCTCATCTAAAGTGTTTTGCTGCTCACTTGTTTCATCGTCAACAATCATTGTATCATTGTTCTCTTCCATTTCTTCCCCAACTTCCACAATGACATCGGCATCTACATCCATGTCTACAACCACATCATCATCATCATCATCATCATTTTCATTCTCATCGTCAACTTTATTGAAATTCATTTTCAAATTAACCATGGGATTATCCAACAGGCAACGACGAAAACGCTGTTGAACACCTTTACCGCAGGCTACACTGCACACGGTAAAATCGCTCCAATCATCCCAACCTGCAAAATAGCATAATTAAAAGAAATGAAAAAATAAAATTAATGCAAAAAATCTATAGTTAATTTACATTCAATGGAGCTTCTTTTTTTTCAAGTAATTGTTGTATACTTTTTACATGAAAAAGTAATTAAATAGTTTTTTTTTTCTTTTTTGTGTTCAATTTGTAGATACTTTAGTGTCTTAGAATTTAAACAGCTGTTGAAGATTTTAATTGTTTATTTACTAAAATGCGGGTTTTCTTAATCAAGTCATTAAAATGGAAATCTTTTACTTGGGCTTGTATATAAAATGGAATGTTTAGCTTTTTATTCAAGTTGTCTTTTCAAAAAGTTTAGTTAACGTGCCTTTTGTGATTTAAATTAAGCTAAGTCTAAAATGTTAACAAAAATAACCATGAACTATTCTAAGCTGTGAGAGTTTAAAATATAGTCTTTTAAAAGTTTTATTTTCAGTCATATTAGTTTTAAGAGTACTAAATTTTTCTAATCGACAATATAGCATTGACAGCTTATTTATCTGCAATATGGAATGATCCGCAACACAGAATCCATTATTTTCCCTCTAATTTGCCATTTTATGCATCTTGAAATAGACTAACCTCATCGACAATTGGCTCTAAAAATGGAAATATTATGAAACAAAACTTTTAGATGTAGCTGAAAAACAGTAATGTATACACACAACTATGTGATTGATGAATTTATTTGATCGTTTTCAAGGTACTTATAAACTCAAATCGTATGTCAATCACTGTTGCCAGAATTGACGATTTTTCTGCATTTTGACGATTTTCACCTCTCAAAATACACTAGTGACGATTTTAGCTCCAGAAATGACGATTTTTCTAAATATATATATATTAACTTTTTTTAGAATTGCATTTTTCGAGTTGGTTTTTTGATGTGTTATGATTTTTTTGTGTTCAAAATGTTAAATTCTGATATTTATCGTCTGATTTTATTTGTTTGTATTTATAACAAAAATGCTAATTATTTTTTTTATAAATTATTTGTTTTAAAAATAAATATACATGTATGTACGTATGTGAATTCTGATTTCATTTTAAGTTTTTTTAACTTTTATTTTTAATTTTAATGGTTTTCATGTTAAGGTAATATACATATATTTGATGCATATGTGTATATTTGTTGAAAGCATAGTTAATAAGTTTGATTACAATGGTTTTTGTAATACAACAATTAAAATACAAAAAAAAAAAAATAAGTCAGAGTGCTATATTTGGCTGTGCCAAATCTTATATACCCTTTACCAAAGTGTTTTTATGTAGTATAGAGATACATACATAACCACATACATAAAGTGTAAAGAAAAAGAAAAAAATAATTTGAACGAGTTACTTTTATGTACAAAAAAATAAATTTACGAACCCTAGAATCATTAAATTAGATTTTTCTGATTCCTTATATCAATCTAGTAGTTCTTAAAAAAATATAGAAAGTGTGCTAAGTAAAAAAAGAAAAAAATAAATTTAAAAAAATATGTTTTATTTAGTTACTTTAATATCCAGAAAAAAAAGGTCAAAGTTTCCAGCTCTGGAGCTGTGGTTTTTATTTTAATAATTTTCTACACCAAACTTTTCTTTTCAAAACGTAAAATATGTATAATCTATAAAGGAAAAGATAAAAATTAATTAGACTTAGTTACTTTTATATATCACAAAAAGTGTAAGTTTCCCAACCCTGAGATCATTCTTTTTGAGTTTTCTGATTTCTTACATTAATCTCTTTCTTTTAAGAATTTAAGATATGTTTTTTTATAGAAAAAAGGAAAAATTTGTTGTAGTAAGTTACTTTTGTGCAAAAAAAGTTAAAGTTTTCCAACCCTGGAATCTTCTTTTTAATTTTTTTAATTGTTTTTTTTTTATTTTAAATACCAATTTTTTTCGTACTCAAGCATAAAATAAGTTTATTTAATACAAAAAAAAAAATTAAAATTAATTTTCGGTAGTTAATTTTTTATATCACAAAGAGTGTAAGTTTCCCAACCCTGGAAACCCCCTTTTTGATCTTTCTGTATTCTTAAAAACAATTTTTTTTAAGAATGTAAGATATGTTTAATTTATAGTAAAAAAAAGAAAAACTTGTTTTAGTAAGTTACTTTTGTATAAAAAATAAAGTTTTCCAAACCTGGAAACTTCGTTTTAATTTTTTTTAATGTGAAATACCGAATTCATTCTTACTGAAGTATAAAATAAGATTATTTTATAAAAAAAAAATAAAAATTAGTTTTCGGTAGTTAATTTATATATCACAAAAAGTGTAAGTTTTCCAGCCCTGGAACCGTTCTTTTTGATTTTTCAGATTTCGTACACCAATATGTTCCTTTTAAGAATATAAGCTATGTTTAATATATATAGAAAATTAAAAAATTTGTTTTTGTAAGTTACTTTTGTATAAGAAAAAAGTTAAAGTTTTCCAACCCTGGAAATGTCTTTTTTATGTACTAAACTTTTTTTTAATTTTTAATATCAATTTAATGCGTACTGCAGTATAAAATAAGTTAATTTAATAAAAAAATAAAAAAATAGTAAGGCCTAGTTACTTTTATATATTTCAAAAAGTGTAAGTTTCCCAACCCTGGAATCATCCTTTTTGATTTTTCTGATTTGTTACACCAATCTTTTTCTTTTTAAGAGTCTAAGATATGTTTAATTAATAGAGAAAAAGAAAAAAATTTGTTTTAGTAAGTTACTTTTGTATATGAAAAAAAATTAAAGTTTTCCAACCCTGGAAACGTCTATTTAATTTTTTTAATTTTTGTTTTATTTATTTTTTATTAAGAAATATTAATTTTATTCATTCTGAAGTATAAAATAAGTTTATTTAATAAAAAAAAATAATAACTAGTTTTCGGTAGTTATTTTGTATGGCAAAATGAAGTTTAAGCTTCCCAGCTTTGAAACCGTCTGCTTGATTTAGCTGATTTTCAATAGCAATCTTATAGCCTGTTTGTAGAACGCGACAAGGGCGACTCACGACGAGCCATTTCATGGACGACTACGTAATGAAAAGCGTTTGTATAACGCGACTCAACTTTGTCGTGCAGCTTACGTTAACTAGCCTTTATTTCAAATATTTATGTACTAAATCTTAGTGTTGCCAACAAGTTCAAAAATAATTTTAGTTTTTATTTTTTCATAAAAAATTGTATTTTCAGCTAAAAAAACGGAAACCTTATTCTTGAAACACAATTGACATGCACATAAATAAAATAAACAAATAAAGTAAACAATTTGTGAATAAAATTATTTTAATATTGTGTATAAAAGTATTTGTATAAAGGTAAATAATATAAAGTTGTTTAATATTTTTTAATAAGTGAGTTTCGTGAAAGTGATGTGCATGCATAAATGTATGTATGTAAATACATACATATGCAGTCATAAACAAAGAAACATTAGTAATAATCTTTGCTTTGTTCGACTTTATATTTTACGTTTAGAATGTTTTCGTCCGTGGAATTAGCATTCTCCAGTGACTCTAGTGAGAGTGAAAATGAGGACACGCGTTTATGCCGCAGGAATATTAGAGATGCTTGTAATGTTTTTGAAATTCCGGAAGAACGGTAAGTTGTCAAGAATATAATCTATTTAATATATTGTGATATATTCAATTAACTACCGTAAACTAATTTTTTAATTATTTTTATTAAATAAACTTATTTTATACTTCACCATTAATAAAATTGGTATTTCAAATAAAAAATTAAACTTCAAAAAATTAATAAGATGTTTCCAGGGTTGGAAAACTTTAACTTTTTTCTTTTACAAAAGTAATTTACTAAAACAAATTTTTCCTTTTTTTCTATAACTTAAACATATCTAATGTTCTTAAAAGGAAGAGATTGATGTAAATAATCAGAAAAACAAAAAGGATGATTCCAGGGTTGGAAAACCTACGATTTTTGTGATATATACAATTAACTACCGTAAACTAATTTTTAATTATTTTTATTAAATAAACTTATTTTATACTTCACCACGAATAAAATTGGTATTTCAAATAAAAACATATTAAAAAATTTAAAAAGACGTTTCCAGGGTTGGAAAACTTTAACTTTTTTTCTTATCCAAAAGTAACTTACTAAAACAATTTTTTCCTTTTTTTCTATAATAAACATATGGAATGTTCTTAAAAGAAGGAGATTGATGTAAGAAATCAGAAAAACAAAAAGGATGATTCCAGGGTTGGAAAACCTACGATTTTTGTGATATATACCATTAACTACCGTAAACTAATTTTTTAATTATTTTTATTAAATAAACTTATTTTATACTTCACCACCAATAAAATTGGTATTTCAAATAAAAAATTAAACTTCAAAAAATTAATAAGATGTTTCCAGGGTTGGAAAACTTTAACTTTTTTTCTTATCAAAACAAATGTTTCCTTTTTTTTCTATGAATTAAACATATCTAATGTTTTTAAAAGAAAGAAATTGATGTTAGAAATCAGAAAAATCAAAAAGGATGATTTCAGGGTTGGGAAACTGAAACTTTTTGTGATATAAAAAATTAACTACTGAAAATTAATTTTTATTTTTTTATTAAATGAACTTATTTTATACTTTAGTACGAATAAAATTGGTATTTCAAATTAAAGATTAACCTTCTATAATTAAAAAGATGTTTCCAGGGTTGGAAGACTTTAACTTTTTTTATACAAAAGTAACTTACTAAAGAAAAATTTTCCTTTTTCTCTATAAATTAAAGATTTCTTATATTCTTAAAAGAAATAGATTAGTATAAGAAATCAGAAAAATTAAAAAGTTTGATTTCATGGTTGGAAAATCCACACTTTTTGTGTTATAAAAAATTAGCTACCGAAAACTAATTTTTTTTATAAAATAAACTTATTTTATACTTCAGTATTTCAAAATAAAAAAAAAATTAAAAATTAAAACGACGTTTCCAGGGTTGGAAAATCTTATTTTTTATACAAAAGTAACTTACTAAAACAATTTTTTTCTTTTTTACTATAAATTAAACATATCTTATATTCTTAAAAAAAATGGTGTAAGAAATCAAAAAAAACCAAAAAGGAGGATTCTTTGTGATATAAAAAATTAACTACCGAAAACTAATTTTTATCTATTTTTATTAAATAAAATTATTTTATGCTTGATAACGAATAAAATTGGTATTTCAAATAAAAAAAAAAAACAATTAAAAAAATTAAAAAGACGATTCCAGGGTTGGAAAACTTTAACTTTTTCTACAAAAGTAAGTTACTAAAACAAATTTTTCCTTTTTTTCTATAAATTAAACATTTCTAAAATTCTTAAAAGAAAGACATTGGTGTAAAAAATCAGAAAAATCAAAAAAGATGAGTTCAGGGTTGGGACACTTACACTTGTTTGATATATAAAAGTAACTAAGTCTAATTAATTTGTATCTTTTCCTTTATAAATTATATATATTTTACGTTTTGGAAAGAAAAGTTTGGTATAGAAAATTATAAAAATAAAAGCCACAAGTCCAGAGCTGGAAACTATGATTTTTTTTTCTAGACATTAAAGTAACTAATTAAAACATTTTTTTTTAATTTCCTTTTTTTCACTTAACACACTTTCTATATTTTTTTAAGAACTACTAGATTGGTATAAGTAGTCAGAGAAATCTAAAATTATGATTCTAGGGTTTGAAAATTATTATTTTTTTTCCTTGTACATAAAAGTAAGTATGTGCTTTAGTATGTATCTCTATACTACATAAACGCACTTTTGTAAAGGCTATATAAGATTCGGCACAGCCGAATATAGCACTTGTTTTTTATTTTCTTACATTACCATTAATACATTGGCTGACTTTTTTTCAGCTTCAAATTGTATTTGTAAGAGTATGTAAAATGAAAATAAAAAAATAAAAAAAATGTTGATTATTGAGTTCTTGTTTCAACTTTGTTATTTGTTGTTGAGCTTCTTATTTGTTTAAATGAAAGTTTACAACATAATAACTCTAGTTGTTCTAAGAAATGCGCATAGGATCCAGCTAAACCCCTCAATAATCAATTTTAATGTATTTTTAATAAAAAAATATTTTACTTATTAAGTGAAATATTTTTTTTGGGATTATTATTGCGTTTAATACATTTTAAACTTAAATTTTAACAATTCCCATAAAAAACAACTAATTATTATTATTTAAATTCTGTGATTCAAAGCTTGACATGTCTTATTTTGAATATCTCAGTTTTCGGTCGAGGATGATAGCTAAATTCTTAATATTTGATCGTTTGACAGCCAATTGTTTGAAAAACATCATTAAAAAATGTTTTCATTTTAAGCATTAACTCATCTGCTGGCTATTGCTGTAGCAATAAAAAAACCATAATCAATTTGAAACTCTTACCCAAATGCTTCCATATGTAATTTTCAAATTGCGATGACCAACGATGCAGACCATTTATACTGATTTTTAAAACATCCCTTGTTGTAGACTGTAGCTGGTGACGCTGCGATAAACTCGACGATGATGAGGATAATGTATAATCATGAATGTCCATGAATAAATCATCTCGCTCACGCTGTTGCTCTTCAGTTGTTATTAATTTACCAAAAATAATTAAATCACTTGGCAGCATTTTTAATAAATTTTCATCGAAACAGGATAGTGGCTGAACAGTTGCATTTAATTGGCTGTTAAAAGAGAGTAAATGAATAAAATTTTTATTATTAAATGATGCAATATATTAGCAAATCGGGAACAAAAAATTATATAATTTACTTAAACATAAGAAAGAAAAGGTTTGTTATACAAAATATAAATAAGCTACAGTAAAGCCAAAAAATGTATAAACGCAATTTTATTACTTTTAAGCAAATTGTATATGGCATTCATAAAATTAATAACGAAGCTCATTAAGAAATATATGAGTAATAAATAAGTTTGCCAGAATAAAATATAAAAAAAAATGTACGAAAAACACTAATAATAATCCCTAGGACTTTGCTAATTAGTCGCTACGTATGATTTATATTCGAATATAGTCAATTGCATATGTAGCCCATACGCACTGAATGACTTGTCTCGCATTCAACGACTTCGCGTACAATCTCACACAGTACTCGTAACTTTTTCATATATGTATAAACCGATGGCGTTTGATTGACTTAAATGCAGATAGAAAATACAAGAAGAAATATGTAGACAATAATTATAATAATTCAATTCATCTATTTCCGATAATCAGAGTCAACAAACAAGGTTGTTGATGTATACCTTTTTGAGTGAGGTATTTTAAAAGATACGAAGCGCTTTATGAAATATATTTTACAAACGTTAAGTTAATGCTTAAATTGTAGGGGATTTTTTTATCTTTTAAAAATTTGTCACGGAGATTTTTCGCTTATTAAGGTTAAATTGTCGTCGTTAATTAAATTAATGAAAAATTCTATGTTTTCAAACAATCTTTCAAACTATAAAATATTCCACTCCATTTAATCCGTCAGAAACAACCCTATTGTTAACTTTAGGTATATATCCCTCACTCTCATCACCCCCTTTACAGTTTCATTTATATTCATGCACTATTTTGCATTTAAGCTTAATTCCTTAACATGAACTTTTCGAGATATCAAAAAAAAAATTAAAAAAATAAACAAAAGAGCAGCTAGCTATTGATTGCTGCAACTTAAATCCCGCCATAAATTAATTCCCAAAGAAAATACAAACATGCAACTTTGTGAAAGCAAGTATGAGTAAAACAACAATTTATATTTCTTATGCTGTGCTTGCACATCCATCCCTCCCTTAGCACTTACCCCTCATATAAATATGAAGCTTCTGATGAATTAATAGTGCCACTATTGTAACCAGAACTAGTACCACCATTGGCGCTGTTGCCACTATCACTGTCAATCGTATTGCTGCTGGTGCTACTTCCATCACTTTGAGGCAAATTGTTGTTGTTGCTACCGCTACTACTACTACTACTGCTACTACTCGTGCCATGGAATGTTGCACGTTCAGCAGCATTGGGTGTCATTTTTAGTAACGATGCTCCTTTGTAGATTGTTTCCGGTGTTAATGTTATTAAAATGGCATCAGCATTCATAGACGCCAGCACGGCGGCTCTATTAGTTGCAGCATCACTGAAAGTTTGCTGCTGTTTTTGCTTGTCTTGTTGCTGGCTTGTTTTTTCAAAATTTTTTCCAGCCACCGATGAAGATGACATTGTAAATTTTTGCAGTTTTTGTGTTTCTTTTAAAGATGTAAGAACTTTATTTTGTTCATTTTGCCATTTTAATAATAACGCATCGTTACTATTGTGCAAAATACGTAAATCCTCGTCATCGTCGTGATTAAAAATGTGGGCACCCAAGGCCTTAAGTATCACTGGACTGGTTTTAATCAGTTCACTAAGACTTTTGTGTTCGCATGGCGAGCTACCAGCACCAAATCTACTAAATCTATTGACACCTCCTCTGCCTCTGTCTGCACCACCATTACCACCCCCACCGGTTGGACTTTCATTGCTTCTTGCTCGCAACCTTGTAGTGGCTGCTGGTGATACACTTGAAGTTGTTGCAATGGGTGTTGCTGTAGTGGGTTGCCATTCTGAGACAAGTACCAAGCAGCTAAATAAAACGCAGGTTATAACATGCAGACAGTTTGGCTCTTGAAATTTTCGTTGTTCGTTGCTCATTTTTCTTTTAATTTTTTTGCTTCTACTTAGTTTAATATTTTAAAAATAGAAAATTTTATATTTTTAAGCCAAAAGAAAATATTTTGAGCAATTAATTATTTTTCTATCTTTTATGCAGCGTAAAAAAAATCTACATATTTTCTCATTCCTTATCAAGGTTTTCTATTTGCTCTTGGACTGTTAGTGTTTTAAGAATTCAACAAGAATTTTTAGAATTTTAGACGTGTCTTATCCAACACCATGTTTCTTTTTTCATATATTTCATGATGTTATTTTCCCTTGAAACACTTCAAAAATGTGTTTAAGTTTTCTTCTCTCTCGCTTCAGTTGAAAGTCACGTACTAAAATTATTTTTCATTTGGATTAAAGTTGATAAAAATTATCGCAAAAGCTTCTTTTGAACACTGAGGATTTCACTTATTTGTATAGTATGTCTGTAAATAAAGAATGAAGTTTGTTTTTTACTAATGATAAAAATAGTTAATTAACTTTTTGAAATTTTAAAGGAGGCAAAAAATATTTATACAACGTTTAGGTTGCGTTAACAGCATAGTTCACTCAGAAAAAAGATTGGTTAAAAAGGGTTATGCAGATAAAATATTATTTGAAACAACTTTATGCTATAAATTTTGTACGAATTTAAAAAAAATCTTTGTTCATTAACGTAAGAGCTTAACAGCCTGTTTTTAGAAAACATAAGCCCTTTCGTTTTTACAAACGATAATGTTTAAAATTTGATTTTTATAAAACATATTCTAAAGCTTTCGTTTTGACATAAAAAGAGCTTTTTAGGTATAACCAAAAATTCACACTCACAAAATAATTACAGTGAAGGAATACAAAAAACATTAGCTATTAAAAAATTTTCTATGAAAAATTTTAAAGTAAATTCATTTCAAATTAATTTTAAATTTTATGAATAAGGGGATAAGCAATTTAATTTTTAATTGATTTTAGTATTCAATTGGAAATCCATGTGCCCATTAAAACAGATTTTTATTGCATTTCGTATTTTCCGTTGTTTATTAGAACTAAATTTTTTTTCCTATAACCTTTACTTTATTTTGACTCAATACTTAAATTTTTTGTGATTTGTTTGACAGTTAAATAGTGCAATTATTTAAATTATTTGTTTACACTAAATTTGGTGTTGATTCTTTCACAGAAGCAAGGGAAACATCTTTGCTTTGTACGGAAGTCGAGATGCGTTCTTACGAAAGCGTATATATACGCTTATAGAAAAAGCCGTTAAGATTTTTTCGTTTAATTAATTTTTTGTAATTTATAGTAAAAAATAAAAGGAAAAAATAGTTTTTCACTGTTTTAAATAAGTTTACATTCTAACATTAAAAATTAAATAACATTTTCGTTAAAGTCAAATGAAAAATATGTAGACTGATTTTTAATTAATTTTACATAAAAAATTTTATGAGTGTGAAAAACTGAAAGCTCTTTTGTTGTCAATAAATAAATGTAAATAAATGTTTTAAAAACGAAAACATGGTTTCTTTCGTTATTTTAAAGAACGTATACACTTATTCATTTTCGAAAAACAGGCTGTAACTGTGATAATTGTGATGATCCTCACAAAAACATCAATGTGAAAAAAGACCAAGTTCCTATCAAAAGCAGTGAGATATAAATTTTGACTAAGTTCTTGATTGGCACAACACCTTTCACTGATATATGCTATACATTATATACATTTGTGTCGTATAATTTTAAGATAATCTGCTGAGTCAGTGAGTCAGTGAGTATGTCTTAAAATATGCACGTTTTGCACCTACATATCTCCGGAACCTTTCATTGTAAAACTTTCAAACTTTGCATATGAGGTAACATGAATTTATTATAACTATGATTTAAATTTTAAAATTTTACGGTCACGGGGAACAAAGTTATGAGGGGGTAAAAACAGCTCTAATGGCTTTCTGTAAATATACACACTGCGTGCACTGGCCGGAACTTGGCCTAGCGCACTACCGTGCGCCTAGATATGATTATGACAATTTTTAAATTATTATTTCTGATTAAAAATTCACTATAGTTCAATTAAAAATCTAAAAATGTCTCAATTCATCATGGGCACGTGACAAAAATATGTTCACTTGGCAATCACTGTTCACTTGGCAATCACTAATGTTCGAAAAGCAATTAAACGGGAGAATGCAACAACAAAAGTAACATAATATCCATTACTATAATACTTATATGTATGTACCGACGGTACATCGAATAAGTAAAAATAATTAATGTGATGATCGTAAAAGATAAGCAAGAGTAGTTAAACATACGTAGGTAGAGTAATATAACTTCGTGCTAACCTAAATAGAAAAATGAAAAAAATGGGAAAACAGGGGAAATAAATAGTGATACTTACATATGTATTTACCAAAGGTAAATCAATAATTGTACACAACAATCATTTCTCATATTCCGTTTCATTAGAATTTACGTTAAATAGCTGATGTTAATAACAATCTCTACCCAAGTAGATAGACTAGGGTGCTGATGAAGTGCGTTGCTGCACAGAAAAATATCGATATTTCCCCCAGCTTAAAAGTCTAATTTAATTTTTCTTCTCTTCTTTAGAAACTCGCATTATTTAATAAAATATTTCATTCAATAAAAAGAATTGAAATTACTGAACTTAAGCCTGACTAAAAATTATTTCTGATTAAAAATTCACTATAGTTCAATTAAAAATCTAAAAATGTCTCGATTTTTAAATTGCTTAGATCAACCGATCGAAATTTCTTGTCATGACTAAATAACGGATATGATGAACACAACCGAATAAAATATGAGGAATATTTGATTTTAACGAAAAGTAGCACTTAGGCACCGAGTGCCTTCTACAATTACTGGTGTTACTTTCTTAAAGAAAAGGATAGTGATAGAGAAGACAGGTGGTGAAGGAACAGATAGAGAAAAGCTTCATTCTTTTAAAACTATGCTTTTTTGCACGTTTTTCAATAATGCCAGTGTTGAAGCGCCTCTGGTATCAATGAGGCTAGAAAACAAATCAAAAATTCTGCAACATAATCTGTTGCATGTAAACTTGACTAAATGTTTGTACAAAAAGCAACCTTTAGTGATGAAAATTAATTTGTTTAAATTAAATTAAATTAGGTTTAAATTTTCCAGCTCCCGAGACTTAAGAAATTCAATGTAACGTAGTGATAGATGGACAGACATGCATCGCTAATTCGACTTCCCTATTTCATGTTCGTTTTAAAGTAAAAATATATTCGGACGAACTACTCAAAAATTTAAGTTTATATACTTTTTTAAATAATACCCTCAAATGGAAAGGAATATTTAAGCATTAATATTTAAATTTAATATGTGACTACTTTTGGTTCGTCTAAAAATGCAAAATAATTAATTTATATAAAAATCATTTAATTTCAATTTATCTACATTTAAACATGTTTCACTGAAATTAATTTGGTTTAACAAATATTAAATAGTTACGGCTTAAAATTTTAATTTAAAAATTTCAATTAAATCGAAGTTAATTTACTAATTGCACAAAATTAATTAAAAATCATTTTGCAAAAAAAACGCACACATATACATTTTTATATATGTAGCTATTTGAATATTGAATTTTTTCTAATATTTGTTGCATGCATGGGTATTTAGCCAACAAATACCATTTGGTTTAATAAACTATTCAGTCCAATAATCTACTAAATTTTAACAATAGGCATACATTTTGATATCAAATAAAATTCACAATAAAAATAAAATATACAGAGATGGTTAATAGGTTTTTTTAAATTGAATAGGAAAAATAAATATTTTATTCTTGTTATCTTAAATGATCGTAGACGTTATACTGGCAAAATTATTTTTGAAAGCGGATCAACTCCGAAGCAATACAGAAAATATTCGATGGACTTGTGAGCCGATTGTATTACACTGTGCAACAAAGAAAAAATATCAATGATGTAATGACTAATTATAGCGAAATAGGCAAATCATTTCTGTGCTGCTGATCAGAAATAATCAAACTATACTTATAAGCCATTTTCAGAACTTTTATGTAAAATTTAACAAAACGAAAATGTTTATAAAAAATTTTAATTCTCTTAATCTTCTCCATATGGAGCATTGTTTGTTCTTTGTTTAAGAGGTGCTAAAATATTCTAACACGTAATTCACACGTTGATTTTTCAATGATTTTTTGAAACACGATTTTTGGAGTTTGTAGGCGAACGGTATAGAAAAGCAAAAGGGGAAGAAAAAAAAAATCATATTTTCCGTTCTACGAGTTTTTTTTTCAAATTTTCTTTATACATATTTTAATTTTTTTATGTTGCTTTATTTTATTTTTTCATTGAATGCAACAACAGCTTTTTTCAATACAAAACAGTGTTACCTGTGAGTATTTTTGTCACTAATAGATGAGTATAGAGAATATCGGAAAAATATTTCATTTTGAACAAAATGTAGGTATTTTTTAATCTCATATTGTATTTTTTGTGCATAAATGTATAAATAACTATACCAAAAATATATTTTTGCTCATAAACCGTTTCAAAATTTGTTTTTGCTCTAAATTACATAGACTTTTATCCAATTATTTTGGTGTCGCAGTGCCTGTCTTTGGTAACATTGCTGAGAGAATATTTATTTATATGTGAGAGGATAAGAAAAAAAGATGTCAATATAAAATATATCTCTCGACTGCTTTTTGGCGCTACTATTTTGTGTCAATTTGTATGGAAAATGTGTTTATGCCGTAATTCTGTTTGATCATTAAGGCCTTAAATGTTTTTAATTTATATTTCTTTAAATTAAATTACTAAACTTTTTAGATTTTCGTATGGGTGAAATTTTTTAACATGTAGGGAAAAGGAAAAACGGTGTTTCTTAAATCTACTGGCAACACTGATACGATTTTTCGGAAGAACGAAAAAAGTAAAAACTAGGAACATGGAAAAAATCATCGTATGAATGTAAAATGTTTTTGGAAGTAACTTTTAAAAGAGAATCAAAAATAAAACAAGATTTTTAAATCATCGTATGAATTGGGCCTAACAAAATATTCGCCATAATTTTTTTTTGTAAGTACTAGGCTTTAATTCAACTCGAACACTGTGTATGAGTTTTGTGACAATCTGAACTTATGTCTGCCTTATGAATAGTTTTTATATCTATGCGTTTATTTCACAACACAAGCGCTATTACGCAATTTTCCTAACAAAAATAATCGACACTTTTAAGGTTATAAATTTATTTTTGTTTTGATATTTTAAAAGTGAGTAAAAAAAACAAAACAAAAACTATGGGAAGGATTGCTCAATTTGTTTTTGTACTTGTGTTTTTGTAAGCCGGCTAACAGCCGCAACCGGCCACAAGCAATACATTAATTTAGTCATACGCCGCTAGAAAAGAAAATAATGAGAAATAAATAAAAACGTTTTGAAATATTTTCGACGAATTTGACATCATCATATCGAGCCTTATTTTCGATTTTATCGTAAGCGACAAAAATTAAATTGTTCAGAAGGAATTCACTCACAAGTCCCGTTACTGCAACTCCAAATTACAATGAAAGAGATTTAATTCATTATTTGAAAATTCATTATAAAATGAACAATGAAATGACATTAACAACTTCTAACTGGTACAGGGAAATTAACAACCCACCTACAACAATATTTGAATATTTTAAGACTAACTTAAATGAATTCTCAAGATTAGACATGATTAAATTTATTAGACTACGTTTGGGACATTCAAATTTATCACACTGCCATCTTATGAATATAATGCCTCCAAATGTATGTAATTATGATATTCTTAATCCAAATAACTTGAGCCGTGTCCTAATATCATGCCCCAAATTTTCATTTCAACGCCAACAAATTTTTCAAAATGCAAATCCTAAGGAATTTTTATCTAAACCAACAATTGATAATATACAGCGTATTATACATTTCCTCAAAATCACTAATGTTTATAGTTTAATTTAAATTTTATAATTAATTACTTATTAATTAATTATTTTTACCTAATTTCACTTACTTATATATATATATATATATATATATATATATATATATATATATATATATATATATATATGTATGTATTTGGGTAAGTTTGGGGTCAATTTCTCGTTCTACGGTATTATTAGGGGTCACAGGGGATAGTTAGAGGTCTGGGCTTAAATTTTACTTAAGTATTGGGTATAGTTTTAGGACATTTTACTTAGATTTACTTTTCATTGATTTTTTTTTATTTCACTGTTTATCGAATCCACATTTACAATTAATTACTATAACTATGTCCATTTACTTATATATGCTCATTAAAGCAAGAAATTTTGTAAATAATTGTAAAATATTGTTGCCGGTGTTGCCTTACTTTACTTAAAAGATATAGTGTTTTAGGGGATTTAAAAGAAAAATTCCCCCTTACTGACGCCGGCAAAAAAATTGACTTAGAAGGCGTTGAAGTTTACAACTTCATATTTTCTTGGAATGTTCAATGTTCACTTGAATTTAGAAGTGATTGTGTACAAAAGTGAATCATTTTTATAATATTTATAACCATGTGAATATATCAATAATTATCTGTACAACAAAGTGATTGAACGCTAAATGACGCCTCTGCAGCAGCTTTGTTGGAAAATTTATAATGCAAAATAAAAAGGTGGATAATGTGTATGTGTTTTAATGAACATATGTTTAAAACTATTGAAAAAATGAGAAATCCATTTTGGAAAACATTACAAAGTGGTCAATGGTTATAGCAAGTGTGCTTTGTAGAAGTTATTGCTTCTAGTAGCCCTAAACATAACTTAAAACTTCATGTTAGGTAGCACAAGTGGAAAAATGGATCATGGCTTTAAAGAGTTGAGGTCATGTTCAATTTTGCCACTTATGGTACCTGGAATGAAGTTTTTCGTTACGGATACATCATTGGAGAACGAAGCATTATTGTGTGCTGAAAAGCCAACATTTTCGGCTGAATTGTCAGATTGTTAACAAAATCAAAATGATAAGGGTTCTCATGAAAACTATTAAAATTACCATTTGAGCGGGCAGAAAAGTGTAAGTAAATTTCCATAAAATGTTTGAGTCTATTTACTCAATTATTTCACTTTTACAGGCACACCTGGTCCCCAATAAACTTTACATGACATGAAATTCTAAAATCTACAATTTATTTAATAGGTAAAAGCTATTTTGCTTCTTGTTTTTCCAACTAATATGTGTATACATACAAACAAACATATCGCACATTTACTTCAATAGTGGCATAACTAAAAAAAACAGTTTTGTAGAAAACGCGTTTTAAGTTTCCAATTTGCATACAACTCAATGGAGAAATGAAAAAAATTCTTCTCTCAGGAGGTGATGGTACAAGCTATTTATATGAAATTTTTACACAAGATAAAATACGAAATGCCGCATCTTTCTGCAGTTTTTTGAGTTATGCCACTATTGAAGTAAATGTGCGATATGTGCATACAGATGTGTGTCTATTAATATGTACTTCAATTAACTTATTTCTAGAATCCCATGGCAGTTGACGCTGTACATAGGATTACTTCCAAATGGCTGTACCAATTTCTAATATCTTCAGTTATAAAGTAAAAGATAGATATTAGACCAAGGCACCTTTCAAATGAAAAAAAGAAAAAATTAAAATCGCGCTAGCCGTTTGGGACCTATGGCGTCAGACACACAAATTCAAAGGAAAATATCTAGAAAAGATGTTACATCTTCTAAATGTACATATGTATGTATGTGTATCTACATACATACATAGATATTCAAAAATTTTAAATGTTATTGAGAAAGTTCTATCAGTAGTAATAAAGAGTAAAGTAAACAATAGTTTTAAAAGAAATTTTTTAAGATCAGGGACCTGTTTCTCAAAACTTGCAAGTATTGTAATACAAGTGAGATAATTGTGAAACCATATAATTTACGTACATACATACATACATACATACATATACGTGTAAAAAATATATTCTCACAAATATTTTACTTGTATTAAAACAATTGTAAAGTTTGAGAAACAGGCCCTTGGTGTGTAAAGAATTTCAAACGATTTGATTTTGTGTTATTCAAATAAGTTTTTGAGAGTATCATAAAAAAAGTATATGTATATAAATTAATATTAATTTTAAATTTAAATAATAATAATAATAATTAATATAAATTAATATTTTATATTATACATACTTACATATGATAGAAGATAAACTTTTTGACATACATACATATCGGTGGTCACAAGTAGAAAGGACCCAACTCAAATAACTGTTACTTTTCAGGAGAAGGTTAAAACATACACAGAAAAAACTAAATTTCATTTTCAGTAACCAAATTCGTTGAATCAGTAAATATTTTATTTGAATGCGGTCCTACAAATAATTTTGTAAATTCTGATAAAAATTTTGTAAAAATTTAAATTAATCACAGTTCGGCTGAGAGAAAATGTTATTAAAGTGTGTTGGTGTTTATCTTGCTTGTTGATAGGAACAACGTACTTTTGTGCGCTTATTGTTGTTTATTTTGATTGATCGCGTTTTATAAATGTAAATGCCGAAAAGTAGCCGACAAACGCCGTGGCCTGTTTCTTCTCTATACAGTGTTTTGGTACAAATTAATTTAGTGGAACAGTACAGAATATTTACTGAAACTAAGTTTGATTTCAAACAAATATTTGTTTAAAAATTTTTGGGGAATAATTTTTTCTGTGTAATAATAAACAGTACCAATGCCTGTACTACTGCCTTGCAAAACTGCTTGTAAATTCGTTATTATTGCAATAATTTTTTGATTAGGTGTATTTGTGTGAAATATATTAAAATCAATTTCGTGAAAATAAGAATTAGGGCCTTTCCACTTGTGACTATCGATGTATCTTTGCAGTGATTTTTCTGAGGATGGCTGTTTCCGTCGTCTTCTCACTATCTGTTTGACCAATGTTTTCGATCAAATTGATGTTATATTATTTGTACTGCAGTCATGTACTCTTATGGCCTGTATTAGCATACAATACATTCAGTGTTTCCAAGTATATTATGGCTTCTTTAAATTTTTAATGCTAGCGAAAAAAATATTACTTTCTAAATGTAAGTGGTTTTATAGGCTCCATTTTTTATAGCTTTTAACAAATTTAGAAATTGGTTACTTGAAGTTTCCTAGTTCAATAGGTTTTTTAAAAGCTTAAAGCTTATTTTTGCGATATAATTATCTAACCTCTCATTTACATGCATATATGTATGTATGAATATTTTCAAAAAATTATATCTGTTTCTTGCTCATTATGCAGATAATAAAAGTTGTTCTTAAGTAATTTTCATAAATAAAAATAACACCATACAATGTTTAAGTGATTTCAAGGCCAATTTAAAATTATATTTTCGTTGATGAAAAACTAAAATTTAAATTAAAAACAAATATTACGTTTTTTCATAGAAAATTTTAATTTAAATTTTGCAAAAAATATCTTGAAGGTTTGTATTTATTTGATCTTTCAGTATGATTTGATTCTTTTTTAATTGAGCTTAAGAATAATAAAATAATTAAACATTTTTTTATAAAAAATAACAGATCTTACTAAGATCAATTAAAAAAAAAAACAAATTTAACACAAAACTTATATAAAAATTTACTTTTGTGTAAATTAAAATATGAGAAGCAAGATTTATGCGAAAATAGCTTAAAATTTTATAAAAGCGAACCATTGAAAAATGTGTCTTTTATAAAGAGTAAATAAAATTCAGAAAAGTTATTTTTTATAAATGGTACTTATTATACAATAAGTTTTTATCCATATAAAACTCCTTTCTGCAAATTTAGACTTTTTAAAAGCACCATGTTTTAAATTACTTTTTGGAAAATGTACTTTTTATAAAAATTACATATTCATTCATTACTTTTTTAAGAAGTATTTGAATAAAATCTACTTCTTAATAAGCACACCCAGAAAAAAGATTGGTTGGAAAACGGTTAGTCCAATAAAATATCATTTGCATTAACTTTATTTCAGTTCACGCTTTCAATTTTCTGTTAATCTAAAAAATAATCCATGTTCATTGCCATAAGGGTATAATTGTAACAAAGATATGATTGTGACAATACTTAAATTGATTGCATCAACAGATCGTATGCTTTTGTCATGACTAATTAACTGATTGGTTAACACAACCGAATAAAATATTACGAATTGGATTGGATTTGGTATTGGCAACTAAAAAATTGTCGTTCTATATTAAAATTAAAATAAAAACTTTCAATCAGTTGCTGCATGATATTGTTTTAGTTATATTAACCATATTTTCGGTAGCAAGAATAACCTTTATTTCAAATTCCATATGTAAACCAATTTTTTCTGTTGCTGCAATTATTTTGTTAAGAGTTATAATTAAAATATAGAGGTACCACAATAAAATTGCAGTCGTTATACCAGAAATCTTGATAGTTGATGCAACAGCCAAAATTCAATTGGCAACAAATTCGGTCGTCTCAACAAATCTGTTTTCTCTGTGAATTTTTTTAAAGTAATTGAAATAATGATTACTCTTTTGTAAAAAGTATGTATAATAAATTTATTTTTTACTAAAGTTTCTTATTTTAAATGTTCTTTTAAAAAGCAGACACATACATACATAATATAACAATATGCAAATGGACGTAACTACACAAAAATTCGAAATCGAGTTTTTGATTGATTATGGCCCATTTTATCTAACTACATGTTCACGCAAATATTTAGACCTCTGCGATCAAAAATGACGAGAGAGAAATTCAAATGGACGTAATTACGAATACATCTAGTTTTTTATTGCAAGGAACGTAACTAACATAAAAGCTTAAATATATATGTACATATAAAATCAAAATAAATGGTTAAAAACATATACATATGTAAGTATCCATACTACAAATAAATTTCAAAGAAAATTTTCAAGAACAATTTGTTATTATTGATTTTGAAACGTTTTTTGTTTCTTCTGTAGAAAAAAATATATAAGTGTAGTTACGTCCGTTTGCATTTAAGGTGACGATATATATATACATGTGTACATAAGTACATAAGCATTTGCCTTTAATTTTGAAAGTGGTCTAAGTCTGAGTTTACACCTTTCATTTCTTGTGCGCCATGTGCCCAAAAAAGCAAAACCACTAATTACTAATAAAAAAACTGTTTGATTTATACATGTATTTATTGATTTAACCTGTTTCCAATCATGTTGGATTCTATAAAATTGTCTATTAGTTATGTATGCAACTTTATAACTTAATAAAAACGTGTCTGAATCAAACAATTTTTCATTAGTAATTAGTGGTTACGATTTTTTTATGGCGTAAGTCATATATTTCTTTGGTCAAGATATTTAGTGCAACACATTTGAATAAATCAAAAAATATTTTGATATTAGGCAATATTTTAATTAAGTGTTGTCTTGGTCTCTATTAATATTAATTTATAAAATAATTATGAAATAATTATCTTGAAAGTTTTTTTAAGATTAATTTAATACTTGGAAGTTAAAATGCATATGGCGTAAGCCATAGTATACGGCATGTAAAAAGTCATATGCGTATGTGGCGATGACGTCACGAAAATTTTCAGCTTGGTTGCATTTTGTACAATTACTGGGAATGCCTACATGCCGCAGGCAATCCAAATGTAAAACATGTAGACAAATAGGATGCATTTCCTCAAGCAGCACGTCTGTACGCATGTGAACATATGTATGTATATCTACATGTACATATGCATGTTACTAGTAGATGGCATGTATCAAATTTAGCTTCGTAATAACATCAAAATTGCTCCAGAGATGCATGCGCATGTGTTTTTTTACACGCCGTGTACTATAAAAAGGCTTTAGAAAACTTTGATTATTAAGGGCACATACATATGTACATATGTATTACATACATAATATGTTAATATGAATCTACTAGACTCAAGAACATTGCAAAATGTAGTCTATTACAAAATCGTATTAAAATAAATTTTCAGAAGTAACATATGTATGTACTATGTACATATTGGGTCCAATTACGTATGTAATCATGTTAAAATCAATTTTCAAAAGTGACATACACATTGGTTCTAATTAAGAATGTAGTATTTCGACTAAGGGCCAAATTTTGTAAAACGAACACGTTAAGCTTTGACAAATTTTGTATGTGTTTTGTTTTTGCAATTTATATTTTTCCATATAAAATTTGTCAACGCTTTGAAAATTGATTTTAATATACATACATACATACATATGTATGTATCTGCATTAGCTACTTTTAATAATGAAAAGACCTGGGCCTGTTTCTCAAAACTTAATAGTGTTAAGACAAATGACAAACATTTAAATTTTAAAATCCCCGAATGTCTGGACCATTTTTTTAAAATATAGATGAGGAGATATTCGATCATTGGTTCAGCAATTTGGGAGCTACGGCACACAGATTCAAGGGATCATAACTAGAAAATATCTGATATCTTCTAAACGGCTGAACTAAATTTTCTTCAAACACAGCTAAGAACACTCTCGATCAAGTCACCTTTCAAAGGAAAAAAGTTAAATTAAAATTGGTAAAGCCATTTGGTCTGTACGTAGACTCGTACAGAAATACGAACACAAACAAACACTTCAAACTTATAACACCCCTTTTTGGTCAGGAGTTAATAAAATAGTTGTGAAAACATATTAGCGGAGTTCGATGTTTGATGCAAATGCAAAATATCGTAGCTTTTCTTTGGATTGTGTGTGTATTTTGTTGTTGGATTTGAAAGAAAAGCTACGATATTGAACTCCGCTATTATTTATGTATGTAATATGAAAGAAAAAAATGCTTTTTCACAACTATTTTACTTTATTACAACACATGTAATTCTTGAGAAACAGGCAAAAAAAAAATAAGACGCAACTAGCTTACAAAAGCTAATTTTTATAAAATTTGTTCAGAGCAAAAGCAGGTGGCGAGCATTTTTTTTCGTAAATCCCAGGTAGTGTTTAATCTGGCGTTATTGTTTCCTGAAAGATTATGTTGTGAAAAATAATAATAATGAATAATAATTTGATATGACCTCACCAATTATAATAGTTTCACCTAATGAGCGCTACAACTTCTGTAGTTGTTATTATAAAGCATGCTTTTGTTCAACGTAATGATTAGTTTGTAATGGTTGAGAGTTTTAATCAATAGCCTTATCTGTGGACCAAGCAGATTGGGCTTGGGAGTAAGTTAAGGTATGTTTGTATGAACTTATGATTTGCTGGAGAAGACGCAAACGCCGTATCTGTTATGATACCACAAATACATGATTTACCATAGTCCAGTATATATGAATGTATAAACATACATATGTACATACATACATACAAATGTCCATATTTCTGTACATCCATTGATGGTCGACATGGGTGCCGAGATGTTCCATTACGTGACCATTAGATAGGTATCACAATTTTGACCTTTCAAAACAGAGAATGCCAACGAATATCCCTTGATATCCCTGATTTTATTGAATATGTACATACATATGCAGGTATGTATGTCTATTTGTACATATGTACACAATTAAATTGCACAATTAATTTGCCTCAGTTTTGTCAATGTTTTCGGAGGTGCTTTGGTTAAAAATTTGTATAATAATAGTTTTTATTTTCATAAAAATTATATTTCAAACTATGATTCGTAATAAATGCTACAGATTTTTGCACCCAGTATGAAAAAATGCTATTCGTGGTGTTGTATTTTTATGTCTAATGTTTTAATGATAAACATAGCGCTTTTAGAACTATTTTAGAGCTTTTGAAAAATGTATCCCTCGGAACAAATTTACTTTTGTGAAGCTCCTGCAAATAAAATAAAACTTATCTTAAATGATAGAAAATTGAATTCTAAGAAAAAAATGTTATGACCAAAAATCCTCGAAAAGGCATAGTTATGGAGTTACACGGATGCTTTGAATGTCTTTTGGCGTTTTCGTGGCAAATTTCTTATTTAGTATAGCAATATGGCTATCATATGAAAGATTTTCAAAATTTTTAGATGATAAAGATATTTTCAAAGACGGTCAAGTTGTATTTTTTCCTATTTTTGTTTGTTTTGATATAATATTTTCCGACTCGGCGCGAAATACTAAAGATTCCGTACACCCAGGGAAAAACAACATAAAATCAATAAAATAAATATTGAATTAATAAGAAACATCAACAAAAGTCTAGTCATGTTGAAATTTTTTATTTCTTTATGGAAAAATATTGATTTATAGTATTAATTTATTAATTTTAGTTATTTTTAAGTATCTCAACATACATTTTCTATTATATTAAAATTTATTAAATTAATGCGACGCGTTCTTATTTTTAAGTTGCAGCTTTTCCCTGAGTGTACATACAAATGCTTTATATATACAATTTTGTTAATTTTTTTATCTTAAAACAAAAGTAACATATCATTATTATATCATTAGTACCATTAACTTCAAAACAAACAAAAAATAGGAAAAATACAACTTGATTTTCCTTGAAATTATGTTTATTATCTAACAATTTTGAAAATCTTTCTTATGATACCCAACATTTACCAAGGAAGTGACAAGCGAAAATCAAAAGCTTTGGAGGTCTGTAGCTCCGAAATATGATTTTCCGAGGATTTTTAAACATAACAGTTTTTTCTTAAAATTTAATTTTCTATCATTTAAGGTAAATTTTATTTTATTTGGAAGAGCTTCACTAAAGTAAATTTAAGCCGATCCTTCTAATGAATTTTGTCGGCTCTTAACAAAATAAAAAGTAGCCTATGTGAAAGAAAATTGAAAACTAAGTACAAAATATTAAGTAAAAAGGATGGTGGCCAGGCATATTTTTCGAGTTATGCGGCTCTGAACTTTCCTGCGAAACTGCATTAAATCTCAAAAAAAAAAACTAAAAAGCTTATCTTGTAGGAAATAGAAAACTAAGAAAAAATTAGTAGAAAAATTGGCTGCCGCATTTATTTCTCAAATTATTTGCCTTTAAAGTTTTCAAAGAAGTTTTTGAAGTGTTTTTATATTTATTAAGCTTGAGATCTTATTTTGTATAAAAGAATTAACAAATTTTATTTATATTCCAATATTTCGTTGCCAATAATGGTAACTTCTTCAGGGAAAATATGTTTGTCGAAATTTAAACAAATATCTAAAGAACTTTTTGATTAACCTTTGCATTTCTGAATTAAAAAGTACCCTTTTCAAAAATTCCTTTTTCCAAAATGCACCTTGTACAAAAAACACTTTTTCTAGAAAGTACCTTATTCAATAAAGTATCGTTGCAAAAACGTATCTCACCTAAAATATTTTTTTTAATGTTTTTTTTTTGTAAAAAGTACTTATTTCGAAAAATACCTTTTAATTAATATTCAAAGAACCTCTTCGATAACATTGTTCAAGAATACACTACATCTGATAATGAAATCTGACTCAAATCTAATATGTTTCAATTATATGAATTCTCCCGAATTTAAACTTTTTTGCATCGTTTCCCGTATTAGAATCTAAACACAATGTTTGCGGTGCGATTTCTCGTTGCGAAAGAAAAAATAAAGATAATTGGTCTAATTATTCATTCCGTTCCGCGATTGGGGAAAGCATTTTTTGCGGAAGCAAAATTTGCAATTATTCATTCCGTTGATACGGTATTTTTCTCTATTTTGCTTACGCTCAAATTTTATGACGGAAAGCCTACGGAAAGAACAAAATTGAGAGGAAAATATACAAATTAGCAAAATTAAGCTTATTTTAATTTAATTTGCTTGTTTTATTTTTATAAGAATATAAAAAAACCAAACAGAAGCAATTATTAATTTAATTTAACTTATATTAAATTTTTTTTATTGCAACTTACTCTCTATGATTAATCTGATTTTACCTTCTTAGCATTTGAATTTCAAATTTTCCTTTTTCCTTTCCTTTTTAGTGGATCTAAACATCATCATCATGGGATCCTACCCACCAAATTTCAGTTATCTAGCTACAGTCGTTTGTGCTGTGTGATGATACGTCAGTCAGTCAGTGACATAGTAGATAAACGTCTTCTTTAAACAATCTATTTAAATTTAATTTAACGTTTTTTAGTTCCTTTTGGAAAGCGCGTTTTAATTGCAAATACTTAGTTGAGAACACTGCCACAAAATTATTGATAGTGAAACAGAATCAGGCAGATCAAAAATTTTTAAGAAATGTGGCTGTATACATATGTACATGATTACTACAAAAGTGCAAAATATAATTAATTTATGTACATGGAATTGATAAGGAAAATTCACCTGTCAGTAATTGTGTACTGATTATCATGTAAATTTCTACATTTGCAGAAAAAAGTGTATGGAAAAATATATATGTTACTTTTTCGATTACATTTTCTGCTGGGTAAATTGTTGCTAACCATGTACTACCCTCGCGAGTATGATTGTGTGCGGTAGGCATTGCTGCATGATATGACACATACAATACTACATACATTAGCATACACATACCCAGCGGTAAAACTAAGACCTTCTTAGTTCAGGCCTTATTAAATGCATGCTCAGGAATTTTTTCGATTTCATTACCATTCTTATCAAACTGCTAAAAGAATGCCTTATAGAAGGCCTCGGCTTTTCCGCATAAAAGATAAGGTACACATTCCATATTCCTTTCTATGAGAAGGGAGAATGGAAGGAGTAACATTTTTTCTTTTCTGTTTTTTGCCAAAAAGAAAAGCAAACGAATTCATGTTTTTGAGTCAGTTAATATTCTTATGTATCTTCTAAAGAAGGCCTTATAGAAGACTTCGGCTCTTTAGTAAAAAAAGATGGGACACGCATTCCACATTCCCTTCTATAAGAAGGGAGAACAGAAGGAGTAAAGCCAAAGCCAGAGCAATTACGGAAAAGAAAACGTAAATTATTTAAGTTGAGTTTTGTACGTTGAATAATACAGTTGTTTTGTTCGATCAATATTATGTATGCATATAAATAATATATGGGTTCTTATTTTCAGAAGTTTCCTTTCAATATGTTCGACCCTTTTGATCAAAAAATAGACATCAAAACACTATATGTATGGATGTGTGTATTGAATACCTCGGGCCTGTTTTTCAAAACTTACAAGTGCTGGAATACAAGTAAAACAATTGGGAAAATATTTTATATTCATATAAAATATAAATATGTATGTATATCTTCACAACTATTTACTTGTACTTCAACTCTTGTAAGTTTTGATATATGTACATGCCCCAGCATCTGAATTAATTATTTATTAAACCCCTTTCAATATGACCTTTATTTTAAGGCCTTTTTAAGCCATTCTCTGAAAGACCATTTAACAGCCCTTCTATGGAAGGACTTTTAACAGCCATTCTCTGGAAGGCCTTTTAGAATATTTGCGTGTATAAAAAAGATATGAAGATGGGATGGGGAGTGCAGGCCTTGTACATCCAAAAGAAGGAGTACAGAGGCCTTTTTGAAGGCATCCGTACTCCTTTTTCCCGCTGGGTAAGTATGTGTACATACATACATATGAACATTGAATAACCCAAAGGTACAGGGATGGATAAGTTTATAGTTTATTATATGGTTGATTGGTTCATATATAATATGCCTATTTGAGTTGTACAATTTATCAATATGAAGGATTCGAATTAGTTAAATCTTTTTTGTTCCTTTTTCTTACATTTTTACAGTATCCAATACATTTTTTTATTTTTTAATCAAAAAAATCTTCAAACTACCCAGCTAAAAAAATTATATATGGTCCATATATGGACTAGCATATGAAATGTATTATAATATATGAACTTGTATATGGAAAATTAATTATGAATCTCTTCATATGTGGATCCATATATAGAAATAAGATGCAATATATGAAGCCCATAAGATTTTTGCAATAAAAAAGCTTGGATTTTATTAACTCGATACTTTTCTCTTTTTATCACTAGTGAATTGGAAATCTATTAAAAAGTACATAGGGTATATAAAGTTTGATGGGGATGGTTTAAAAAAGAAAAATTTTTTTACCAAAAAAAAAAAAAAAAAAAAGAAATTCTTGTCTATTTTATATGTTGTGGCCCTATTTAATAAATCAAATAACCAAAAGGATAATTCTGTCATTGACATGTACATGTATGTATATACTCGTACATGCATACATTTGTAGTACGTAAGTATTTATGTAAAATTCTTTATTGTTCAACGAAATATTTAAAATGAAGTAGGTATGTTTTATATCTATTTGTTTTAATATTATAAAACTAAATTTTGACAATATGTTACATAATAAATATAAATAATAATTACAGCCTTTGGTAAAAAATATATACATAATGTATTGTGATTATACGAAGAAAATATTGAATTTAATTCTGGGTGCCTACTATGTTATTCGAAACGAAAGAAACTGCTTTGGAATTTACATGTTCTTAAGGTACAAATTTGAAAATGTTTTTTTTTCCTTCTTTTAAACTACAGGGGTCTACTGTTTTATTGTTATTATTTTATACTCAGACATAAGTGTGTTGTACAGGAGCATTTATAGTTAAAATTTAATCAAATTATATTCTATTTTCAAAAAACTTTAAATCAGGAATTTATTTAACCAAACAAAAATTCTGTTTCCCATGCCTGACATGTTAAAATTATAACGGCACCCAAATTTTATTTGTTGAAGCAATCCATGGTATAATAATATACATGGGTACCCGCAAATCGACAACAAATGTACAACAAATAAAACAACAGGGCTGTTTTGTGATACAGTTTTGATATGAAAACTTAAAAAAACCAAGAGAAAACAAAAGACATTTACTTGCGTTTTCTCTTGTCTTTGCAAAGCTTGTTTGCATTAGTACAGTTCTAATAGGCACTATGCGCGTTTATTGATAAAAAAAATAAACAACATTTGGCAGATAACATTACGAAACAAGCAAATAAAAAATTCTTTCAGCTGACGCTTCGATGTTACCTTTACTATTTTACCATGAATCAATCCTTAAGCACATCAATCAGTGTTGCCGTTCATGCGAAATCAAACATACATATTGTAATTAATTTTCATTTGCATGTTTTGTCCATGTGCAATTACCTTTCGTTTAAGTGCCCAGGAGACGATCAAATAAAAGCATCAATCGGTGAGTAATCAGTTAGTTGGCGATTTTTCGGTGACGTTAAAAAATATATGTATCATTAATTATCATTTTAGTTTTGTATTCGTCTGATAATGATATTTTTTTAGCGTAGGGCTGCTATACGTCCTGATTTTCCAGGATTTGTCCTGGATGTAGACAAATTGTCCCGGTGTCCTGGTTCACTCCTAAATTGTCCTGGTTTTTTTACCGGAAAATTTACCACCAACTACAAAAAAGTTAAACGGGAGTCACTCTGATTAAATTTTTGTTTGAACTAAGTGTCATAAGAAATTGCACCGTGTAAACAACTGCTACAAGTGACCGAGAACCGATTACAAATTGTTTTCTCTAATATGTTAAACATCTGTTTTGTTTGTGAGTTTCTGTGTTTCATAATATTATTTTATTTTTGTTTTATTTGTTTAAAATATTACGAGTTTTCATGAGAGTCTCGAGTCTCGCAAACTGTGCAATTGTGAATTTTTGGGCAGTTAAGTTTGTCCAACAATTTTGACTTGTAAATAAATAAATTTGATGCAGTTCATAAACTGAATTGATAGATTTTCATTCAACTTTCAAATATATACCTTTTCATAATTTGTTATGCAATGAAATTAAATACAATTTTAAATATACTTATCTTTTTCTTTGTAAAATAAGACTACACACATAAATTTTGACAGCTGATCAAATAAGTCGAACACAGACAGCACAATCGAATTGAACGACTTACTAGTCAACTTTGAAAATCAATCCCCCTTATTGCGAATGGCGTCGTCGACGTCGCATCAAGACGACAGTAAATATTGTAACTTTTTTACTCTCTATCGGCAACAATTGGCCCTTATTGACAATCTCTTACTAATCTCGGATGCTTTGTAAATTGATGTAGCATGTTAATAGTAGTCAATTGCTGTCGACAAAGAGTAGCCAACCAAGTGAGCATTTTTACTGTCGTCTTAATGTGACGTCGACGACGCCATTCACAATAAGGGGGAATATCTTTTAATTTTTCTTCAACCAACTCGGCACCTTCTAAGCTAATCAGTTGACGGAATCAAACACGCCTTGATTAGGATAACGACCGTGTCAATTGCCAATTGAATTGATTTAATTGCGATGTACAAATAGATAAATGTATTTTTGTGTACTAGCGGCAACACTGTTTAAAATATTCAGTATAATTCCGTTGTTCTGCCGACGTTTTTGATCATAGCTTCTGGTTTTGCTTGTTTAAGCATAATATTATAATATAGTGTCATTAAAAGTTTTGCGATCGACAAATTAAGAAGTGTTTTATAGTGAAATTTTGCAAAAAGATTTTGTGTGGCATTAAAGGATTGAAAAGGTAAGTACAGTAAAAATAATTAAATACACATATACATTTTTCCACAGAAATACATATTTACATATTTATATATGTACTAACATACATACATACATAGGTACATATCGCTCCTTTATTGCAACAACGGCATAAGTGAATCAAAAGCTAGTTCTTCATAAGATAATTTTAAAGTTTTTAAATTGAATAAAATTCAAGAGGTGCGTATACAGTTCTTTTGTATAAAGTTTTTCCACAATAACGCAGTTTTTTAGATTTGGACGTATCTGTTGCAATAAAAAGAACTATATGTACTTACATACATATTGATGGTTTCTAGTAGAAAGGCCCTAACTCGCATTTTATACTGAGTTTTTCAGTGATTCCAATAATAAATAATTAATTGGAATAGTATAAAAAACGCTTTTACAAACATTTAAAAAAAAAGTTACATTGTGAATATTAGTTTCTATTGTGTTTTACCTTCTCCTGTAAATCTACAATTATATGAGTAAGGGTATTTCTACTGGAGACAAACGATATGTATTGCAGGTTATACATACTTATTTCGGTAATACACTTTTTAATGAAAGCACAAATGTTTTTAATTGCAAATATCTTATTAAAAATAGTGATTTCCTAATTTCTCGTAATACAACTTATTGAGAGTTGCAATATACATATGTACATATGAGCGCCCACTGCAAAGAAACTAGTAACAATTACTGTTTATCGTGCTGTACCTTAAATTATTAGCCAACAAATTTTTGGTGAATAACTTACAAGTCTTCTTGGTATTTATATATGTACATATCGCACATTAAATCATAAACAGGCACATCTCAAAAAATTTCAGATGCTGAATAGTGACAAACAACTGTTGATAGTATAGAAATGATGCAAGTTTGTAACATAAAACAAGCATAATCGTATTTCACATTTTCCAAGTCTTAAAGAAAAGTAAACGAAATTTTTGATCTCGTTAGAGATTTGTTCAATTAACTGGCTTTTAAAAAACAAAACCACTTTGATCATTTTGTGTTGCGACTGTTTATGATTACTGTGCGATATGTACACCACCACCACCCAATGTACCGAAAGTTCTTATTTTATTCGCTCCACCGGCAGTTTCTGGTAGACTGGCCATAAAAAAATTACGTGTGTGTAAAATTGCACTGATAATGTGCAAACCGGCCATGCCCATTGCACTTTTCACGCAAAAAAAAAAAACTAGTATAAACACTTTTGTCACCATAACTTTCAAATGCACACTGAAAATTTTCTTACAACCATTTTTGTGCAGAATAAAAAAGCTCAAAATTTTTTCTGTACATAATTTTTCCCTAACTGTGGCCTATCATGGTGCTTTAATGAGATGAAACTAAATTTTTTGGTAGGATCTTTTCAACAGCTCTCGCTAAAAAATGGATAGCGATAATTATAATGTAATGAAGCTACATAATCTACAGATCTTACTTCATAAAATAATGAAAACGGATTATTATTATCACGATTTAGCGAGAGCCGTTGAAAAAAAATCTTCCCAATAAATTTAGTTTAACCTCATAGAAGGACCATGATAGGCCATAGTTAGGGAAAAATTATGTAGGTACAGAAAAAAATGCACAAAAAGGGTTACACAAATTAAAAAAAAAAACGCCGAATTTCAAAGTTATTTGGCCAAAAGCGTTTATATTTTTTTTTGGGGTGCGCATGGCCGGTTTGCATGCTATCAGTGCAATTTTTCCGCATATGCTATTTTTTACAGTCAGTCTACCAAAAATGACAAAAATGAATGAAATCGGAATACTTGGAACGTGTTAATATTTTTTTGCTTGGTATTATCGAGCATAACAAGAATTTGTTTCTCGTACCCGTATGCACTTATCAACCTCTAACAAAGTTGAGTAACAACCGATTTTAAATTTAAAAAAAGAAGAGTCTAGGACCTTTCAAACAATGTATATTTTATTTCAGTAAATTTCAGATACATATAAATGTATTTTTTCACTAAAAATATTTTTTCCGGATTTTTTCCTCACTTTCCTAATTTGGACTCGTTTTTTCGCAGTTTTTTTGTACTGACACCATATTATTTATGGCTTTATTTATATCACATAATTGATTAAGATTAATTTGTGTTAAAAAATTCCATAGAAACTTATTGAGTTATTAAATATTTTATTAGAAGCCTTTTGTTAAAAAAAATATATGCATGATATTTTTCGCGTTATATTTATTTGCTTTTTCTGCATTTCAAGCTTACAGGATGATGAAACTACAATTTAGTAGACGAATATCAACAGAAGGTATAAAATTGGCGAAAATATCATGCAGGTAGTTGTGGAAGCAAAAATGTAATGGTATGAGATTTGAATAAATTATAAGATTCTGTGTGAAGTTAGCTAGGTAACAAAAAAGTCTTCTAATAAAATGTTTAATAACTCAGTAAATTTCTGTAGAGTTTTTTAACACAATCAATTATGTATGTTTTACAAATGAAGTCATAAATAGTATGATACCATTAAAGAAATGCTGCGTAAGAATGAATTCGAAGTCGAAAAGAGTTTAGGTTTGAAAATTGCATCAGCGAATGCCACATACGAAAAACTCAACACTCCATATCTCGAAAACCGTATGAAGTATCGAAAAACTGAAAGATCAGGTCGGAAAACCTAAGGAATTGATCTTAACTCAAAACCGCAAAATCCAAATACGACATTTAAATTATCAACCCACGATATGTACATACATATGTGTATATATCTATATGAAATTTACTAAAACAAAATACAAATTTCAATATACATACATACATATGAAATACATAAATAAAACTACATAAGCATACTCATATATATAGTACATACATAATACGAGTCATTACACATTTAAATATCATTTCAAATTTAAGGATCGCCATTTGGCAAAACAAAACGTTCCCGATGGAATGAAGAGGAGAAGCAGGCAGTTTCAACATATTTCGGTTGTCTGAAAAACTTGCAGAGACTACCCAGTATTTTAGAATGCAATGATGCTATCAACAAACTACCAGTTCTCAAAAGGAGGACTCCTCAACAGTTGAAGACCTGGATCGACAACCAAAGAAGATACACCTAAACAAGAAGTAAAGTATAAATACATTTGTGTTCTTAATTATGAAAGTGATCTAAGTCATATAAATTTTTGCCTTTACATATTAAATAAATCTTAAAATAACTTTAATTAATATTTGATAAATATTAAATAAATTTATATTAATCGAAACTAGTAAAATTTTTAATTAAAATGTTGCGTAATATAAAAATATTTCTAGATTTGATCAAATATATGTATGACTTAGACCACTTTCATAACTAAGGGCACATATACATATAGGCACATTAGCGCGACTAATTGAAAAAAGTTTTTGTTACACCTATCAAATAAAAAATTGGTCTATTTAATAATTACTCCAAAAATATTTTAGAGTTCTAGCTATAACAGTTCATGAGCTGAACCGTGTCTAAAAGGGGTATATTTTTGAAGTGTTTTGCATATTTTCGTATTCCAATGGTGTTTTTATGGTATAACGCACCACTGGAAGCGCCTTAAAAAAAGCTTTGAGATGATGCACTTTTCCTTGATATGTTGTCTTGGGACAAAATATCAAAATATGAAAAAAAAAATTTAAAAAAGTACCTTTTTAGATACGGTCCAGCTCACGAACGGTCATTGCTAGACCCCTCAAATTTTTTAAGAGTCTCAATTAAAAAGACCAAATCTTTGATTTGAGAGGAGTAACAAAGTCGTGGTTTTTACCTCCATAAAACGTGAGCCGCTGTAATGTACATATGTATGTTTGTTTGAAATTAATTTGCTTGAAATTAATTTTTTGTATTTCTTTACAGTTTCCAAACATATAAATATTTGTATTCATCGACTCAACAAAATTATGATTTGTTTTTAAAGTCATAATCATTTATGTAGGTGCATTGTAACACAAAACGACCGTGTGTATTACCATGTATTGAAAAATTGTATCCCCGTGTTAAGTTCAACATAAGTTATGTAAACAATTTTTTATTTTTAAATGTCACTTAATAAAATAAATACATATGAATGTATATACATACATACTTATGCATGCAGTTAACTTTAAGGAAATATAATTGATACTTGAAATGTAAAGCTAAAATAAGATATTGCGAAGAATATATTCAGTCTCTAATGTATTTAAATTTTTGAATGCTTTGTTGTTTTAACCATCGTCTATATGCATTTCGTTCCTGATTAGGAAACTCGTCGGTGGATCCAACATTTTTCAAATAAACTTCAACAATTTCATGTTTATGATAAGACTCTTAATATTTTATTGAGAACCCGACAAAAAAACATACTAAATTTAAAAGTCTCAAAAAAAAAATTTACAAAACAAGCAAATTTATTAAATTTTGCCTTATTTTGCACAAACTTTGGATGCAAAATCGAATAAGATGCTTGTATGGTTAACATTTTTGTTTGAGTCCCTTAAACTTATTATACGTATGTATATGTGATTCTCAAATAGCATATTACAAATTGACCTATAAGCATTAAAATTTAGCAAAATGAAATGCATAAAGATGGTGGCTAACTAACTAAACAACTATAAATTCCTAATAAATATATATAATACCGAAATTGTTTTTAAATACTTATATTGAAAATCTTAAAAAAAATTGTGTGTATATTCAGTTTAAAAATTCCAAACAAAATTTATTTCTACATACTAGTTGAACTAGTGTTGTTTTGCTATAAAAAGTATATTTTAATAAAATAGCTCTTATATAAAATTTCTTTTACAGCAAAAAAAAAAAATTATAAAAAAGCCAAATACAGTATAAAAAATTTCATTTTTAAAAAGTAAATTCTATCGGGCCTATTATGCATATCACGATATGCTAAGTCACGGTGATTTCAAAAAATAAATAAAGCTTAATCGTTGCTTTTGTAAAGTGAAATAAAACCCACTATCAAGTCAGCTTTTAATACTTACTTTTGAAAGAATTTAACTATTTTTGTATACAAATATATTTGCATGTATATCTATATGCTTTTATTAATTTGTTTGTTTTCGTTTTCATATAACTTGATGACACAAGTTAATTATATTTTATTAATATTTCAACATTGTTAACATGAATATGAATTAAAATAAGAATGAACGAGACGATGAACATTGCATTTAAAAATAAAATCAAATAACACTAAATAAAAAAGTAATTTGAACATTCTTTGCTGCAATGTATGTACCCATATACATAAGTACATACATAAGTATGTACATATGTTATTATCTATCAAAATTCCTCTTTCAAATCATATATGACTTATCAAATAAACTTAATTGGAGATCTAAAAGGTAGTTTAAGTGTTGTAGTGTTGGAATATCTTAAAATTATTTGAATATAAACGTTTTTGTATTTGTGATTTGAACGGGCTAAGGTTCGTATTGCTTTTTAAGCCAAATTACATGTGATAATTGCTAATGAACAAATAACAACAAAGTCTGTTGTAAATATTCTGACTAACAACACATAGTTGAACGGAACAGCCAGCCGTTTTTGTTTTGATTTATTTTCCAAACAAAATTTTTAAAACATGACACTGAAAACCACCTTTTGAATCCCCCAAATGTGCATTTAAGGCCAAAAAAGCAATACGAATTGCAAAATTCTATTCTTTAAAAAATGTCTAATACTTGCACTGTAATAAAAAAATATATATGTTATCGATTGAGAAGTTAAAATTTCTTCCTTACTTTTCTAAACATAAAATTTTACTTCTACGAAAAATTAATATGTATACCCACAGCTCTATACAAAAAGTGTGATACTGCCAATTGTTTTAATCACTGAATTAAAAAAAAAAATTTAAAAGAAACTATGTAAATAAAATGTAACTTTTGTAAAAATATGCATATTTTGCAAAAAGTAATATAAATTTTATACAACATTTATATTAAAGTATTTTAATGAAAACAAATTTTTGTTCCAATAACTAATTTATAGAAAGTAATCTTATTAAAATTAATTTAATGAATTAAATACAAGATTACAGAAGAACGTTGTGGCTCAGTTAGCCTACTGTAATGTAAAGTAACTGCAACAGTAGGAAACAGCTGATCGATATTATGTGAAAAGTAACGAAAATGGTTATAAAGATGGAATGTAACGTAACCTACTTTTCATATAAAAATATCGATCAGCTGTCTCTTACGTTTCAGTTACATTACATTACAATCGGCTTACTGAGCCTTTCGTTTACGGCAAAGACGTAGTAGCCCAAGTCGAACTATGCCAACCGAAATAAGGGAGAATCTTAAATAAGGTAACGAAAAGAAATTTCGTTTTAAATGTGTACATATACATACATACACACGTACATATATATTTAAAAACAAAAAAAAAAAAACATCGCTCTTTACTATTGAACTTCCAATAATCCTTTTAAAATATCTTTTGTAAGTAACTTTTAAAAATAATTTGAACAAAAAGTAAGTTCTTTATATTGCATTGAAGTAATTGTTATATACTACTTGTAACTTTTGTATACAGACTGACTTTATCAAAAACAAAAACTTAAGTTAAGAGTACTTAAGAAAATATTGACTCTTTTAATGCATTCTTTATGTGTAAATGATTTTTCAGTAACATACATATCTTAATCTAAGCCTAAGCTTCACCTATTATTGTATGTATGTATGTATGTGTGTATATGCTACTATATTATTTTACTCCTGGTTTTTTATTATTTGTTTTCACATACTTATTTTTATTAAAATAATCAAGATTTTGTTTTAATTAATATGTTAATAAATTCTGTTATTACATCTCAACTACTTTCATTTTGAAGCAAAAATTTGAAATTATATAAATATTTTCGTGGTTTTTACCCTCTTTTTCGAATTTTTTGTCGCTTTTTACCCTTTTTGCAACAGCTTAATATGCTTTTGCTCTTCGTAGAGATACCAACACTCGTGACGACCTTATAAATTTGTATTTAGAGTATTGTGACAACATTAAAAACAAGAGTCGGAGGACGGTCATTTGGCGTTATCATTTTAATGTTATGAGTACATTAAAATGTTGGTAAGTCCTAAATTACACTATGCAAGTCTTATTGCTAAGCTGATTAGTTTGTTAGGAGAGAGAGACGAGGAGAAAAGAAACTTTTCTGTTCCCCTCGTCTCTCTCCCCATCAATCTAATCAGCTTAGCAATAAGACTTGTAAAGTGTAAATTACGACTCAGCAAATGTTGTACTGATGTTAGTTGTACCCACAGACAATCATACCAACGTCGTGCTGATTGTCTTTTTCTGCCTGGGTAGTTTTGTTTTTTATTTCTCATATAGTTTTTGAACACATACTGTGTATATTAATTATAAAAGTTTACACAAAAATGAATTAGATGTGAATTGTCACATTTTGAATTAAAAATTAATTTCTAACTTAATAAAACATATTGTTTCAAACAAAAATTAAAAATTAATTTCTAACTTAATAAAACATATTGTTTCAAACAAAAATTAAAAATTTTAAAACCCCCCAACTTTTTTCAGAAAAGATGTTATATCTTCTAAACGGCTGGACCGATTTTCTTCAAACATTGTTAAGATCCCTTTCGATCAAGTCATCTTTCAAACAGAAAAAACTAAATGAAAATCGGTCCAGCCGTTTGGCCTGTACGTGGACACGGACAGACACACAGATACACAGACACATACTACAAACTTATGACACCCATTTTTTAGTCGGGGGTTAAAAAATACATTGAATTGTTTTATTTGCGACATGTATGTAAGTATCTTCACAAAGTCCACATTTAAAGACATAAAAATATCATATTTTCAATATATTTACTTGTCCAATTCCAAACCTTTTATCGAAGTCGTAAGGTGTTTGCATGAATTATTGGTATACTTTATTTAAACATTGCCTTTAATCAAATTTTTATAAAGAAATAAACAACGGCTTAAAAACTACAACAAAAGGTCGCAAAAATAAGCAAATATGCACAAACGAGTATTAATCGGTGCTTTTTATTATAATAACAGCGTATGTCTAAAAATGAAATTTTTTCAGTAGAGTCGAAACAAGTTCTTTTTCAAGCTTATTTAAAAAAGAGTAGAAGTTGTATTGTGAGTGTACATGCGTCAATATTTTTAAGAAATTTCCTACAACTTTCTAAAAAGCATTTAGAACATAACAATTTGATTTATGACGTTAAAATGAGAACAATTTTTTGTGTAGATGTGCATAATTTAAATATTATTTAAAAATTCTTAATATAAAAGTGGTAAATAAATTGATTTAAATTTGCTTGGAAATAAAACAAATTTCTATTTCGTTTTTGTTTTGTACTTGCAAATACACAACTACACACATCTTTTAATAAATACATAATAATTCATATGTACATATCGATAGTCACAAGTAGAAAGGCCCTAAATTCTATTTTCACGAAATTGGGTTTTCAGGGATTCCAATATATTTCACACTTCGTCGTTGCGAACATGTATTGCAATAGTGTAAAAATGAGGCTTTTACAAAATTTTTTACAAAGTATGTAGTTGAACAAGCAGTTGTACTTTTTATTATTATCGGCCATGTCACAGAGTTTAATTCCGCTCGGGAACGGAATTCAATCCGGCCAATTTTTGTAATATAAATACGGAAATGTATTAGATGTGTCCAGACTGTTGGAGGCGCTGGTATTGTGTGGTATACTCCGGCTAGGGGTCGAGGTGGATTCAATTCCGTTTCCAAAAGGAATTGAACTCTGTAACATGGCCGTATGTTTTCACCTTCTCCTGTCAAGTTGCAGTTATTTGCGTTAGGGCCTTTCTACTTATGACCAACAATATGTGTGTATGTGAAATTAAAGTGAATTTGTCCTCTTTGATATTAAATAAAAATGTATTTAGACTTTTTAAACTTTCATATATGTATTACATACTTATTTACATTCAATTATGTATAGAGCATTAAAAAAAAACAAAAACAATACAACAATATTGCTCAATGTTGCTTCATTAAACATTTTAATTCAACTTTTGACGATTTTGCAGCTTATTAACGTTTTAAACCGTCGAACACATGCACAATTACAATACATAACAGCTTAGCATCACTGTCATAGTTTTCGTACAATATACAAAATCGTAGAACGTTTTCGACGCCGTCAGAAAATAAACGGGGAAATAGAAGCAAAATCTGGCAACAAAAATATACAGTATTTGTCCAGGTCATGGGCTCAAATAGATTGCAACCTCTATTACAGACCTCAAAGTAAACCCAATTTAAAAAAAAGGTTTTTTTTTACATTAAGATTAAAAATTATAGCCCAACATCGTGCTATATATCTATTTAGCACCAAAACTTTAATATTACACAATAAAAATTCAACATTTTTTTTGACCTCAAATATCCCCCAATGCATACATATATATATATATATATATATATATACTTAATAGTTTTACTCATAATTTACTAATGTAATTTAAATTATAATCTTAATCATATAAATCCTAATTTAACAGTTTTATTATATAATTGTTTTTTATCTTTGCTTTTCCCGAATTGTTATTTTCTTCTTCTTTTTTTCTGTAAACTCTTACTTATATCATCCTTATATAAATGTATATTGCATATAATATTTAATTTATCACATATTGATATTCACATATGTATGTAATTTATTAACATATTGAGCTAAAGGCCTATGTTGCTAAAGCTCTTTTGCTTTATTAGCTTATAATTTCAATTATAAGTTAATATAATGATAAATAAATAAATAAATAAATTGTTCAGGAGAAGGCTTTTTTAAAATATTCAAATATGTTTTTGCACGTAAATTGTCGCTTACGATAAAATTTCACAGCTTGTATCTTAAAAGTTATCATCAATTTTGGTATTTTGATAATTCTAAACTTTGGCTAGGCCCATAAAATTTTAATCGCAATAAAAAAGTATATTTTCGATAACATGTCGCTTACGATAAAATCGAAAATAAGGCTCGATATAATATAATTTTATTGCATTCTTATTTAACATATTAAGTTTGTTTTATGTAGCTAAGCAGCATAGCTATAACCGGGTGTCTTAAGACACCTCTCTCCTTCTTACTCGACTGCGCAAAGAAGGGTATTGTGTTTATCAGTCTATGTATGTATGTATTATGTATGTATGTGTTTTCCTTTGTGGCGCAATATAAATAGAATGCGTGGACCGATTTTGATGATTCTCACGTCAATTTATTTGTCGTAATCCCGGAAGTGTCACTAAAGATATACTAGATATACACTATTCCACAAAACAACTTTTCAACTTTCCACTTTGCACTTGTTAAATTTTTCGACAATTTGCAGAACTTTTCATTCCTCAGAACTGTAAAATTTGATGAGTGAAAAGTTGAAATTGATAAGTGTAATTTGCAAAGTTTTTGTAATTTTTATGCTCTGTTTGCGATTCCTGTTCCACGTACGTTCTCTCTTGCAAAGTGCAAAGTTAATATTGAAAAGTGTGACTTTGCAAGAAATTATGCTTTTTCGTTCCACAATAACTGTAAATTCTATGTTTGCAAAGCAAATTTTGATAAGTTTTTAAAAATTTGCAAGGTACACGATCTCTTTGCAAATTAACAAAATAAAATTCGTTGATAAATCTTTGATTATTTTCAAACATAATAATCATAACAATACAATCTCACATTGCGTTCGTATGTAAAAAAAAGAAAAAAATATTTGAGCTTTAAATTACATATATTATTATATTATATTTGTATAAACTTGTTTTAAGCATTATTATATATTCTATAAAAGATAGTAAAACCAATGTAGAATAACACATTGAAAACGTTACGTTCAAAATTTTGATTGGGATTTTTTAAAACTTCCTCACAAGCAGCCTATTTATCTAATAATTAGATTCTAATTTATTAACCTTCAAATTGAAATGTAAACTTTAATATGTTCTAGCCACCATTAGAGCTGGGTCCAACTCTTTCATTAGTTACTTCATTTTTGCCACAAACCTTTGATCAAACCCATGTAATTTAAATGAGTTTGTGGCAGAAATTAACGATTGAACGAGTTGGACCCAGCTCTAACCCCCATATTCATAAAATTTAAAATAAATTTGAAATGTATTTTATTTTAAGTTTTTCATACAAAGTTTTCTAATAACAAAAATTAAAAATTTTAAAAACCCCCGACTTTTTTCAGAAAAGATGTTATATCTTCTAAGCGGCTGGACCGATTTTTTTCAAACATAGCTAAGAACCCTCTCGATCAAGTCATCTTTCAAACAGAAAAAAACTAAATGAAAATCGGTCCAGCCGTTTGGCCTGTACGTGGACACAGACAGACACACAGACACACAGACACACACTACAAACTTCTAACACCCCTTTTTTTAGTCGGGGGTTAAAAATGGATTTCAAATAAATTTTATTTTTGATGAATATGGATGCATAAATTTACAAAAATTTTATTAAAAGAAATTATTTTATTGGTTTGAAAACTAGCAAATAAATTACGTATGTGACGCGCAAAATAGAGAGGGACCTAAGGGTAAGAACCGGTTTTGTTCAGGAGAGCCATTTTAAATATTTAAATACGTGTATCTTTGGTGTACTTCAATTTCATAAAACACGCATATCTCTGGGAGGGAACACTCTTGGGGCATGGGATCGGTATCATTCGATGTTCAGATGTTGTCCACATAAAAAAAGTGAAAATTGTTATTTTTTTACCCTTGAGTCCCTTTCTCTATGCGCCGTCAGATATATTTTTAATCACATGAAACTCTGAAATTTTTTTCATTTCTATTTTGCAGATAACTTTAAAAAGTTCTATTTAGGAATGCAAAGTGAAAAGTTATAAGACAGAAATGCAAAGATGCTTAAACGTTTTCAGGAACACTTTGCGCACTCACTTTGCAGGAGAAGGCAAAGACTTTGCAAAGAGTGCAATTACTTTACAAAGTGTGCAAGAAATTTACAAAGAGAGCAAAGTCTTTGCAAAAATATGCTTAGTGCAAAGTGAAATTTGCAAAGAATATTGTGGAACAGAATCACTTATCACTTTGCCAAAAAATGCAATTTGATAAATGCAAAGTGAAAAGTTGATAAATTTTTTTTGCAATAGGGCCCAGTTGTCAAAATTCAATATAGCGCCCAACAGATGTCATTTTGTAAATACGAAAAAATAAAGAGTCGGCGAACTGTATCAAAATGGGTATCATTCGACAAGTATTTTGAAATCATCTTAAGGGTTCTCTTATGATTTTTCAATGGAAAACCATTTAGGATATTTAACGTTTGAAAGTTGGTCGCAGTCGGGTTTCTTAATTTTTTGTATAAATACTTGTTTATTCAATTATTAAACTTAATTGTTTTACAGCTTTCAAGCCAAAATCTATTGTATCCCTGCTTAAGAGATCTTATTTGAGTTTTTTTTAGAATGCATGTGGCATAATCCACATTGACTACCAGAATAAATGGTAATACAGTCAATGGCGAATACTATGCTTACCTTAGTGGGTCAATTGAATGAGGTTTTGAAAAAATGCCTAATTTGTCCAAGAAAAAACATTATTTTTCACTTAAACAAATTATATCAAGAGCTAAGCACTTGTTAATAGTTTTTATTTGTGTTAAAGAAAAACTGTGTAAAATCATTAAAAACAACTAACTTAAGATTCATGAAAACTTTTAATTTGCCGACTTTTATCAATAAATAATAGATAATAACATACTTCTTTGTGTTTAATAAAAGTAAAATGTAATAGAGTCTAAATTTAAAATTATTCTCTTCAAACGCAAAAAATGCTTTTAATCCCTTCTCTGTTTGCTATTATACATATATAAGTAGATAAATTAATAAAAGAAATTCTTTTCATATTTTTAATCATATACAGCTGCGTTTTAATAATAGAAATGTTTTAATTAATTTAAGAAAAGCTCTGTGTTGATTTATTTGTGAAACTCAAAAGCAGCATCAGTAATAATTTTAATATCATATCATCATCAAAATACTTAAGCGATATTGAAATTATTTTCCCAATGAATTTTTTTTTGACATTAATAATATGATAACGCAAGCCATAAAGGAAAAAACGTTATACCATGTACTAGGTATAGGCAACATGAAAAACCGCATAAGTCTTAAAATAATTGTATGAGAAAAGCAAAACTCCAACCCTTTTTAAGATATTAGCGTTTAAAAAAATTTTTTAAATTGCCTTAAAACTATGCAAAGCATGTGAGAAAACTGGCTAATTAGTAATTATGTAAAAATTTAAAAACAATGGCCCAAAATTTCTTGATACTCGTACTTCTTTTCAAAAATTCATAAAACCTTTTTAGTTTAGGTTATTTTTTTTTAATAAACAATTTAATTTAATGATAATTAATTATAATCTTTTTAACAATAAATTTAATATTGCTAATAATTGATATAAGTGTTTTTTCAAGAAAACCGTGTATTAAAAATTTATATGAGTAGGAAACATTAATATTTTTATTAAATAATTATAAACATGTCATCTTCAGCTAGTAAGTGATTTATGTTTGTATTTCAAACTGTGACAGAGAAATTCAAAATTAAAAAAATAACTAAAGAATATTGTTGATATGTTATTTATAACAGATTTATATTAAAAAAAATTATGACTGGTAAAAAGCGATAAGATAAAAAGATTCAAAAAAAAATTTTGTTTTTAAGTGAGGGATACAATAAAATATATGCTTTATGACAGCTACGTCCAAGCCATATGCACAATGTGCAAACTTTTACAAAATTAGCTTTTGTGCTTTCACAAAGACGTGAGTACAACAGCCACAACAACAAAATACCAGACAACAATGCTTGCTCTTACTTTGCAAAGAAATAAGAACAAATTTAAAAGCTTTCAAAGCTATTTACCTCAGTTGGTAGTTGAATTAATAATCCAGCATAGCAATGTATAGGTTGGTATTACTTAAAAAAATATAATATAATTATGTACGAGTACATTATAATAAATCTCTTCGATGAATGTCTTGAAATTCACTTATAAGCATCAGTATATTCAATATGAACACTTTTTGTCTATCAAAAAATAAACCAATATGAACACTTTTTGTCTATCAAAAAATAAACCAATATGAATGAACACTTTTTGCCAATCAAAAAATAAACCAATTTAAGAAATATTTTACATTCACCCTTATCCCAGTTGTCTAAAACGACGTCACGTTATACAATACCAAATAATCGGTGCTTGTTCACTAGCACTCGAGATATTCTAAAACCCTGCTGCTATTTAATAACCCTATAAAATAGTCTTAGTATTATACCTCCATACCAAGTAAACTAACTTGTTTTATTTAATAATCTTTGATGTTGCAAACTTGTAAAGTGTCTCAATTTAAACACCTCATTGTAAAGGGTATATATCGCGGTATTATGTCAAGTTTTATTTCTAAAGATTTTTTCGAATTTGGTCAGCAAAAAGTAACGGTTACAAGAAAATAAAACTGAACATGTTCTTTAATTAATTTCATAGTTATGACTGTTTTTTAGCGATAAATTTTATTTTTATCTCTATATACTAAAAATTAATAAGAACTCGTTACAAGCTGTCAACGAAAGACCATCGATTTGAAACACAACTGTGCTACGAGCATAATAAGCAACATGACAAACCTTCATTTATTCTTCAATAAAAATTAAAGAGTTATAAAAAAATATAGAGTAAAAGATCTTTTTTAAACTTAAAATATGTTTAATTGAAACACGTTTTTTTTTTGCTTATATTTTGACCAAAAATGTTTTTTTTTTAATTTCCAACCCTGGAACCATAACTTTGATTTTTCTAATTTTTAATACTAATTTCTTCCTTTCTAAAATATGCAATATATTTATTTACCAAAGACTAATTATTTCTTTTTTTTTTATTTAATTAGTTTTATATACCAGAAAAAGTTTAAGTTTTCCAGGTCTGGAGCTATGTTTTTTATTTTTATAATTTTAATGCCAAACTATTTCTTTCAAAAACATAAAGTATAAATAATCTGTAAGCAAAAAGAAAAAAATAATTCGACTAATTACTTTTAAGTACAAAAAAAATTAATTTTCCAACCCTGGAATCATCCTTTTAGATCTTTCTGATTCATTATATCAATATAGTAGTTCTTAAAAATATATATAAAAGATATTAAGTGAACAAAGAAAAAATTTAATTTAAAAAAAAATGTTTTATTTAGTTACTTAAATATCCAGAAAAAAGTTAAAAGTTTTCAGCTCTCGAGCTGTGGTTTTACTTTTTATAATTCTCTACACCAAATTTTTCTTTCCAAAACATAAAATATGTATATCTTACAAAGAAAAAGATTAAAAATTAATTAGACCTAGTTACTTTTATATAACAAAAAATCCTTTTTGATTTTTCTGATTTCTTACACCAATCTTTTGCTTTTAAGAACATAAGGTATGTTTAATTTATAGAAAAAAAAACTAGTTTTAGTAAGTTATTTTTATATAACAAAAAAATTAAAGTTTTCCAATCCTGGAAACGTCTTTTTAATTTTTTTACTTTTTTTCAAATTAAAGGCCCAAGTATAATATGAATAAGCTAGCTTAAGCAACTATGCGGCTGCATATAAAATGCATGTGGCAGACCGTTGTGTACTTAACAAACTTTTCGTCAAGTTTCGTCAAATGTCATTTGCTTAAGTATGAAAGCACATTCCGTAAGGAAACAACTGTTTGTGCATCTTTTAAACTCAAGCAAGCAGCAGCAGTAAATATTAATTGATTTTAAATATTTTTTTATTGTTTCTTATTTTAAACTCAGAAACTAAAGCATTACTTTTATTTTCATTGTTTGTTTTACAATACTTATATACACACATACACACGTGTTTACTTATGTATGTTCATTGTTGTACTTTTCAGGGACCATGATGTAATTAGTCTGTTTCATCTAGATTGGACCACGTACTCCAATATTATTTGCAGGGATTCTTTCAAGTTAGTTTAATTGAATTGCATTCATATAGGAGTTATGAGAAGAAAATACAAATTTTTATCGTATTGAAATATAAAATAAGTTTATTTAATACAAAAAATATAAATTAGTTTTCGATAGTTACTTTTATATGGCAAAATAAAGTTTAAGTTTTCCAGCTCTGAAACCGTCTGCTCGATTTTGCTGATTTTCAACATCAATCTATTTCGGTCCATTTCTGACATACTAGTTGAAAAGCGAAGTTTCTAGCTTTTCTGGGAGCTTCGGAAAACTGATTGCACGTACGGACAGACGGACAAAGCTTATTCGTATTATTATTTATGGGTCGCTTATTAATAGTCTAGAAATTACAAACGGAATGACAAACCTTTCACCATTAAATAAAATAAAATAAACTAAAATAAAATAAAATAAAATAAAATAAAATAAAATAAAATAAAATAATATAAAATAAAATAAAATAAAATAAAACAAAATAAAATAAAATAAAATAAAATAAAATAAATTAAAATAAAACAAAATAAAATAAAATAAAATAAAATAAAATTAAATAAAATAAATAATAAATAATATATGAATAATAATAGTGATACTTACATATGTATTTACCAAAGGTAAATCAATAATTGTACACAACAATCATTTCTCACATTCCGTTTCATTAGAATTTACGTTAAATAGCTGATGTTAATAACAATCTCTACCCAAGTAGATAGACTAGGGTGCTGATGAAGTTCCTTGCTGCACAGAAAAATATCGGTATTTCCCCCAGCTTAAAAGTCTAATTTAATTTTTCTTCTCTTCTTTAGAAACTCACATTAATTAATAAAAATATTTCATTCAATAAAGGAATTTAAATTACTGAACTTAAGCCTGACTAAAAATTACTTCTGATTAGAAATAAAATAATATAGAATAAATTAAAAGAAAATTAAATAAAATAAAATAAAAAATATATAAAATATAGTAATATACTACAAATGAAAGAAATAAATAAAAATAATTTAAGTTTAATAAATAAGATGGAGAACAAACCTGTTGAAGCTATTCAAAGGATTCCACTACCAAATTACTCATTGTGTCAAATTTCTCCATTGTTGCGTTAATGTTGCTTGAAAAAATGTACGCATAACGTATGAAGGATTCTATGTGACTCGGCCTAAGCTTTCCTCTTTTTACAACTCTGCTCTTGTGAATGTTTGTTTGTATATTTTTTATAGCATCGGTGCAGCGCCTATGGTTCACAATTTTATTAGTTAGTTTACTTGGTGGATGATGCATTCCTACAAAAATTGACGAAGGAGGACAATGTGATATACACTAGGATGTACTCTTATGTATATAAGAAAATTAGTGATGTTGACATGACTGTCTTACCGGGAAAAGAACTCAAACTCTTGAAGGCCATCCATTTACTTTATAGTCTATGTATTACCTAATTTAGCCAACAAAAATTATGCAAGTCTAACCAACATATATTTTATTTATGCACATCAATGTATGAAAAATGCATTCACTTTCCCATCTCTGTTATGAATCTTGATAAACCAACATAATACTCAAAATAAAACGGAACACAATTTCATCTCTTATGCTGGATTAGATTTCTTTGTTATTCTACAAAATATAATAAAAATAAAACCTACTTCTTATTGAAGAAAAGTCTTTACAGCCTCTTCTTATTTCCAGCTACAATATTGTGTACGGAAATTCCTTTTATATCTTGTGGATAAAACAAAAACTCCTCCCTATTCTATTTATTTTATGCAGTGTTCCATAACTTGACGTTTATCCTTTAAACTTAAATTGTTTATACTACAGTGTTTTTTATGAAATGAAGGTTCCATTGTTCACCTAACAACAGATATTTTTATGATTTTTTAAATTTGTTTTAACAAGCTCTTTTATACACACCAACACATATGCACACACATAGATTAATTTTCTGTAAAATACACATGGAAACAACAATAAAAGCTGGAGTTAAAAGGTTTCTATGGATAATAACAATTACGGATTAGGAGCATAAACTACTGTAATGGTAAATGAAAATATTTTACAAAAGCAATGACTTGTAAATAATTTCCATTTAGTTAAGCTCTTCTACCTAGATTCAGTCAGTTGCCAATGTAAAAAAGAAGCAAATAATTACAACAAAATAACACTAATCGGAAGAGAGGAAAAAGAGGAAATGTAACATACCGAAAAAAAAACATATAAAAAAAGAAATTCACTTGCATGCCTCTCATAAACGCAACTTCACTCAAAGCATTTGCTTATTTGACAAAGAAAATTAAATTTGTTAAATATTTTTTTACGATTCATGTCATGAAATTTGATATTTTGTCATCAGCATATTGTGTTTTCAATTAAATTATTTTCTAAAATCCGTTTTAAGTCTTTGTTCTACATTTGGATTATGGATTTGGGAAAAAATTCAAAAAGTTTTTTTTCACAGTATCTAAATACGAATATCGTTGTTGCTCTCAATTGACCATAAACGTAAACGTGTGACAACTTCGAGGGATTGTATGGAGTTGTTTAACCGAATGAGTTTTTGCGGCGTTTTGTAGCTGTGGATAAAATATGGATCCATTACTGTACTCCGGAGCAGCAGTCTAAGCCTGCTCAGCAGAAAGCCAATGTGAGTTTGTCGGCCAATAAGGTGATGTCAACAGTTTTTTGAAATGCACGCGGGATAATCCACATCGATTACCTTCAAAAGCGAAAAGCAATAAACGGTCAATATTATTCCAACTTACTAGACCGAGGATTTAAAAAGGAACAGACCCCATATGGCCAAGAAAAAAGTTCTTTTTCTTTAAGATAAATTTCACAATTGTATTTTTTTTTTTTTTGAGAATAAGTAGAGAAAATTCTGATAGATTTTACAGTAAATAGATGTCACAAATTTACATCGTTGCCCCTTTAGAGAAACAATTACGATATGTATGTATATATCATATATAACCAAAGATCGATATATAACAATGACAAAGGTATTACCTTTTGAATCCTTTTATAATATTATAGTATACTATCTTTGCGATACAGTTGTATCATAATATGTATATTAAATATTTTTAATCTTTTTCCAAAAATATATGATAGCTAAATCGAAAAGCGATGTACGAGGGTGGATCATTAACTCAGTGTCTTTTTAATTTCCCGCCTCCTGATTAAATGGCAACACTGCTCCTGTCAAGAGGCAACTATCGGTTGACTCCTGTCTAAATTTGAACAAGCTGTGTCATTTAGTTTGTGTTTGGCAGCCGTTGATAACAGACTACATCGCCTTTTCAGATGAAAATGGAAAAAAGTGAATTTCGTGTGCTCATTAAACTTTTTTTTTTTTGCGAAAAAGACGTCAATCAAACCAAGTTAAAGCTCGATAAATACTATGGGGACTCTGCACCGATTGATTTTAAATGATCAGCTGGGTTTAAGAAAGTTGTTTGCAAGATGGGTGCCATATTTGCTCTCAATTGACCATAAACGTAAACGTGTGACAACTTCAAGGGATTGTATGGAGTTGTTTAACCGCAATCCGAATGAGTTTTTGCGGCGTTTTGTAGCTGTGGATAAAATATGGATCCATTACTGTACTCCGGAGCAGCAGTCTAAGCCTGCTCAGCAGAAAGCCAATGTGAGTTTGTCGGCCAATAAGGTGATGTCAACAGTTTTTTGGAATGCACGCGGGATAATCCACATCGATTACCTTCAAAAGGGAAAAGCAATAAACGGTCAATATTACTCCAACTTACTAGACCGAGGATTTAAAAAGGAAACGACCCCATATGGCCTTTTTTCTAGAAATTATATGACATCCTCTCCTTTACAAATTTAGATAATTTATATCATATTTCAGTATGAGAAATTGTGGCAGACAAGAACTTGGTCAAAATTTATATCTCACTACTTTTAATGGCCGAAATTTTGGATAGGAACTTGGCCTTTTTTCACATTTATGTTTTTGTGAGGATATAACTTACATTAAGAACAACTTACTTTTCACATTTTCTACGTACCGTCTGAATTAGTTTCCTGCATTTGTATAACGACGGCCAAGTGAACAAATTGTGGAGCGTATGCTTATCATGTGGATAGTTCTATATTCAAAGCCTGTCGAAGGCATGTCGCTCATGAAAGTCATAACTCAAAAAATTTAATTTTTATCATACTTTTTCCTCAAATTGTATAAAAATATTTTGTTTATATAAAAATAATTTTTTTTCCATTAAGTTCTGTGTAAATTGAAAACTTGAAACTCGTTTTATGGCAAACTAGTTTTTGGAGTTGTGATGTTGTTTGAGTATATTAGCGATGTGTGTTTTTTATTATATGTGTTCGATTAAACCAGTTTTTAGCCCATAATAATGCCCTAATTCTGATGGCCGATTATATCGTCTTGTCTATGGACGAAAAAAAGCCGCAGTTGTGATTCTTTAAAACAATTACTATTTATTTTCTATGCTAGAATATTTGTGTATTTGCTTTATGATTTTATTGAAAACATTATATCCAACACATATTTTTTTATATATTTTTCAAACTATTGTATAATACTTTAATTCAATAACACAAGAACTCAAAAGTATTCAATTCACATATTACATTTGCAATAAAAGTTGCGTATATAAAGCATAAGTCTATATCAACTGACACCACACACAGTGGACAAACACACAAAAAACGCTGATGACGAAGGTGTAGTGGCTTTTGAAAACAGCTAGTTGTTCCGTTCTACTAGGTGTTTGTCAGAATATTTACAATTACTTTTGGTGTCAATTGTTCATTAATAATTATCACATATAATTTGGCTTATAAAGCGATACGAACTTTAGCCTGATCAAATCATAAATATAGAAACAAATGAAGTTCGAACAATAATAATTAAAATTGACCAGTAACTAATTACTAAATTAATTTTACTATTTTTGCTTTTAAATTACTGATTGATGGCTCAGCTTGCCTAATCTTAATTCATTTCAATAATAAATTTCAATGTATTTTTATGAAACAATTAATATTTTAATGAACACAAGCGATAAGAACATAAACACACAAATTTAATTTATTTCTTTTTACAGATTATCGAAATGCGGCCTTTATTAAATGGAACAGATTTTTATTAAATATCACATACTTGAAAATGAATCATAGAATTTAAAAGCTTACTTCACAGGCGATAATTGAGATTAAAATATTTATGCTCTGAAGGACTGCAACCTTTTAATTAAGATAATTATAGCTTAAACAATTCATTACACTTACTTTGTGAAGAGACAAGATAGCGTATTCATTATTTTTATTTTTACAGAACTTTTGTGCAACAAACCTTCAAAAATCTTTTGTAATACAAGTATCTTTAAACGAATGAACAAATTTAGTCTCCTTATTCACTTTTCTTTTGCCTTTAAAACACAACCCTACTCTTACAAAGGTAAGAACCAATGTACTTCGTTGGTACTCAAAAAGAAGAAAGAAAAAAATTAAACAACTAAAACGACATAAACGACAATTTGTCAGAATTCATCTTGTTTGAGGGTTTTGCCATAACTGTTGATATTTTTGGTTTTAATTGACATCTACATACAATCTTCTGTTTCAAATTTTAATTTTTATGCAAATATTCCATCATACATCAGTTGATATACGAAAAAAAAGGAAGACTTCATTCAAACTGACAATTAACAAGTTTTGTAACTTGTTCTTTCTTAGTTCATTATTAATGTTCATGTGAAAGCAGGAGTTAAGTGAACTTAGAGCAGTAGTATTTAGTTTGGAAAGAAAATAAATATCGTCAACGAAAATGCAGCTGTCTTAATTCAAGCTTTCATAATTTTAGAGTGGGAACAAAATACATATGAAAATTTAATATACTCGTACAAATTTTGTTGTTATCAATTTTGTTTGCTTTTTATTTCATTAAATTGTTTTTACTTTGGTATCGTTGGTATTTCCAAATTAATTTGATATATAAAAAAATATAAGAAGCATTAGAATTATAATATAATTAAATAGAATATATGTAATTAAATAGAATAGAATTAAATATAATATATTAGCCCAATTCACAATCTTGTGCAAATGGTCTTGCATCGTAGCATGTGCAAAATGGTATAGTATACTGATACTCAATTCTTAGTGGTGAGTATCAATATACTATACCATTATGCACATGCAACGATGCAAGACCATTTGCACAAGATTGTAAATTAGGCTAGTAAATAATTTGTATAGGTTATAAAAAAAGTTATTTGAGTTTATTTTTACAGAAAAATTAATCAGTCACTCATTATAAAAACAAACAAAATAATAAAGATCAAAAATGAAATAGGATACGAGAATTGCTTAAATTCACCGCTGCAATATTTTTGGTATGGTTTTTAAGAACAAACTTCAAGTGTATTTTCATTAATTTTGATTATTTTTAGCTATTTTTTGTTCAAACATATTCTTGTTTCTTTGTTTGGTATTATTAAAGTTACAGTGCGTATTTTGAAGAAACCAACGTGCGTGTGATATGATTATCATTAGCCCAATTCACAATTCTGTGCAAATGGTCTTGCATCGTTGCATGTGCATAATGGTATAGTATATTGATACTTACCACTTAACAATTCTTAATGGTGAGTATCAATATACATTTGCAAAGGATTGTGAATTGGGCTATTATGTTTAAGATTAGCCGAAAATATAAAAAAATTTAGCAAAACACAAAGCGCTTATCTCCCAGCCAAAATTAAAAATATTCTGCCAGCTTTTTTAAACTAAAGTTATAGCAGAACTGAAGTAGACATGTATATTTTACAACAAGTATTTGAGCATCATCATCATTACATAATTCCAGTCTATTGTATATAAAAAAATATATTGCTACATGCTTTAAACTAGAGATGTGCAAATGTCGTGATTTTATCGTGTCACGCGTGAATCACGCGTGATTCACGTGATTCGCGATCAAATATTATAACTAGTCACGCGTGAGTGCGTGAGCATGACTGAAAAAAATTTACTCGTGCTTGATCGTGCGTGAGCTTTTTTTTAAATAATCACGCACGAACTCTCACGCTCTCACGAGATAACATTCCTGCATAGGTACATATGTAACTGTATTCAATCATTTGAAATAAATTATTTTATAATAATAAACGCATATATGTATAGTAATATGTATGGTAGTATGAGCTTACAAACACAATGAATACCCCCAAACAAAATGTTTCGACTTTTTCTGAAGTCAGACTTGTCGTACCGAAATCGTTAAGACATTTCTGAACAATTTTTTTTAAACATTCGGAGCATTTTGTTTGATGGGTTCATACACCTTTGTAAGTATGTATGTATGTTTATTAGATACCCTGTAGGAAGTATCAATTGAGAAACACTACTGGTTCAACAGTGCCTTTGTCAACAATACTACGGACGAATTGTACCGCAGAAAATGTTTTTTGCTTTAGGGGCCGTCCATATATTACGTAACGCTGTAGGGGGGAGGGGTGGGGTTCGATTTTTGTTATGATTTGTTATAGTGGGGGTGGGGGGAGTCCTTGAAAATGTTACGTAACAGAAAAATTTTAGTAATTTGTATGTTTTTTCATTTAATATGCTTTTCTCGTTTATTTGATTATTATTTATTTAATTGATCATACGTCTTACCTTCACATTTATATTATGTATGTATACATACATACATGTGCGGAATGTCAATTTTTGATATACGGGAATTCGAATTCGAATATTTAAAATGATATCCGCGAATACGAATATTTAAAACGATATTAAATTAACTTTGCTTTATTTTAATTTACATTGTAAATTTTACAAAAACGCGAGCATACATATATACATAGACATGTATATCGTCACCTAAAATCCAAAAGGCCGTAAATACACTTTTTACTATTTTACAGGAGAAGCAAAAAACTTCATAAATTTATACTATTTACATGTATGTTAGATGCCAAATTGAATAATGAATAAAATCGGTATTTTTAAACATATGTGAGTAAAATTTTAGGAAAATATGTATTTTGGTTAATCACATCATAATCAATCAAAAAGTCTATTTTGAATTTTTTGGTTATTACGGCCTTTTGGATTTTAGGTGACGATATTTAAGAACCTATTTTTCAACTCAAAAAACATGAAAATTATATTATACATATACTTTTTTTGAGCGTGCGTGATCGTGATAAGTTGTAAACCACTCGTGCGTGACTAAAAATATTTTATTCGTGAGCGTGCGTGATCGTGACAATTTTCAAAATCATTCGTGCGTGAAAGTGCGTGAGTAAAATATTTTTCTGCGTGAGCGTGCGTGTCGTGAGTCAGAAAACACTCACGTGCACATCTCTACTTTAAACCATAATAAGTTGCTTTACCCCACCAACAATGGTGATGCTGTAGTGTAGACAATTATAATACAATTTCGTCCGTATGTACACATACAACATTAGGAATTTCATTTCCAAACTCATTTACATGCAGTAATAAAATGTTATTAGGACTAAAGAACAGAAATATCTCGTAATATAATAGTCCTTTGACTTTTTTCCCATAAATTGTTCTTTGCTTCAAACAATTTAATAAAATTGTGCTTTTTGTACTCTAATATGTGTACTTTAAGTATTTCTTCTATATCAAATATAAAAGCATAAGCCATAAAATGCATTTGAGAAATAGAAAATCTCTTTAGCTAGAACAATTTTTATCATGATTTCACTTATTACAAATAATAATGTGGCAATGATAAGAAAAATAATTGCTTTGATTTATGATACTGTTTTTCTTTCACCTTTTTTATCTCTTTTTAAATCTAAATCTGATTGTTATAAAATTGTATATGAGTTTAAATTTGAAAATGGATTTTTATTACACATTTATGAAATAATTTTTTTTTAATAATTTTGTGAGAATGCTATTATTATTTTTATTATTAATTGAAGTAAAAAATTGTATGATGTCTTAATAGGATTTTTAATGAAACAAATATGCAAAAAATTAAAAATATTATCAAGTACCGAACAGCCAATTTTAGATGTGACCTTAGCTCGACTCACACTTCTATATGACAAAATAAAAAGTGCATTTACAGATGTGTAATCTTACTTCTCGTATTCTTTTTCATTGAACATTTTATGGTAAAAGGCATATGTGAATGAGCAGGGCTCGGACTTTCATGCAAATGCATGTTTCGTTTTGGTGGTAAATAAAAAAATTAGCAAATCTTAAGTAATTTTGCATCGATTTGTAGTTGCATATTTTGGTGGTAAGTGCATTTTTTTGTACATATTTGGCAATATATGCTTATTTAATAATAGCCCAATTCACAATAGCCCAATTCACAATCTTGTGCAAATGGTCTTGCGTCGTTGCATGTGCAAAATTGTGTAGTATATTCTACTCACCACTTAACAATTCTTAGTGGTGAGTATCAATATACTATACCATTTTGCACATGCAACGATGCAAGACCATTTGCACAAGATTGTGAATTGGGCTAATGTTGTGGAAATGGTCTTGCATCGTTGCATGTGCAAAGTGGTATAGTATATTGATACTCACCACTAAGAATTTTTAAGTGGTGAGTATCTATATACTATACCAATTTGCACATGCAACGATGCAAGACCATTTGCACAAGATTGTGAATTGGGCTAATGTTTTTGTGCAGGCTGAAGTAGTTAGTGCATCCACTGCAAGGCAAATGACGGTGTTTGAGAGCTCGAGTTCTATCCCTGGCCAGACCCTGTCATATCATTATCATATATCTTTCTAATAAGGGTTAGTATCTATGCTAATGTACATCGCAGCACCCTTCTTAATCGATATTTGTAGCAATTTATCGTGGGTGAAGTAATATAAGTAAACAATTCCTACAAAGCTTAAAGTAATTCGTCTACTTAACACCAGTGTCGCTGCAACAATGTTATAAAAATTAACAAACATGCGCAATAGCAGAGTCGCAAAAATTAATTAAACTTTTCTTCTCTCTATATCTCTGTACTCTGTTATCTCAGGTATGTCGAAAATACCTGTCATTTGGACACAACTGAGCTGAAAAATTACTTTCTCTTCTCAGCAGCCTTTCAACCTAATTTGACAATTTTTGATGCATATAACGTAACAGGTATTAACGCACTACTAATCCCAAATTTTATTTAATTTATTCATAAAAAAAATAAGAAATGTCAAGAACTCCGTGGCCACATAGTTAGACGAAAATTAATTTTGGTTTTAGTTGACAAAAAGTAATAAATAATAAACACCTAAAATTTAGTGTAATTTTCTTTAAAAGTCCGTACTAGCAAAAGGAAATTTTTTGGAGAAATTTACCAACTTTTACACACAGTTCTTATGGGAAACTTAATTTCCGTATGAACTGCATACCAGTCTTTGTTATGTTTGTTTTAAATAATAATGAAACAAATTAAAAAAAAATATATACATATCTCTCATTTACTCGAATTTTTTGATTAATGATGCATAATCAATCCTAATGTCGTTCTTCATATTGTGTAAAAAGTTCATTTTTCCATTAAGTTGTGTGTAAATTGAAAATGTTAAACTCATTTTCTTGCAAACTAGTTTTTTCAAGTTATGGCGTTCTTTGAGTAAATGAACGATATGTATATTAGCTGAGCCCGGCAAACATTGTCTTACTCTCCATGACTTTTTTAACTATAAATTACTCTACACAGTGATCACTTGTTGGGTCAGAAACAAGGCGAAAATCTACCGGGTATTGATCCGAACCTGTGTTGAAGATTTCAGCTCCTATAGTTCCCAAAATTATGCGTTACTAACAAACACACACTGCGAATAAAAATTTCACGTGAAGTGAATTTTCATTCACCTCGAAGGGAAAATTGTTATTGTGAATTTCCTGTGAAATGTTTTTCACGTCATTTACTAGTCATTTGTGAGAAATTTATCAGTCTGCTTAGGAGTCTTTTTTTCATTTATGAATGTAATTTGAGTCATTTATCAGTATCGTTTTTAATCGTATTTGACTCTTCTTCGAGTAGTTTTAGTTGACTTTACGTTTAGTGCTAAAACAAAATTATGTCATAAACACATTTCCCATAAATACTGACATAGAAAGTAAATCACAGAAAGCATTCGAGACATTGTATGACATTGTTTTTTTATTATTCTCTCACATATAAATACTGGTTCTTTCAACATTGCTACCATACTTTCAATAAATTTCACACATTTTGTAAGCAAAACTGCAAAGAAAAATAGTCCGTAGATTTTATTATGGGCTTTGTTAATTTGACAGAGATTTTTCTTGAAGTTGCAGACTTGTTCTGTTTCATCATTTAATTTCATATTCGATTTAACTTTTATAAATAAAAAAGAAATAAAGTTTTTGACATTTATTCAAGAAAACGTAAAGATTGCGCCGTTATACTTAGGCCCAATAATTGACTTCTCAGTTATGTGTCATTTATCTTTAAGTGCCTCTTAAGTACCGAATTCATTTTTTCAGTATAAAGTTGAGAGCCATTTAAATGCCCAACTTTGTGTATTTAAATTACACTTAAGTCTTACGGTCATACCATATGTTATTGTGCTTGTGTGTGTTTATTGAAAACATGTACATAAACATCATGTGGTCGTATTAAAAAGAATTTCGTTTAATTTTCATAAATATATAACATATACAATACATAGTATCATATCATGGAAGAAATAAATAGAAAAATGCGTTCTGATGCTCTTTTGGTTTCATAAAATGTGTTTTTATGCAATTTTAATATTCTACATGTTGATAACCTAACTTTCTTGTTTGCATATAACATCTGTTTTCTTTTAGAACTATTAACATTTCACAGTGCTACCACACTTTCATAGTATTTAAGTGATCATTTAATTTTACGACAGAAAAAATTAAACTGCAATTAAGTGCAAATTAAAATTAAGTAGCTATTAGCTAAATTACACTTAATTGAGAAGTCGATTATTGGGCCTTAAAATAACATATCAAGTAGTGTTTAATCATCTATCTGCGTAAAATATGATCATGAAATAATAATTACTAGATATACCAAACGGACGACACACTCGTCCGTATTCTAGAATCAAAATGTAAATAATTTAAGATTCAAAGAAAATGTATCTAAACGTCATAAAAAAATTCATTAAAACACAGCCACACACAAACTTACATACATATGCAAGCATAACTAAATTATTAATAATTCAATTCAATTTATTCAACTCTCTTCCTTTAAGTATTATGGCTTTGATACAACAACAAATAAGAGAAAAACAATTGTAAGGTCAAGAGATATACTACAAACACACACACAGACACGTACACACACAGTCATGTTTTGTTTCTTTTTTTACTTGTAAGCTAATAAATGCGTGTGTAATATGTGTGCATGTAGTAGTAGCAACTTTAAACGCTTATAGCTCCCAAAATACTAAACCGATTTCAATAAAATATAGATTCTGCACATCTGTATAAAAAATCCTTTAAAACCATATAAATCTTTTTAAAATCGGTGAGGTGGTACCAACGTAAAAGGGATTACAAAAAACATGTTCGCCTATTAATTATATAGATTATTACTTTTTAAACTCCTGCTTGATCCGATTTTGATTAAGCATTTTTCAATCTTACAAATGAGCAAAATATTATTATAACTAACGAAAATAATAGTCACATTTTAAACGTCTGTATGATTAATTTGTGATTGCTATATAATTTTTTATTATATTTTAAATCGATGGTTAAAAATAGCCATTAGCGCGAATTATTTTCGAGTCCGTTTTTGATCGTGTAAGTGACTAATCAGTTGTTGATCATCAAGGTGATTTCTCATAAACTATCTTCCAAATGCTAGATGAGTAAGAAATGTATTAATAGACATATTTTCAGTATTGTATTTTAAGTGAAATTTATTTGCTAGTGATATGTGGCTATTCAAAATGTGTGGTCGAAATCTATTGTTGCTTTGGTAAAGCACCAATAAAATGCTTTAATGGTGAAATAATTTGCACGTAATATAAAATATTTTTTTATTGCTTAAAATGAAACCAATGCATGGTCCTGCTGATTTGGTTTGTTTGCTCCATAGTTCCTAATATAAACTTATGGCAAGGCATAGAAACTTTATAATTTATTTATACAAATTTGAGTATATCATTAAAAATTACTAAATAACTGCACACTACAACAAGCTAAATGATTTCTAGAAAAATTACAACATATTTCGTTCGAGTTCATCGAATCGTTGTATTAATTAATATTTTAATTAAATATTATAAAAAATCATTAAAAAATATATGCTAAAAAACAAATTAATATTTATATTTATTTAAAACAAATAATTAAAACACTAAATGACTTAATTGAAATTATATATTGATAAAAAAAATTTAATAATTTAATCTATCTGTGTTCTATCTTTCGTTTGTAGCTCATGTATTGCTCGTGCAAATAAATATTTCTTTATTGAAATAAACATTCAAATTAAAATAAAAATATTTACCAATTATATTGAAATGAGTTTCAATTATGTATATTCCTCTTATGCAATAATCAAAGGTAATTATTGCTTTTATGGTTGCCTGCAAGCGTGTTCATTTATTATATTTAATAATTCATAAATTCATATTAATAATCAGCATATTTATAACATTTGCTTTTAATAATTATAAATCTCGTTATTTTTTTCTCGTTAAATCATAATATCATAGGATACAAAAGTGCGTATGGGTGATTTCTAATAATTTATTATTAATCATACCCACACAGTTATAACATATTTTTTATATATTTTTATATAATATATTTTGTTGTTGTTATAATTTCACATACACTGCATATGCACATACACATACATATATATTTTTACTGAATTTACTTGTATTAGACTACATTATCTTTAAGTTGTTTTGTGAAATTAATTTGTTTAAGATTCAATATGGTGGCAACATATTTATTTTTTTTTAGCAATAAAAATAATTTTATATAACAAATATTTTTTTTAATTGAAATTATTGCTTTAATGTGAATTGAAGATATAGAAATTTATATCAATCATATATAATAAATTTAATCTTAATTTTAATTCTTCCAACTCCACTACTATTCAGTTTTAAATGTTTCTCAACAGCGTATTCACTCACGTTCGACTAACTTGTTTATTGCAAACTCAGCCACTTTTATACCATTTTCTAAGCTTTGCAAAAGCAAAAAGCTTTACTGTATCCTAAGAGCTTTATTTTGAGAACCAGAGCGAGAGCCACAAAAAGCTATTGAGAGCATGAACAACTTCTTTTAATTTACCGGCATAATGTTTTGTTTATACTAAATAAAACACGTGTTGAGGGGGAAAAAAATTATTTTGTTTTCATATTGATTTCAGTGTGCAATTTTGAATGAAAATGAGAAAATAAAAACAACAACAGCATGCGGAAGAAAAACACTTGACTGCAAACAATGAGCACGTGCTTAAAATATATACATACATATAAACAAAATTAAGAATGAAAGCAAAAACACTTTAGACCAACACACATATACACTCATATTTATAAACAAAAACACAATATGTGGCTGTTTTGGTACAATTACATTTATTAAATTCTCCATAGTTCTGATGGCAGCACTCAAAACAATGAAACAATATAAGAGATTTTCGCTATAAGCCAGGCAGAGCTTGGACAAATAAAACTACTAAGACTGTTCTAAACTCAACTCAGTTGGGTCGTTTGAGACGCAACCCAACTTTCTTCACACAACCCAACTATTTTCTGGTATTGTGATTTACAAATGATTTGACAAAAGGTACCTACAAACTCAACAGTTATTTAAGTTGAGAATGACAATACTGACAAAAACAACAATAGTGAATTTAATTGAATCAGCTGCCGGAATTTTTGTGTTTAGAATTTTATCTTATATTGTAGCAAAAAGGTTAGGAGTTGATTTGATCTTTTTATAACTTTTACATTTTGGAAAGTTTTCAAAGTTTCTCGATAGACATGGTTAATCCCCGAATTTTTGACGAGCTTTGAAATTAATAATTTGTTTTTATTTTACAAGTTTTTAGAGTTTTGGCAGTTTTAGGAATAAGAATTACTTGTATAAAGTAAACATAAATTTTTTTAAGTAGGCTGAAAGTTTTAGCGTAAAATCTACAGGATTAAATTATCCTTACAGTCCATACAAGCTACTTGGTGATCTCCTATCGTACTATAATGAGAATGAACTAAATAGTTTCTTTAAATAATCATAATAATATTATAAATGTGAAAAATTCTGTAAAACCACAGTTTTACAGTTTAATTCATTCTAGACCTGTACTACTCTTAAAAATTCTAAAAACTCCAATCAATGGCATATTTTTGGTAAAAGAATGCAAAAGATTCTTGATATAAAATTTCTACAAATTACGGGCGAATAATCCAATTTATATCTAAAATGTGAACTTTAATATGTTTGGTAGTTGAGATGAAAATTGTTGGATGAATAGTATATGGTCGAAATTAAATTAGGAGGTAAAACGGGTACAAAATTGTACTTTTGGTATTTTTTCAGTTTTTGCTAAATTTAGTATAAATACAGTTCGCGGATCAATTTCAGTTTTTTTTTCTTTATAATTCTGGATAAATGAAGAGTTCCGAAAATTTCAACTTAAAATTCCACAAACAACTTCCTCTCTTTAGTTCAGAATACTATATACCCCATTCATTTATACGAGGCATTAATATTAATGCTTTCAGCGATTAATATTACAGTCCAATTCTAAATTATTTCAAGCAAAATAATTTTCGGGAATTAATTTTTACGGTGAATAAAATTTTTTTATTCTTCACACACAACGAGAAATATAGAATGGGAGAGATAATTAATATTTTTCGAAGTCAGCTGACTTGCATCCAGGGGTTTTACTTAAAATTTTAAAATAATTTAAATATGGGAATAAGAAATACCGAAAAATTATCAGCGAGTTGTTATTCAGAGCCGGTATAGAAGTAAATCGAATAAACAATAACAGAATATATCTAAGCAAGTCCAAGTTTATTCTTAAAATGAGATATCAAGCAATAACCACTAAAAAAAAGCTCAAACTACATAAATTTTTAAAAATTAGATCGTTCAAAACTTAAGCTAGAAAATTATGTTGCTTAGGCTCTTTTGGCGATTATGGCACAATTGAAATTAAAAGAATTTTGAACTTTCTCTTTCAATTAAGACAACATTATATAAATTTAAAATTCTTTTGAATTTTTTTCGATTCGATTAAAATGTTAAATGACTTTAAAAAACTTAAGGCCTTATTTTGTAAAATGCAAGAATAAGCGCATGATAAGCTTCAAATTTTATATATCTAAAAAAATAATAATAATAAATAATAAATAATATTATCAATTAATCTTAGTTAATTTTAATTATTAATCGAACTCCATTTGTTTCTATATTTGTGATTTGAACGGGCTAAGGTTCGTATTGCTTTTTAAGCCAAATTACATGTGATAATTATTAATGAACAAATAACACCAAAGTCTGTTGTAAATATTCTGACTAACAACACATAATTGAACGTCTCTTCTTTTCATTGAATTATTTTGAATATATCCATTTCAATAGTTTAGAAATAGTTCGTATCTGGAGAATCATATATTCCATTCTCCGACGTACACAAGTAGTAGCAATAAATCAAGAAAAGTTATTTCTTATTTATATATGACGAAAAGTAAGAGCATAATTAAAACAAAATAAGAAATTATGTAATTGAATCAGTTAAAATTTTTTGAAAAGTAAAAGAATTAACAAAATCAATTAAAAAATTAATTCTTGTAGTAAGACATATTAAATATAATTAAAGTAGAATGAATTTAAATCAGAAAAATATTCTTAATCGGACTTAAGTTTCGTATTTTCAATCCTTATTGAATTTCATTCAATTATAACATATGGAATTGAAAATACTGAACTTGAGTCCGATTAATTAATTATTGAAAATATTTTCCCCTGACCGCTCTTAATTGACGGTAAATGTTCTTTCACTATCAGAAGCTCATTATGATAATGCATAGGACTAATCACATCTGTAATATTTCCAGGCTTTTGAAATTTTCTTTTAATCTTGCCAATTGCTTGCACAATGGGTCTATCATGATGACCATAACCACGCCGTAATGCTCAATAATTGACAACCACTTCAACTATTACTACACCTTCTTCGGTTGCTAGATCCGTATTTATAAATGACAATTTTTCGCTAAATAAATGACAGATATCTAACAGTTGACAGCCTTGCAAGAACGGCTTTAAAAAAAAACTAAAAAGGGTAATTTTGAGATTTAAAAAGCGTAAAAACATTAACATAAAAAAATGAATGAAAATCCAACACAGCGAATCTTAATAATGTTTAATATTTTCTAAGCTATTCTCTATTTTGGCTATTATTATTAGACGAAAAATGTATGCTTTACATGAAAAAATAAATACACCAAGTTTTTATTAAAGTAATTTTAAGAAATACACAAATCTCTAGAAGCACTGCTTAATGCTTTTTCTTAGTTTGACACTAACGCTCAAAATTTGGCGTTCTGAGTCTACAAAGACTCAAAAATGGTGCCAAAAGCAGTGCCACCAGATTAGGGGATTTGTCCTCGAAATGGGGATTTCGCTTCTCATTTCGGGACAGAATTTCGTGGGGAGGGATTTGGGGACTTTTTATTTAGAGCTCTAACATCACTTTTTCTTATAAGAATATTTTATCTAAATACAATATTTACGATTTATGGGGTTTCTTCTAATTTTACAGATTATTTTAAAATAGTAGTATTACTGTAATTATATTTTTATAAAGCGAAAAGAAAATGGAAATTCGCGAAAAGTTACAAAATTTACAAAAAAGCCATAATATTGATTAAGAACCGCTAAAACTGGTGTACCAAAATTGTATGAAAAATCGCAAAAATTTACTAACAGCGGGATGATAATAAAATCTAATATTATTAAAACATAAAAGCAAAAAAGTTTGCAAAAATTCGCGAGAAGTTGATTAAAAATCGCCAAAGCCATTAGAAATAAAAAATTTTGGTAAAAACGCAAAAACAAATTTACTAAATGTATTAAAGAAATTACTAAGTTTATAAATAGTATTTATTTATTTATTTATTTATGACATATTCTACAAAGTAAATTTAGTAGAATATGGTTGCACAAGTATGGACGGACTAACTAGGCCATATGTCCAAGATCCCAGCAAAAAACTTTGCCTACTAGAATGCAAAAAAGTGCATGTACTCCCGAGTCGTAAGTACTTACAATTTGACTGAATAACCCATTATTTTTGTTTGAGAAGTTCAAAAAGTATGCGGTACCATATACTTTTTGCCTACAAATATTGAAAAGCTAATAGATTACTGATTGGCTAAAAGTATTCCAAATTTCATGCGTTATTTTTCGTTTACAAATATGCAAAATTTCGTATATTAATTTTTTCCTAACATGATTCCAAATTAATTGGTAATTTTTTATAATTAAAATAAGTAAAATTTTGTAACAAAACTATAAAAATTTTACCTTGAGATTGTTTAAAATTATAATTTTACAAAAAAAATATGTAAATATACATATATTCACATTGGAGAAAATGCGAAAATATTTATATATTATAATAAAAACTGTAGGAAACCAAAGTAATATTTTATTGTTTCGATGTTCATTTTCACGATCAATAAATTTTTCTATAGATATGTATATTTCATTATTAACAGGAAAGTACTACAATAACTACTTTCACGTAATGATATACATAAGTTGTTATTTTATTCATTACAGGCAAGTCATTATTATGTACATAAAATAATTAGATAAATAAGTATCACTCATTACATTGTAAGCCATTAAAAGACTACTACCCATTACAAAATTTCAAACATTTTTTGCTGGGATGTTATTAACAAAATTTTAAAAAGTTTTTGTGGCTTACTATACACGACCTATTCCTTCACATAGGAAGAAACTTTCTGCCATGTAAATAGTAAAATTCGCAAAAAATATAAAAGAAAATTATTTCTTTTTATACTTTTGAATAAACACTTTTATTTTTATATATGTGAAATATTTGAAAGCGGCACCACTGAAATATATATTTATACTTCAATATCAGGATCGTATGGTATCAGGCATCACTCTTTGCCAGTGGCACTTGTAGTAGTCGTGTAGCCTGCAGTGGTCTATGTGTTTAATGTATAAGTTCTAATGACTTAACTAATACTTTGTTAAAAAATTAAAATAATTCCATCAAAATGGTTAAATGTGTTTGCCATTCACTGAACTTTTGCAGCTTTCAAGTGCAAAATCAATTCCCACTTCATTGGAATTTTTTGTTTTTCTCGTACTCCCCGCTGCGAACGCTTAAGTACAAATAAATACAGTCAAATCCCGATAATTCGTATCCCGATAAATCGTAATTCCCTATAATTCGTAATAAACTGTATATAAATTGAAAAACCCCGTTAATTCGCATTTATTTTATTTTAACCCCCTATAATTCGTAAGAAATGGCCAGTCCCTTGCGATTATGAATTATCAGGATTTGAATGTATTCGATTTAATCAATTTAGGTGTGGACTCAAATAAATTTGACAAACTTGTACTATTATCAAACACTAGATGGTTATCATAAGAAAAGCTGAGCAAAGAGTTTTGAAGCAATGGATTGAGTTACAGCATCATTTTAAAATGATATCAAACAACAATATTGACAAAATATTTTTGGGGACAAAAGTTAGGATTTTCCTTTTGAAATGGGGAGTTTTGGGGACATGATGATTTAAATTGGGGACAAGAGGCAAAGTTTTTCTGGCAGCACTGGCCAAAAGCATCAAGTTGGCATCGCTGGTAAAAATTTGTGCTGTAGTATTTACTTTGATATGAATTTTATATATGGCAATGCTGTCAAATATTATTTACAATAGCAATAACGTAATAAAATAAAAATTTTTAATTTTTTACAGAAACAGAAAACAATACTTCGCCTTATCCTACTGAGCTTTTCACATAATTTATTTATGGCCTGTTTCACAATAATGAAAGAAAACTGAAACGAAACTTTCGACTGAAAATTTATATTAAGAACAACAATAAAATATGAAAATTTGTTTTTGTTTTCAATATAAATTGTAAGTCGAAAGTTTCGTCTCGTTATTGTGAAACAGGCCATTAGTACAAGTAATGAAAATACTTAATTTATTCATACTGGACGGTTTCGTGTTAGCGTACACATTTAATTACATAGACTGTACCTTAACTCGTTGCTAAGATTATAATTTCCATCTCACAATATGATTGAATCAACTCAAATGTTTTAAAAAGTAAGAAAATTACCAAAATCAATTAAAAAATTAATTGTTGAAAATATTTTTCTCATGCATACAAAATGTTACATGAGTTACAAACAATTAATATGCAATAAATTTTTAAAATTTTATATTTTAAAATCTATTGACAAAACAAAAAAAATAATATTTACTTAAAAGTTAAATTTTACTAAGAGCCTGTCCCACGATGTCGACAACGTTCGACTTGTCGCACACTTACATTTGAAAAAACAACAAAATATTAAAATTTCTTTTTGTTTTGAATGTAAGTGTGCGACAAGTCGAGCGTTGGCCCTAAATAAATGATTTATTTAAAAAAGTGTGTTTTTCTGGAGAGCCACCATTAAACTTTTGTTTTAATGCAGAAATTCGAACCTACAAAGCAAACAAAAAATATAAAATTTACTTGCGGACTGTCACAGTTTTTCACATTTCTTAACATTCTAAATAATTCCGATGAAATTTTTCCGCTTTTCAAGCAATAAAGAGAAAGTTATTTAAAGTTTCAGCTTCATAGCGGAAGAATAAAATTTTAAGCTTTGCTGTAAATGTTGCTTAATTATGTCAGTAAATGTTGAGTGTACCATTGGAATTTGAAGTATAGAGTTAATATATCGGGCATTTATTTTGCAATTATCGAAACTGTGGGGTAGTGGGGTAGTTCATATTATAAATAAATATTTTTTTTTATTTTCATATAGTTCATATAAAGTATGTGTATTAAAATTAAATCACACACGTTCCTGCAAATATTTTATAACTTTTCTGTACTTTTTGTTAATGTGTGAAAAATACATTACACCATGCATACATATACACACATAAGTACAAGTATAAAAATAAGGTGGCAAATTTTGAATAGGAAAAGTAAAAATATTAAAACTAACCTCAGATTTCTTGTTATATAGCATTTTGTAGTATTTGTTACCTTCAAAATTTTTAAGCAATGAAATGTTAAGAAAAGGGACATACCCACTCCGATTACTAAGGCTTGAGATCTCGAGCTAGAATAATTTTTTTACATATAACACGTAGGACCGCCCTAACTTACATACATACATAGACATGTATGTATGCAGATATATGCAGGTTACATTTTATGAATTATTCCCATTTCGCGCTTAATATAGAAATGTGTGCTTTTAAGTCTTGGGGTGTGTAAACAATAAACTCTGTTTTCCTTTTCCGGTTTGTTTTGTGTTAAGAATTCTTAACAGAATCAAGTCACTTTCATATTCATATGAGTAAATAGTTACAGATCCATTATGCATTCATAATTTTTAAAGTTAATATATGGAATGAAGATGAATAATAAATGTGCTGGAAGCTTAAATTATTTAATTTTAAAGCAACAAATTTAATAAAAGAAATGTGCTAACAATTAAACGTAACGTTGAGTCTGTCAGCCTTATTACCATGAATGTTATAAGTGAAAATTTCCGTATATAATTTTTCGTTCACATGGATTTTAATTTTGTATCATCCATACATTCCATGAAAATGAAAAACTTACATATTTCCAATTTTTTTCAAAGGGAAATCCTTGTGAATACTTTTCTTCATAAATTGTCCAAAAAATTTCACAATAGTATGGTCACGCGCGACGAATTTCATTCATTTTCATATGCTCAAATGTGTTTTATTTTTTATGACGAAAGTTCGCACCAAAAAAAATCGTCGTTCGTCCCAGTTGTGTTTCTAACATCAAGCACTCTAATACATAAAATATGTACATACATGTTTATTATCTGCATGATGCTTTTATTATTTACAACAACATCCATTTTTCCATAAAAATCAATTATTGTTATAAGTTTCATTAAATTATAAATTACAATAAATTTTCTTTAAAGAGCAAAATCTTTAATTTTAATTATTTCATATCTTAACAAAACGAACTGCTACCTTCCTCAATATTTTTATATAAAACAGACAAACTAGCGACTACTACTATGTAAAAAATTATAAAACTAAAGCTAAAAAAAGTTTTAATATATAAAAAAAAATCTCATTAAATTGATGTCTTTGTAAAAAAAATATGTTTTATCTTCGCTCTATAAAGAACGTGTTTAAGTATGCACGGGCATGAGCGTGTTGTAACTGTGTACGTTATTTGACATAATATTTAGCATTTCCTCTTCCGTTGTGCCGTTCAGGGTTGTTAATTATTATTTTAGTAGATACATCTCACCAGCACCTGTTGTTATTTCTTTCAGTTTTGAGGACCAAGCTGAAGATAGACAGCTTTAGGCTGCCTTTGTGACACTTTTTATTTAATAATTTAATATTTTTTCCAAACACACTTGTTTAGCTGCCGATGCTCTTTTTGTCTTGGGATAAAGGAAAATTATATTTTATTCTTAAGCTTTTTTGTTATTAAAAAACACAACGAGAACACAAAAACAAACAAGACCATATATATAACAAGTGTTATTAAACCCTGGGGCCCTGCTAAGAGTTTGTACAAAACATATTTATGCCAAAGATTTTCATATCCTATATGGAATACATAAACACAGGTATAAGCCAATTTATCTGACAAACTCAATATTTATTCTTACAGTGTTTTGTTTGAAGTGTTATGCTTTTTAGGCAAAATAATTTAATTTCTTGTAGGGAAAATGGTAAATGTATGGTTTTCTAAAACGCAAAGCAATGCATATAAAAACAGTTACATTGAAAATATTCCTTGTTATTTTTAAAACATACTATTGTGCTTATAAATCAAAAGAAAAATATCTTGTCTGAAGCAGAAAAGGATACAGGTGGCAACATAATAATACAAACAAATAGTAAAAAAAAAAAAAACATTAAATCATCCTCCATATGCATCATTGCAAAATAATCATCTGCTTTATTAAATTTTATGAATCGTTCGGTTACCTGGCTGTTGTTTATAAAAAAATCCTTTAAGTGGATTAACACTTGAAATAATGGAATACAAAGAATGGAGATTTCAGCTATTTAGACAATACATTAACAAATTAAGTTGGTTATTTGAATAGTAATAACAAAAATTAACTAGATTAACCAAATAAAATAATTTTTTTTACCACATCCTAGCATTAAATCTAGTTTGCAGTAAAATTAACAAATTACTTACTTTCTTGTAAATTGTTATACAAAACATTTAAGGTTATTTATACTTTTACTTGTACTTGAGAATTCTCATTCAATTAATAAATGTATAAAACTCAAAGTTGGCAACCCTGTTTTAACTGGCGACCAGTTTGTCGGCTGTGAACTGATTCATGTTAAGTTACGAACAGTGCGTACACAAAAAGTAATTGCTGCTGTAAAGTGAAGAGTAGAGGAAGATCTAAATCACTCTATCCACCATGATTACTGACTTCTTCGTTCATCAATTTAAAAACCGTGATGTGCAGGAGCTGTGGATTCAACAAGACGACGCAACATGTCACACAAGTCGTGCCATAATTGATTTATTGAATGAAACGTTTGGTATACACAGAGTTTCACCTTTCGGACCAGTAAACTGGCCTCCAATAGCGTTCAATTTAACTCCGCTAGGTTAGGTTAGTCTGGGTGGTCAAGGACCTCGCATAGGCCAGGATTGATCAGATAACAGGAAAATTATAAGTATGACAGCCTAGTTCGTGGTGCCTATTAGTGATGAGCGATAGCGTGATTTTTTAATAATGTTGCTCCTTGTGAACGTGATTTCTAAATCGCTGTTCTTTTAAACTGTGACTGATCACAGTTTAGCAGTATTTTGTTTGTAGCAGTTCTGTTATTTTGCGAAAATCTAATAAGAAGAGCAGCAGCAGTGTTGTCAGTTTAGGGGATTTGTCCCCAAATTGGGGATTTTTTCGAGATTGGGGATGAAAATTTCGTGTTGGGGATATGGGGATTTGTTTGGGATGGTAACTAAAATTAAGGGGATTGTCTGGGATTTTTTTTATAACTGATGGTAACAAGAATGATCTATGACCTAAGAAACGTGTGTCTGGCAAGTCTAAAAATTTGTGTTTCTATTCCTAGTGAATGAATTCTATAGGTAATAAAGAAGAAGTATCAAGGCAGATTAGCCAATATAATGAACACTACCAAAACAAGAATACGTAACAAAATGAAATATGACTTGTTGGAAGCACTTTTTAGAATAAACACACTTTAAAAATAATACCATTTGTTGTGACAAATTAATTCTTCTGCTGAAATGCTAAAGCTTTTTAACACAAGTACTATGTACAACAAAATTTCTGAGGCTGAGGAATCGGAAGATTTCGATTATGAAATATTTTAAATGATAATCGTTGGTTAAAATTTTTTTTAAACTTGTGTATTTTAAACTATTTTATTTTTTATTTGCAAGTTTTATAAGTAGAAAAAATCAATTAATATGAATGTAAATATAGCTATCAATATAAATGAATTTTATTGAATAAATATGTTATTTTTGTCATTATATTTTAAATAAAATTAAAAAAAAACAAAACAAAAAAATTTAATAAAAAAGCTCAATTTGGCGATTTTCGGGGATGACAAATCAAAAATTGGGGATAAGCTCTAGAAAAAAACTGGCAACACTGAGCAGTAGTGAAATTAAACAGTGACTGTAGTCACGGTTTAACACATTTTAGCTCGTCTGCTTTAAAAGTATTTATGTATTAGTATTGGTTGTTTACATAAATACTAATAAGAGCGGCAAGAACAAGCAATTACAAATCAACCCCGTTCAAATATTGAGAATAAATAAAAGCAAGGATGACAAGACTGTTGTAAAATGGAGATGGTAAAATAAAGCCTTCATTAGAAAAAAGCTTTCAGCAAATTGTTATAGGATGAATCAAAACAATTCACATATTCCATTTGAATCAAAAAGGAGTAAAATTGCTATATTCGGCTGTGCCAAATCTTATATACCCTTTACCAAAGTGCGTTTATGTAGTATAGAGATACATACTTTTATGTACAAAGAAAAAAATAACAATTTTCAAACCCTACAATCATAATTTTAGATTTTTCTGATTACTTATACCAATCTAGTAGTTCTTAAAAAAATATAGAAAGTGTGTTAAGTGAAAAAAATTAAATTCAAAAAAAAAAATGTTTTATTTAGTTACTTTAATGTCCAGAAGAAAAATCATAGTTTCCAGCTCTGGAGCTGTGGTTTTTATTTTTATAATTTTCTATACCAAACTTTTCTTTCCAAAACGTAAAATATATACAATTTATAAAGGAAAAGATAAAAATTAATTAGACTTAGTTACTTTTATATATCAAAAACGTGTAAGTGTCCCAACCGTGAACTCATCCTTTTTGATTTTCTGATTTCTTACACCAATCTCTTTCTTTTAAGAATTTAACAAATGTTTAATTTGTAGAAAAAAAGGAAAAATGTTATTTCGTAAGTTGCTTTTGTACAAAAAAAAAGTTAAAGTTTTCCAACCCTGGAATCGTCTTTTTAATTTTCGTAGTAGTTTTTTTTATTTGAAAAACCAATTTTATTCGTTATCAAGCATAAAATAAGTTTATTTAATAAAAAGAGATAAAAATTAGTTTTCGGTAGTTAATTTTTTATATCACAAAGAGTGTAAGTTTCCCAACCCTGGAATCCTCCTTTTTGATATTTTTGATTTCTTACACCATCTTTTTTTTAAGAATATAAGATATGTTTAATTTATAGTAAAAAAGAAAAAATTTGTTTTAGTAAGTTACTTTTGTATAAAAAATAAGGTTTCCAACCCTGGAAACGTCATTTTAATTTTTTTAATTTTAATTATTTTGAAATACCAAATTCATTCGCACTGAAGTATAAAATAAGTTTATTTTATAAAAAAAATAAAAATTAGTTTTCGGTTGCTAATTTTTTATATCACAAAAAGTGTGGGTTTTCCAACCCTGAAATCAAACTTTTTGATTTTTCTGATTTCTTATACTAATCTCTTTCTTTTAAGAATATAAGATATCTTTGATTTATAGAGAAAAAGGGAAAATTTGCTTTAGTAAGTTACTTTTCTATAAAGAAAGGTAAGGTTTTCCAACCCTGGAAACGTGTTTCAAACTTTTTTAAATTGAAATACCAATTTTATTCGTACTGAAGTATAAAATAATTTTATTTATTTAAAAAAAAAATTAAAATTAGTTTTCGGACCAACCCAACCCTGGAATCATCCTTTTTAATTTTTCTAAATTTCTTACACCAATCTATTTCTTTTAAGAATATAAGATATCTTTAATTTATAGAGAAAAAGGAAAAATTTGCTTTAGTAAGTTACTTTTGTATAAAAAAAGTTTAAGTTTTCCAACCCTGGAAACATCTTTTTAATTTTAGCAGGTTAATTTTTAATTTGAAATACCAATTTTATTCGTACCAAAGTATAAAAAAAGTTCATTTAATAAAAAAAATTAAAATTAATTTTCAGTAGTTAATTTTTTATATCACAAAGTGTTTCAGTTTCCCAACCCTGGAATCATCCTTTTTGATTTTTCTGATTTCTTACACCAATCTTTTTCTTTTAAGAATATAAGATATGTTTAATTTATAAAGAAAAGGAAAAATTTCTTTTAGTAAGTTACTTTTGTATAAGAAAAGAAGTTAAAGTTTTCCAACCCTGGAAACGTCTTTTTTAATTTTTTAATTTTTTTATCTGAAATACCAATTTTATTCGTGGTGAAGTATAAAATAAGTTTATTTAATAAAAATAAAAAAAAATTAGTTTACGGTAGCTAATTTTATATATCACAAAAATCGTAGGTTTTCCAACCCTGGAATCATCCTTTTTGTTTTTCTGATTTCTTACATCAATTTCTTTCTTTTAAGAACATTAGATATGTTTAATTTATAGAAAAAAAAGGAAAAATTTGTTTTAGTAAGTTACTTTTGTATAAGAAAAAAATTTAAGGTTTTCCAACCCTGGAAACATATTTTTAAATTTTTTAATTTTTTTTTATTTGAAATACCAATTTTATTCATACTGAAGTATAAAATAAGTTTATTTAATAAAAATAAATAAAAAATTAGTTTACGGTAGTTAATTTTATATTCACAAAAATCGTAGGTTTTCCAACCCTGGAATCATCCTTTTTGTTTTTCTGATTTCTTTCATCAATTTTTTTCTTTTAAGAACATTAGATATGTTTAGTTTATAAAAAAAAGGAAATATTTGTTTTAGTAAGTTACTTTTGCATAACTAAAAAAAATTAAGGTTTTCCAACCCTGGAAACGTCTTCTTAATTTTTTTTAATTTTTTTTTTAATATTTTTTAGTTAGAAATATCAATTTTATTCATACTGAAGTATAAAATAAGTTTATTTAATAAAAAAAAAAATAACTAGTTTTCGGTAGTTATTTTGTATGGCAAAATGAAGTTTAAGTCTCCCAGCTTTGAAACGGTCTGCTCGATTTTGCTGATTTTCAATACCAATCTTATTTCGACCATTTCTGGCCCACCAGTCCAAGAACAAAGTCTCTAGCTTTTCTGGGAGCTTCAGAAAACCGATTTCACGTACAGACCGACGGACAGGCGGACAGACGGATCCAGAATATCTATATTTTATGGCTCGCTTATTAATATTCTGGAAATTACAAACGGAATGACAAAGCTATATATACCCTTTTACCATTTTTTGGTAAAGGGTATAAAAATATAAGAGGCTGAGAGACAATAAAATTGCAAATATAAAAAAGTGAGATGTACATAGTTGCCAGAAAAGATGATTTGACACGATTTGACGATTTTTTTCTTGAAAAAAGCTGAAGGCATAATAAAATTAATGTGGTAGCTTTATTTACTGTAAAGTAAGCATGCAAGAACAATCACAGTTTGTATGAAAAAACTATATTTCCAAAACCTGTAACTTGATAAATTCAGTCACAGTTGTGATTTGTGATTTTTCAATCGCTCTACTCTAGTGCCTATATGGAATGACTCCCACACAAATTTAACAAACCTAACTATTACAAATTTATATAATACATAACATATTTCTGTGTTAGGTATTGTGTGAAACAAGAACTTGGTCAAAATTTATATCTCACTAGTTTTAATGGCCGAACTTTTTTATAGGAACTTGGCCTTTTTTCGCATTATGTTTTGTTCGAGAGGGTTCTTAGCAATGTTTGAAGAAAATCAGTCTAGCCGTTTAGAAGATATAACATCTTTTCTGAAAAAAGTCGGGGGTTTTTAAATTCGAACTGCTTATTCCGCCCCCTGATAGCAACTTCCAGTTTTTCAGATTTTTCTTAGTGATATCTGATCTAGATTTATTTGTGTATAATATTTAAGCTCGTTAGTGCGAATTGGAGTTTTAACGTCGTGGCCCCACATACCAGGTAAAACTTTTTGGTTTTAAGATTTTCACATTGGCTTACGCAGCCACACTTACTAGTGTATAAAATGTCAGCTCTCTAGCGCGAATGATATCTTTAGATTTTATCAGCATTACCTCTCTCCACTATTCCTAACTCAAAATTTTGTTGTGAGCAGCGCTTATAATGCATGCTAATTTTCTTCTAAAATATGCTAGACCAAGGTAGATTAAATACAAGGCTAACATTTTATGGGAGTGATCACGCCCAATTTTCAAGGTGATAGTTTAAAGTATTGCATACGTGTAACGCGTACGCAAGATTTCACTAAATTGGCTTGAGTTAAAAGCTGTATATTAAGTTTTCAGTTCAATATAATATTAGCGTGGCTCCGCCCATTCTGGTAAAATTTTTTGGGTTTTCAGATTTTTCTAGTTGGTTTCTCACTTAGACCTACTTGTATATCTAATTTCAACTCCTTAGCGCAACTTTTAATTTTTATGGGTGCAGCCCCGCCCCTCTAACTAAAATTTCCGGGTATTTAGATTTTTCTAATTGGTTTCTCACCTAGACTTACTTGTATACCAAATTTCAGCTCCTTAGGGCAACTTTTAACTTTTAGTTTTTATGGGCGTAACCCTGCCCACTTTGGGTTAGTGCTTATTCTTCGTGCCTAGTTTCGTTACAAACGGTTAATAATAGCTAGATAAATAGTATATCTAATTATGCTGAGCCGCAGGGCATTAAAATGAGGTTTAAATTGTATGGGCGTGTCAACGGCCACTTTTTTAATAAAAAATTTATAGCTTTGCATTATCGCAGTATGTGTGCCGAATTTCAATAAAAAAAGCTTCCATTAAGCGCCTTATATTAGCTTTTTTAATTCTAACTTTTATGGGCATAGCCCCGCCATCCTGGCCTCTAGGTGCTCACCTAGACCTAGCTCTCTGTCGAATTTCAGCTCAATATCACAAATTTTAATTTTTATTGGCGTAGCCCCGCCCTCCTAGTTAAAATTCTCGGGTTTTCAGACTTTCCTGGTTCATTGCTCACCTATATCTACTCGTGTACCAAATTTTAGCTCTCTAGCGATAGCGGAAGTGCTTCATCAATTTGATGAGTGAGTGATGAGTTTGCACCTCTATATCTCCGGAACCTTTCATTGTAAAACTTTCAAACTACGCATATGAGGTAATATCAATTTATTCTAATTATGATTTAAATATCATAATTTTACGATTGCGGGGAACAAAGTTATGAGGGGGGTAAAAACAGCTCGAATGGCTTCGTGTAAATATACACACTGCGTGCATTGGCCAGGACTTGGCCTGGCGCACGACCATGCGCCTAGATTTTTCCTGTAGACATTTTACTTATTATTTAAATCATCATGCATCACCTTATTGCTTAAATATACAAATGATTTGCATGAAATGTACATATTAAGAAGCATCGGTAAAGTACGTACAACATCCTAGAATTATGCAAGGATTTACTCTGCACAACAATCCATTCGTAGGCAAACAATGCAATTTCTTAGTACTACAAGTACTAATAGGTGGGAGTTGACACGTAGTGGAATGCTTTAAATGGTTGGTCATGTCACAAATTAAACCACCATAAAGAGAAATACAACATGCAAATTAAACATATGTACATATGTATAAATATAAATATATACACATGTATGTATGTTGCTTTATGTATGGTGTCTTCAGGCCACTTTTGTTAGAAATGTTAATTAAATTTTACACCATATATAGGTCAAATTATAATTAACATTTATTCAAGTTCTAAATTATAAAGTTAATGTTAATATTCGTATGTATGTACAAGTTGAGCCTAGAGTACACGGCATGTAAAAAGCCACATGTGTATATGGCGATGATATCACGAGAATTTTTAGCATGTTCGTTGCATTTTTTTTATAATTACTAGTAGTGGCTAGATGCCGTAAAATTTTTATAGTATTTTTGTTCCAAAATAAATATGTGGCACATGTAGTAAAATCGAAGGCATTTTCTGATACCTACATGTACATATGTTGCTAGTACATGTCATGTAGCAAATGTAGCATCGTGATGACGTCAAAATTACGTCAGAGCCACATGCGCATGTGGTTTTTTACATGGCGTGTACTGTAGGCTTTAGATATATCAAGAAATGCATGAATTGTGTACGAGATGTTAATTAATCTGCCTGCACGCAAAGAAAAAATAAGGCTGAGGTAACCATAATCAAACAGCAACATACTATGATTGAATTATAATATGGTTGCAGTCATATCATATTATTGTTAATTGAAAAAAATTTTACCAATATTATTATCTGAGTTAATTATAATATTATCTGAGTTAATTATATTATAATCTTAGTATTATAAATATGACAACACTATTGTTAGATGTGACTAAAATATAATTGAGACTCACCATACCATGTTCTAATATTATATTAATATTGTTAAATACGACCACAGTATTATTTAATAGAATAATACTATTTTATTTTTTAATCATATATTTATTGTAAAAACAGCTGTGCGTTAAATTCGAAATAAAAATAAATTAATATTGTTGAAATAAAGTGTATATATGAATGTATACTTGCACCACATACAGCCATGTCTGTATAAAAAGATACACAAAAGCTTACATATTTTTATTGATCTACCCTTTTGCTTATACTTTATTTATTTATTCATTTATTTAACACTACCGATAGCTTACAAACGAAATACTGAACTGACAGATGTTTCTGAAAAAGATTTTTTTTTTAACTTAACATAATATGGTTGGAAAACATTATATTGTTATTTACATCATATTATTTTTAAATAATAATACAAATTACGATGTAGTCATAAATTTTTAACAAAACTATATTTTTAAACTCTAACCATATCACACTTTTATATGGATGTGATAATGTAATTACTAAACTCAAACATTACTCTGTTTATCGTAACGAAATAAATGTTTAAAATAACAATAACTACTTTTCGACGACCACACATTTGTTTCAGAGAACATAATATTGTTTTCTCAACCATTCTACAACCATATCTTTTCCTTGCGTGTGTGTTGTTGGTAATTTAAAATAATAGTAATTGCATAATGAATTAGTGATAAACTTAACCTAAACAAATTGATTTACACATAGATATACTTAGTTATACATATCTTAGACTTTTGCAGTTTTATTTATTTTCATCCAAAGGCCTAACTGTGTGCAGTGATATTCAGTGAGGAACAAAATGTTTTGAAATAAAATTTTTTAAACTTCTGTTCCGAGTGCCTTTGTAGCCATATTTTTGATTTCCTTTTACAATTTATTCTTATCTAAGACAGTGTCTCACAATTCTAAATTTAACTTTATGTTCTATTACATACATATCTCCAGTTTTTTAAAAATACACATATGTAAATATTTATAAAAACAATAGCCCAATTCACAATCTTGTGCAAATGGTCTTGCATCGTAACATGTGTAAAATGGTATAGTAAATTGATACTCACCACTTAACAATTCTTAGTGGTGAGTATAAATATGCTAAACCATTTTGCACATGCAACGATAGGTAGGAGTTACTGATATCACCTTGTTTTTCGAATTATATATTTTGGAATTATATTAGATATCACTATTTTTACCCTTCAAAAATTATTGAATAAGTAAAATAAAATTTTTTATTATTAGTGCATTAACAACCATAAAACTTAAATTGTAACAGCCGTATTCATAAAAATTTTAAACAGCATTTCAAATATTGTTTAAGCAAAATTCGCTAAAATTGTATTCATAATAAAATTTTAGCTTAAAAAACGTTTTTTAAACCTTGCGTAAATCAGCAAATTTTAAAATTGATTGCACCCATGTTTAAACCAATTTTAAGATGACGTTGTTGTAATTTTGCTTCGTTTTTTGTTTACATTTTTAACTCTGCCTGTATGTGTGTATGCATGTACTTATGTATGTGTGTATATGCTAGTGATATTTAGAAGAAAACAATTTAATTTATTTTATAGAAACTATTGCCGAAATATCAAATACACTCCAAAAGAATATTTAAAAGAAAAGGAGCTATCCAGTTTCCATTCCGAGTCATTATTTTCTCATTTTTTGTGTTAAAAAAAATATTATAATTGTAGAAAATTAACTAGTGATGTATAAACACTCAGAACAAACAAAATAAAGCTCGTTATTCTAGTGCTTCTTAATCTACAATAAAATAAATCATATAAAAAGCACGTTTAACAAAGATTTGTTGTGAATTTTTTTTAATTTTTTTATGAAATACGAGTTGGAACACATCTTTTATTTTAAAGAAACAATATTTCTCTGAAAAGCGACAAATAAACAAATATAGACACGAGGACTTTGTGAATTAGCAATCCTTGTTTTGCAGAACTAACATGCAAGTGACAAATAACGGATACAGAGTTGCCACGATATTAAAAAAAAACAAGTTGATTGATTTTTGGTTAAAATACTGATTATGAATACCAATATTTAATAAACGATATTTAGCCTTAAAATGTTTTTTAACTAATATGAATTTTACACCTCAATCAACTTTTTTTTATGAATACGGCTGTAACAATTCACAAAAAACAAAGCACTAATTATTCAGCCAGTTCTAAGAACCGATCAATTTGAAACTGCACGATATTGGAAAACTATTTATGTAGTTGTAGTTGTTTTTGATAACTTTTAGGATACGGGCTCTAAAATTTTATCGTAAGCGACAATTTACATAAAAAAACATATATGAACATTTTAAAAAAACCTTCTACTGAAAAAATTAATTTAATTTAATTGTCTCTAACAATTAAATCGTAAATAAGGCTCGAAATGTTAAACGTAATTAGCAGATTTAATTAATTTATCGATAACTGTCTAATTTGAGAATGTAATCGAAATTCAAAATATTAACAATTAACATAATTTTTAAAAAATTTCGAATTTGGCACACAGTGGTATTAAAAATTTTGATAAGAATATGAATCTTTCATTTTAGTTATTTTCTCTTCATAATTTTCTGGCAACACTGTTCATATGTTGAGTTTATATCATTTCACCATGCATAACACAGCGACTCACATATTTGCTTACAGAGTGTCACAGGTTTTTTTTAGTGGATTCAAGAATCAGACGATTCGTGCACAAAATTATGCCTAGGCTAGCGGCCTCTATTTTTGAATATGCTCTTAAAAATAATTTTTGTTTGTTGCCTCACATATTTATTGGAATTTTAAGTTACAATGCACCCTTATTTATTTATTTATAGTTTGAGTTGACCAATGAAAATCGCAGGAGCTGTTGCCAATTGGAATGCAAACATGGCAGCTTTTATATCTAAATTGGGGTAATTTAACATATCCTTTAATTCCATTATAGTAAGCAGCCATACAAAATAAAATATATCTACATAAAAGTAAGTACTGTGAAAAGACCAACTTACATTCCAATAACAACTTTCAACTAGAAAAGACCAAATTGATTTTAAAGAAAATCTTATAAGAAAATAATTAAACTTAACTAAATACAAACTTTTAAATCTTGAAGTGTGAATAAGTTCAATGCAACATCATTCAGAAACTGGCTACATGCCAGAAGTGCCATTTCAACCATTATGGGGCCAGGAGGCACCACCTCCACCACCTATAGTACCATATCAAGAGTTAATAAGTGGATTCCCCTGTACAGATTTGGGTAAATAAATTTTCTGCATATTTAAAATCTTAAAAATTTAAAGAAATGAATAATTACAGGACTTTGGCAACGCTCGCAAGTGAACAGTTTGGTGAATCCGCGTTCTAGCAGCAGCAGCCGAGCACATGGTAATTCCAATGGCAACGTCTCGACAAATGGCAGTACCACAAAGAAAACCCGACGTCGTACTGCATCCATGGCTCAGCGTAGAGCCGCCAATATACGTGAACGTCGTCGCATGTTCAATTTAAATGAAGCCTTTGATAAGTTGAGGCGCAAAGTGCCTACTTTTGCCTATGAAAAACGTTTGTCGCGCATTGAAACTTTACGTTTGGCCATTACTTACATAGGTTTTATGACCGAACTACTTACCGGCGCTCCCATGAATTCGATTAAGACCCGTTCAACAGATATATATGGTGGCATGAATGGTCATCATCATCCCGGCGCAATGGCACATCACTTGCATCCGTCGGCTTTTCAAAGGGATTTCGTTTCACCTTACGGCCATAGTTTGGCCTGAAAATATAAATGAAAGTCAAGCTTTATTATTTTATTTGTTGAATATTGTGTAACTATTTATTTGAGCAGCAGATTTTTTTTAGTAAAAGATTAATGAAAAATTTCAAGTTTCGTGCAAACAAAAAATTAATATAGAGCTTTCGGGGAAAAATGTTTATATCGGACAAAATTATTTTAGAATTTGCTGTGAAAAATATATTAAAAATATTCTTCACTTCCTGCATCTTCACAGATGCACGGCTGAATTAACGCCAAATAATTATTGACATTCAAAAAATACATAAATATATCCTGTTTTATAATAAAACAGTATCTTATACGAAATTTTCTGAAGCTAAAAAATTAATTGCCTAATTTTGTAAAACGCAACGCATAATGCCGGTCCAGATTTGCAATTTTTGTTGCAGCAAATTTTTATTTTTTAGTACAAAAGAGCGAGAGAGGAATGCCAAAAGTATATATTTCTATTTCAACACTATTACACATATTCAAGAATTGCTGCACAAAAATTGCAAGTCTGAACCGGGACAAATTTTATATGTATATTGTTTTTGTAATTTAAATTTTTTCCATATAAAGTTTGTCAACGCTTGGCGTTGCATTTTACAAAATTAGGCCCTAAATACATACATACATATGTATATATATATTTTAAGCATTGGATATATAGGGCCTAATCTTGTAAAACGCAATACTAAGCGTTGACAAATTTCATATGTAAAAAAATTAAATTACAAAAACAAAATACATGTAAAATTTGTCAACGCTAAGCGTTGCGTTTTACAAAATAAGGCACATAATGTCATATAAACGCCAAACTCGAACAATTATTTTTTGTTCATAGAGGGTGATTTTTGAAGAGCTTTCAGATTTGATTTAAAAAAAAACACATAAAATTTTGATTTTATTTTAGTCGTTATAACAATCTATGTATATAATACATTAGTCCAATTCACAATCTTGTGCAAATAGTCTTGCATCGCAGCATTTGCAAAATGGTATAGTATATTGATACTCACCACTCGTTAAGTGGCGAGTATCAATATGCTAAACGTTTTGCATATGACCATTTCCACAAGTTTATGAATTGGGCTAATGTTTAAAGATGATTTCATGTAATTTTGATGGAGGCTACACCTGAAATGGTTCATAGGCTGCGTCCAATTTTGGTATAATCTCTCCAACACATTGGCCGGTATCTCACGATTAAATTCTTCAATGTTGTCTTCCAGTACGTCAACCGTTGCGGGCTTATTCTTATAGACATAAGCCTTAACATATCCCTACAAAAATTAGTCTCTGGGCGTTAAATCGCACGATCTAGAAGGCCAATTGACCGGCCGTAAATGTAAAATAAACTGCTTACCCAACTCACCTCTCAATTGGGTCAATGTTTCCCGTGGTGTGTGGCATGTGGCACCGTCTTGCTAAAATCATATGTCAGACAAGTCCAGCTCTTTCATTGTGGGCAAAAAATAAGTAACAGAGGCCCAATTGCTTATTAATTATGAATTTATTGCAAAAACTTAAAACTGCAATAGATGAAATCGTGTTCACAACTACGAACTTGAAAACAAACGAGTATTTCCAAGTACATGAAATCGTGCATTATATTCCATTCTTCTATCACTCTCTCACCACTAAACTCACACTTTCTGAAATAAAAATATCGTAGTGTGGCTTAATATTTTTTTTTTTTTTTTTTTTTTGTAAATCTCGATTTATTTATATATCGAATATTTAAAGGTTCAATTAGATGTACCATAACCATAACCACAACCATACAAAACATCTATTAGCACCAACTTAATGGTAACACTTTATTTAATTATAGGTGACTTACCATAATGGCATAGCCATAACTATAACCATAGCAACCAATTGAGTTTTGTATTTTCGCCGTAACCATAAACATCTGTTTACTGATTAAAAACATTTGTTGCATTTTTTCGCTTTCAAATTTTTCATTTGCTGGAATCTTTTATAAGTTTTGATTAAAATTTTTGTTTTTTTTCTAATTTTTGTTAATTTTTTTATTAAAATGATTTATTTTAAGTTTTGCAGCAGACGTGCACTTTTTCAATGCATAAAAAATTTAAAACATAATGGTTATCACAGCACTATCGGTGAAGTAAATATGTATGTTTATGGTGATTATGGTAAGGCACGTCTGATTTAGCTTTAAATAATTTCTTGTTTCTCTTGTATGTTTCAATTCATTTAGGTCTTTTTTAACTAATTGCTAATTGTCTAAAGCATCATTTTGAAAATCCTAGGGCCTCTTTCTCTAAATGAGAACGGTGGACGCGATCGTACATTTATATTTAAAAAAAAACTTAAATTTATTTTTTTTCCAATTTTAATATCCGATGGAATCTATCGTTCTCATTTAGAGAAACAGTGGGTTAATCTTTTTAACGTGAGGACATAGTCATGTTGCTTTTCTAGCGAAGGCAATTCAGACTAACGGTAATAGCAACCTCTTTGAGTGCATTTTGAAATTATTGCAAAAAATCTCGTACATTTACACTGATAGTATTTTAAAGGAGGGTCTTTCTATCTCATTCGTAACACTGACTATACTCCAGCGAAAACAAATTCTGATTTGGAAGCACTAAAAACTGAGCGAAGTAAAGTAAGAGGTAAAGTGAATAACAAAAGTATTTGCATTTTACTTAAGAATCTCTTAAAAAAAATATATATGTATATATATTTTAGTTTTTACAACAAGTTTTTAAGTAAAAGCAAATGTTTTTTTTATTCATTTTACCCAATGTATTGCTTACTTCATAACAAAAGCTTCGAAAAATGCTTCGAAAAATGCTTCTGAAAAGCACTAACGTAAGGCGGACTCTCACAAAAATTATATATTTCTTCTGTGTGCTTCTGTGAAGCACTTTAGTAAAGTAAAAAAAAAATGATAGCTTTTTGGAAGCTAAATGTATTACTTTTAGCTGGCGCATCTCGAACAAAAAAATGCCTTATTCATGCACAACAGCAAGTGATTCTGTAACATTGTGTCCCATACAAAAATCTTTCTGGAAAGCAGTACTTTTTGCTGGGGCATAGCATGGTAAGGTACGATGAAACTGTAAGCGAAGAATAGTCAATTTGCAATATCAACTTTCATTTCGTGCTACAAAATCTAACCGAAAAAACCCCAAATTTAAATGGCCCTATACACTGAACCAAAAAGGTAAATAAATTCAACGAAAAAATTCGTTGATTCAACGAATTTATTCCTTATTTTCAGCTAAGGAACATGTTCATTGAAATCAACGTATGCCAATCATTGGCTTGTTGAATTCAACGTACCCGTTCGTTGAAGTTAAGAATCCGTACGTTGATATATTTTACGTAAATTCATTATAACTATATATTTATACATTGAATTTAATAAAATAGTTCCTTGAATTTAAGGAACCTATTCCTTGACCCAATGAATGCATTCATTGATTTTTATGAATACATTCCTTGAATCAACGTACACATACTTTGAATTTAATGAAATAGTTCCTTAAATTTAAGGAACCTATTCATTGACCCAATGAACGCATTTGATTTTTATGAATTCATTCCTTGACCCAATGCACCTATACATTCAAAATTTCATTTTAATAAATATAATAATGGACAAGTTCATATTAAATTCAGTATTTTATTTAAAATTTCCTATAATAAGAAATAATTTACATTTTTATATGTATATATGTAAGTATGTATTTACATAAAAAAATTTGCTTATGATAGTATCATAGTCTACTAAATTATTACTGCCTTATTTATAAAAATTATTTAAGGTTTATAAAGGGTTAATATCGAACCGTTCTAGCCAGTTAAAGAAAACTCCTTCACGTTTCCCAAAAGCAACGCCAAAGTCCTTGTTAACCTGAAATATAGTTATAAATATTTATTTTGCAATAAATACTAAAGTATAAAACACTACAGATTTTTATACTCACATATCGCAATCTACCCGGTTTCATATTACCCGGGTCATCTTTGAAAAACTTCGGCTAATGTGGAAGCTTGGTTTACTTCTTTAATTCTGGAATTGCTGCATGCCTGCCAAGTTCTATTGAATTCCTCTGCACTCGAATTGTCATACCTGAGGCCCCCAGGGGAGTCTATTATAGACTACGGGTGTGGCAACCCCGGGGCCCAAGCTGGGGTGACGTACCTTTGGTACATTACCCATAGAACTTATGTGTTACTACCCGATCTCTGAGCAAAGGATGTGCACATATTTATAACAAAAGGAAGACAGGTCCTGTTGATGTCAATTAGGTGCAGCGTCACCTAGAACTGCCCCTGAGTTCAAAAGACGATAGAGGTGAAGCCCTTGTGGTGGAACTTCGAGATCTAACCAGAGGCTACTTCTGGTGCCACGGGTGCCGGTGGCCCGACAGCCGAGCTGCTTAGAGTTGAGTGCATGTAGCGGTCGTCAGTTTCCTTTGCTAAAATGCCGAGTTCGTCCTACCTCACGGGGTTAAAGGGATGATTTTGGTATGTGTGGAGTAGGCACTGGTTATTTGGCGACACAGGCATGGGTTCATCTCGGATGAGTGGTTGAGGTGTGCCGGCAATGTTTGAGGAATTCTCATGGGGGACCTCGCTATAATATCAGAAGAATGTGTTCTTGATATTCGGGATATTATACAACTATATTTCTTTTTGCAATGAAAATTAGTTATAATCACTTCTTTATTATTAACTTACTTTTTGGCACTTTTTTATTTATTCAAACTTTCTTCTTTAATTTGCACGCAAACTTATTTGTTAAACGAAGAATAACAACTGGTTGCTTTGTGTTTATTTTTTCTTTTTAGTACGTTTTTCTCCGTTATAAAACAAGGAACTTGTACGTTGGTTGAATTGAGCCAATAATAACAATAACAAAAATTCAAATGGTGGTTCCTTGAATCAAAGTACTCGTTCATTGAATAAAACATCTTCTTCTTGCTCTTGAAGTCAAATTCAACGTATATTACTTAAAATCAATGAACGGGTTCCTTGAATCAAAATACACTTTCTTGAAAATTATTAAACTTTTTTCTTTTATTTATATAAGAAAGAAGGTGTTCCTTAAATTGAACGTATTATACGTTAAATCAATAAACTAGTTCGTCGTTAAATTCAGCGAATAATATCAAGGAATGGTTTCAACATTCAGTTCATATCTACATAAAATTTTACGTTGAATTTCAAGGAATTTTTTTTTTTTTTTTTTTTTTGAACCAACGTATGTACAGTACGTTGAATGCGAGTTCGTTGAATTTATGTAAAACTGTTTTTTCAGTATACTTTGATTTAGAATGAGAATATGAAAAAGAAGTTGCTGTCGTTTCAGGCTTTTTGGCAGAGTTAAATAGGTTATATTTACATATTATTCTTTTTAATTCAGAAGATACACAATTGTTCATTTCAATTTTAATCGGCATTTTTTTTGCATACATACATAAAAGAATTGGCGCTCCCATAAAGATGAATGACCACTAAGCCAGCAAATCAACAGCTGGATTGGCCCAGTCTAAGGAATTCTTATATTTATGATTTTAATAGGCTAAAGTTCGTATCGCTTTTTAAGCCAAATTACATGTGATAATTATTAATGAACAAATAACACCAAAGTTAGTTGTAAATATTCTGACAACACATAGTTGAACGGAACAGCCAGCCGTTTTCGAAGGCCACTAAACCTCCATCATCAGCGTTCTTTTTTGTGTTTGGTCCACTGTGTGTGGTGTCAGTTGATGTAGATTTCTGCTTTATATACTTAGCATTATTGCAAATGGAATATGTGAATTGTTTGATTCATCGTATTTCAATTTGCTGAAAGCTTTTTTGTATTGTAAGCTCAATTTTACCATCTCTATATTTACAACAGTCTTGCCATTGTCGTTTTGTTCTTTTATCTTATCGTATCAATGTGTAAACTTAGGATGGTGATAAAATATATTAATAAAACATCACATGAAAAAGTGCTTCATTGACGGATATCTAAAATAATTGAGGCTTTCAAATGGATCGATGACCGTGAACCAGCAGCTCAACATCTGAAATCACCGAGTCTAAAGGCGTCATTAGTCTTTACTTTCTGTTCCAGTTCTGTGCTGTGTCGTTCTGTTTTTAAATTTGAGTACTTACTTTTTCTCTAGTGACTTATTAGCTGTTTCTGACCAGAACGGTCGCAGTTTTACACTAAAGCAATGAGTTTTGCATCGTCCATTGTTATATTTCAATATAACTTCATATTTTTCTTTTAAAAATTAATTTTGTTTTTAAAAAAGTTTCTTTTTAAAATTCTGTTAATAACATATTGGGCATATGGTCTAGTTACTCCGTCCATACTTGTGCAACCATATTCTATTTACTAAATTTACTTTGCGAAATATGTAAAAAATAGATAAATAATTTTGTTTATTCCAAAAGCACAATCACAATTTATTGCAAAATATTTTTATTTAATTTATGCTTTCACTTACAATTACTTAACAAATTTTTTTTATTTTTACAGGTTGAACTGAAACAGAACAGAACGAAACAGAAAAACTAACGACTTGTATTAGATTTCTATAAACAAAAAAAAAGAGTCAGCTGATTCGTAACAGAACAGAAAGAAAAAACTAGTTCTGGCTTAAGGATGTCTTAAGGTTAAAAATTGTTTGAGGAAAATTTTACGTGATACGTACATGACACTTTTTGAAGCTATCGTATTGACGATCGTAATGCAGAATAAATACAATCGGAAAATAAATCGGAATGATGCTGAGTGTAACGCAGTATACCAAAGTTATCAAACGGAGAAAATTTCGATTGGAATCGAAACGCAGAATAGGAGTGAATAATATGAAAAATATTTGAACATATATTCGAGTGATGCTATTAAGAACGAAATACTGTCATCCAGATGCAATGTAAGTTCGCACAGTGAAAAAATATTCCAAGGCAAATAAAACAGTATAAACCAAAAAAAAATTATGGGGTTCACAATGGATAGAAGAGACGAAAAATATGCGCATCTCGGCTTTTGAAAGATCATATCAGAATTTCATTTAAGGGGGTTAAAGTTTCCCCCTTTAACAAGCTAGAGCATCGGCGTTTTGAAAGACCACATCGGAATTTCATTTAATGCCCTTTTCACACTCACTCACATCTTTAAGGAATGCGTGGAATATGTTGAAAATTGAAAAAAACCTGTTCACATTACAACATCTTTCATCTGTCATGTATTATAATACTATTTTTACGAATGTGAGCTACTAAAAATTAAATAATAAAATGCAATTTAAAAATTCAGTAGAAATTGATTTAATTGCTGGCTCCTGAGGAGCAGAAACAAATAATGCTACAATGTGCAGAATTAGTTGAAATTATGCCAGCGGACATGATAATGAAAAAATATTACAAACTTTACCCGCAAAGATTTCGCGTAGACATTTGCAACTACTTTTATGTAATTTATTTCGATTTGGAAAATATATAACAGATTTTATTATATGCATACATATACATACATATGTATGTATATAATAAAATCTTAGAGTAATTACGGATCTTTTTTTGAGAAGGATATTCCAAAATGTAGCCTTGAATGTATGTAAATATGTCCATGCATATGGAAATATACATACATACAAACATACATGCATATGTATATATTTTTATAGTATGTATGCATGTATGTATATACAGGGTGGGCCAAAAGAAACCAAGGGGTGTAAAAGTTTAATAACTTTTTTGTTTATTAATTTTTTTTTATTTTTTCTTTCAGATTATATACACAACACTTGGAGAATTTATAATGGAGAGGTTCACAACTGAACAGAGAACCAGAACAATAGAATTTTATGAAATCAACTTTATTGAAAATTTGATTATGAGTGATGAAGCTCATTTTCATTTGAATGGCTTTGTTAATAAGCAGAACTGTAGGTTCTGGGGTTCTCAAAATCCAAGAGCCATTCATCAACGCCAATTGCACCCCATCAGGTGTACAGTATGGTGTGGGATCACATCTGAAAATGTCATTGGGCCCTACTTCTTCGAGAATGAAGATGGAAGTGCTGTAACCGTAAATGGAGAGCGGTATCGGTTTATGATAGAAAATTTTTTACGTCCTGCTCTTGAAATCAGACCTGGTATGTAGTTTCAGCAGGACGGAGCTACTGCCCATACTGCCCGAGACACAATGGCCCTTTTAAGTCAAATTTTTGGAGAGCGAATAATATCTCGAAATTCGGAAATTATTTGGCCAGCGCGATCGCCAGATTTGACAGCACCCGACTATTTTCTTTGGGGTTTTTTGAAGGAGCGAGTGTATGTGAACAAGCCAGAGACAATCCTTGAACTCAAGGCAAACATTGTTGCAGAAATTCGAACGCTACAGCCACAAGTTTTGAAAGATGTTATGGAAAATGATCTAAAAAGAGCCCATCAGTGCAAAGCTGAAAACGGTGGTCATTTAAGAGTCATCATTTTTCATACTTAGTGTAGAAAAAATTTCCATTTTGTATATTATATAATCTGAAAGAAAAAATAAAAAAAAAGTTAATAAACAAAAAAGTTATTAAACTTTTACACCCCTTGGTTTCTTTTGGCCCACCCTGTAGTTGCATACATTTTTTCTAGTGATGACACTAAAATAATCGAAAGATGTTGAACGGAACAAAGTGAGATAGGAACATCTTTTAAAGATGTTGAAAGATGTTGAACATTCAGCCCTGTATAATTCTTATGGGAAAATGTTATCATCTTGCCAAATTGATGAAAGATGAAAGATGTGAGTAAGTGTGAAAAGGCTATAAGATGTCATAAAATTAAAATTTTGCCCCTTGCAGCATATCAGCACATGAAACTCTGTGTTCTCTATGTCTGGGGTGTAGAATATGTTCAGCAAATTTGAAAAAAATGGAGATATGACAAAATGTTATTTTGTTCAATTGCTGTAGTAATTGCAAAATCCAATTATTTGCTTTTATCGAACTGAGTATTTTTCTTAGCCAATATCAGATATGTGGAAGGGTTTAAAATACTCTTTGAGATCTAGATTTTGCTTTATAAGGTTTTGCAGTTATTCATTTTCCCAAGTAGGTTGTTCAAGCCCTGAATTTTTTTTTCTTAAGCGTGAGAGTTTTTGAATCTCATTTATTTTGCAGAGAATGCCACCCATCAGGTTGCATTTAAAGTTTTCGTTTTAATTTTTGATATCTTTTGATCGAATTTTAATAATTTTTTTATAATCTTTAAAGATAGAGGAAAGCTTTACTATTAAGTGCTAATAGCAGGCACGTGAAACCTCTTAGCATTTTACAACAACGGAAATAACGCAGCTATTATATAATATTCAATCACACGGCAGCAACCCTTATAGCTCTTTTCTGCTTAACCAATTGCTAATTTCGCATGAAGTGTTGCTAATAATCTTTCCGTAATACTCGTATATGATTAACAAAAAAAAAATAAAAAATCACAAACATATTGCCCGCCAAGTGTTGCATCTTAGAAACTGTAACATTTTTGGTTTACATCACGAGCATATAAACATACATACATAAATACATGCGTAATGCATACATAGCCTGTAGGAAGTTTCAAAAGTAAAATAGCACTGATTCATAACAGACTTTGTCACCAGTACTGATGATGAATTATACCCCTGGCAATGCTTTTTATATAGACACTTAACATGTGAGTTTCATTGAAAATCTACTACTGACGTCACAAAGTTGTATCGTGTTGAGATGACATGAGACGGAAGATTAGTGTGTGTTTTCTATTTGTCTCACTCTCCCTGAAATTTTGTAGGCGGTTTTGTTTTGATTCTTCTTTCTAGTGCAATAAAATTTCAACGTGTTTTATTAGCTATGGCAATTGGTAATTAGTAATACACCACAATAAAAAATACACTATATGTGACCTACTCCGAGAACGGCACCTAGTGTGTGAAAATGAAGTTTTGAGAAAAACGCATTTAGAGTTTCATAACGCATTATCACTTTGAACACACATTCAGTTGGGAGATGCGATTTGTGGGGTAAATAAATTTTTATCAGAAATCTAACTCATTTCATCTTATTTTACACCCTTTTAGGTACCAGAATCCACTCTTAAGTCCAAAACCGTTTTTTGACACACTAGGTCCCTTTTCTCGGAGAAGGTCACATATTTGTCTCTTTTTCCAAAAATTTGAAAAAACCTGACTTTATCTATTTTTCTGGAAGAAATATCTTACTATATATATATTTATATATTATATAGTATATATATTATATATTATAGTATATACATGTATATTCATTTATTTCTATATTTTTATCTATTTTTACCTGTCACTTTTTATACTTCTGTATATTTTGTGTTGACGTTGGTACTATAAAGAGTCGAGAAAAGTTTTGACTTGCAGACACATACAATCAAGATTCCTATGGGGTATATGTATATGTACGAACATATCTATATATCTTTCGTATTCAAAAGGGTGGTATTTCTTTGATTTAATCCTGTTTTGATGCATTGACTTTTGGTCTTGCTTTGTTTTGCTACCCTACAATTAAGTGTTTATGCAATATTTTGAGATTAACATTCGGCTGTTGCGAAAAACACAGTTTTCTTTTCTATTATAATTTGTTTGGAATTTATGACAGCAAGGACGTCTGTAATGAGGTTTATAAATTTTTTCTTGGTGGTTAGGGTGAAATGAAAACATTGTTAGAGATGTGCGTGCAGAAGAAAAGATACGAGTAAGTACTCGAGTTTTCTGTCACTGTGAGTTTTCAGTTTCTTCATGTTACAGCCTTACACCTAAAAATGCGGCAAGCGATTAGCTTTCAAAAATTCTGATTCATGTCCATACAATTTATATTAAGCAAACCGAAAGAACGTGGTGGCAACGCTTTGAAGTTGTGAAATTCGATTTCGATAGCGCATTAAGTCGTGAATTTGCCTGCTAAAAAAACTGGTTTTGTTATTGTTGTTATGAAGAAGTTATGGTATCATATCTATTTGTAAGCCAATCTAGCAGTTTTTCTTTTCTTTTTTTGTGTGATTTATTAAATGCTACACTGAGAGAAAAAACATTCATTCAACTAATGGAAGTAGCATCGTTAATAATTGTTTATTATTATTTCATAATACCCGTATACATGAGTCAAATCAAATAATTTTTCATTAATATAATCAATTCTCACGTTAGCTCGTTATTAATGACAAAAGGTGTTCTTTTCAGTGTACAGTTCACGACACAATGTTGGCGGTTACTTAAGCATGGCTGTTACAATATTGCCGCCTTAGAATATAAACCTGCAATTTCCGTATTATATGTTATTTTAATAGCGTTTTAAGGAAAAAAATATACTGCAATTACCAGAAAAATATTCAGTTCAATAAAAGTGTGTCACTATATTACTGATGACTAAACCTGGCTCAATCCTATTAATAAAAATTTCCTGCTATCTTCAATGTCAGCACCATTTTTGGTTGTAGCTTTCAGCCATAAAGATACTTTGTTAGAAGCTTTTTGTCTGTCCTGTGATTGACAGTTTTCCCTGCGTTTGCAATATATAACAATGACAATGGCTTGCTCTTTTGTGATATATTGATATATCGCACTTGTTCTTACATTATTTTCATCATTGTAAATTTTAAGTTCATCCAAGTGCACAAGTGGGATATGTTTATTTTTTCTTAATTAAAAATCTCAACCCTACGTCTACACCTGATATATTTTTATCATGACAAATGCCAAATTCCATGTAGAAAAAAGAGCTGACATAAAAACAATTATTTTTCAATATAAAGCTTGACTTTTGTTATGATAAAAATATGTCAGGTGTAGACGTAAGATAATGAAACTTAAATGTATGAAATATTCCTAAATATTTCAAAATAGTTCAACCGAACATTCATTTCGTCTGCAATAAGAAAGGAAATATAATCGTGACATTCAGTTTTGATAGTCTCAACACAAACTACAAATAAATATTATCGAAAAAGAAAAAAAATGTTTTGTAGGCTTGATAGAAATTACATAAGGTGTAACTTTCCATGGTACGCTGCCATCACTTTTTGACATTTATGATCAGTATACTCCAGCAAATCATTATGTATAGACTGATACTTAAAGAATGTTATCAAATTATCCAGATTTACTTTGAAAATCAGTTATCAATTAGTGCAACTTATAGACAGACATTTTCGTAGTTTTATGGCGTACATAATCGTCCATCTAAGCAAGTCATCCATGGGACTGCGGATAGATTTCATGCCACATACTCCCCAATAAAGCAATAATATCAACACATCAAAAGAGTATGCATGCTGAAGAGAATATTGTCCATATAAACCATTCATTGTTTTAATAAACTTATTTCATTGCTTTTAATCAGATAATAACATTGTTTAAATGAAGTTATTTTATTTTTTAATGTTTGTTTTAATTAAACTATTTTGTGGTTTTAATGAAATTATTTCGTCGTTGTAATGAAATTATTTCGTTGTTTCAGTGAAGTTAATGCATTGCATTCATTGATGACACTGTTTAATACATTTGACGAAGTTTTCATTAAAATAATTTTAACGAAACTGGTTTTATTTATCCAAAGAAGCGTGACGTTGGTTGAATTTTAATGAATTTTTTCATTGGATTCATAGAACCTACGAAAACATTCTTTCAGTGTAGGATTTCTAATTGATTTAAATTTAGAATAAAATCACATATTCGTTTTGATAGAAGTAACCACTAACCATTATTCGTTCTCTCAATTCTCTAAAAAAAAATTAAAATAAAAAAATACTGAAGAGCGTTAAAGCTTGAAATTGTGGGTAAAATTGTATACAAAATTGCGCTTATGTACTCGTGTTTTTATTTGCTGTTGTTGTTTTTTTTTTTTTTTTTTTTTTTGTTCTATTAATTTAAATCAATTTATTTAGTCAAGTATAAATTACCAACAAATATGCTTGCCGACTGAATATGAAACACTTGTTTTACATACTGAATGTGTAAACAGAGAGACAGACAGTCAGTTTATAATTTCAGAAAATCTGCCCACATTAATAATATTCCAACTCACCCTGCTCGTTTATTAAAATTGCATGTACATAGTGTTATACGACGGCATCTTGTCATAGATTTTTTTTTTTAATATTTTATGAAAAATTAATTATAATTTAACGCTTTGTTAGCGTTGTCAATATTATTTTGTTGTTCATAGGGATGTTTGGTGGGCAGGTGAAGATTCTCTCACGCAGCATTTTTTTCGTTGCGTTAAATTAAGTTTTTTTTTGCGGTAAAAAAAAAATTTAGTTAAAAAAAAGAGACAGGCAAAACAAGTGTTTAAGTAAAAACCCAAATAAGGAAAACAAGCAGGGGAATTATCAGGTGGATTTTGGTTAAATGTGTGGTAATTGAGCGGATTAAAAGAAGTACATAATATCCATTTAATACTTTTTTAAGCACTAAGTCCCAATTTACACTATGCAAGTCTTATTGCTAAACTGATTATAGTTTGTTAGGAAAGAGAGACGGGGGAAAGGAAACGTTTCTGTTCCCCTCGTCTCTCTCTCCCTAAAACTAATCAGCTTAGCAATAAGACTTGCATAGTGTGACTTAGGACTAATTAATTTTAGCTACAACGTATGAAAAATAATTTTTATAAATTCATAAGAACTCAAATGAATGAATGTCCGTACAATGAATATTCGAATCAGTGTATTCTTTGATTTGTATACATTTTCACGTTCTTCATTTCAAATTATACGCCATAAATAAAACCTGAATACACTGAGTATCAAAATCAGCTGACTTCTTTGTACGCCGCTTATGATACTCCGTGCCTTTTCACATTAGATAAACTGAAAGGAAGGGAAAAATTTTCAATTCTTTTCTGGACTTGCTTAAATCTGTGGCAACAAATAAAAAGTTCTTGAGTCGAGAGAAGCTAATTTTGAATTAATGGCACCTTTGTAATTCTAATATTCAAAAGTACCTCTGGGCAAAATCTCAATAATTTTATGCGATTATTCAACAAGTTGCAGCGCAATGACTTGCTGCTTCTTTTTTCAACTTCTCATCTCATATGGAATAACAATTTAATTTAATTGAAAGTGTGATTTATAGTGTTTAGAACGTGGCTTTACACAAATAAAAAATTAAGTTAACATCGAGTTTTATAATTTAAATGAAATATAAAACCCAATGTTATCTTGATTTATTTAAATATATATATATATATATATATATATATATATATATATATATATATAAAGTAATTGAAAAATCAAGTGAAACTCTGCAACATTTGTTTACTATTAAATGTATTCGCATAACAAATCAAATTAACTTTCCGTGATTTATCATTGTTATATAACGGTTTAACGCCCTAATTTTTGGCTAAATGTGTACCAACAATTATGCACCCTTCAGAAAAGAGCGAAAACACTACTTTACATTATTTTATTAATTTCAAACAACCCCTTTTTAAACAAACGAGCAACTGTTTTTATCGAAATAATCTTGTCATCTAATGTGACAAATTAATTGAAATTTTTCGCAAAATCTGCACAAAATTCAACAAAAATTTTATTTATTAAATTTTCTTAAAAAAAGTTTTCGTTTATTACTGATGCTTCTGCGCATGAGAAAGAAGTGTTTGACATGAGCCATTTCCCTAATATAAATTTTAATTCGAAATTTTTCAATAATTCATAGTTGCAAAAGTTTGTTGAAAATTTCCCACAATATGACAACAACGAACGGGTGCTTAAGTCACATAATACCGTTTTGTAGGAGATCACTTTTATTTAAACTTTTGAGCAGATTTTCAAAAAGTTATTTCTTTTACAGTTAAATTGGGAAACTTGGTGTTCATTTCTATTTCATTTAAAAAAAAAACGTTCTACACACTATAAATAATGCACTTAATTTTAAATATACCAAAGTACAAGCTAACTTAAGCTATTAATTCATATAAGATTATCGGGTCTGTTTTGAAAATACTGATAATTTCAAAACACCTGCATAAACATACCATGAGGGAAATGTTTATTATTTAGCTACAGTTGGAATTATTTTGTATATCTATTATATGTATCTACTTTTATAATATGTTTGAAAATTACAATTTTATAAAATTGCCATTCAAATGTAATAATACCTCGATTTACGTCGTTTTGATTTGGGTCCTGGGGCCTAATTCCTACACTCGTGATCGGAATTGCATTCGAATAGAAATTAATTTCGCTGGCAAGAAATTTTCTGATGATGTCACTCGTTACCAAGCGAATCGAGTTTTTATTTCAGTGTTAGAAAAAGGCAAATATATTTATGTATAAATTTATTTCATAACACTGAATAAATTGTAAGCAAAAGCATATGTTTGTATATATGTATGTGTGCAAAAACATATGTATGTACGTACATACACACGTATATGCAGAAAAAAGAAACGAATATACATAAATGTTATTTTCATTTTAATTTAATTAATACTTTAATAATAATAAATTAGTGTAAGGTTAGAGAATAGAGCACTAGTCACATTTTCGATTCTTTTATTGGTTGACCACGAGCAGTTGATTTGTTATTTAGATGCTCCCAGAGTTGGTTGATTTTTTTATTTTCCCCGACAACTCTTAGGCAAAATATTATTTACCAAGCACACTGACTTTTTGTTATATTTAAAGTCAATTAGAAATTCTTTAATTTGTATATTTTTATACGTACATTTGTGCATTCATTCATTTATAAAAAATTAAGTCAAATATTGAACATAAATTTTCTTTTTCTTCGCTTTTTCTATGTTAAACATGATTTCGAATGCCTTTTTGCTTGCGAGTAAAAACACGAACGGTTGCATTCGAATGTATGCACGTTATCGAATGCTGTCATTAGAAATTTCGATATGTGTTATTCGGAACCGAATGCGAAAATCCCAAAAGTTAAAAAACTCGCATATTCGAGTAATAACACGCTCGCAACCGAATGCGGGAATTAGGCCCCTGATATTTTTTGCACTAGTTTTGCCGGTTTTTTGTTCTGGTATGAATAAATATGTTATTTATCGTTTTCTGTTACTAGTTGTAAATGATGATTTTTTAAGCAATTATTGTATGGTTAAGCAATGAGCAAATGAAAACAACACATTTATTTTTTTGTTTTTCTATGGCAAATAAGATACATAAAACTGCTTTTACCATAAGTGCCTAATGATGTGTTGAGAAAAAATGTAATTGGCTGATGAATGAATGAATGAAAGCAATATTGCACATACATATGTAAGTAAATGATACATGTACATGAAACACATGCAGCAAACAGAGCAAAATTGTCTCTTTCTCTCTCTATACTTTGGCTGCGCTACAAAATAACATAACGAACCTCCGCACATACATACATCTGCACATCATGTAATTGTTTCAATAGTGTTTTTTTCATATATTTGTATTACAATATGTATTTTTTGAGCAAAAACAGATCAAACAGTTGCTCAGCAGCAATACAATAAGCAATTGTTTTTGTTTTTAATTGTATTTTAATTTGGAAAAACACGCACACACAATAACTCTTATATGTACTAGTTCTGTCGCTCACACTACAATTATATGGTACATACCATGGTATATTTGTTTTGGCTATACAAACGAGTATACAAATGCAACCCTTTAATAAGAACTATAATTAATAAATTTAATGAAGTGCGACCTCTACTCGCACATGAAAAGTTCCGTGCGGACACTAGATATGTAATACTATACAAACTTTAGCCTATATAATATATAGTTCTGGCATTTTTTTTCGTTTTTGTGATATTTTTAGTATCTGGCGTTTTTTAGTTTTGGCGTTTTTTGAGTTTTTGGCTTTTTTGGCGATTAATTTCTTTTAAGCGATTTTTTTTTGTTTTGGCGCTTTTTTTCGATTTGGCGATTTTTCAGTTTTTAGCGATTTTTCACTCTGGCGATTTTTTCGGTTATTGGTGAGTTATTTTAGTTTTAAGCTGGGGTCACACGATTGGCACAATGTACCAATTTTCGTCGGCTCACTGCGATAGAGTCATAAGTAATAAGCCAAAATGACATTTTTACTTAATTAATTCTTTAATAAGTCTATATGACTTTATTACTAATGCAATGTGGTGCAGTTATGTAATTATATTTCAATTAGTTGAGATATAAGGCAAATTTACTTTGTTACTTATGAATTTATTTCAGTGAGCCGACGAAAATTGATACATTGTGCCAATCGTGTGACCCCAGCTTTAGAGATATTTTTTAGTTTGGCGTTTTTTCGGTTTGGAAATTTTATAATTATGGGATTTTGTAGGTTTAGCGTTTTTGAAAATTTGTGGAGTTTGCTCTTGCATTTTCCAAGATACAGCAAGTTCTCAAAATTACATTGTCAAAAAACCATTAAAGATCACCCTTTAGCTTTAATTTTTTTTTTTAATTTTAATGCTAATTGTTGTTAGTCTTTTTTATACAGTAACTTTACAAATTTCAAGTGCCTATATATAATTGGATGAATATTACATGGAATTTTAAAGTTATTCGTTGCTCGTCTTGGAACACCCTTTAATTTTTAAATTTCATGTGTTTGTTGTTGTAACGGCCAAAGTTCTTCATATGTTGGCAAAATGTCTGGTCCGTAGCTCTTAGAGTTCTGAGAAAACTCCCTGTTACGGATAGACGGCCAGTGTAGCGAAAACAATAGGGTTCCTAAAAATGCTGAATTATTCGTTTTTTTAACAAAAATAACATAATTTTAAATTCGATTTAATTCGTTTCGATTAACGTTGTCATTTTCCGGAACCAACAACGATGTAAATCTAGCTATTAATGTATTGAAATGAACTCTCTGCCGTTGATTGGTCTAAATTTATGACTTAAAATTTATTACCCTGCACAAAATTAGTTTTCATAGTTATAAAATTTTTTAAGTACAAACATACATATACATATATATATATATAAATACATACATACATATATGTGTATGTATGTAGGTACTCGAAAATACAATTTGTGACCAGGGCTGTCAGATGTGGCGATTTCTCGCCAAACGTGGCGATTTTAAAACTAGTTTGGCGTCCTAATATTCGATTTGGCGATATTGCGATATTTTGGCGTTTTATAAAAAAGTTGGCGATTTTTTGATTATTTTTGATGAGCCATGAATTGGCTTGAAAATCTTTAAATGTTATTTTTATTATTGTATTTGTCTGGTGTATATGGTGTGCTAAGAACATTTAATACTGGTATTTCGAAAACTTGTGGAAATTTCTGCATCTCGTTGTTTGTCTTATGGAGCGGCTATAAGACGAATTTTGGAGCAATGGGTGGAGCTTAAACATTATTTTTCACTTATTTCGGAAGCCGAAAATGATAAGACTGCCCAAAATATATACAAAGAATTATGTGACGAAAAGACAAGACTTTTATTTAGATATTTATAAATCCAATAGTAAATGAAATTAACCATTTAAATCTTGAATTTCAGTCAGATAACATGCACGCAGGCAGTATGCATCAGAATCTATATTCTACTCTTCTATCATTTTCCTCAAAAATGTTCAATCCAACAATTTTGAATGAAACTCATAATAGCGAAATATTGATAGCCAATGTTATTATAGCTTTTGATATACCAAACACTTTTCTCTCACTAAATGCAATCGATTTTGGGTCAGCATTTGAAACTAAATGAAGCAATGTTGAAATGATGATGAAGATTCGTCGAGAAAATTGTTTTTCATATTTAAAGATGCTCGTGAAAGAATTAATAAATAGAATTCCTGAAAACATGAATATATTTAAAATTTACGAGCATTTTCCCATTATAAAATGTTGCAATCCATTATCACAAAGATAAAAGATTAAAGATATTTTAAAGATTTTTATGAATCCTAACATACCGTTAGATGTTTATAAAACACAATGGACAAAGTTAGCATTTGTGGATTGGAAAGATTATTTTAATGGTGATATTCCATCTAATTTAAAAAAGTTTTTGGCCAAAAGTATATAATTATAAGTATACGTCAGGTATGTACCATTTTAAAGAACTGGCTTTGGCTGTACTTTACATGATGTAATGCCTAGTAATGCCTGTGTTGAAAGGGAATTTTAAATAATGAACTCAACTAAAACGCGCTTCCGAAATAGTATGCAATATGAACTTCTTGACGCGTTGTTATGAATTATAAATTATATGAATGTAATAGCACATGTTGCACTTCTTTTATACCTTCGCAAGATATGTTGAAAAACTTCAATTCCCATACGATGTATTCAAAAGAAGAAGACAATGAGGAATGTCTTGACGATGAAGTATATAGAGTTTTAAATATGTAATAGAACTGCAACTACATACAAATGTACATACATATATCCAATATTTGATTAATACTAACCGCAAAATCTTCTTTATATCAAAAATTGTAAATTTTTATGTTCATAATTATTTTTACATTGTTGTAAATAAAAATAAACAAAATATATATATAATGGCGATATTTTCCCCATGTTTGGCGAATTTTAGCGATTCGGAACAAATTAATTTTTTATAATTTATAAAATAAACTTTTAATAATTTATAAAATACATATTTTATTGTCAAAAACTAAAAAGAAGAGACAAATATTCAGTATTTATTTTTATTGACATTTGGCTATATTTAGTTTAAGTGCTTTTTTTAAATGGGCTTTTAAGGTCAGCGAATTAAAATAAGCGATTATTTATTTTATTAATTATTTCATCCGACGTTTCGTTGGAAAATCCCAACTTCATCAGGGATGTTTTTATTTGTTAATCTGGTAACCTTGTTGTAACAGAAAAAATATAAAAACAACAATTTTAGAAACTTATCATTACAGAATTGTTTTTGTTTATGTTTTATTGTAATCATAATTATGATTAAGAACAATCGTTACTTACATATGATAATATTTTGAAAATTATAATTGTTTTTCATAGTTTGTATTTTACATAATCAGCACTACATAAAACACAAAAGCTCGAAAACAAACGTCATATACAAAACATACCTATAACATGAAACCAACGACACTGTTCTTAATGTTAATATCACAGTAAAACTAAAATAAAACAATAGAGTAGTTGGCATTTGTGTTGTCTTTGTCTTCCTTCTTATTAATTGCACTGTTCCCTTTTTGTTGTATCCTGAGGCTTTCAAGTGTATAGCATTAAACACATTCACCACAGCAGGCTACACGAACACACGACTTCAAATGCCGCCAGCAGCATTTGTAGCCTCGTAGCCGGCTACTTAATTATTTTGGAGACGGCAGCAGCACCATCTGCAGTTGATATTCAAGTACAAATACATAGTTCAGTATTGCCACTTTTATATGTTTTGCATTTATAAAAATTAATTACTCTTTTAAAATGTACTTATTTCACGTAAAAGTACAAAAATGAATCAATTTATTCTTTACGTCAATTTTTGGATATTGTTTCTGTTAAATAATATGAAATAATTGTACAAAATCATTCCTTCAACATTTTGTATTGTACTGGCAATACTGAATTTTCTCATTGTAGCCAGAGAAATAGAAATTAGTTTAATTGGACTACAACGACAAAATCAGCATAGACAACAACCTGTCGCCATGTTGCCTTGCTGTCTTCAAAAGAATTATTCTCATATAAACATGTGTATTCTATCCTTTACATTTGGTAGTCGGTAGCTTGCTGTGGTGAATGTGTTTAATGCATATATCGTTTATTCTCTCGTCTCTATTTGTCCATTATTTTTACATTCGTCAAGTCAGCTCTATGATTGTTCTCCGTACAGTGTTGTGATCAGTGTTACCATATGTGAAGATTTATCTTATTTTTGAAGTTTTTAGACATGTTAAAACGACAAAAAAGATTTTTTATCTTAAAATAAGATTTTTAAAGATTTTACTTTTGGTACTTTTAATATATTATTGATGGATTTTTTGACCAAACTACTTACAAATTTTCTGATTTGCTTCATAATGATCTTACACATATTCTATACATTAAATATTTTGTGTTATTTGGCTTTATTTTTAATAGTTCACAAGAAACAAAATAAATTTTAATAATAATAATTCAATAAAATAACAAGAAAGATTTTTGGTGACAAAAAAAGTGTTTTTTTTTTGATCGACTTGAAGATTTTTGAACAAATAAATATTGCAACACTGGTTGTGATACTGTTTCATGTTCACTTGTTCTTATGCTTAAGCTCCTCTTTGTTGTTCCTATGTATACTTTACCACAGTTGTCTGATGAATTTCCTAAACATTTAATTTGGTACACAACATTGCTTTGATCTTTTTTGTCAACGTTTGTTTTTGTTTTTGTGAATAAATTATTTATCGTTTTGTTTGCTCTATATGCCATTGTAACTTCTTTGTCGTTTATTAGTGTTCTCATTTGTTTATTTTCTGTAAGCTTAGGAATGTATGCCAGATGAATTTGCCTTTTCCTTATTTTTATCCCCTTATTTTGCCTTTTCTATTAAGTTGTTTATTAAATATATCGGGTAGCTGTTATTTAAAAGTATTTGTCTTATTTTTTGTATATTTTTATTTTTAAATTGCTCATCACTGATTTCTAATACTTTCTTAATTAAATTCAAGGCAGTATTTGTTTTTTGTTGCATAGGTTGTGTTGAATGAAAGTTTATGAGGCGTCCGGATGCAATACCTTTTGTGTACCAATCAGTTATAATTATGTTGTCCTTTTTATATATTTTCAAATCTAAATATGGTATGCAGTTATTTTCTTGTTTTTCGATTGTGAATTTTAGCTTGGTATGATAACTATTGTAAGTGTTCAGTACAATACCCCCGCCGCTTTTCCTTATTACCGCAAATAAATCATCTACGTATTTTGTTATGTATTTTATGTTGATGTTCTTTTCTTTTAGTTCTTCTATTGTTGTCTCTAGCAGAAGACTTTGGCGATTTTTGACATTGGATTTGGCGAAAAAGGTGAAAATAAATCTGACAGCCCTGTTTATGACATAAAATTTGTTCACCAATTGCATGTAATTCATGTTAGTGGTGAAGTGTGACAATTAATAAATATTTACCTACTTTTGTTGTGAGTTCTTAACAAAAGCTCACCATACGGGTGTGTTACCTAGGTCATTTAATTATATTCATCTCTACCAAGTGCTTAAAATGTTTATAAGTGCTTCCTGAAACAAGTGCCTCCGTGGCGCAATTGGCTAGCGCGTTCGGCTGTTAACCGAAAGGTTGGTGGTTCGAGCCCACCCGGGGGCGGAGAATTTTTTTATATTTTTTTTTTTCAGCTCTGATTAATATCAAAGAAATCTATATTTCTAGTAATTAAAATTTTGTTAAAAAAAGTTAAATATTTATGTATGTATGTGTGTGTTTACTGCATATTGATTTTGTTAAAATGACATTGAAAGAAAATCTTTTTTTTTATCAAAATTTTATTTTAAACGTTTTTAGTTCAATCAAAAACAAATTAAATTCCAAAAATCAAAACTAGCAATAATAGCATTACGGCATTCTCATTTCATACATATGTATATAGTGGTTGTAATATGTAGAGTTAATTTTATAGGCAATAGTACTCCTTTTTAGCCTGATAAAAACGATTAACGAAATTTTTTTTGTAAACTGTTCATTGTAGGAGAATTTCACTTCATTAAGCGCCCCATACACGATTCAATTCAATTTTCAATTGAGTCGGTTGTTATCCAAATCAAAGCGTGTATGGCTTTGTCAATTGATTAGTTTGGCAGTTGTCGAGTTGGTTGAAGAAAAATCAAAAGATTTTGATTTTTCATGTTGACTAGTAAATCTTTCAATTCAATTGTGCTGTGTGTGCTCGAGTCTCTTGATTAGTTGTCAAAATTTATGTTTGTAGCTTTATTTTGTATAGAAAAAGTTGAGTATTTTTAAAATTGTATTTAATTTCATTGAATTTTAAATAAAAAATATATAAATGAATGAATGAATGCAATAGAAGTTTTAAATTTTTAAATTTGTAATTGTGAAAAAAATATAAATTTGACAGTTGAATGAAAATCTTTCAATTCAGTTTATGAAGTGTGTGGCCAAGAATCAATTCAATTGAAAGACTCAATTCACAATTGAATTGAAACGTGTATGGGGTGCTTTAGACATTCCACAATTTAAGCAGAACATTTGTAAGAAAATTACTCAAAAAAATTAACTCTTTCCATATAAATTGTACACCATATAATTTTTATACTCAAGTCTGAGTTGTAGAAACAGGGGGTTATTACATATATGAGCGGAATAGTAATTTGAATTTTTTATCATTATTGATAACGAATTTAAAAAGAGAAATAAAATGCGAGAAAGAAATAAAAAAATTAAACTTTTCATTTCACCTATAAAATTATTAAATTGGAGACCTTAAAACTAGTCAACTAATCGTATATGAAAAATGCTTATGAATGTTATCAAATCGATAAAAATGTGAATGACTAAAATAGAATGTTTTTAAATTATTTTCAAATAAAAACAAAAACTAATTGCTTTAAATGCATACCAAAGAGAATACAAACATAGTTCGTGATTATTTTAATTTGAGTTGAAAACATTAATTGAAGTGTGAAGGTTCCAAAGAGTATTTGTTAACGAATTTAAACTAATAAATACGCAGTGCTCATGGGTCTGCGTAATTCGAAAAACAACAGCAAGAGCTATGATGTTGCTACGGTGGTGTCAAATAAAGATTTTACTTACAAAAAACACCGTGGACCGTTGCCCAAAGTTGAACTGCCGGTTAACAACGCTATTGTTGGTGCAGATAATAAAGATCTAACAGAAATTGTTGAACAAAACGAATTAATTGTTGCTGCACATAGTAAAGATTTAACAGATATTGTTGAACAGAAAGAACTTATTGAAATCGAAGTTTCTAATGTCGTGGAGACCAAAGATATTCCAGAACTACATATTCCTCTCTGGGTTAACGAAGACAATTTTAAAAAGCTGTTGGTTAAAACTAACTCTGATATTAAAAATATTGCAGATTTCAAAATTCTTCCTGCGGTCAAATCGGGCGAAAATTATGGCTCACTTATGTTAAGAATAAAAGTTACGGTCAACTTTGAAAATAATTCTACCAAAGTTATTTATTATATGCTAAAAGTGGCACATGACAGCCAGCCAATGAAAGATATGTTACACGCCATGAATTTCTTTATAACAGAAAATGCTGTCTATTCTGAGGTAATACCTGAATTGGAAGCAATGTACCACCAAGCCGGCCTTGAGATAGCATTCGGTCCTAAAAGCTATAGACTTGAGCTTGATGACAACAATATCCACTATATTCTGTTGGATGATTTATGTGTTCGGGGTTTTAAAAATGTTAATCGATTGGAGTGCTTAAACATGGAACATACTTTGAGTGTTTTGCATAAAATGGCTCAATTCCATGCTGCCTCAGCTTGTCGTGTAGCAAAACTCGGTTCATATCCAGCGATCTTTTCGCCCGATTTAGATGATGAAATGGCACGTGCTATGCTTACTAAATTGTTTATGCCTTTTAAAAAACCATTTTTAGAAAATTTAAAGTTATATGACAACGGAGAGAAATACTATGATATAATGGTGAGCTTAATTTAAAAATAAAAAGTTATTGCATTGCTACATTCGTACTTTGAACAAGACTGTAGGTAGTACATATTGGCCCGAATTACGAGTGTCGAATTTCGACTTCGACTACGACAATTTTGTTCTTAATTAAAGAAGAAATATTTCACTGTTATTTAGTCTAGTACAAAATCATCGTAGTCGAAGTAGGAATACGACAATCGTAATAAGGCCTATTGTAATATTTTAACCCAAACTACATCATCTCTTATCTATTTAGATAGTTTTCATTAACCTTATTACATCAGACGGAAAAAATCTGGCAACACTGCTTATATATTTTTATTAAATCTCATACTGCTCTTTTTTTTATGCAAAATTTATATTATAACAAGAGCCTCTATGTATACAGAAATATATTTATATGATGTTAATATTAAATTTTAATGGGCATGACCCGCCCACTTATGAAATCATAATATAATATCATTATAACAACTGAAAATGTGTCCAAGTTACTGGGGATAGAATATTTAATACATAAAAATAAACTTTAATAGGCGTGGATCCGCCCACATTACCGATCACGAGGTTGTATTTTTTCAATAACTCAAAGGACATGCCCCTGCTCACTTTTTAAAATATGAGTTGGTGTTATAATAAAAGAATAAACGAGTACAAATTCGCATCAATAAAGTACAAAAAATATTATATTGAATTTTTGTAAAGAGGCAACGACCATCTATTCAAGCAAGAGGTGCCAAGTTTTTCAAGAAAGATATATATGACAAGTCTAAGTTTAATCGATGTGGCTCCGACCCAGTTTTCCAAGCGCTAAATTATATTCCTGCAAAAGTCAGAAATATAAGCAGTCTCGTAAACATCAGTTGCGTAGAAGTTGTAAACAAAATTGTACATGTAATTTTAGCCCACTTTTAATCATTTTTGGTTTCGCCTGGCACAAACAAGGACAAATGAGCGAATTAGGACGACAAAAATGAAATTTTTTTATTTTGTTAAATGTAACCACTATTGCACTTAATATGTTCTATATACCAGTTCGCAATCAACCTATAAGTTTTTATTTTTTTTTAACGCATCGCTTTAGTCTGTACGTGCATGCAAAGTATTATTAGCTGTTAAATGCACTTATACCTGTCAACAGCATCTATAGCGTTTATTGTTGCTACACTCGAGATTTTTTTTTTTTTTTGTAAATTTATAGTTTAAAGTTCTTTAAATATATTTTTAAACATCAGGTATCTAATTTAATTTGCAATTATTATTAAAACAACATTTATACGTGGTGTAGATATAGTATACTATTTTTATTATGAAATATATTGAAAAATTTACTTTAGCTAGAGCTATAAAAAAAGTTCCAAGCAGTTCCACGACTTTCCCTTATAAGTTAAAAATCACAACTACTAATAAGTATAAAAAAGTCAAGTGGTGGTCCCCCCCGCTTTCCCTTTCAATAAATAGAGCATATTTTCCTTAGGTAGTACACTTAATTCCCGTGTCATAAGCTTTAAGCGAATTCGATAAATATTTTAAAAATGGTGCGCCATATTGGATCCGCCATTTTAAATTTTTCAAAACAAACATAAGATTCGTAATCAGCGACCCCAAAAAGGCATGTGTAATGCGTTTAAAGCCAATTAGACAAATTTTTCAAAAATTGTCCGCCGTATTAAGTCCGCCATTTTAAATTTTTCAAAACGAACATAAGATTCGTAATCAGCGACCCTAAAAACCTTGAGGTACTTATTTTTATTAAAATTTATTGAATCCATATAAAGTAAATAGTTTTGTCGCACTAAATTTTCAATTCGTCCCTGTGTGCGGCAGCTGCACCTCCCCACGTAAAAAACTAATATATCAAAGCGTTTAACAATTGACAGCGCTGTGAAGTAACAAACGTCAAATATAAAGCGTAATTTTTTTTAAAGAGAATTAACACTCAGGCAATGAATGCCTGCTACTATTACTAGGTGTTACCTTCTTAAGGAAAGGAATAGTGACAGAGAAGACAGGTGTTGAAGGAAGGAAAGCTCAATTTTTTACAACTCTGCTTTTTGTACGTTTTTATTAATGTAGTGTAGCAGCGCCTCTGGTGTTAAATGAAGTTCTGTTTAGTAGCCATTTTGTTGGTTATTTTACTTCCTGATTATTCTGCTACACAACGAGGGAGGACGCTCTGATGTTACCTAAGGAATAATATCTGCTAAAGTCGGTATAGTTTAGTGACCATTGACTATTCCTTCATCACTAAAATTTTCCTACAAAAACTGATACAAAGGGACACTAATGCTCACCAGAAAAATGCATGGTGTTGTTATTTAATGACTGTTGAATAACGGGCTCGAACCTAAGACCTTTGGTGTTGTAGTCAACGTGCTAACTACTTCAGCCAACCCCAACCTTAGTTTCTTTTTGGCAACACTGTGATTATCAAATCAGCTGTTTTCGTGTATCATGTTACTGTTAAACATGCTAAAAATTAACAACGCTTGTTGATTATGAAATTTTAATATCAAAACTCACGCTCCATTAAGCAAGTGCATCCGGGCACTTCTTCCATTTTATGGCTAGTTTGGGCGAACTTCTGAGGCGGCTATTCGGAATGTTGTGATTAAATTTTGCACCGAAATTACATTATTGAACATTAAACCACCAACACGCATACGTAGAGTGCGGATAGAGGAAAATATCGCAGCTGTATCATCCAGTGTTGTTGATGGCAGTGAATTATCGATTTGTGCGGCATTGTGCGATTTAACACCATCAGACTATTTTTTGTAGGGCTATGTTAAGGCTGAATATTTTATTTACATAAAAGATGATAGGCCTAATAGCTGAATTATATAATACAACAAAACATTGCAGAATTTATTTGTGAAATACCGGCGACATGATGCGGGAAAGTATGAACCATTTCAGACATATGCGCGGTCAAAATTTACATGAAATCATCTTTAAACATTGAATTATATAGTTCGTTCTACGAACTCAAGATACATTTCTTTAAATTTTATCAGCCGTATTCATAAAAAAAGTTGATTGAGGTTTAAAATTCATATTAGTTAAAAAACATTTTAAGGCTAAATAACGTTTTTTAAATATTGGTATTCATAATCACTATTTTAACTAAAAATCAATTAACCTGTTTTTTTTAAATATCGTGGCAACTCTGTATCCTTTATTTGTCACTTGCATATTAGTTCTGCAAAACAACGATTGTTAATTCACAAAGTACTCGCGTCTGTATTTGTTTATTTGTCGCTTTTCAGAGAAATATTGTTTCTTTAAAATAAAAGATGTGTTCCAACTTGTATTTCATAAAAAATTAAAAAAAATTCACAACAAATCTTTGTTAAAAGTGCTTTTTATATGATTTATTTTATTGTAGATTAAGAAGCACTAGAATAACGAGCTTTATTTTGTTTGTTCTGAGTGTTTATACATCACTAGTTAATTTTCTACAATTATAGGGTCTTATGCAAAAAAACTTAATAAAGCTTTGCCAAGCAATGTTAAGTAAAGTTGTATTCTAAAAAAATTATTGTATAAAAATTCTAAAGTAGGCACCCACGTTTGTTAAGACTACTTTAAGTTGATATTTCCAAAATGTGTATTTTGTACCTCAAATATTTTTACTAATATAGCACATATTGATTCATGTTACATCTGAAAATGAAGCTAGAAGTGCCTGCTCTTATCTTAAATTTATTATTTCTGTCATGTAATGGGAAACATCACCAAATTATCCAACTGCTTCGAAATACATAGCAAAATCCATAAAAAAATATTAAAATAAATACAACTATACAAAAATGTTTTAGTGATGTACATACAACCAAAACAAATCGAAAAAAGCTGGATATTCAAATACTTTTTTCATTCGAATAAAACAAATTGTGATAATTTTTCACATTTTTTACTTTTACTTCATGGTTGTGTTTATCTGTTTTCCTATTAAGTCAGAAGCTCATATTTTTTAAATTAGGTTGCTTTACTTCAAGATAATAAAAATTTATTTAATAAAATAAAAAAAAAAATATTTCAATACCCGAATGAAATTGTATTCAATTTTGTACATCATAAGCTGTGAAGTGGTTGTTGAACACGGTGGTGTTACCAGTATTTATTATTAAATCACAAAATATTTAAAGTTGTCTTTTGCATATGATTTTTTAATAAAGCTGTGTTAGCCTTAAAGTGCTTATCAACTACTATGAACTTTAAAGCTAAATTAAAATATTTTTTTGCATAAGGGGGATAATATTTTTTTTAACACATAAAATGAGAAAATAATGACTCGGAATCGAAACTGGATAGCTCCTTTTCTTTTAAATATTCTTTTGGAGTATATTTGATATTTTGGCTATAGTTTCAATAAAATAAATTACATTGTTTTCTTCTAAATATCACTAGCATATACACACATGCATACACACATGCAGGCAGAGTTAAAAATGTAAACAAAAACGAAGCAAAATTACAACAACGTCATCTTAAAATTGGTTTAAACATGGGTGCAATCAATTTTAAAATTTGCTGATTTACGCAAGGTTTAAAAAACGTTTTTTAAGCTAAAATTCTATTATGAATACAATTTTGGCGAATCTTGCTTAAACAATATTTGAAATGCTGTTTAAAATTTTTATGAATACGGCTGTATATATTTTTTTAAATCAAATCCGAAAGCTCTTAAAAATTCACCCCTTATAAAAGAATTGAGAAAATTCTTCTGTTTTGTTGAAATAACATATCCCCTTATGCAAAAAAATATTTTACTTTAGCTTTAAAGTTCATAGTAGTTGATAAGCATTTTAAGGCTAACATAGCTTTATTAAAAAATCATATGCAAAAGACAACTTTAAATATTTTGTGATTTAATAATAAATACTGGTAACACCACCGTGTTCAACAACCACTTCACAGCTTATGATGTACAAAATTTAATGCAATTTCATTCGGGTATTCAAATATTTTTTTTATTTTATTAAATAAATTTTTATTATCTTGAAGTAAAACAACCTAATTTAAAAAAAATGAGCTTCTGATTTAATAGGAAAACAGATAAACACAACCATGAAGTAAAAGTAAAAAAATGTGAAAAATTATCACAATTTGTTTTATTCGAATGAAAAAAGTATTTGAATATCCAGCTTTTTTCGATTTGTTTTGGTTGTATGTACATCACTAAAACATTTTTGTATAATTGTATTTATTTTAATATTTTTTTATGGATTTTGCTATGTATTTCGAAGCAGTTGGGTAATTTGGTGATGTTTCCCATTACATGACAGAAATAATAAATTTAAGATAGCTTCATTTTCAGATGTAACATGAATTAGTATGTGCTATATTAGTAAAAATATTTGAGGTACAAAATACACATTTTGGACATATCAACTTAAAGTAGTCTTAACAAACGTGGGTGCCTACTTTAGAATTTTTATACAATAATTTTTTTAGAATACAACTTTACTTAACATTGCTTGGCAAAGCTTTATTAAGTTTTTTTGCATAAGACCCATATTCTTTGATAAATAACTCATAAATTCATGATTTCCCATTACTGTCCCCCAGTTTCCACAATGCAGACGGTCGATTTGAGTAGAAAATTTATATGAAAAGCATTCATTATTTTTTAGTGATTTTCATACAAGTCTTTTAGACGAGCCGACTGCCTGGTATGTAGAAACAGGACAATAAACTTAATCCTTTTTTTGATTTATTTCCAGAATAACTTTTTCGACAACTTAATCGAACTATTAGCAAACAGTCGCAAACTATTCCCTGCTTACTTTTGTGTACTTAATCATGGAGATTGTTGGTCCAACAATATTCTCTTCAAATACAAGAATGATGGCAAATTGGAAGAGACTTTGTTTGTTGATTTCCAAGCCAGCGATTGGGGCTCTCCAGCCTTGGATTTATACTACTTCATCATATCATCAGTACAAATTGATATAAAACTAACACACTTTGACTACTTCATACGCTACTATCATGAGCATTTAAGCAATTATCTGAAATTGCTGGAATATTCTTTAGATATACCCAAACTTAAGGACTTTCACATACAATTAATCGATTTTGGTTCATGGGCTACAATGACATCATTTTTTACATTGGGCTTTGTTTTGTTAGAGCCAACATTGGATGGTGTTACTTTGGATAATTTTTTAGGTGATTCAGAGGAAAGCCGTACCTTAAGAAATTCGATGTATGATAATAAACGTTATCGCAAGTATATCAATGAAATTTTACCTTGGCTGTATAATCGAGGTTTTATGGAAACAAATTTAATGTAAGAGTGTGTTAGATATTCACTTTTGTATTTCGCAAATTTATTTTTTATTAAAAATAAATTTGAACAACCAACCCCAGCAAACATTTTTGATGACAATGTAATGAGTTAAATTGCTAATAAACATCTGAAGAATGAATGAACTATGTATGTCTTTTTAACTCTTTATATTAATATGACGATGTCAATGGAGGCAAATACTTTCAACCTTTGATTACAAGTAATAATTAAAAAATTAGATATGTCAAGACCAGAGAATGACAAAAGTATAATTTGAAGCCCTCTTTGAGTATTGGCGTCAAGCAACTATGATTGGATACAGATAAAAATAAAACACACGCTCAAATACAAACAAACGTATTAGTTATGTTTATATACATTTTTTAGATTACGCAGCACAAGCAACTTTAACTAAAATTTATAGACTGTATGACATACAATTACGCGTAAGTAGTCTGACTATATTCGGCTACACACACGCACATGTAGGGCTATTTTATTTAAACACACGCACGCACGCTTAAAGCATCCCTGCAGAAAGTGCGAATAGTGAAATTGTGGTGATTTACTAGTGACGTTGTCAGTAGCACTACTGACCAGGTGTACCCCAGCCAATGGTATCATCTATTGACATTTAACATTAGCTTGTCATTGTAAATCCACCACTAGACTATAGCACTACTAACTTAGTAGTTCTTTCGGGACCACATGGAGACATTGGCACCAAAGATTCACTAGTAAATTTTAGGGGCTCTAGTCTACAATATCGATATATCCAATCTCGTTGTCAGTAGTAAACTTATAGTGATTTTCTAGTGACATTGTCAATAGTGCTACTGACTAGGTGTACCCCAGCCAATGCAAATGCCTATTGACAAATAACATAGGGTTGTTATTCAAAATCTATCAGTAGACTTTAGCACTGTTGAGAAGGTAGTTCTTTTACGACCATATGGAGATATTTGAACTGAAAATTCACTCGCAAATTTTACTGACCCTCGTCTACATATATTTATTTAATATTATTGCACAACATAATAAAAAATAAAAACAAACTATTGACGCGTTCATTGACAATATCACCAGTCGTCTCTAACGTATCTCTACTCGCGCATAAAAGGAAAGTTGTCGACATTTTAACTAGTACAATTGTCGCTGGAGAAAGAGTATTGACATAGAGACATATGGTTCTAGGTTGACTAGAGGGTACTTATATGACAGATTGTGGTCGGTAGCCTGCTGTGGTCTATGTGTTTATTGCTTCAGTTTGAAATTTAATTTGTATTTCACCATAATATGGTCTTGCTCTCATAAAAGCATTTATTAAAATTTGTTTATCTCGTTTAATTTCAAAGCTCTTATGTTTATATAGGAAAAGCTTTTATGCATTCAAGTCTCTTAAAAGTTTTGCTAAATAAATTTATTTTTTTAGTTGTTAAAAAGCCTTGATTATTAATTAGCAAAGAAGTTTTATTGTGTGTGGTAGATAATTATTATATTTAAGGTTTTAGCAAAATATTTGATTAACAATGACTGACAGTGTGAATGAAAATAGTGTTAACAATGAACAAACGAAAGTTCCAACATGGATTGAGTCTAAAATTTTTCAACATCTTTTAAGCAATTTAAATGACAATTTTGAAGAAATATTGGATTTCAAGGTTGACAATGCTTTAGCACCTGGAGAGAATTATGCATCAGTTATGCTAAAGGTGGACATTGTAATGAAATTAAAAGGTGTGCTAATAACAATTTGTTAAATGTGATATGAGGAACTGTTAAAATATTTTTTTAATTGAAAGAAAAAATGATGAGCACTTCATGTTAATTATAATTCCAAATATTGCAAAAGGGATTAACTGCCAGTTTATACCCAGAAGACAAGTAAAAATTGTCGTTTGCCTTTTATTAACCAAGACCAAAAAAAGGGGTGTTATAAGTTTGTAGTGTGTGTTTGTGTGTCTGTACAAGTACACGTACCGACCAAACGGCTGAACCGATTTTAAATTAGTTTTTTATGTTTGAAAGGTGACTTGATCGAGAGTGCTCTTAGCTATGCTTAGAAGATATAACATATTTTCTGAATAAGTCGGGGGTTTTTAAAACAAACAAAAAATGTTAGTGCTTTATTTTTGTTTTCAATATACATACATAAATAAACAGACGAGAATTTTTACTTGTCTTCTATAAACTGGCAGTAAGTATTTCTTATAAATTTATTCATCAACATGATTAATACAAGATGTGAGCACTTTATTTTGAAAGTGAGGCAAGTCAAATTTGTATGTCAGTAGGTTAATAGTGTGCAAACAACATGTACAAATAGAGTTGACTCCCTTTCAAAAGTAACGGCTCATATGTATTGTAATTGATTTAAAAAGTATTAGCAGATTTAATCGAAAAATAAAAGTCTTTTCTTGAGTGCGACTATAATATTTAATACAAAAACAAGTCTACTATTTCTCGTGAACTGCAAAAAGTTTATTCAATCCATCATACTTTCAGACTCCTCATCAAAACCCATTAATTTTATGTTGAAAATTTCTCAAGACTCTGAAATTTATCAAGCATTTATGAAAAATCATGATGTTTTCGAAATAGAACCTGGAATGTATCGCCAGTTCGTACCAGAATTTGAGAAACTGTATGCTGATGTTGGTGTTCAGGTGAAATTTGGCGCCAAGTCCTACGAGCTGCCCATAGAAGAAAAATACCTTTTACTGGAAAATCTTAAAGTGCAAGGTTTCAAAAATACCAATCGCTTAGATGGTCATGATAAGAAACATGCGAAAAGTGTTTTAAAAAAATTAGCACAATGGCATGCTGCTTCCGCGGTGCGAGTTGTGCTCAAGGGTCCTTTTCCAAAGGACTTTTGCACATCATTTGTTAAACCACAAGGCTATGAACTAATAAAAGACATGTTTGATAGCAGCACAAAGACTCTATTGGAATGTATTAGAGAGTACAAAAACTTCGAACTATATTACAACAAAGTGGTAAAACTACAAAACCAAATAACTGACGAAGTCTTTAAATACTCGAATGCAGACCAAAATGAGTTTAATGTTCTAAATCATGGTGATTGTTGGTCAAATAATATCATGTTTAAATATGACGAACAGGGAAATATTATAGAGACATATTTAGTGGACTATCAGATTCCACAATACGGCACACCAGTTTATGATCTGCTGTACTTTTTACTATCATCTACAAAATTAGAAATTAAGTTAAGCGAGTTTGACTATTTTATTAAATTCTATCATGATCATTTGGTGGAGAGTTTGCAAATACTCAAGTATAGTGAAAGAATACCAAGTTTAAAGGAAATTCATCAAATGATTTACAAATATGGAGTATATGGTTAGTTTTAAATTCTTATGTGGCACACAAATTTATATTAAATATTTTCATTGTTTGCTTTTATTATTTCTTAAGGTTATTTAACTGCTACTTCGGTTATGGCTGCTGTACTCTGTGATCCCACCGAAAATGCCACTTTAGATAATTTTGTGACAGACTCTGAGGAGGGTGTTAATTTCAAAAAGCAAATGTACTCAAATGCTCGGTATCGTCAGCATATGGAGGCTATAATGCCTTGGCTATTAAACAAAGGGCTTCTGGATTGTTAAATGACATTGTTTGTAATAAAATTTACTTCTTTCCACTGTGTTGAAATTATAAGATTATTCAACTTATCAACGTAATGAAGGCAAGAAATAAATAAATTAATAACTATGGACACAGTAAACTAGTTTAATTTTTTCTGTTAGGGGCTGTCCATATATTACGTAACGCTCTACGGGGGAGGGGGCGGGGTTGGAGTTTTGTTACGATTTGTTATGGTGGTGCAGGGGGGAGTGGGTCTTTGAAAATATTACGTAACAGAAAAAATTACTAATTTTGTACAAAAATACGTATGTTTTTCTCATTTATTTATTTAATTGATCACACGTCTTGCCTACATATATTATGTACGAGTATGTATACAACATACATCTGCCGAATGTCAACTTTTGATATTCGAAAATTCAAATTCGAATATTTAAAACGATATCCGCGAATACGAATATTTAAAACGTACATTAAAGTTTATGAAAACTCTGAAATATTCTTAATATATGTATGTACATAAAAACTTCTTTTTATATTAAACTGCAACATATATTAACATTAAATCCACCAAATATGTACATAGAAGGAAATGGTATTTGCAGAAGTTTAGGAAAAGATTTCTTACAATTCTCATAGACAAAAAAGTGTCCTTTCAAAAAATATATTCTTCCATATATATACATGACAATATCAAATTATTTAGTTTTAAAATTTTTGTTGGTCAACTTGAGGCTACAATGTTTAAGTTTTGAGAGATGTGTTAATGGAAACTTGCATACATAGACGTATTTTCATAAAGATATTATTTAAATTTTTTATGCAAGAGAACTTAAAAAAAAAAATATTATGAAAACAACAGTGAAATGCGTCTAGGAACTGGATTGTGTGCGTCTCTAATTTTAAGGTATTTTTAAGGTATATTTTTTTTAATGGGCAAATATCTATTGAAAATGTAATGTTGTAGAAGGGACAAAAATTAAGAAAAGAAAAATTGCATATCTTTCGTAATTGGCATCATTTTGACTCATTTGATGTCCCAACAATCTGTATGTTTAAAGCGGGTTAAAAATGTTCTCTTTTAGAAAATGAAATATAATTCACCATGGCAACATCTATTGATCCAAGATATAATTTTTTTTTTTTTTTTTGTTTCACGCACATTTTAGATTGATTTGAAGAGGGCCACACGGAGTCATCTTTAAGCTCTCTGAAATACATGACGACTACACTTATAGAAACTGCCCAGCAAAAAAATTTGAAGATTTTGTAATGGGTAGTACTCTTTTAATGGCTTACAAAGTAATGAGTGGTACTTATTTATTTAATTATTTTATGTGTATAATAATGACTGTCTTGTAATGAATAAAATAACAACTTACTTATATCATTACATGAAGGTACTTATTGTAGTACTTCCTAGTTAATGCTGAAATCTATCTAAAAAATATTTATTGATCGTGAAAGTGAGCTTCGAAAACAATAAAATAACTTTGGTTTACTACAATATTTATTACAAAATCTAAGTATTTTCGCATATTCTTCAATATACGTATTCATATATTTGCTTTGTAAAATTATGATTTTTAAAAATCCCAAAAAAGGTTCAAATTTTATAATTATGTTACAAAATTCTATTTGTTTATGATTTTTGGCTATTTTATTAAATTTTGCATTTTTGTGAGCATAAAATAACCCATTATATTTTGAATACTTTTAGGCAATCAGTAATCTATTAACTTTTGGATATTTGTAGGCAAAAAGTATAGGGTACCGCATACTTTTTGAACTTCTCATACAAAAATAATGGCTTATTCAGTCAAATTGTAAGTACTCACGACTGGAGAGTACATACACATTTTTGCATTCTAGTAGGCAAACTTTTTTGCTGGGTAGTGAAAGCGACCGCAAGGCCAATGCCAATTCTCGTCTTTGTGTTTCAAATACTGCTCAGTCATCAATACGGAAAACTATAGCACATTATTTGCAGTGATGCCAACTTTTGAGACTCAGAACGCATAAAAATTTTTGAAAAAAGGGCTAGAAAGGGCTAAATTGAAAAAAATATTCAAAAATAAAAAAAAATAGTAAAATTTTTCGAAAAAGCGCGAAAAGGGGCTAGTATGTAAATGTTTCTGTTGAAAATAAAAACATCAAATCAATTTTTGTAAAGTAATTTATTAGAATATAAATAACTATCATGAGATCAATACATACATAGCTTGAGAGCCTCAATATTGTACATATTTCATTTAAATTTCATATTACATTTCAATAAGGTATGTACATACGTATGTAGATTAAATAGTTAGCACACATGTACATATTTATATAATAGAAATATATATACATATGTATGTTAACATGAGTAGATACATTTAAAATTGGCCGTTATTAAATAAAATTTCGATTTCTCGCTCTTCCAAAAACATACATTATCTGTTTTAGGCTGTACTGAATAACTTTCAAGGCAAAAAAAATTTGGAAGAAATAAAAGATTACTCTATATTATTCTTTTTTTTTTAATTTGTAAAGCAATATCGACTTTTTACTCATTTTATTTTGCTAGATTAAAGGAAGAAAAAGTTCGCAAAAGTTTAAATGTAGCCATATCGAGCAAAAACTAAAAAGGGGCTAAAAGGGCTGAAAGATTATTGTAAAAAGTGCTAGGTTTGCGCCTTTTTTAGTTTGGGGCTGAAATTTTTTTTTCGCGTTTTGACTGATTGAAAACGGGCTTAATCTAGCCCTAAAAGGGCTAAGTTGGCATCACTGATTATTTGGCAAACAACGCATAGCAAAAAATAAAAAAATATTTTTTTTTAATTATTACAAACTAATATTTGTGTGCCATTCATTTAAATTTCGTTTTGGATTTATGAATTTCCTTATATATTTTTTTTAAACGAAAACGAATATCTAGAAATGACTGAATTCCAATACACATAACTAATACATACATACATTTTAGGAATAAGCTCTCTTTCATAATTTTTGGAGTTTGAGGACACTTGGGAAGAAATTTAAAAAATAGTTTCGCCAATATATGGAGTACGTTCATATGTAAGCTTATTTAATTTTTGTATATGCACTGTGCTAGCCTAACAAATGAATTTAAAACAATGAATTAAATTAATTTTTTTTTTAAATAAAAACTTTAAACTATTTAATTTATTTTTTATCTCATTGTTACGTTATTCCTGGAGGGGGAGGGGGGTTCACAGTTGTGTTACGATCTGTTACTAGGGGGAGGGGGGGGGGTGAAAAATCGGGGGGAAAAACAGCGTTACGTAATATATGGACAGCCCCTTACCAGCTAAATATGGTCTGTAGTTTTTTTTAAATTACATAATTAAAAAAAATAGTACTACACATAGTATATGTATACTACAGAGATAATAACCCAGTACTAACAATTTCCATCTTTGCATCAGGATATTATTCCTCTATTCATTACTCCAGTCGCTCTTTTTAGTGTATTGCACAGTGCAACACGAAAAATTATAACCATATACGGACACCACTACGTGATAAAAGACCAAAACAAAAAGATCCGTGTCTCCCCATTTTGCCCCAAGTGATGCCTTTTTTATGGGCCCTAAAAGATCCCGGGCCTCGGTGACATTTAAAAATAAACTGATCGTTTTCTCAGGCTCATATCTTGCAAACTGTTCGGAACTTTGACCTAATCTCTGAGGCAAAGTTGTAGCTCTTGTCATAAAGAATAAAAATTGTAAACATATAAAATCAAAAAAAACTTCATCTTCAAGATTTAAAAAAAATAGATATTTTTCCTTTTTCCCCTGTCCATATGTAGCAAACAGTTCAAAATTCAAGGAAACAATCAACTACAAAAATGTATCACGTTTTTTCAGTTTGAGATTAAGGCATTGGATATCGAACCATATCATTACATTGTTCGATAGCGAATTCCATAATCTCAAACTGAAAAACGTGATCGAATCAGCTCGTTATCGAAAGCAACGATTGGACCCACGTATTTACATTATAAAGATTATCGATCAGTATTTTTTAAGTTTTAGCGATGACTGAAGAGTGGATTTTGTGTATTTGGCTCTATATCACACTGTACTTTTAACTATATGTTTATGTATATAAATGCATAAAGTAGTATGCTGCCAGTAAATGTAAAAAACAATTTGTGATAAAAATCATAAAGTTTAAACGATAACTGGTTCTTTCAACGCCAGTAAAATTAAAATATTTAACTATTAAAACAAGTCAGAGTGCTATATTCAGCTGGACAGAATATTATTTACCCTTCACTGACGTAAGTATTGAGTATGTATGTTAGCAATAATTGAATATATTTATTTGCACTCTATATTTAATAATTTTTTTTACATTATTAAAGCAGAATTTTAACAGGGATTAGCAGCTTCTAATGCCAATTTATTCACCCACACCTAAGGTAACTAGAATCTGCATAAACTAAAGATTTTTCCAGCCTTTAATATATTGATGCCGACACCGTGGAATGAAATAAATAAGTATCCATAATAGTACTAAAACAAATTTCTGTTAAAAAAGTATCCATGATTGTACTGAAACAAATTTCTGTTTGTACCGTATTTTGCAATTCAAATTGATGGTCTCGATTTGAAACTCTGCATATTCTCCTTTTATATTTGTTACAGTAAAATTTCCTGCTCTCAGAATATTTCCGAACGTTTTGCTTTGATTTGGCAGCAGAGAAACTATCAGCTGATCGTCAGCTGGTGAATTGAGTTGACTTGATGTGAATTCGCCTTGATATCATGTATTTAAAGATTGCTTTCAATGTTTTGGCAGCACTCTTTACGAAAATCGTCCATAGTGCTCCATTTAACATGCATTTCATTTTGATGCTCAAAAAAAATACGGATGCATATAAAATCTCATTACATTGAATAATAGTTTTACAAAAAGAAAACATGACCGATAATGCCAAAAAAAATAAAATTTTCTAACCCTGAAACCATATTGTTTATATTTTTGATTTTTAACACTAATTTATTATGTATATATATGTATATTTATTATATACCCAGCTAAAAAAATATGTATGGATCATATATGATATCCCATATATGATTCGGATCCGAAAAATGAGGGTATATGGGCTAGGGTTTGCCAAAAAACCGTTGAAATTAGGAAACCGCGGTTTCCGGTTTTAAGCTACTAAAACCGGTCGGTTTCGGTTTGGTTTCGGTTTTTAAAATATGCATGCATATAAATATGTATGTATGCTGGAAAGATAAATGACGATTTAAAAATAATCATCCCTATCGTGGAAAACAAATGGAATTTTTCTTCATGTGAAATTTTCATTCCCCTCGAAGAGAAAAATGCTATCTTGAATATCCCGTGAAATTTTTTCCCCGCTATCAGTCCACGTGAATGTAAAAAAGGAAGAATGTTTGTAAAGCTTAAAAATTAATTGAAAATCGGAAAAATTTAAGTTGAATAATATATCACACACATATCTATGAAAAATTGTGTTGTAGGGAATTATTGTTAACAATCGTAAGCTTTACTTACTAAAAATAAATAATTTGAACTTTTAATATATAATTAGAAGAAAAATATCGAAATTATTCGATGTAATAATTCAGTTCACCTGCAAAAATAAAGTTAACAAAACCAAGGGAAAAGTGAAAAAATTCACGTTAAAAATATTCTGCCTTATCGTGGTTGACGTATTTTATTTCAAATACGACTACAACTGTTTGGTAATAGATTAAAGAAGACTTCAACAGTTTTGCTTTAATCTATTACCAAACAGTCGTAGTGGTATTTGAAATACGCCAACCATGATAAGGCAGATTATTCATGTTAAGGGGAACCAAAAAAGAGAAAATATTTCTGGTAAAAATTTTTCGAGGAAAAAAATTTTTACTATAGGGGTGATAGAGTTTCTCTGGCTTGTATTCAATTCAGGTACTTATGTATATTAGAAAAGGAACATTTAGTAGTGAGTATGTGTATAAAAAGCTTAAGAATAAAAGATTTATATATAATTATGCAAGTAATAAAATTTCAGAAACGTTAAAGCGTTCAATGTAGAGTCGTTTAAACGAAATCTAATTTTTGTGCAGAAGTTACCAGCGACAGAAAACACTATTTCACTTTCAGTTGAAGAGGGCTCTATTGTTTTATTGCCTTGTGAAGCAATAATCTGTTAGTTGTGTTGTTTTGTTGTTCCTTTTTTTATAAAGTACAAATTCTCGCCGAAGAACGTTAAAATTATCGAGGTTTTGCTTTACATCTGCTAGAGATTTTTTGATAACAGATTACAATTCTTCCTGCAAAGAATTGTTATAATTTTCTTAAAATTCTACATTTTTTACCTTTGATTGTTACAGAATGCTTAGTAATGTATAAAAGTCTTCAATGTAAAGTACATTTGCTATATTTTTAAACAAGATGATAATGTTAAAATAAAACTTAAAAACCAACGCTTTTTTTGTCGGTTTCGGTTTCGGTTTTTATGGGTTAAAAACCGCAGTTTCGGTTTCGGTTAAAACCGAATGGCAATCCCTAATACGTATGTATGTTTTTTTTTTTAATTTTAGATATGTATTTATAAAAATCAAGGTGCGTTGGTGGTTGAAAGAATCGTGAAGAGGCTAGACCACTTAGATTATTATGTGGTTTTGCTGTTGTTTGTTTTTAAATATTTTAATTATATTTATTTATTTTTCTATAATAAAAAACAATTAAAATAATATGAAAATAATGTTTATTAATGCAATTATGCAGGTTTGACTAGTTTGCTATGTTATATACATCAAGTGTCATCAGTCAGACGTGACTACCACATGCATCATCAATGACAAGTAAAAATAAGGCAGAGTAAGCAGGTCAGCTATATATGTTCCATAGTAGACATTTTTAATTAGTTAGACAGAGATGCAAAATCACACATACAAAAAAGTTTACATCACTTTTTCCACATTGCCCTTAAGAAACTGATAGAAACTTAGATAGATAAATCCATCATCACTGCCGGTCAAATGACCGGTCATTTGACTGGGAGTGTTCTTGCAGGGTTAATTATCACTTCATAGTATTTTGAGTTAAGATCTGCTGGTAATATTTTTTTATAAAGCAGTTAATTCTATTAAAAAAAACTACATATTTAATTAAAATGTAAATCAAAAATATTATTATTTCGAAAGCAATCACCATCAATTAATTAAAAAATTTAACAATAATCTTTTTCAGTGCGAGCTTTTTTAAGATTGAACTTATAAATTTTGAATTAATATGATGGCTACTCTGGTTGGTAGTTATTTTATTTTATAATAAGCATATTATATTTCCAAGATCACAGAAAAAGAAATGGAGACTTATGTAGATTATACATATATTAAAACTGCATTTTATGCAACATTTAATTCAACATTCTAAAGCTCCTCTATAACATAACCATGGTAATACAACCTTTAAATGCTGAAGATAACGTTCATTTGAATATAAGATTTCCTTAAATTTAGCTCCATCTTCAGAAGTCCCCACAAAATTATCAATGTTAGCAGTATCGGTGGGTTCGCACAAAACTGCAGCCATTATAGTAAAAACTGTAAGAAAACCTATAGAATAAAAAAAAAAACAATTAAATCAAATGTTTATCAACTAAAATTTGTTTTTTTATACAATTACCCCATATACCGTGTTTGATTAAAGCTTCATGCAACTCACGTAATGTGGGCAAAGTTTTACTATACTTCAATAGTTTTAAATTTTCAATCAAGTTATCGTAATAATACTTAATCATATAATCAAACTGGCGAGTTTTTATATCCAAATGAGCTGAAGAAATTATAAAGTACAAAAGATCTTGAGCAGGAGATCCATAACGTGTCATTTGCAAATCTATCAAACAGGTTTCCTTTAATCTGCCCTGGTCATCATATTGAAACATGATGTTGTTGGCCCAACAATCACCATGATTTAAAACATTAAACTCATCCTTATTGACGGCAGACATTTCAAATACAATATCGGTAATATTAGGGGTAATTTTATTGATTTGTTCATAATATTCCTCATGATTATCTAGCTTTTTTAGGGTTTTTATTAAGTGCGGCAGGGAAGTATCAAACATTTTTTTGCAAAAGCTTTTGCTGTCCTCTGTTAAAAATCCGTATAGATAAGGCTTTTCAAACATACCCTGCCGTTCAATTCTTACAGCGGATGCTGCATGAAATTGCGCTATTTTCTTCAAAACGGACTTGCAATGTTCCAAATCTAGACAGTCTTGTCTTTTGGCATTTCTAAAGCCTCGCCTCGTTAAATCCTCTAACAAAATATGTTCTTCATCAATTTCCAGCTGATAACCTTTGGCACCAAATTGCACCTCTAAGCCAGCCTCGGCAAACAGTTTCTCGAACTCCGGCTTAATATCGCGATACATGCCAGACTCCGTGATAAACATTTCCCATTTGGACATTTCCTGACGATAAAGTTCGGTATCATGGGCCACTTTTAACATAAAACTTTGACTTTGTACCGCGCCAGTTTTCAGCACAACATCGAAATGTACTTTAAGCATAACAGTGGCATAATTTTCGCCTGGCGCCAAGGCAGGATAAACTTTGAATTCCTTTATTTCTTGAAAATCATTAACAGTTTCACGTAAAACATTTTGAAATAACTTGGCTTCAATCCAGTCTGGTATGTCTGCTGTATTAGACATTTTGATAAACTGTTGAATTTTATTATTTATTTACAAACGAATTTCAGCAAATGAATGTGTTTTCATCTGAGCTTTTAATAAACTACTGAGAATATGACAACAGAAACAGATACTTGTTTCGTCAAACAACTTGTCTGGTAGAATTTCATTGAGAACGTTTAGCATTATGCATTAAACACATTCACCACAGCAGACTACAGAAACACACGACTTCAACCATGACCATGCCGTAAGCTGCATTTTTCGTCTTGTAGCCAGCTACTTAATTATTTTGGATACCGCAGCGGCATTATAAGCATCTGATATTCAGATATAAATACATATGGAACTCAGTGATGCCACCACAAAATATTTAACATTTATAAAAATAAAAGTACTCTTTGTAAATGAACTTATATCACGTTAAAACATAAAAATTAATCAACATTTTCTTTCACCCCTTTTACACACGGAAAGTTTACTTTGCAAACTCTTAATTCAGCTGTGTTAAAGAGAGAGTTTCCTCCAGCTGAATTAAGACTTTGCAAAGTAAACTTTCCGTTTGTAAAGGAATGTATGAGTTTCAGGATGTTCTTTCTGTTAAATACGAGTAATATGAAATAATTGTAAGCTGTGATTCATTCCACAATTTTGTATTATATTGGCAGCAATGTATTCATTGTCGCCAAAAAAAAAGAAAAAAAAAATTATATTAGTTATTGGACTGCCACGACAAAATAAGCATGGACAACAACATGTCGCCGTGTTGCCTTGCTGTCGTCAAAATAATTATTTTCATAGAAACATGTCGTGCCATAACCGCCAAAAGAGCTTAAGCGAAATAATTTTCGAACATCATTTTTTGACCAAAATCGATTATTTGCGATCGTAAATAGTAGATTTTCGTCAAAATAACGAAGTCCGAAAAATGTGTCGCTTAAGCTATTTTAACGGTTATGGCTCGATGTGTATTCTCTCCTTGACATTTTAAAGTCGGTAACTTGTTAAGGTGAATGTGTTTAATGCTTTACAGAGTAATGCTGTGAACACAACTGGGACGAACGACGAATTTCGTCACGTCGACGAATTCGTCGATAGGAATTCGCTGCGTAAATTCGTCGTGTGAAGCACAATAACGACGAATTTACTCAGCGAATTGAGCTCTTATAATTGATAAGGTTGGTTATTGTCAGTGTGACCATATTAGCTTATTTGGGCTAAATTTAGCTCATTTCTTCTGGATTTAGCTTTAACATTTTCATTGAGCTCTTAGCTTATTTTTTAGCTTTTTTTTAATCTAAATTGCGAATTTTCTAAAAATATATTAAAGTCATACGTGATTTAGCTTAATTTTATTTTAAAATCTGATCACACTGGTCATTGGGTATGTAAAGAGAGTGAGGGAGAAAATCGTTTTTTCGTCGTTCGTCGGCGTACAAAATAGAAATAAATCTATCTCAGAGTTCGTCACGCACGACGAATTTCGTTCTACGGCGGTGTTGTGTTCATTTTCATGTGAACAAATGTGTTTTATTTTTTATGACGAAAGTTCGCACCGAAAAATTCGTCGTTCGTCCCAATTGTGACCTGGCATAAGTTGAAATTCATTGCTGTCTTTGCTCTGGCTTACAAGGTTTTAAGAATATGTTAAACTTCATGCATAGGGTATGTGTTCCAGAAGCCGATTAGTTTAAGGAAATGGTTTCAAATGGCATAAATATTTCGATATTATTATATATATTATTATACGCAGTGATTCGAGTGATATAAGCAATGTCCTAAGAAATTATCCAATTTTCTTTTTTCATTTATTTTGCAAAAAATTAATTCTAACTTGTTAGATAATTCTCTTAATCTAAAAGCAGTGAGGAGAAGCAGAAAGTTTATATTTTTCCTCTTAAAGTGATACAAAATATTTCAATCAAGACAATAAAACTTAAAATAATTCAAGTAGTTAAAGTAACCTCGATTGTTCAAATCGCGTTATTTTGGATTTTAACTTCTTAAGAACTTCATTCAAATATCGAGCCTTATCTTCGATTCAATCGTTAGCGACATGTAGTCGAAAATATACTTTTTATTGATTTTTTTTAAAGAAACAAAGAATGCCTACTACTATTACTACGTGTTACCTTCCTTAAGGAAAGGGATAGTGATAGAAAAGACAGGTGGTGAAGGAAGAGATGGAGGAAAACTTCATTCTTTTACAATTCTGCTTTTTTGCATGTTTTTTTTTATAATAATGCGGTGTTGTAGCGCCTCTGATGTCAATGAGACGTATTTAATTTTTGAAGCTATGTTTAATGGGCATTTTATTGATTACTTTACTTTGTCGATAGTTCTGCTACACAATACCGATCCGTTTGCCCTCCCTCTGATGATACATTATAATTAGTATCTTCCGAAGTTGGAATAGTTCACTGACTAGTGACTGCGCGTTCATCACTTGAACTTTCCTAGAACAACTGATACAAAGGGACACTAATGCACACCAGTGATGGGAAATGTGGCACAATTGTGCCATTTTTGGCACTATTGGAGGTTGCCTGGCACTGTGGCACTCTTGCTCCTTTTACGGCACTTTTTGTCCATCAAATATGGAAACTATTCTTAATGCAATAATAAGTACTCTTCTTGTACTTATTACGTTTTTAAGTAATAAAAATTTAGTAGGATTTGAGGCTGCCAACAGTTCGGTTCTGATAGTTAAAAGTAATGGTTTGTACACAGACATTTATCCCGTTTACGTCCCTTTTCACAATGTATGATTAAGAGTTAACGTGAACTTTAACTGGAATATGAAATGAAATAAAACTGGAAAGCATTGCCGTATAATTTTTTTATTGAAAGTTAATAACTCACGAAAACTATTTGCAAATAGTGCGCTATTTATTTATTAAAGTGTAAAATGTTGCCAATTGTTTTTGTTTTGTAAGAAATTTAATACAAATTTTACAATGTGTGGCAATATGATTCACAGATAGTAATGTATTATATCTACGTATAAACGGTGAGTTCAGTATTTGCAAATAGTTTTATTTGCAAATAAGATTTGCGTATGAACGAGGTAATTGACGATCTATTTAAATGAATATATAAATTTGTTTGTAACACCTTATGTCGTAGAGATGATTTTATAAATTTTTAGAAATATGTCAACTCTGAAATTTATGAAATTCTTAAGTATTCCCCAAACCGTTCGTTGTCCCGTCAAGTTGTTGCAGATATAGTCTTTGAACAGCCATAATGCAATGATAAAACCTTATTCATATTAAATAGTTTAACGGATAATATAAGCAAAATGTATGTATTTATATATTTATCTTGTCCTTGAAATGGTGAATTATCGAAATGCAATCTAAAAATGTGGAACTACATTTAATTTTAAAGAAGCTTTTTTATTTTGTCATTTATGTCAAAATTTTTTGAACAAAAAATATATTAATGATCTTAATGTTGACAATATAGATCGAAATTCTCACCATCTTCCAACGGAAGAAAATTATCAAAAACTAATTTTCCTAGCATAAAGTTGTTGAGTTCAAAAATAGAATTAAAGTCTTATATTTCTTTTGTATCATATTTGAAAACTAAATATAACTGCAAGGACTATTATTTGAATTGCTTTCCAAAGTGTGTGCCACAATATGTTCTAGTAGAGACACAAATAATACTATTCCTTTTCATAAAAAAAAATGCTTCTAACAGCCTTTTTCACAAAGTACAATTAAAAGCTAACAGGAACTTTAACTGCATGTTTTGTATGGAGAACTGTCAGTTAAAGTTCAAGTTAAAATTTAATCACACATTGTGAAAAGGGAAGTAAACGAAATAAAATACGTGAAAAAGTTAAAAGTGCATACAGATCCATATTAAACTTTGAATATTTCAAAAATACAAGAACTTAAATGTGAGTGAGTTTTTGGAAGATATGGATACGTAAACAATAGTTTCAATGAAAAATTTTTAAGTAATATTTATCGAATCGTTCGTGATGAAGAGTAGAGAATAAAAAGTATGCATTCTTTTTATTCTCTACTCTTCATCAAGCGTGGAAAGTATATTTTTGGTTCGACATTTTATAAAAAGTAAAATGTTAAATGGACTGCAATTATAAGCTTTATCACCTTTATTAATGCATGGTAACGATTTTTGAAGTCTAACAACAAATCTTGTTATAATCGTAATACATATATGAACCAAAAAAGCAATACAATTTCTACTATTCCGACAGAATCTTTGTTTGATTAAAATAAATAGCTAACAATTATTAATATTTTGAACATGCACGAATTTGTACAACTCGGCAATATATTAACCATAAAAAAACATAAACTGTAATTGCCACTTAGTATATACATCTAATTAGAAAAAGTTATTTTATCATTTAAATTAGTTTAGGCTTATTATAGCCTTTAAGTATGTCCTTTAGAATTGTTACTATAACGTAAAAAATGTTTTTATATTTGTATGTCTTGTAAATAAGTACAAATTATTAATATATGATGCATACATATCGGGCATTTACCCTTATTCCATTTGGCGACATCGACGTCACTTTAACAACAACAATTTGGAGCTTGTGTACCCTTTGTCGAAAACAACTGACTCCTGTTGGCAGGTTTATGCTATTTTCTAAACCTTAGGTAACGGAATAGGTTGTCAGTAGCACAACATTGTTTTCGAGAGCGAGTAAATCAATCCCAATTTTTGGATATTGTGACGTCGATGTCGACAACTGGACGAGTACATACGAAAATTGTCAACCATGATAAATTTTACAGCCTGCATTTTAAAGGTTAGCAACAATTTTGCAAATTTGAAAATAAAAAATAATTTTTTACTACTTGTCGCTCACAATTATATCGAAAATAGGGCTCGAAATGTATAAATGTGTATATAAAACTATTTGGCACTATTCAAGTGATTTTGGCACTATTTAAAAATAGATTTGGCATGAAATCAAGATTTCCAATTCCCATCACTGATGCACATTAGAAAAATTAGTGATGTTGTTATTTTAATTTTTGTCAGAGATCGGTCTCGAACCCAAAACCTTTTAACACAGCCAACACCCATAAAATATTATGTGCCTGCCCATAATTAAAAATGATCAAAATGACAAAATTTATGATAACTTTAAATATACGCGCTGCAAAATTGTATCGCAAGCGGCAATTTAACTGCCAGTTTATAGAAGCCATGTAAAAATTCTCTGCTGTCTATTTATATTGAAAACAAAAACAAATTTTGAGTGCTTTGTTTTTGCTTTCAATATAAATAGACAGCCGAGAATTTTTACATGGTTTCTGTAAACTGGCAGTAAGTATGTAAAACATATTTTAATATTATAAAAAAATCTTCTCCTGAACAATTTAACTTTTGTCGCTTACGATTAAATCGAAAATAAGGCTCGATATGGATAGAGATTGTTAGATGTTTAAGCCTTGAAATCGATAGTACGAGTAACTTTTTACTCGCGATCATGCACTTCTGTATTTTTTTTAAATTGTTATTAACAGGGCTCGGACTTCCATGCAACTAAAAATTAACAAAATGAAAAATATGGTACAGGGTATAGGGTTTGTCATTCCGTGTGTAATTTCTGCAATATTCAAATCAGAGCTGTAAAATTTAAACAGATTTTTGGCATATAAGAGTATGTAAGTTAATTTTAGTTTTTTTTAATAAACCTATTTCATATATTAGTAAGAATTAAATTGACATTAAAAATAAAAAAAACGATTTCAGGGTTGGAAAACTAGAAATTTTTATGGTATATAAATAAAAAATAACCTACAAAAACCATATTTTTCCTTTTCTCTATAAATTAAACATATTTTTTTATTTTAAAAAGAAATAGATTGGTGGTAAAAATCAGAAGAAAAAAAAAACGCTGGCACAGGGCTGGAAAGTTTAAACTTTTTTTTTGGTATATAAAAATAGGTAAATAATTTTACCATCTGTTAATTAAAAATCTTTTAGATTTTAGAAAAAAATACATTATAAGACATTTATACCAGCACAAAATCTAGCAGATTTTAATTAAAATCTATATGAAAATCTAAACCGTTTAGAACGACTTTTTTTGACATTTATCAAAATTTTTTATCCAAAACAAAACCTATTAACTAAAAAATTTCCCAAACTGCAACCAAATAACTGCAATATAGCTAAGTCACACACCTTTTTAAGTAGATCGTAGCTAATTCACTCATCTTTTTTTTTATAAATATGTTGTTCAGGGTGGTAAAAAAATAAATAAAAAATGTTAGATTTTTATTAGATTTCCTACAAATCTACTGACAAAATAGATTTTGTTTTGTATGGGAAATCTAGTTAAAAGCAGCAAGATTTAGCTCTAATCTTGTAACTACTAGATTTCGAGCTCTTGTAAATACCCTATGCGATTTTGATGAAATTCAAAACATAGATCGATCTGAGCCTAAGAAATTTCTGCCTATTTAAAACTATCTAATCGATTTTGATGAAATTCAAATAATTCCAAAAATTCTGCAAGGACACAAACGCTATATATTTTATCAAAAAGAAGTCCACTAGGGAATGAGGGGCAATTTCTAAGTTAAGCAAAACGTAAGGAAGTACATTCCTAACCGGTGTCCCATGACACTGTGCGTTCTTTTTTTTTGACTCGTGTAAGCGATTAAGACAATCAGAAATGCACTCATATCCTCATCACAAAAGATAATTTTGTCGATAAGATATTATACCCTACATGAGACTCCTCTTAAACAGTCTTTTATTACGCGCATTTCACATAAAATTTAATCCATTTTCGAATCATTTCTTATTATATTTTCAATAAATAATTTTTAAAATACAAACATGAAAAGTTATAAGGAATTTTTTTTAAACAAAAGTACAAGAAGAAGTTAATTTTTTTTAAACAATATTTCAAATGCTAAGTGGGTAGTGTATTAAATTGAGCTTTTGTGTAAAAATAATTTATTTAAATAGTTAAACAAATAGCTTGTGAGACTGAATTTCTATGAGAGCATATTATCTTTTCATTGCGATAAAAAAACTTTATCTCATATATAAAAAAATGCAAACGAATTTATTCTATTTGAATTCTAAATAATATTATTAATGCAAACATTTTTGTAAAACTCATACAAATTAGATAGGAGAGTATTTGTTATGCAATTAGAATATATAATAGGAATTCAATACATGTTTAAATTGCAGAAGAAATTTAATCAAGAGCAATTTTGACTCAAAAACTAATTAATAAATTAATTTCTTTGTTTCGAGTATTATATCATTAATTAGAATTTATTGGAATACTTTCAGTTAATTGAGCTGGAGTGAGAGATTGTGCCAGTGAAAGAGAGATAAAGAGGGAAATCGAGTGACAGCCGTAAGTTCGCATTTATTTTTATGTAGGTTTTTTTGCAATATGTATCCTCACAAAAACATAAATGTGAAAAAAGGCCAAGTTCCTATCGAAAATTTCGGCCATTAAAAGTAGTGAGATATAAATTTTGACCAAGTTCTTGCTTGGCACAATACCTAACACAGAAATATGCTATGCGTTATATAAATTTGTAATCGTAAGGGTGTCATATAATTTTTAGATAATTTGTTTACGCAGCTCTCTAGTACGTACATATTTACAAAAAAAAAGCAATGTGAGTCCGATCCCACGGGAGATGTATAAACATTTAGTAATGAAAAAATTTTTTAAGTTGGAAATACTTATGCTTTTGGTATATTTTTTTTAAATTAATCAATTAAAAGTATCAAAACTTTCAATATTGTAAATACTTAGGAATTTTCTGTTTTTGTTTGTTTTATTTGGTTTGTTTGCAAAATTTGTATTAAAATCTCCACTCATAATAATTGGCATGAGATGGAGATTGTTACCCAATTGTCGTGCACCAGCTTCAGTGTAAGCCAACAGTGCGTAATGAAGATATGTTATAATATAATATTATAAATTCTTTACATAGCGTCTACAACTGCGATTAACTCTGACATAATATGTGAGAAAATGTCGGCAGAATAACAAAAATAAAATGCCAATATTTCTCTTCATCGTATACAATAGGACAACGTAATTTAACTTTTCTTATAACATTTCATTTTATGCAAATTTTCATCTAGTTAACATGTTTTATTTTTTTATAATTAGTTATTTTATTTTCACTTTTTCACACAAACTTTGATTTATAAATCAATTAAACACATTTAAACATATAAAATCCCAAAAATTTTGTTCAAAGCATAGTTTTTCATTTATTTTAATAAACACTCACACATGCACACTAATTTATTTTCATGTACGCGTATTTTTTGACAGTTCATCGTATAAGATTGTTGTTATAGGATTTCTTATAACAACGCTCTCATGAAAAATCTTATAAGATTGAGGTAACACTAATTTGAGGTCTACACGTAACATAATTCTCTCTGCGATTGAATTTGACGCTCTCATCTTACATATTATGTTAGGTGTAGACTCTATGTTATAAAGACTGCTATATATCTTTTAAACAAATATTTGACATTTAAAACGCTAAAAATTATATGACGCACATACGACTACAAAAATATATAACGCATAGCATATTTCTGTATTAGGTATTGTGCCAAACAACAACTTGGTCAAAATTTATATCTCACTACTTTTATTGGCCGAAATTTTTTATAGGAACTTGGCATTTTTTCAAATTTATGTTCTTGTGAGGATTAAATTAACTAAAATTTATCAAGACAAAAATAAGTTCTTAAAATCTTATTACATTTTTGAAAATTGAGCATAAAGTTTTAAAGCAAAAAAATGATTAATGCTACATATATCAAAGTTACAAAAAGTTTGCAAAAGTTTTCATGATCGAAAAAAAATATTGAATGGAATAACTCGCAAGGGATTTTCTCTGTTTATCATTTATTCCTTCTTTGATGAAAGTTGCTGAAGTTATTCTTTTATTTATTTACATAATTGAAAAAACAAAACAATATTTCTTTGACACTCAAGTCTCTATTTCAAATGTTGTTTGTTTACCTTGTCGTTTTTTTATGATTTTGAATATTTGTTATGGAAATTTGTTTTTGTTTCTCTTGGTACAAAATATGTTTTTAAGCACAGCAATGATTATTGCCTGAATAAATAAAAAGAACACATTTTAATGACCGATAAGACTACATACTTAGCAAAACTCATGCTTGGCAAATTAATGTACTAATATGTTAATAAGCATATGAATAACATACTGTACATTACTTCTATTTTGCCCTTTTAGCTCATTACTTTAACATGGCCATGTCCTTGGAGGCAAGTACTTACAACTCTGGGTACACAAAATCTAAAAAGATCCAGTTAAATTTTGAGTATTTAACTCGTGTGGCCTTTAATTGAAGTCAAATGTTTCACTCACTGGTCTAACTATATTCGCCTTAAGGTCTCCCACGTGAAGAGGGTGCCATTGCCACTAAAAACTGCTTTGGCCCCCTAGAATTATTAAAAAATTCCTGTAGCTATCTATTTTAATATTACTCATGCAAGTCAACAGTCAACAGAAATTTCACATAAAGCTTAAGTCTAGAGTTTAAACTATGCACCTTTAAAGTAGCCGGAGCCACATAACCCCAAATTGGGCCACCTCGGGTTTATGAAAAAATTCAAACCGTTGCTAAGTTAATGTCTTTGATCTGATAAAAAAAAAAAACATTTTTTGGAAGTAGATTTCTCTGTCCAAGAGCTACCAACTTGGGGCCACTGTTTTGCTAATAGAGAAGTTAAATTTTACCCAATTTGGGAAAGAAAACTTTTTGTGGATATAAAACAAAATTTTTAATGTATAAAAAAAAGTATCAAAAGCATAATCAAGTATAAAGTTATACGCAATTAAAATTTATATTTTGAAAAAAGTCAATTTATTCGGCGTTTTTTTTTGCAGGAAAAATTTGGTTAATTATAATTTAGCTATTTTTAGAAAATTTTGCAAAAATGCCATATACTATACTATTTTGCACATGCAACGATGCAAGACCATTTGCACAAGATTGTGAATTAATGCACTGTTTTATATAAAAAAATAAACAAAAATACTTACATATAAAAATTCTTATTGGTTATGAAGATATTTTATAAAACCATACACAGACATCCTTAATAATTTTAAATAATTTTTTTTTACAATAATGCAATTCACAATATTGTGCAAATGGTCTTGCATTGTTGCATTTGCAAAATAACATAGTATATTGATACTCACCACTAAGAATTGTTAAGTGGTGAGTATCAATATACTGTACCATTTTGCACATGTAACGATGCAAAACCATTTGCACAAGATTGCGAATCGGGCTAATATTTAATTATTTAATCCTTGTTTTGAATTTTATTAAGGCTGCATATCGCTACCTTAATATAGAAAGGCCCCTAACTCGTTATTTTTTTGAAATCTAGATTTTCGCATTTTTCGATAGGTTACATGTTCTACTATAGAAATATACAAAAAACTCGATTTCAAAAAAATAATGACATAGGGCCTTTCTATATTAAGGTAACGATATACTTGTATAAATAAAATAATTTTGTTTAGTATGAAATCAAAATATTTGTTTTATCATCAAATTATTTATAATACTTTTATCCTTTCTTAAATACTTTTTAAAAGTTATCAGCATTGGGTTTTCTTAATATAATCTCTTTAAACTTCCTTTGTGGTAATAAGTATTGGCAAATAAATGTCCTGCAAGAATGCATGATAAAACAAATTTGCTTAAGCTGTATAAAAAATTATCAAGAATATATACACATAAATTAACTCAACGAACCACAACAACTTCATTTGCAAAAGACAGACAGAATTTGTTTGCCAAAACAAATCTTATAGCTACATTATTGCATAAAGTCTTAAAATTTGTGTTCGCTTTTCAGGTTTAAAGTTTTAATTCATTTATTTTTATACCCCTCACCAAAAATATTTAGGGGTATACATACACATATAGAGCTTTGTCATAACGTTTGTAATTTCCATTATATTCATAAGCGATGCTCTAATAGGCGATGTCCGTCTGTTCATATGTCTGTAGATTAAAGATATTTTACGACGATCCTAGAGAAGTTACAGACCTTGGTATTGGACTGATTTATCAGAAGTTGTCTTAGCTAAACTCATATTAAAAATCAGCAAAATCAACAAGGCGTTTTCGGACATTAAAATTTTTTTACTAATGGGTGTTTTTTATTGAGGTATAGAACTTTAAGTTGGCATCACTTTTTTAACTGGCTGCCATTTTGTCAGCTGTCAAGTGATTAATATTTAGTTTGGTTTGCCATTTCATCATGAACAGGTTGACAAAAGAACAACGCTTGCAAATCGTGCAAATTTATTTCGAAAATAATGGTTCAGTTCGCGAAGTTTACCGCAAGCTCCGTCCATTTTATGGTCGACATAATCGTCCATCAGAGCAATTAATTCGGTTAACCATGGATCGTTTTCGCACTACGTTTACTCTATGTGATAATACGCATCCGCAGAGACGTCGAACAGTGCGCACCGAAGAAACAATTGCCGCTGTAGAGTAAAGTGTTGAAGAGGACCCGAATGAATTGATTCGCCACCGTGCACAGCGATTGGAGCTTTGTCCATCAAATTTTGTTCCCGAATTGGATGGCATGAATGTGGATGAGTTGTGGTTCCAACAAGACGGCGCTACATGCCACACAGCGCACGTCACAATCGATTTATTGAAGGAAACATTCGATGAGCGCATAATTTCGCGGAATGGACCTGTCAATTGGCCACCAAGATCGTGTGATTTGACACCATTGGATTATTTTCTTTGGGGATATGTGAAGTCGCTCGTCTACGCCAACAAACCAGAAACGTTAGGGGACTTGGAAGCCAACATTCGTGGCGTTATTGCCAACATACGGCCCCATATGCTCGAAAAAGTGGTTGAAAATTGGACCTGTAGAATTGGCTTTATTCGAGCCAGCCGCGGCGGTCACATGCCCGAAATCATATTTAAACATTAATGGCATAAAATTATCCTTCCAATAAAGCCAAATTTATGGACATTAAAACGATTTACTTGTGTTTTATTTCAATTCAAAGTTCTATACCTCTAAAAAAACACCCTATATAAGCCAGGGCTGGAAAACGCTGAAAACTAATATTTTCATTATTTTTTTAAATGGGTTCACCTGGATATATATTATTTGCTGCGTTTTGTATCAGTTTCAAAGCCTACTAAGCTTATTTTTTCTTTTTTGATTTTCAAAAGTATTATTATTTTATGAATTCTCATATAGTTTTTGAAAGTCTATGCATAAAGTAAGAGGTTTGTGACTGTTTAAAATTTGTGGTTAAAGTCTACTGATGATTTGGTTCAAGCACCAATGAAATACGTACATAGACATGCTAAACTACCAGCAAATAAATTTCAATTATTTTATGTACACTTCTGACAATATGTCAAATAATGGATTTTCTTTAAATTTTATTAAACTTTTTAAATTTTTGTTGAAACGGGTGAGACCAAACATTTTAATATTTAAATTAGTCCATAAAACTCTCATTATAATACATACAAGGTCGAAACTTCAACCAAAAGTCAACAAGATTATAGTAAATTCAGCGATAACGGTTTTTATCAAAGAAAGGTAATTAAAGAAAACGTAAACGAAAGACGAAACATACAGAAAGTGGGGGAAGAGTGTTAATTGAACACTGTTCAATATACGCTCATTTATTTAAAAGTACATATTACCACCAAATTGATATATTAAACTATTTTCTTGAGGTCGAAAAATTAGATAAAAACAAATTGATAAAAATATAAAAGCTTGTATATTTTTTAATTACTGCAAAATTGTCTTTTTCTTGTGAACATTAGTTGAAGGACTTTTATTAAAAATAATTATTTGTCTTCTTTGTCTGGAATTGTCCTATTGTCAATCATTAAAAAAATTATTTTTTTAAGTTATTTCAATTATTTATATAACCTTAAATCCATACAAAAACATAAATGTGAAAAAAAATGCCAAGTTCCTATAAAAAATTTCGGCCATTAAAAGTAGTGAGATATAAATTTTGACCATGTTCTTGTTTGACACAATACCTAACACAGATAAATATATATTATGTATGATATAAATTTTGTAATCTAAAGGGTGTCATACAATTTCTAGATAATCTGCTTACTTGACAACATTTTTTCCAACACAAACAAATGAACAAATAAGCATTATTCTCTCCATTTTAGAAGGGTAAAAATATTCCCAAGTAAGCAGGCTATCTAGAAATTGTATGACACCCTTACGATTACAAATTTATATAACGCATAGCATATTTCTGTATTAGGTATTGTGCCAAACAAGAAATTGGTCAAAATTTATATCTCACTACTTTTAATGGCCGAAATTTTGGATAGGAACTTGGCCTTTTTTCACGTTTATGTTTTTGTGAGGACTTAGAATTTACTAAAAATATTTACTTCAATTAAAAAAAAATACTACACGTGAATTCTACTAGTTTAGATCTAAAAAAGTCTTAATATACCTGTAGTGCGATTCACTAACTTTTTTTTACGATAATCGCATCATTAAAATATTTATAACGAAAATTTATCGAACTTGCTATTCAGTAATATTTTTAACAATATTCGCTGTAGGTTAATGCCAGCTGTGCCGTTATTTAAGCGACAGTAAATTATGTGCTGTTAATTTAATCGACCAAAATCAACAGAAAATATCAGCTGCGTAATATCGTTAGAAAGAAGTTACAGAATCACACAATCGTTATTGCAAGCGTAAAAATGTATAGACAAAAATTATGATTGTCGGATCGTTAAAAGTTACTGAATCGCACTACTGGATTCAGTAGCTTTTTGGGAACCGAAAATCGTAATATATATCGATATATTTCTTCATTTGCGATAACGATAATGTGATTCTCTAATTTCTTTTATACGATAGTGTTCATCTATGTTTTATCCGCCATATATTTGTATATCATGTGGCATTTCTGCCTAAGCAAAAAGAACAAAGAAGAATTAAAAAATAACTAAATAAATTTTATTTTATTATGGTACTTTTTCAACTTAAAGCGACAGTGAATATCGTTAAAATATGTTACTGGATAGCAAAATTGAAAAATTCTCATTATATTTATTGATATATTTTTTTTTTATATTTATTATAGCGATACGATTATCATAATAAAATTTATTGAATCCAGGTATTGATATCAGCTTTAATATCGACCAAGAATTAAACGAATAAGTGACAAAATAATAATTTTTCAGGAGAGTTCAAAAAAATAATTTAAAAATCAAGATTGATTTTTTTTTCTTAAATTCTTTTTGTATCTTCGGTACATTTATCGATTATTTTCGACAATTTCGTTTGCTTGATTTTGTTAGTTAATTACAAACTTATTCCACTGACTGACTGTTTGTAACTGTATTTTGACGGCGATAAGATATGTATATAATTTTTGATGATTTGATGTTTGAACAATGCAAGAGAGGAATGTTAACGGTAAGATGTAAAAAATGGGGGTTTTTTTAAATTGTCTGTTACAACGTTATTCGCGGCTACGCTTCAATTGTTGGTGTCGAATATTCATTTTGCTCAGTTATCAGGGCGATACAAAATTTTACTGAAAATGTACTTCAATACACAAGAAATAAAAATTAAAAAGAAATATTTATTTTTTGAAAAAAGTTTGGTTCTGTCCCACGATGTCGACTACGTTATTCTTGCGTACATCTACATTCAAAATAAAAACCAATTTCAAATTTTTGTTTTTGTTTCAAATGTAAGTGTGCGACAAGTCGAACGTTGTCGACGTCGTGGAACAGGTTCGTTGTTTGTTGTTGGTTGAGCACGTCTACACGCAAAGAAAAGATATGGTTGTAGAATGGTTGAGAAAACAATATTATGTTCTCTGAAACAAATGTGTGGTCGTCGAAAACTAGTTGTTGTTATTTTAAACATTTATTTCGTTACTATAAACATAATACTGTTTGAATTTAATAATTAAATTATCACATCTATAAAAAAGTGTTATATGGTTAGAGTTTAACAATACAGTTTTGTTAAAAATTTATGACTACAACATAATTTGTATTATTATTTAAAAATAATATGTTGTAAATAACAATATAATGTTATCCAAAACCATACTATGCTAAGTTAAAATAAAACATCTTTTTCAGAAACATCTGTCAGTTCAGTATTTCGTTTTTAAGCTATCGGTAGTGCATGGGTGGTGTTAAATAAATTAATAAATAAATAAAGTATAAACAAAAGGGTAAAAATATATAAACATTTGTGTATCTCTTTATACAGACATGTCTGTATGTCGTGTAAGTATACATTTCTATATTTGTACATATACATTTTATTTCAACAATATTAATTTATTTTTATTTCGAATTTAACGAACAGCTGTTTCTACAATAAATATATGATTAAAAAATAAAATAGTATTATTATATTAAATAATACTGTGGTCATATTTAAATATACTAATATAATATAAGAACATGGTATGGTGTCTCAATTATATTTTAGTCATATCTAACAATAGTGTTGTCATATTTAAAATACTAAGATTAGGTGTAACAAAGTTCATTGTTGTAGATAATATTATTATTAACTCAGATAATAATATTATTAAAGTTTCCTTTTCTATTAATAATAATATGATATGACTGCAACCATATAATTCAATCATAGTATGTTGCTGTTTGATTATGGTTACCTCAACCATATTTTTTCTTTGCATGTAGATGCATTTCGGTGCTGCTTAGGCAACTCATAAGCAGACTTCCAATCAAAAAATCATATAAAGTAACTTTCAACAAATTATTGAGAATTACAAGACTATAACCACAGTAAGCAAATTATTTTTATTCAGCATGTGTTGTTTATTTTTATTCAGCATTTGTTGTAAATGCATGTGTTGTAAATTTTTTTAAACTTTTCCCTTATTTCCGAGTATGATATATTTAATTGTTAATTCAGTAAAACCATATTTATGTACATATGCAAATCGAAAAAGGCTTGTTGGTTTTTTTGATTTAGCAAAACTGCACCTCGACAAATCAAATATATGTACATAAAAAATTCCTTCAAATCGAATGTCTGCTGAGAGAGTTTTTTCTTTGCATCTTAACAAGAAGAAACCGCATTTGGAAAGCTTTTTACATACATATATAGAAGAAAAAAATATCGAAGTAAAAATCATCGGTTTCATTTTTTACCTGCTCCTAGTTTTAAGAAAATAAAGCTATTATTTGAAACTAAAGCATTAAACACATTCACCACAGCAACTTACCGACTACAAAATGTCAAGGATAGAATACACATGTTTATAATGAGAATGATTCTTTTGAAGACAGCAAGGCAACAGGGCGACAGGTTGTTGTCTATGCTGATTTTGTCGTTGTAGTCCAATTAAACTAATTTCTATTTCTTTGGCTGCAATGAGAAAATTCACTGTTGCCAGTATAATACAAAATGTTGAATGAATGATTTTGTACAGTTCTTTCATATTATTTAACAGAAACAATATCCAAAAATTGATGTAAAGAATAAATTGATTAATTTTTATACTTTTACGTGAAATAAGTACATTTTAAAAGAGTAATTAATTTTTATAAATGCAAAATATATAAAAGTGGCAATACTAAACTATGTATTTGTACTTGAATATCAGCTGCACATGGTGCTGCTGCCATCTATCTCCAAAGTAATTAAGTAGCCGGCTACGAGGCTACAAATGCTGTTAGCGGCATTTGAAGTCGTGTGCTCGTGTAGCCTGCTGTGGTGAATGTGTTTAATGCATAAAGCTTAACTACTTCTAATCTAGAGCTACAAACATACATATATGAAATTTTATTTAAATCTCACAACTTGTTGAAAAGCAACAGATGTATTTCCAAATATCTTAACTTATATCCCACTGTGCCTAATTTGAAATTTATCTCTCTTATTTTTGAATGATTTAAAATATTTTACTGTGGACTTAATAATGTGTACTACCATTTTTAGTTGTTGAGTGTTATTGAAACTGACTGCAACCATTGTACAGCGCTGTTTTCGTAAGCAATCATAATAAAAATATAAAAAAATGTCTAGCAAAACAAATAATATACCAGCCTGGATAGAAGCAAAACTATTTGAAAATGTTTTAAGTGAAACTGTTAGCGAATTTGAAAAAATTCTGAACCTTAAAGCGTTTCAGGCCTTAGCACCAGGAGAAAATTATGCTACTGTCATGGTAAAAGTGGAAGTCGAAGTGCTACTTAAAAATGGTGACACTTGCCACAAAAGTTTTATGCTAAAAATAGCACATGACAGTGATTTGCAACAGAAAGAAATGTCCAAGTGGAATATGTTTGTTACTGAAGCGGGCATGTACCAAGAGGTGGTGCCCGAATTTGAGCAAATGTATGAAGGTGCTGGCTTAAAAGTAAAATTTTGCGCCAAATCCTATAAATTGCCCATACAAAAAGAATATGTTTTGCTGGAAAATCTATCACAAAAGGGTTTCAAAAATGCTCCTAGACAAGACTGTTTAGATATGGAACATTGTAAGTCTGTTTTGAAAAAGCTTGCCCAATGGCATGCTGCCTCAGCAGTTAGAATGGAGCAGCAAGGACCTTATCATAACAATTACGTGAAAGGAATATTTATTGAAAATGGAAAAGAAGTGTTGAAGCTAATGCTGGAAGGTACACTAAGACATTTAATTAATGCAGCCACCAAACTGCCTAATCATAAGATATATTTGCAACAAATGCAAGATTTAAAAGGCAACGTTACCGAATTCTTTTACAAACACATTCGGGTTGACGATAATGAATTTAATGTTTTAAATCATGGCGACTGCTGGTGTAACAATATTATGTTTCAATACGATGCAGCAGGAAAATTGCAAGAAACTTATTTTGTTGATCTGCAAGTACCATCTTACGGCTCTCCCGCACAGGATTTGTTGTATTTTATAATTACTTCAGCCCAATTGGATATAAAAATAAATAAATTTGATAATATGATTAAATACTATCATGACAATTTGGTAGAACATTTGAAGTTTTTAAAGTATGGCAGACGCATACCACTTTTAAAGGAATTGCAAATGAGTTTAATAAGGCATGGTCACTGGGGTATGTGTGCTACTACGTATAATTTTTATATTTCTTAGTATTACCTGTTTGAATGTAAACAAAATTTTATTCAAGGTTTCTTTGCTGCCATGGTAGTCATGGCTCCCGTTTTGTGCGATCCCACCGATAAAGCTTCAGTCGACAATTTAATTGGTGATTGCCCAGAAGCTGATAAATTTAAGGAAATGATGTATAGCAATGAGCGTTACCTCAAGCATGCAGAAGTGGTTCTACCTTGGCTTTGCTATAGAGGAGTTTTTCAGTTCAACTGAATGCTGGTGAAATTCCAAAGTTTATTTTGTAAATAAATTATATATTAATATATATATATATATATAGTAGATTTTAATTATCTGATAAACTTTCAAATGTACAAAATAAAAACAAATCAAATAAAATAAAATAAAAAAAATAAAATTAAATTAAAAAAATAAAACTATATAAAATAAAATAAAATAAAATAAAATAAAATAAAATAAAATAAAATAAAATAAAATAAAATAAAATAAAATAAAATAAAATAAATAAAATAAAATAAAATAAATAAAATCGAATAAAATAAAATAAAATAAAATAAAATAAAATAAAATAAAATGAAATGAAATGAAATGAAATGAAATGAAATGAAATGAAATGAAATGAAATGAAATGAAATGAAATGAAATGAAATAAAATAAAATAAAATAAAATAAAATAAAATAAAATAAAATGAAATGAAATGAAATGAAACGAAACGAAACGAAACGAAACGAAACGAAATGAAATGAAATGAAATGAAATGAAATGAAATGAAATGAAATGAAATGAAATGAAATAAAATAAAATAAAATAAAATAAAAAAAATTAAATATAAAAAAAATTAAATAAAATTAAATTAAATAAGCTTTCTATCATTATTTTTATAACTTCCGCATACAATCTTTTTTGTTTGATGAGCTCTGGAATAATTTTTCTCTCTGTTTCTGTTCTTTTCTTCAGTTTATCAGGCCTGTTCTGCAAATCACGATATGTCAAATCACGGTGATTTAAAAAAATTAATTAAAGCTAAATTAACGTTAAATTAATCGTTAAAAAGAAAAAATATTAAAGAAGAAATATTAATACATTGAAAATGAAATAAGAGAACTCAGATTTTTTTAACTTTTAAAATAATGACTTATATGTATGATAATATGTTTTGGGAAAAAGTTAACTCGATTAATTTACCAAATAATAAACTTCTTTTTCATAACTTGTGTGAGTTTGTTATTTACTTATTTTTACTAAAACCCAAGATCTGAAATTTACTGCAAACAGTACCCCTTGAAAACATTTATTGTGTTTTAAAAAGATTATTTGAAGTGTCCTCGGAGTGTTACAATTTGATATTAAGAAAAATTTTATAAAAAACACAATTCTAAAATGCATGTACCCAGCTAAAAAAATTATATATGGTCCATATATTTTCAATATATGAATGTATATAACTATATATGAATATGTATGAATTCATGTATGGAAATGTATGGGATTATACATGGCAAAACTATTATATATGAACTAATATATGGACTAATATATGAAATGTATTATAATATATGAGCTCATATATGGAAATTTAATTATGAAGCTCTTCATATGTGAATCCATTTATAGAAATAAGATGTAATATATGGCGCCATATATAAATGCATGCATACATAATATCTCACATAAGATCGCATTTGAAAACAAAAAGCTTGAATTTTATTAATTCGATTTTTTTCCATCTTTTTTATCAATAGTGAATTGGAAGTCTGTTAGAAAATACATACGCATATGCAAAGTATATATGAGTAGAGCCTCAAGGTTTAAAATATAAAAACTCGTGTAACAAAAAAATCTTTTTTGTTGATTTTATATATTGTGGGTCTATTTAATAAATCAAATAACCAAAAAGATAATGCAGCCATTAAACAAAATTCATATAACTGAAAAAATAATATTGAAAACTAGTGTTAGTATAAAAACGGTTTATTTTTTCTTTTATAATTGCATTAGTTTTTAATCTGATTTATTAAATTATAAATATGTTGTGTACGATTGTGTGTTTTATGTGTTTTTAATAATCGATTCACATTTTCTCTTAAAATGTCGAGTATGAAATGTCTTTTAGTTCGTTTTGAATTATTTTGTTCGAACAAATGTTTCATTAAACACAACCTTTCTCCACAAAATCTTACAAAAAAATTATTTTAATAATATAATTTATTGCACAGCAGTGCGCTTTTTGAATCAATATGAACTTTGCATTCTATATAGGGAATACACATTCAGGTATGAAAATGTGTGAATATATGAATATATATTATCATATATGTCCATACACCCTCATTTTTTGGATCGGAACCATATATGGGATATCATATATGCTCCATACATATTTTTTTAGCTGGGTATTGTTTTATTCTGAAACTCGTTTTATTTGGAAATTGTTACACACTATTATATACTCTGAATATTTTGCATTAATTTCACCCAATAGTTTTTATCATTTACAATAAATTCGATGAATTGTTTTAGTTACATAAAATAGTCTTTTATTTCTGATATGATATACTATCAATAAATCGGATAATTCTTGTACGACGATTTTTTTTAAAAATTGTGACGATTTTTAGAAAAAATTGTCTAACAACACTGAGTAAGATAACAAATAATTTATAAAATGTCACATATCACTAGGTTCGTTTATATGAAAAATACTAAAATTTAAAATTAAAGTGATCTGCTGTGTGTGAATATTTTTGTCCGCCTCTGTACATACATATGCATATGTAATAAATTTAATTAAATTTTTATGTAAATGCACTTTAGATATTTTTTACTTGGCTTCAATGGTTGTTATTCCAAGATATTTTGTCATTGAATTCATAACTTCTATACATTTTAAGATACCAATAAATATAAAAAATAAACATCAATACGAATAGAAAATTTTTAATTATTTGAAAGCAAAAACAAATAAATCAACTGTTTTATCCATAGTAATTTAATTAACATATCGCTCATTTACTCAAAGAACGTCGTAACTCAAAAAACCAGTTGTTCAGAAAACGCGTTTAATGTTTTCAATTTAAACACAGCTTAATGGAAAAAGAAATTTTTATTTTGCTTTCAAGAGTTCAGTAAACAAGATATTTGTATGAAATTTAGCATAATATGAAGGATGAGATGAAGATTAATTCTGCATTATTAACTAAAAAATTTTATTCTTTTGAGTTATGACGTTTTTTGATTAAATGAGCGATATGTACAAACAAAAAGCTTTTTGTTTAATTTAAAGCTTTCGATTAAATAATGTTATCAATCTATTACCAAAAACCAAAACAAGCTAATTGTGTTGTGTGTGTGTGTGTGTGTGTGTGTATGTGTGTGAGTTCTTTTGTTTGTTTTTGTTTTAGTTTAAAATTCTAAACAGAGAAAAACATTCACTCAGTCACAATTTTGAATTTAGTACTGGAGTGTTATACAATTTTTTTCGCTACCAAAAATATTTAACAAATAATTTCAACTATTTTATTGTGTTATCGCATTAACTTAATTATGGCTAATTGTCAGGAATTGCCCGCCAATGGCACCGACATACCAACATGGATTGAAGCTTCTTTGTTTGAAGCAGTTTTCAAGGAGATTTTTCCCGACTTTCGCCAAACAAAAGATTTTAGAGTTAAACGAGCCTTAAGCGCTGGAGAAAACTACGCTACGATAATGTTGCGTTTGGAAGCTGATTTGGAGCTGAATGGTACGAGTATGTAGTAGAGATGGGCGCGTGTCTTGTTTTTTCCGTGAAACAAATATGCACGACTCAACACGAAGTATTCGTGTGACAAAAAATCTGATTTCGTGCATGTTCGGTTCGTTTCATGTTGAGCAAAGCAGACTTGTAAGACACGAAACGATTTTAGATGTAAAATAAATATGAATGAATTTCCAGTTGAGAAAAAATTTAATATTTTGTATCGTCAAATACACAATACTAGCATATTTGTTGATATTGTATGAGCCTCTGAAGCTGAAAGCTCTGTACGTACGTACGACAGTATCAGCTGTAGTGGTAGTATATAGTGTCAGCTGGCAGTGCCAACTTGGTGCCATATTTTCAAAAGTGACTCTTGCAAAATATTAGTTAAATTTTCTGATCTTCAATACCATACCAATAGTATTTCGTGCGTGTTGTGCAGTATCGTGTTGTCCAAATTTTTCGCGTGCGTGTTGCGTACGTGTTGAGCGTCTTGGTATTCGTGTCCGTGTCGTGTCGTTTCGTGTTGGAAAAATTCGACACGCGCTTATCTCTAGCATAATTATTTGGAGAAAAAAACTATATAATTAAGTCTTAATTATAATTAATTAATATGAACTTACATATGTACTATTGTACCAATACTTATGTATATATTGTATACGAGTACATATCGAGTCATAACCGCTAAAATAGCTTAAGCGAAACATTTTTTGGACTTCGTTTTTTTTATGAAAATCAACTATTTACGATCGCAAATAATCAATTTTGTAAAAAAAAAAATTAAGTTCGAAAATTATGTCGCTTAAGCTATTTTGGCGGTTATGGCGCGATATGTATGTGCATTAGTCTCCTGCATAAGACATCTTATAAGAACTTTCAAGACATGACGGATTTTTCAAATGTTCTACTAAATCTTATAAAACAAGCGGTAACAACACCGTTTGCAAGAAATGTTTTTGAGTATTGTAGGTATAAGAGTAAAGAAGAAAACACTTCGTGACGGAAGAATTTGTGATACTTGTATGTGTGTATGATTTTTTATTTTTCTGCGCACATGCAAAGGAACACACATGCATTAAGATTAGTTGTATGTGGTTAATCACATAATAGCTTACCATCTACATATTACACACACACTCAAACGTATAATATGAAAAAAAACAAGCATACACTAATCAACAGTACTTCTTTTGAGTGTTTGTTACAAACAAGCTGTCTGGCGACATTGCTTGTTATAACTGATATACACATACACCAATACATACATCGTGCTTCGCTTATAGTACGACAGCATTTTTTATTGGTTTAGTATAATACATGCGACGTGAATACATTTAAAAATCATGACGTTTTTACATTTCAAGACTGTTTGTGCAGCTCTCTAATGTGCATTTGTATATTTTTATTTAAACAAATTATTTGTTTAAGTAATGCGTAATTGTGGTTATTATCTACATTCATTCACTCACATTGTTGTTCGAACTATTGCTAAATTTTTAAAAAGAGACACTATACAAATATTAAATAATTTTAATAAATTTTTAGATGGCTGTTGTAAAACGCTTACGCTTATGTTGAAGACTGCTCATGACACTGAAATGTTTCGAGAGTTTATGAAAACAAACAATGTTTTTGACATTGAGGCCACCATGTACAATGAGGTGGTGCCAGAGTTTGAACAAATGTACAAAGATGCTGGTATTGAAGTGAAATTTGGCGCCAAATCGTACCAACTAGACACCGATCAACCTTATATACTTTTAGAAGACTTACAGCCCAAAGGATTTATAAATATCAATCGCTTAGAAGGTTTAGATATGCAACACGTGCATTGTGTGCTTGAGAAATTGGCACAATGGCATGCGGCATCTGCAGTTCGAGTGGCCACTAAAGGCAACTTTCCAACTAACATTTCTGTGGGCTTCTTTAAAGAAGAAACTCGTGAGATGATGCAAGGCCTGACTAAAAATTTGTCCACAGTACTTTTGGAGTGCATAAAGACATTTGATGGTCATGAATTATATTATGATCGCATGCATGAAAATAAGGATTTTAGATTGGATGCTTTGTTCGAAGCTGCCAAAGTGGATGCCAACGAGTTTAATGTCTTGAATCATGGTGATTGTTGGTCAAACAATGTCATGTTTAAGCACGATGATGCTGGTAATGTTAAAGAAACTTATCTGGTAGACTATCAAATACCTCGTTACGGTACGCCAGCTCAAGATTTATACTATTTGCTAATGTCGTCCACAAACTATGATTTGAAAATCAAGTATTTTGATTATTTCATTAAATACTATCACGAGCAACTAGTTGAACATTTGAAAGTGCTAAACTATACAAAAAAGATGCCTACACTAAAAGACATTCATATTATGTTGCACAAATATAATCCTTGGGGTAAATATATATGCTTACATAGATACTAAATATGACATATTTTTTTTTAAATCATGAATTTTTTTTTAAACACAAACACAATTCGCAAAGCGATTAGATTGTCTGCGAAAGCACCCAGGGTCTATGGTGGGAATCGAACCCACGAGCTCTGATAGCTAGCATCGCTACCACTCAGCCATAGGGGCACCATTTACATTTGCTCTATTCACAAATATCGACAAATTTTACTGCAAAAAAAATACAAATAATCTATTAAAAATTTAAACATTTGCCAAAAAAAAGCGTAACCAACAAACACTAATGAAATAAGTTTTGATCCAGACACTTGTTTATCATATTAAACCGTTTCGAACACAACTAATGCACAATGTCATAGAATCCAACAATATTGGCTACTCTTTAACTTGACAAACTTTTGTCTGAATTGAAAGATTTTTCATTAGCATTTAGGGGTTACGCTTTCTTGGACAAATGTTTGACAAGTGTGATGGTAGCCAATCAAATCTTCGTTCGTTCTTCGTTTTGTCCAATTTAGTTGACTAAAAATATAATTAAAAACTTAATTGAGTCAATGAAGGAAGCTTCTGCTTAAAATTTTAATTAATTAAATAGTTTAATAGACACATATAAATTGTTCATTGATTTTTGGTTTATTTTTTTTTATTTACTATTAAAGTTGTATATGAAAGTACAACTTAAATGAAAATCAAGTTCTTGTGAAGTTGTTTATGTTTGAAACCTTCGTCTCAAATACACTTACACTTTCCATAACAATGCAACGAGGCTTCCAAAAAAGCTGATCTACAAAAAATAGTACAACACTAAAAATTACATTCACTTTATTGGCTTAAAAGACTCTGACACCTGCTAATGCTGGATAAAATGGTCAAAGCATATGTCCCTTGAAAGAAATGTCAAACACCGTATAGAACTAAATATTTGCATATCTGTATGAATAAAAGCATATCTGCAGACTTTTATCTACAAGAACGATATTTTAAATTTTACTAAATCACAAGATAAATGTCATATGGGCTAGTGGTGTCACCTTATAGTTACTCTTTGGCTTATGAATTGAGCATATGCATGTATATGTGTACATTAGAGTGGCCGTTAGTTGTATGGAGATTTTTTTGTTGATTTCTTTTATTTTCACCACAAATCTGTTCAGTCTTATGTAAAAAAAATACAAAAAAAAATCATAGCGATAAGTTTTGTTTTAGGGGTTGCGTCCGGCCCTTAAAGTTGGCCCTCAAGCCCATACCTCCAATGTAATTTTTTTAAGTTTTCTTATGACTATACTTAATATATGTATGAAATTATTTAATAGATATAAACTCTTATTGTAAACGCTTAGTAAAATAATTTCCATATAAATGCAATTTTGTTATGTTTAATTTTTGTTATGTTGTTGGTTATTTTCTTCATTATTTCTTAAAATATTAATTTCAGCAAAAAACTTTCTTTGAGACTAATATTGTACACTAGAAGAGCTAAAGTATTGCCATATACCATATTCTTGTTAAATGATTTTTTAAAAACATAGTCATATGCATAAAATAACATTGAAAAATGGGCTTGAAGTAGAGGTGGAAAACTATCGATAGTATCACTATCGAAAGCTTTCGATAGTTTAAAAAACTTTATCGATATATCGATTCAAGACTATCAAAAGTTAGAAAAACTATCGATATATTGACGAGACTATCGCGATAGTATCGAAGTTGTACTGTTCTCGTATGATGTACATATTTATTTACACTAAAAATTCAAAACAAAATATTTTTAAGCAAAACAAAACAAAATAAATAAAACAAAATAAATAAATAAAGAAAACTAAAATAATTGTATGAAAAATAAGTGAGACCAGCGGAAGAAATTTTCCCGTCATTCAGTTATTTTTGTTTATGAAAAGCAACATATTCACATTATTTTGTTTTAGTGGTGTATCGTTTAATAACGATAGTGACTAAAAAATATCGATTGTTTTCAAGTATTAATCGATTGCAGAATTAAAACATCGATAGTTACAAAAAAATTAACTATCGATAGTGCCATCAATAGTTTTCCACCCCTAGCTTGATGGCCAACTTTGAGGGGTGGAAGCACACCCTAAAACACAACTTATTGCTATTGAATTTTTTTGTATTTTTGTTTACATAAAAGTGAACCGATTTGGCTTGTGAGAATAAACGAAATAAAAAAAATAAAAAAAAAAAAAAAAAAATAATGGCCACTCTAATGACGGCCACTCTAATGACGGCCACTCTAAAAAAGCCACATGTTTTCGAAAATATACTTTTTTATTGAAATTAAAATTTTATGGGCCTACCCACAGTTTAGAATTATCAAAATACCAAAATTATTGATAACTTTTAAAATACGTAAGCGACAATTTACGTACAAAAAAATATTTGAATATTTTTAAAAAAAACTTCTCCTGAAAAATTTAATTTTTGCCGCTTACGATAAAATCGAAAATAAGGCTCGATATTCCCTACTAATATTTGATTACCTTTTAGCTTTATCTACCGTTACCGGTGTCATGGCGGCCGTTCTTCTGGATCCTCACGATGATGCCAGCCTAGATAATTTTATGGGTGACAGTGATGCCGGCGTTAAATTGAAAATGCAAATGTATTCAAATGCTCGATATCGCAAACATTGTGAAATGATTTTACCCTGGTTGTACAATCGCGGTGCTATATAAATTTCATATTGAGCAAAGTCTAACTACCAAAATAGTAAATTATGTGATTTTCGATTTCGTGGCAATCAATAATTTGCAATCAGTGTAAAAATAGTTATAAGAACTTGCTTTTGCATTCCAGTTTATAATGGTGCTCTAAGATTAAATTTAATGTTTACTGATTTAAGTCACTTTGGCGGCTAAGGACACGTATACAAATGTACAATACATTTGTAGTTGTTAATAAATAAATATAGATAATGTTTAGAGTAGTAGATAATTTAATTAATAATTACTGTCAATTCAATTTGTTTTGTTCATGTAAATATAGGAAAAAATAATAATTAATGAAATAAAATGTAATTACATACACATGTATTATACGTACAAATGTATGTATCGTATGTATGTATATAATTTTTTATAAAAATTGTTAATTGAAATTTTTTCTAGGAAATAAGTCAAGCATGAAATTGGTTTTAGTCAAAGTAATTAATATGTGTTTGCATCCACAATTAGTTGAAAATAAAATGTGTTTACTATTGTATTGTTGTATTTTAAATGATCTTTATAAACATTAATAATCCCAGTGAAAAAATTGGAAGTAATTATTCAGGAACTAATTTTCTCTACTTCCAAAGTATCCATAAGTGTGTACTCGTATTTTGAACTTTTAGGGAAGTTATTATCAACAACATCCAGATAATTAATTGAAAAGTTATTTCTTAATATTTTTAGGCAAATGAAATCGATGCCAGGAAGTTTTCAAAAATCACATCGACCTTGTTTTAAAACTCTATAACACAATGATTTTTCGCCTATATTTGGCCTTTCCAAGGGCAGTGGTTATTTTTTTCTAACTCTGTTACAGCATTAAAAAATTAATTACTTTGAATTATTTATTTAAAAAAAAAAACCATAAAAAATTAGATTTTTTTAACATAATGAGAATGTCTTCGGATTTACTGAATAGGTTGCAAAAAATATAACTTTTTCTAAAAACAAACCTATGTAAAAATCATTATCAAATCACTTCATTTGAAGCTCTTTCTTTACTGGGAATCAAATATGAAGAGTAATATGTATTTGAAGTAGTTTTAGTCACTTCATCATTATGAAATTCTAGTAAATTAAGCAAGGATATAGATATTAAGAGCGAATTCAACTATAGGGGAGGTTTTTAAGAAACCACAAAAAAATTTAAATAATATTTTGACAGTTAGTAAAACAAAAATTTCATTAGTATCAAAGAAGATAAGATAATAAAATAAATTAAAAATATTTTCAATATAATTAAAAACAATTAATAGTGCTACATTTGGTTGTATCGAATCTTATATACCCTTCACGTACATTAGACCGTATCACATTGTTGCAAGGAAATTTCCAAAAAAGTTTTTTTTTTACCGAACGTATGGTTTCGTTATAACCTTGGCTGCTAAGGCTCAGTTAGCCGACTGTAATGGAATGTAACTGCAACGGTAGGAAACAGCTGAAATGATACATTGAAAATGTTTCTTACATACAACGAAACAGTTTTCATATAAAAAAATTTTTATTGAAAAAACTTTAAAAGTGTTGAATGCACGCTGTGTTTATAATACGGTTGGCTGAAGTGGTTAAAGCGTTCGATACACCGAGCGATTGTTAACGTAGTAACATAGCATACTCGTACATAGACAGCATTATTGTATCGTTATATATACAACACACAGAAAAAATTATTCCCAAAAAATTTTCAAACAAACGTGTGTTTTGAAATATAATTTAGTTTCAGTAAATATTTTTACTGTTCCAATAAATTATTTCTTCCAATTTTATTTTATGTAAAAAAAAATCTGCATCGACTGAAAATTATCTATATAAAGTAAAATTTGTAAAAAAAATTTTAGATTTATTTTTTTATATTTAAATTTTTTATTTTCAGTTAAATTTATTTTATATACTGTAAAAAAAATTTGTCTGATTTTTTTTAATTTTTTCAGTTAAATTTATTTTTAACCCCCGACTAAAAAAAGGGGTGTTATAAGTTTGGAGTGTGTGTCTGTGTGTCTGTCCGTGTCCACGTACAGGCCAAAAGGCTGGACCGATTTTCATTTAGGTTTTTCTGTTTGAAAGATGACTTGATCGAGAAGGTTCTTAGTTATGTTTGAAGAAAATCGGTCTAGCCGTTTAGAAGATATAACATCTTTTCTGAAAAAAGTCGGGGGTTTTTAAAATTTTTAATTTTTGTTATTATATATGTACTTTAAAAAAATTTGTCTGATTTTTTTTAATTTTTTCTACAAATTATTTTATAGATGTAAAAAACATTTTATTTTTTTTAAAGATTTTTTGTTTGCGGTTTTCAAACTTATTATGTTTGTATATTGTGATTCTCAATATAGTATTAATAGTCTTACTATAAACATACGGAGTTTGTTGGCTAAATTAAAAAATTTTTTGGGTTGAATTCTACTGACGACCGAGAACGAAATGCTTAACCATAAAAACAAGCCAATTTTTGAAAGTACAAAAAACTAGTTGAACCTTTCATTTGATTCAGTTATTTTTTTCAAATAAAACTTTTACTAATTTAAAAAAAAAAAATTTAAGAATTGTTATTGATTCAGTTAATTTATTTTCTGATAAAACGAAAAATTTTAGTGAATGTGTTTGTAAATTATAAAATAAAATTTGCTGAATAATACAAAAAAATCTACAAAAATGTTTTTCTGTTCCTATTAATAAATTTGACTGAAAATATTTTGAGTTTCAGTTAACTTTTTTCTCTAATGCCATAATAAGTTGACTAAAAATAAAATTTTTTTTTCAGTTAAATTTTTACAAAATTGTTATCAGAATCTACAAATTTCTTTGTAGGTCCGCATTCACACAAAAAATTTACTGATTCAATGAATTTGGTTACTGAAAACGAAATTTAGTTTTTTCTGTGCAGTTTCTGTTAATATTAATATGCTCATTTTCAAAAATTGCAATCGATAACGTAATTTCATATTTATTTTATAATGGCATTATTTAATTTTTTGAATGAAAGAGTTTCACGAAATCAATGAAGTGTTTTATCTTATTTTAGCTGGCACGAAGATTTTATTTTCAGTGCGGAACCTTTCCTGAGCGTGTCAAAGTCGCACCTTACTAAATTTATTCTATTTGTTAAAGACAACTTTTTTCAACCAACACAGTTAAAAACTCTAGTTAATAGTACTTCTGTGATCTGCATACTCATCAGTATCCCTGGGAAAAGTTTCAATTATTTTATTAGATTTTTCAGAAAGTTATAACGCAATGACTGGCTGCTTATATATTTTGTAGACTTATAATCTCATATGGAATAATAGCTTATAATATAGCATTATATTTTATTGCTTTTATAATTTCCATTATCTAAAGCTATCCCTGTGGTGTATAAATCAGTCTCGAGTTGACCGATGGCATGGATAATGCTTATGACTTACTCGTATAAATCTGTGAAGCATAAAAACTCCACAAGAAAAACTCTAACGGGATCACATCATCCCAACGTGAGCTGATCTTCAAAGTGCTCGTGCATAATATCCAATTGGTGTGAACACGGTCTTGTGGAAATCACGTGTCGGTGGTGTACTTATAATCCAATTCTAACAGTAAAGACGCCAGCCCGCTATCCGCACAACAGAGACTTTTTCGGAATGCTTTGAAGGCTTCTGGATATAATGCAATGATAAGCAAACACATACATTTATAATAAAAAAGAGAGTAAAATGCATGCTTGTACGAATCTACGTGTAAAAAAGAGCATAACAAAGTGCCCACGGGCGGCCTTTTGATGATCTCTGATCTAATGTGACGTTCCCATTCATCCACACGCAAAGAAAAGATATGGTTGTAGAATGGTTGAGAAAACAATATTATGTTCTCTGAAACAAATGTGTGGTCTTCGAAAACTAGTTATTGTTATTTTAAACATTTATTTCGTTACAATAAACAGAGTAATGTTTGAATTCAATAATAACATTTTCACATACATATAAAAGTGTGATATGGTTAGAGTTTAAAAATATAGTTTTGTTAAAAATTTATGACTACAACGTAATTTGTATTATTATTTAAAAATAATATGATGTAAATAATAATATAATGTTTTCCAAAACCATACTATGTTAAGTTAAAAAAAAATATTTTTCAGAAACATCTGTCAGTTCAGTATTTCGTTTGTAAGCTATCGGTAGTGTTAAATAAATGAATAAATAAATAAAGTATAAGCAAAAGGGTAGATCAATAAAAATATGTAAGCTTTTGTGTATCTTTTTATACAGACATGGCTGTATGTGGTGCAAGTATACATTCATATATACACTTTATTTCAACAATATTAATTTATTTTTATTTCGAATTTAACGCACAGCTGTTTCTACAATAAATATATGATTAAAAAATAAAATAGTATTATTCTATTAAATAATACTGTGGTCGTATTTAACAATATTAATATAATATTAGAACATGGTATGGTGAGTCTCAATTATATTTTAGTCACATCTAACAATAGTGTTGTCATATTTAAGATTATAATATAATTAACTCAGATAATATTATAATTAACTCAGATAATATTATAATTAACTGAGATAATAATATTGTTAAAGTTTTTTTGTATTAACAATAATATGATTTGACTACAACCATATAATTCAATCATAGTATGTTGCTGTTAGATTATGGTTACCTCAACCATATTTTTTCTTTGCGTGCAGAAATGGAATTTTTTTATAAAACATTTTTAGCATGTGCTGATGACTTAATGACTGCAAATTCGTCAGATGTAGCTTGAATAATACGCCCGCTAGCAACTGTCAAAGTTCGCAAATTGCTATTGTAAGATAGCCTTTACAATATCTGGCATATCCATAGATATTTTAATATAAACAAACTTTTTTTTACACGCAAAGAAAAAATATGGTTGAGGTAACCATAATCAAATAGCAACATACTATGATTGAATTATATGGTTGCAGTCAAATCATATTATTGTTAATACAAAAAAACTAAAAAAAATAAATGTTTAAAATAACAATAACTAGTTTTCGACGACCACACATTTGTTTCAGAGAACATAATATTGTTTTCTCAACCATACTACAACCATATCTTTTCTTTGCTTGTACATTAGGATCGTCAAAAGTGAGACAAAAATTGAGAGATTCAAAAATCCTTAAAAATTTTTACTAGTAAAATTTTTTACTTGCAAGAATTATCCAGACAGCTGTTCTGCGTTTTCTTTTTAAATTAATTATTTGAAAAAGATCTGAAAAGGAAAACTAAAAATGTACATTTCTTTATTAAAAAAATATTTATACGTATGTATAAAGAAAGCATATTTTCTTAATTTATGGTTTTTCGTTCACTAATCCATATAAATTCAATTTTATTGTCAAAGAATTTTGTTTGTTTCTTATATCTGATCGGAGAGGGAAAGTTGCATTTTTTGTATTTGTTAATGAAATAAAATTAAAAAGTTACGAAAAATGCATAAAAATATTAAATAATACATCAAACTCTATAAATATTTCGCATTAAATGTCAATTTTAAAAATAAATCTATTTCAAACATTATTAAACAAAATACATCAGAAAAAGTAAAAATGTATTATTATTTCCATCCATGGTTCTAATATGAATAAAATTTTTTTGCTAGTTTATCAAGTAAAGGTTCAGTTAGCCAACTGTAATGTAATGTAAATGTAACGTAGAAAACAGCTGATTGATATTTTTATATGAAAAGTAGGTTACGTTACATTACATCTCTATAACCAGTTTCATTATTTTTCACATAGCAAAATCGATCAGCTGTTTCTTACTATTGCAGTTACATTACATTACAGTCGGCTAACTGAGGCTTAAGGCGTTCATTTACTTTTTCGTATCTGGGAGAGTAATTTTGTAAATTTCCGCTTTACTCGTTGAGTCTGAACACAATGTTACGATTATTTATTGCGGTGCGGTTTTTCATACGATTTTGAAGTAAAAAACCGCAGTGCATAAAATTAAAATCTTTTTTTTATACTTATTTTGTTGTATGGCCAATGTACTTTTATATTTTCGTCTTGAGTATGAGCTAATATTCAAAAAAAAATCTATTTTATTTTCATTTCAGGCTTTCTTATTCTCTAAACTTTTGGCTCTCTTTCTCCTTCTGATGTTGCTATAGTTTTTGAATAATTGGCGGTGTTCACAACAAAAAACATAATTTTGAAGTTCAAAAATGTTTGTCATAAAATATAAGAGCTTAAAAAAATTATCAAATATATATGCGAATGTATAAAATTTTAATCATTTTTTGTTTTTAGTTACTGCCATTACAAAATATTTAACAGAAAGGTATTTTTTTTTAAATGTATGCACAAAAAAAATAATAAAAATTTAAACAAACAATGACAAGTATTGACTCTTTCGTTGCTAGTTTCTGCTGGGAAAGTAAATGAACAGACCTATTTTGTTTTGCTGAATATAAAAAATCATACTCTCAATTATTTTTGTGGGAAAGCAAGGGTTAAGTGCACCTTAAACTTGCGTCTGCAGTACACGCAGAAAACTTTATGTACATGTCAGCTGGTGGAGGAAAAATTAGTTCTCCTTCCCATCTTGATGAAAAAATTAAAATTTGCACTCTGTATTAGAAATTCCAACAATCGCCTTTAGCTTTTTTTCTTTCACTGTAAAACAAAATGCTTGGTCATGTGAAAGTTCTGTAAACATTTTGTGTAGTAGAAGAAAAATATTAATTTATATCTACTAATTAAACAATATATATACATATATATTAAAATATTATCTGTAATTACATATAATCTATACATTGCAAACTTTTATTAAATGCACGGGGATTTTTTGTTCGTGGTTTTTTTTTCTAATTTCATTTGTTGAAAAAGCTTTATCATTAAAAAAAAAGTTCAACACTAGCAAGCAGTATCAGTACATCTGTCCCTTAAAAATCCCACACATCGAAGATTAAGGTAAACTTTTAAACAATTTATACATAAAATACCGCTTTAAATGGCTTATCATTTAAACTTAAAGTAAGATAATGACTTTTGTTTGTTTAATGAACCAATAACAAAACATATTTTGCAGAGGATTAGCCAGGTTTTGCTTTTTCCCTATCGGTACTTCATAATCAAAATGTATAATAGAAACGCTCCTAAGCAATTGACAAGTATAAGTAAATAAATATGAGTACATATCACACTTAAAAAATAATTAAAAAATTTTATAGTGCTTATGTCAAATATGGTTTGCCAATTCTGCTAAAATAGCCATTTCGCATACGACATCTGTATGTAGTTCGTTCTCCGGAAGTAACTGCTATACTTGTCTAGACATCATCATGACTTTAAGTACAGTAATAATATTATTAATGATATGTCTCCGATAGTCCACCGCTTATCAAATGAATTAATGTGAAAAATTACCACGTAGATCAAGTGATAAGTGTATAAGAATTGATAAGTTTAGTTTGTCATTTACAGCTTAATATGCAATTCATTCACGTTTTCTCAAAAGCTTCAAACAAACATAGAATTATTAAGCAAGTGTAACTAACAAAACTATTAGAAATAAACAAAAAATAATAATTATCGGAAGTTTTTTAATACATTCAAGTTTCTTAGTTCTGAACTATGGCAAGTGAAAATTCAGCTCCAAAAATTCCACAATGGATTAAAGCTTCTCTATTCGAAACCGTTTTCAAAGAAATTGACGGGGAATTTCATCACACAAAAGAGTTTAAAATAATTCCTGCTCTAGCAGCTGGCGAGAACTATGCCACTCTAATGTTGCGTTTGGAGGCGGAAATTGAATTAAATGGTATGTATAACAGCATTAAAAAGTCATCGGATTTCAATTTAATTCATTTAAAAGTCTACGGCTGACTCAATTTTTGTTAACTAAAGTTAAACTAAAATGATTCTATTGTTATGTTTCATCACAAAAAACTATTTTTTTCAATTGTTGCTATAAATAGCGAATTTGCAATTTATTTATTCATTTATTTTGCATTTTCGAACTGCTTTAAAGGCTAAGCTAAAATACTTGTATAAATTACAAAAACAAAATCATATCACAGCGATACAAATGCTAACTGCCAGTTCTCACATGCCTATTTATATCGAATTGTTTTTAAAATAAATAGGTTATCGAGAATTTTTGATTGCTTTCGATTAACTGGCAGTAAGTTTCATTTATTATTCTTTAAATTTGTTCATTATATCCCATTAACAAATTAATACAAAAATTATTAGTTAAGCAATGATGAACTCAACTTCGAGTAGTTCTATTTCTGGTGAAACCTCAATAAATTTAACACATAGTTGTCATAGGTTGGAAGTGGTCCAAATAACTGAACAGTATGCGCTTAAAAGGTTGTCTAGAACAATTTTTGATGTAAACAACAGCCTTAACCCATTACCCAAAATGTGACAATTTTGCATATTTGAAAGTTGTTGTAATTAATTGGCGTTTCTAGCTAAATCTGAACCATAGTCTATTGAAATAATGAACAAAAACCTGTCGATATATATTTAGACTGTTAAAAAATTAACTCTTAGTCTGGTGCAAAATTGATGTGACGTGACAAGTATGTATTTTCCGCTTTTTATAAATTTTACTGTATTGTTAATTTATTTTGGTACCTTAACTTCCTAAACTAAAGTATTTTATTTATAAAATAAGTAGAAACAAATTGCATCCCACTCATTTTTATAAAGTTATCGTCAGCGTTGTCAACTTTTAAATTTCAAAAAGCACCGAAACCAGGAAAAAAGCGCGTAATTTAAATAAAAAGGCACTAAATTTAAAAGTTGACAACGCTGACAATTAGTATTAATGTACAAAAATATCATATTAGTACTGTAGGGTAAAGAGGAATACATATACCATAAACGACGGCACGGCAACGGCGACTTGTTACTTTGTTTATTACTTGATTTTGTAATAATGCAACTCTGATCAGATGAAAAGTATTATCGTTTACTGGGGGGTCTCCACACGCAATAAACATGGAAATAATTATGTTCTTATCTGTGAAATTATATTTCCAACACAATATGTTTACGTATGGACCGCAAAAACATTTATTTGCACATATATTGCGAAATAATTGTTCAAAGTTAGTTTCAAGCAATTATGTTAGAAATAAATTTTATTTGGCTGTCATTTCTGTCATTTGTTTTTCCCGGTAATTAAATAAAAAAATATTTGTTTGAAATTTAGATAGAGTGGATATTTGCGTAAACTTATTAGCACTCGCCAAATTTTAAATAAAAATAAATGAAACAAGCACAAAAAACGCTGAAGTTAATGTATTTATTCACAGCGAATAATAAATTTTTTATAAGTAAAATAATAAATATTTTACTTATAAAAATTTAGCACATCGTCGATTGGTTATTGGTTTGCTGCAGACATAATGTACATATTTTGAATATACTGTGCCGCAAACCAATAACCAACCGACGACATGTACATACAAAATATAGGAATCGGTTGACCTTGCATTCCATTCCTAAGATTTCAAATCCGAAGCATCCGGTACACATTTTATTTCTGTAAGAACAAGTGAAATCTTAAATCAATTTGACGAAGCATTTTCAATTTATTATAAAACAAATTTTAATTTTTTTTTTCATCAATGAACAAACGAATCTCTTGAGTTTAGTCAAATTGGCAGTAATCCACAAGTCTTTCTGAGGTTAAGTGCCGATTACTCGTACATTTTGAGCTCGATGGGCTTAGCGGTTGAAAATATTTTAAAATCAAAGCTTAGGAAATTTGGTTTTATTAAATCATTCTGTGGAAACATTCTCTCGGCTGCTATGTGACAAAGATAATAAATTTTGATCGAAATAAAAATGGTGACTTCTGTGTTTCAATATGGAAGTAACAGAAGTTTGATGGGAATGCAAGTTTTGATAATGCCTCAAACGAGTTCATATTAACTGAATCTTTCAATAGTGGACTCAATATTTTTCCCATTGCATTAGTTAAGTGAATCAATCTTTTTCCACCCATTGTCTATACTAGACAAAATTTCGCTTTTAGACTATATTTGAGTAAATACTTGTATTATGTCTTCTTTGTTGTATGGCAAAACACTGTTTACATTAATTATGCTTAAAATGTTAAAGTTTGCTGGTAATATGGCACATTTTAAAATCTTAGTAGATATTTTTGAGATGCTCCATTTAATCTCAGAGCATATGTTTTTGAATGAAAGACTTCCTCAAAAAAAAAAAAAAATAGGTAAGGAAGTTTTCCATTGACTTTTTGGTTTAGTGCCACCGCCTCGAAACAAAAAGCACCGAAAATGAATTAAAAAAGCACTGAGCACTAACTTCAAAATTTGTCGCGTCGAAAATTTCAAAAAGCACTAAAAACGGTGCGAAAAGCACTGAGTTGACAACGCTGGTTATCATAGTTTAGATATATCTGTACTCAATTGAGTACAGCGGCAGAATCCACAAAATTTTTCACAATAAAGAGGGAACTCCCAAAATATGCAAACATCAATTATTTCTGTAAATGAAGTCAATTTCGCTGTACAGAATTGCCATTAGAGGTAAGAAATGGTGGTGGGTCTTGTTCACCTACATAATAGATATGACTATTGCAAACGCTTGGCGGTTATATGTAATGACTCATAATGATGACATGGATCAGCTTTTATTCCGACTTTACATTGCAAGATACTATTTATGGCAAAATACGCAAACTAAAGTTCGACTCTCGTCTTCATTGGTCCTAGGGTTGCCACAAGATGGTATAGGGCACTACCCCAAAAAGTTAGAAAATCAACTCAGGTGTGTCGTATGCCATGCAAGAGTTTGCTGGCAAACAAAAAATGTTTAAAAACACTATGTATTGAAAAATCATTTTTTGAAAAATACCACCTGTAAACCGCCGCTGTACTCAATTGAGTACACCCTCCTTACTCCGCCCACTTATTTTTTTTTTTAATTTTTCCATTACTTTATGTTAACTTTGAGCACAATGAAATTAAAAATAAACTTTTTTATTAATTATCGTCATTGGTTTCATTTTGGCGGTTAATGGGTTAAGCCGATATCCTACTTTTGGCACAATGCACTGTGGGAAAAAATGCGATATTTTTGGCATTAATTGTAGTTTTAAAGCTAGAGACTTAAAACTTTGTACGTATTTAGGTAACACCAAAATAGAATTTTGGTTTTTTTTTTAATTGGATCACGCCTTTTCCGCCTCCCCCTTAAAACAATACGTCCGTCTTGGCAAAAAAGCGGTATTTTTGGTATTAATTATTTAAATTTATTGTCCAAATTTTCTCTTTACTTTAATATAAGAGCTGCACTTTCTTTAGCGAATTCAATTTTTAAAGGACGGCAAAATCGAACCGATTGCGGCGTTTTATTTATCCAAATAACTCGTTGTAGCTCATCTATCAGTTTTTTATCTAAAAAAGCGATTATTATTGCACTGGTTTACTCTTCAAAAATTATAATTCACGAAACACAAATATAAATGTTATGTTCAATCTAATATTATACATAAATAAAACATTGCACAATTGGACAAAAACACATAATAATGACCAAATTGGTAGCAGGTAATAATTTTACATACCTCCACTAATATTTTCCATAACAACACTTTTTAATTTTATTCAACTTCAACTTTCACAAGCACTCGAACTCCAGTTGTACCAAAACAAAGTGATATTTAATCAGCTGACTTTAAAAGCATGTCAGCAAAAAAAAAAAAAGGTTGTCACCCAAATTTATATTTAATAATTTTTTTTTTCTAATATGGGTATCTAGATTAAGGAAATCAGCTAAATTTCAAAATATGAATCCAAAAAAAAATTTACTTTATGCCAAAAAAACCTACTTTTTACCCACAGTGCAATGTACCGATTTTCATCGGTTCACTGCAATTAAGTCCTAAGTACTAAATCAAAACAGTCTTATTTCTCCATTAATTCCAGAATAAGTCTATATGGCCTTATTACCAATACAGTATATTGTAATTATGTCCTTATAGCTTATTACTTATCACTTGATTTAAGTGAGCCGACAAAAATCGGTACATTGTGCCGATAGTGGGTTTAGAATATGTAGTGATTGGTATGAAAAGAAAGTGGTAAGTATACCTTTAGAAATAATTCCGAATTATTTGCTGGGATATGATGATAGTTAAAAGGATACTACAAAAATTTTTAGTAAAATCAAATACATTTACGAAAAAAATACATTTTTATTAGCTTAGCGGTGGAACAAAACTAAAATGAGTTCGAAAGACAAGTAGTTTCCTTATATTAATTTTTGAAGCGTTACTCCGCATTAGAGAATAACAAAAGTATAGTTTTAAGTACTCTTTGACTATTGGCCGTCAAACAACTATGAATGCGTACAGCTAAAATTTAAAAACTCGCTCATATGAAAGCACACGCATTGATGTTAAACCGAATGAGTACAAATATACAACAAATTTTAAATTATGCAGCACAAGCAACTATAACTGAAATTTACAGACTATGTGAGCTACATTGATATGCATGAGTATAAAAATACTGTGACTATTAATCGGCTAGACATGCGTATATACACGGCCATTTATTTACTAGAGCGTGGCACAAGCCCTAAAAAAAGGCTTAAAAAGCACTCTCATTAATTTCAAAATGTGTGTGTATATTGCTCCGTTATTTTAAAACAAAACTTTCAAAAGAGATATGTTTTGCTTTACGATAAGAATACTGCAGTACAGAACAAAACTGCAATAGAACAATGTTGAAGTAAAACCAAGCCTTTCAAAATAAAAATGAAATAGAACATCAAAATTCACACAGAACATTCAAAACATGTTTGAATGTTTTGATAGCAAAGATAATTTTCCATATAAAAGAAACATTGTGCTTCGTTAGGAATATGAAAGCTAAAAAGAGGTTGTATTTACCAAGGTATTTACCATGAAATAATATCATATATACTTATGTACATTTATATGTATATAATAATTTGTTAATTTTTATTTTCAATATATGTATACATACATGCATACATACATATACATACATACAAATAAATAATTTGCATGCTTGTGGTCGTGTTCTATTGCACTCGATGTTTCTTCTATGATTTACTGTTGTTTTGTTTCATTCTTGCTTTTCGTTTTGATGTTCTACTTGTTTTGAGAACACAAGCACTAACAAAACTGCAGAGAAACCCTATTAGAATGATGCTTGATTGATTTTAGTGAGAGTCATGTTGTGTTAGTTTTGTTTTGTTATTTATGTTTGCACTAAAACAGACTGCTTGGCAGTAGTGTGAAATAGAATACAAAACTTTTAGAACGATTTACGCAGCCCTTTATTATTTAAATACTCAAATAAAGCATGTTTTCAAACAGCCACACATCCACAAATTTGCCAACCCAATTTATAGGCTCAATCAGACGTGACATAACCACAGCCATAGAGAGCAGCCGTTCTAACCAAACTAATGGGCAACACTGTATTCGATTATACGTGACTCGCCATAACGCCATAACGCTCACCATAGAAACCAATTGAATTTCGGTTTGGTTATGGTTATGGCGTTATGGCTATGTCACGTCTAATTTAAGCTTATGTTGTATGTTGGAATCGGCTAGAGTCATAGTTTGCTTGAGAGAATATATATGAGCGCACGAACCGCAGTAGACAGGGTTGTCAGATTTTTTCCGACCTATTTCGCCAAATTGATTTTAAATATCGCCAAAATCAGTTTTATGTAGTTTTTCTTAGTAAATATTTGACAATAAATTTGTTTTTATATAACACTTTTTTAATATAAATTTTTATAAAATGATCGTATCAAAATTTGTCAGAAAATCGTCAAAATTAGAAATAAAATTGCCAAAAATTATTTCTTGTAAATTTTTCTCATCCAAATTCAAAACGCATTAATGACTATAGTTAATATAATAAATAGAATTAAAATCAAATTTTTTTAACTTCTTGCAGACTAGTTTTGGTAGGATTTATTTTAAGTCTAATTATTCAACAAATTAAATTTTCTGAATTAGAGAAATTTTGAAGTTAAACTTTGTTAAAAAATAGCCATATATCGCCAGTAAAATCGCCAATAAATTTATTTATCGCCAAACCAAAAATTAGGATGCCAAAAAAGTTGAAAAATCGCCACGTTTGGCGAGAAATCGCCATATCTGACAGCCCTGGCAGTAGAGACATCACCATTTTGTGCAAAGTATTTAGGAATAGAAGTTGTAGATAAATGTAAGAAGTTTAAAAACATTTAAGTCCACCAGCCACCGGAGTAAATTACTTCAAAAATATATTTATATAGAATTATTGCAGTAGAGACAAATTTAAATAATTTTTATGATTTATGTTGCAGCAACCAACTAAATTGGTTAAACTAATTGAAGCGAGGCAGTTAAATAAATTATTATACCAAAAGTTTTGTGCTAAATTTACTTTTAATAAAAATATATAGATAAACTAATTAAATTTGATAAAATATTGCCATCCAACCCATCTCAGACCAAACAAAGACCACACTAATTGGTTAAATTTGAAGTTTCGACCACCTTCTTCACATCATCCCACCCAAGACCCAAAATATTGTTTATTTATTACTATCCAATCTTGGAAAATTTCATATTTTTAATATAAAACTCTTCTATACAAATTTTTAATTTGAAATCCATTTACTGGTGGTTCAGCTTTGTCTATATGCATTTCATTGTTGCTATAACAAATCATCAGTAGACAGACTTCAACCACACATTTTGAATAGTCACAAACCCCTTATCTTATGCACAGATGATGATTTGTTACAGGAACAAGAAAATGCATATAGACAATGCTGAACCACCAGTAAATGGATTTCTAATTAAAATAAACTTCTGACAATGTGTCGAATAATAAATTTCTTCTATACAAACTATTTTCTTAATAATTTTGTATCTTAGCCTTTGTAGGATTTGAACCCAGACTACCAAATTCATATCAATTGTGGTAAGCAAACGCAATTATATCAAACATTTTGATTTAAAAAAGACAACACTCAGATGGTCCGCAAGCGGCGCTTGTAGAAAGAATATCAATAGGAAATATTGTGCATTTTAAAATATTATCTGTTAATATTTTGCTCTTGTGCTTATTTTACAGATGCTTCCAGCAAATCTATAACACTGATGCTAAAAACAGCACATAACACTGAAGCGTCTAAGGAACTGATGAAAAGTCACAATGTATTCGATGTCGAAAATATTATGTATCGCGAAATTTTGCCCGAACTTGAAAAACTGTATAAAGATGCCGGTGTTGATATAAAATTTGCTCCCAAATATTATGAAATTTGTACTGAACATCCATATATACTCTTGGAAAATCTTAAAACAAGAGGCTATGAAAATATGAACCGCTTAGAAGGCTTGGATATCCAACATACCCAAGCCGTGCTGAAAGTGTTGGCACAATGGCATGCCGCATCAGCAGTACGCGTTGCCACACACGGCAAATATAAACTTTTTGGAAATTTCTTTAAAGAGGAAAATCGGGAAATGATGAAACCTATATTCGATAGTCTAAGCAATGTTTTTTTGAAATGTGTCAAAGCCTACGAAGGACACGAAATATATTATGAAAGTTTGTACCGGCACAAAGACGCAATAATAGACGAAATGTATGAAGCGAATGAAGTGGATGAAAGTGAATTCAATGTACTGAATCATGGAGATTGTTGGTCAAATAATGTCATGTTTAAACATGACGATGATGGCGGCATTAGTGGTACTTATCTATTAGACTATCAAATACCGCACTTTGGCACGCCAGCTCAGGATCTATATTATGTGCTTTTATCCTCTACCAAATATGAATTGAAAATAGAAAAATTTGATTATTTTATTAGGTATTACTATGATTGCTTAAGCTCACATTTAACTTTGCTCAAATATCCCAAAAAGTTTCCCACATTGCGAGATATTCATATAATGTTGCATAAATATAATGCCTGGGGTAAGTAAAAATTAGTTACACTTGAGTGTCTTAATGTTAAATATAAATTTACTGTTTGTGCAGCGTATAATGCCAGTACGGGCGTTATGGCAGCCGTACTATTAGATCCCAGTGAAAAGGCCAAGTTGGATAATTATTTAACTGAGTCAGATGAGGCCAACGAATTTAAACTACAATTATATACAAATCCCCGTTATCGTAAGCATATGGAAATTGTTTTACCTTGGCTGTATTATCGAGGGGCATTCTAAGGAAATATTCTCAAGCAAGCAACTGTTTGCACAAATCTCAAAAATGTACATATTTTATATTATATTATTCCGCAGTAAGATATGATTTCGCAAAAACTGGTCATTATTATCTTAGAGTATTGTAAAAAAATACATTTTATCTTCAATATATGACATTCAATTGAATAATTAATTATTCGAGCCATAACCGCTAAAAAAAAAACCTTAAGCGACATATTTTTCGTATTTCGTTTTTTGACAAAAATCGCTTATATACAATCGATTTCCATCAAAAAATTAAGTTAGAAAATTATGTTGGCTAAGATTTTTTTTATTACTGTTTTATTATTTTGAAGTGGAACAAGTCTCTCTTCCCAAAAACAAAGATTTTTGCGCTTTGTTTCTAATTCCACCCCAAGGGAAATCTATTTTTGACTACGGGTGTGGAAATCCCGGGGCCCCAGCTAGGGTAATGTAGCTTTTTCCGCTGACGGACCTTTGGCTCATTATCCGTAAAACTTATATGTTACTACCCAATCTCTGAACATAAACAGAGCAAAGGATGTGCACATATTTATAAAAGGAAAACAAATATTGTACGCCCGTTGTTGTCAGCTAGGTGCAGCGTCTCACCTAGAACTGCCCCTGAGTTCAAAAGACGATAGAGGTGAAGCCCTTGTGGTGGAACTTCGAGGTCTAACCAGAAGCTACTTCTGGTACCACGGGTGCCGGTTGCCCGACAGCTGGGCTGCTTAGAGATAAATGCATTGCGGTTACCGGAAATTTCTGGTCCAAAATGGCTTTCGTCCTGGATACGACCCCAGGACTCTTTCACTTTTTAGTGTCTTGCCGTAGTAGGCACAGAAACTTAGGTTGAGGAATTTTCTTGGGGACCTCGCTTAGGTGTATACACAACACCTAAGCGTGGAAGCCGGAGAATTATCGTGGTGGTTGTGGTTGCTACCAAAATCGCTGGGAGAATAGTCTTGGCTTCCCAGTGTTAAATCAATGCTAGTGGTTGGTCTGACGCGGTCAGCCAGACACTGTTCTAGGTGCTGTTGCCATTCAACAGAGCTGCTATGGGCACGGATATAGCAGCAGAGTTTAGATAGCTCAAAGTACCTCAGCAAGGTACTTGAATATAGAACAGGGATAACTATATTCAAAGATTGCAACCTATGTGCCTTATGGAGTGGGCCATAGGTTCATTCTAAAAGGGTGCATGGGGGTGTTGGTCTGGCATCTAACCCACACCCGGTGCTTTGGCACACGTGAGATAAGGCCGTAATGGCAGGTACTCACGTAAAGCAATTGCACATCTGTTTCTAATTCTATACAATTAACGTTTTACCAGCTGAAGAAATTAGCCTAATTCACAATCTAATGAAAATGGTCTTGCATCGTTGCATGTGCAAAATGGTATAGTATATTGATACTCACCACTAAGAATTGTTAAGTGGTGAGTAGAATATACTATACCATTTTGCACATGCAACGATGCAAGACCATTTACACAAGATTGTGAATTGGGCTAATGTTCGTTTTTAGGGTTCCGTACACAAAAGGTGAAAAGGAATCCTATTGTTTTGGCTACGCTGTCCGTCTGTCCGTCACAGGGACTGTAAGAGCTACGGACCTGAAATTTGGACAGAGTATCTAGAACCTTGGCCGTTACAACAAAAAAATGGTGTTCCAAAACGAGAAACGAAAAATGTTAAAATCCCGTGTAACATAGATACAATTGTATGTACATATGTATGTATATTGACACTTGAAATATGTAAAATTAGTGTATTTTTATACAGACTACAACAATTAACACTAAAATTTAAAAATATAGAGATTTAAATTAAAGCGTGTTCTATCAGTTAATGCAATTTTGACTATGTAATTTTGACAATTTGTTTTATTTTGGAAACCGTAAGAGGCAAACTATTCAAATTTTCAAAAACGGTATAACTAAAAAATCCCAAAATTATAAAATCGCCAAACAAAAAAAAAAAAAAAGACGCCAAAAACAAAAAAAAATCATCAAAACTAAACAAAAAGCACCAAAATGAAAAAAAAACGCCAAAAACTGAAAAGAGTCGCCAAAATGAAAAAAGTTTCCAAAATGAAAAAAACGTCAAAAACCGAAAAAAATCACTAAAACGAGAAAAAAAGTGCCTAAACTAGAAGAGGCGCCAAAACTTAAAAAAAAATCGCCAAAACCAAAAAAACGCCAAAACTAAAAAAAACGTTCAAAAATGAAAAAACCCAAAAAAAAAGAAAAAAAATGCTAAAACTTTATATTATATAGGATAAAGTTCGTATTGAATTATACATCTAGTGTCTGTACGGAACCTTTCGTGCGTGGGTCAAAGTCGTACTTCACTGAATTTATTTCATTTTATGTATTATAATCTTTTCATTTGATAAGTCAAAGTCGGTGTGAACCGGTGTCAAATTTTTATAATTTTGCTTGAAAATTTTAGATGAGTTTGGTGGAAGAATGAAGTCTAAGCAGATAAAACTAATGAAAATTATTTTAAAAAATGTTTTTAGAAGACTTTATAATTTAATCTCCGTTCACACACTTCAACTTTTGTTGATCATCTTTTGATTCAGCTGATAGAAAAAAGAGATATTTGTATTTTCTTATCCGTCTTTCTTACATTTGAACTAAGAGTTGATCAAAAAAAAGGTAACGCGTATGAGCCGGAACTTATTCTCTTGAATTGAAAAAAAAAATGCCTTAAAAACAAAATTTTATGATGTGATCGAACTAAACAAATATGTAAAACAATAAAATTTAAAGTCAATGACTATAGGAGTGCTCAAAAATAATTTTCCTTAATAATGTTAACAATAATATATTTCAATGCCAATTGATTTCATAGAAACATGAATAATAAACGCCAATTTTGAAATAAAATGAAATACTGCAGCAAGAACATGTGTGTTTATTTGTTAGTATAAAATTTTCTGCTGTCAAAATATATTCAAATATTTTACGTTATTTGATACCAGAAAAATTAGCTGATAATCATGAAGTTGGTTGTATGACAACAATTTCATCTGACAAAATCGTCAGCAGAAAAATTGTCAGTTCACACGGTTGCCATATGCACAAATTGTCAGATCTGTTGTTATGCGTTGCCAGACTCAAAGCATTTGTTAGAAATAGTTAAATATCAATTGTTTATGTTTGTGTTAAATGTAAAAAGTGAAAGTGTAAGTTATTATGGACCATTAAGAAGCAATTTCAATGATTTTGTCGGAATATATTTTATTATAAATTTTTTCTTTAAAATCAAGCGTGTGCAATGTTGCCCATAGAAAGAATTCTCTTACAATGACGCCATTGACAGATGCATAAACTTCACACATCTGACATGTGTTCACACGATTGTAAGATGTTTGACAATTTGTTGTCAGCTGCTAGTCTTGCAATGGACTGACAATGCTTTTTCTGGCTACGACGTCTGACAAAAATTGTTAGTTCACACGGTTGTAAGAAATTTTGAGCACATTTTACTCTCAATATTGTAAGATCTGACAACCGTCTGTACATAACTTAAAGCTTGTGAGAATTAAGATATTTAAATCAGTTGAAATTAATTTTTGAAAGTGCAATTTTAATTAATTGATCCATAATTTTTCTGGATTTCCTTTCACTTTAAATTTTAAAAAAATATAATTTCATTTTAATCATAAGAATCATCAGGCCCTTAACATATTAACCAGTGTAGGCTACACGACTACGCGACTACAGGACTTCAAATGCCGCTAGCTTCACTTGTTGCCGATAAGTAACCATGTTTCTTATTTAAGCTGTAGTTTAAAAAAAAAAGGAAACGTATATTGTGAATCGGCCTTTAATGTGACAAATCCAAAAAGAAAAAATTGTATTTCGACTAGTTGTCGATTAAAAAAGGCAACGTATAACGTGCAACCGATGATATGTGTCTTATGTCTATGATGAGTATAGATGTTACTAAATTTCGTACAAAACTCCGCCCATCAAAATATAAAATTTTTAATTTTCGCATCTTCATTAATACGAGAGCCCGACACACATGCTACTAATTTTATACTTGTAAGATTTATCGTACGATTTGCAGTAACGTCTATACTCAGAATTACGTGAGTACTATATAAAATTTTTAATAACAAACAAAAAATATACATATGCGTGTATATAAGAATGTTTATGCGAGTATCTATATAAATATATGTCATATTTATTTTTATACTTTGTTTATTGAGCTTTTGTAAGTTCTCTCTGTATACAATCTCTTGTTGTATATTAATAACAACTCATTTGTAATTAGAATCTGCGGTACTTATTTGTGGTACCATAATGCTATTGATTGCTACAGTCGCCATGTATTCAACTACTTAATTACCCTATTTTGAATTATATGTACCAGTGATGCCAACTTTTTTGGCACTAAAAGCACATCAGAATTTAAAAAAAGCACTAAAAAGCGTAATTTTGAAATCTACAAAGCGTAAAAAGCACTAACGTGAAAAACGAGTGAGATTACAAAATGTTTTCTAAGCTATTCTCTATTTCGGCAATATTATCAACATTTTTAATGAACTATATCAGACGAAAAAGGTATGCTTTACCCTAAACAAATAAATACACCAAGTTTTTATCAAAGTAATTTTAAGAAATACGCAAATTTCTTAAAAGCACTACTTAGTGCTTTTTCTTAGTTTGGCTCTAACGCTTAAAATTTGGCGTTTTGAGTCTTCAAAAAGCACTAAATATAGTGCCAAAAGCACCAAGTTGGCATCGCTGATATGTACATATAGTATACAAGTAAATAAATATTTGCTTAATTCACAAAACCTCTTGTATCTCTGTATCGATTGTATTATCATATTAAATACAAGAGTGTAACATTTGTTGTATGAAATTTTCATATAAAAATGAAATACACTATTACAATTTTATTTCATATGTCTTTAAAATGTTGTATTCCAAGGCGCATTTATTAGGTGGCAGCACTACACCATGTGACTAATGTCATTATACCAATATATGTAAATGTCAAATTTGGATTGTGTAGGTATAAGCCTAAAAGCATGCTTTTATTTGAGTATACATAAACACCTTTCGAATATTCAGTTTTGTATGGTGTTTGACGTTTCCTATAAAAAAACATGCAATCTGACGATGCTACCCTGTTTTGAAAAGTAAGAAGGTAATTTATACCAACAAAGTACATATGGTTGTTGCTGTTGTAATATTTCTTGTAGAATCGCCGGTACCTGATTGATGTGCCTTGGTTGTATTCAAAGATAGGCTTTCTGAGAGAATTTGTATGTAGCTTGTTCTTCTTTTTTCATTAAAAATACGAAATACATTAATACACAACACAGAGTGTGTTCACAATTAAAAAACCAAAAGTGTATTTGATACACAAATACACGATAAAGATTGTTGTGAATTAAGCAATTATGTTTATATTTTTCTTGTTTGAATTTATAAAAAGAGGTTCTATTTAAGAAATCAAATAATCATGGTATTTATGGAAAAAATCTGAATTCTTTACATATCCTTAAGCAACCAAGTTTACATTCCTACACTAAAATAATTCTAAAAATTTTATTTTAAAAACTAGTTTTAGTATATAAAAGGCTTAATTTTTCTTTTTTAATAGCATTTATTTTTAATCTGATTTTGAAAAAAATTTTGTTTTTAAAATGTGTAAATTCTGATTTTCTTAAAAAAAAAATTAATGAAATATATATTTTAATTCAAATGTTTTATTATAAGCAATTTCTCTAAGCAAAACGTTGAAAGAAATAATTAATTTAAGTAATTTAACTTATTACAAGGCAGTGGAGTTTTTACTGAGTTTGTACGAATACAAACTTTGCATACTGTACATATTTCAGTGTTGCCACTTCCATGTATTTCACTTGTATAAAAATGGAAATACTTTTTAAATGTACTTATGTATATCAAGTAAAAAATATAAAAACGACGAATATATTTGTTTCTTTATGTGAATAATATTTAATAAAATTAAGCTATAATTGATTTAAAATTTCGTATTAGTTATATTGGCACTAGGTGGTCACACTTACAAAAGTTGTTGTGGAGCCGTGATGGCTTCAAAATAATCGTTCTCGTATAAACGTTAGTATTGTATTTTTTATATAGTGTCCACACCTGATGATTTTATATCAAACCTCGTATAATGATGCCGGCAGAGCAACTGTCATTTTTTCATTAATATTAACACAAAGCGGTAGACGTTGATGATTTTATATTATGATGAATCAAAGAAATATTTGAAAAATACTTGCCACAAATAACTAATTTGCGTGTTGTTTAATTTTTTGGTCACAAATAATTGTTGTGTCGCATTTTTTAAACAAAATTTGTTTAATAAATAAACGTTAAATGCACAATAACATATAAAATGACATTTGATATCAAGATGAATTCATCAGGACGTGAGCTTAGATGATTATATCATAACGCTACCATAATATTAATAAATTGAGTCTATACGTGATGAATTTTCATCATGATATCAATTTGACATTCATCATGATATAAATTCATCAGGTGTGGACACTATGTTACTGACTGTGTTTAATGCTTGCATTGCCAGTTTAAAGGATTTCTCCCAAAATTACGGATTTTTTTCTCGCTTGGGGCTAAAAATTTTGTATTGGGTATCTGGGGATTTGTTGGGGATGATAACCAAATTTCAGCGGATTCTTGGGAATTTTTTTTATAACTGATAGTAATAAGAATGATTTGTTATTATTCATAGTGAAGCGTTTCTAATAAAGAAGGGGGGCAGATTAATGAATAATTAACACTAAACAACAAAATGCAATATGACTTGTTGGAAGCACTTCTTAGAATAAGCACACACTTTAAAAACAATTGAATTTGTTGTAACAAATTTAATCCTTCTGCTGAAATGCTAAAGCTTTTTAATACAAGTACTATGAACAACACAACTTCTGAGGCTGATGAATCAGATTTCGATTCTGAAGTTTTTGAAATGGTAAACTTTGGTTAACAATTTTTTATACTTGTCTATATTAAACTATGTGTAATTTTTTGTTTACAAGTTTTATAAGTACAAATTAAATTAATATAAATGTAAATATAGCTATCGATATAAATGAATTTTATTGAATAAATATGTAATTTTTTTTTTTTAATAAAATTAAAAAATTTGGTTTTTTTACAAAAGAAAAATTTGAATCAAATAAACTCAATTTGGGGATTTTCAGGGGATAAGCTCTAGAAAAAAATTGGCAACATTGCTTTCAGAACATATCGAATATTATTTGAAAAAAAATGCGATTTAGAGCAGAACGAAATGCATTTATACGTGCTTAACCAAACGCAAACAAACATTTATTTAATTCAAACTAAAGGGTGATTTTTTAGCAAGTTTCTTTTTGGCAACACTGAGATTGACAACTCAGCTGTTTTCTTGTATCATGTTACTGTTAAACAGGTTCTATAACTAACCTATAACTAACCATGAATCACCTTACAAATGAACAACGTTTGTAGATTATTAACTTTTATGATCAAAATTCATGCTCGCTTATTAAAGGGTGCACGATATACTTTTTCCATTTTATTGTCAGTTTGGGCGACCTTCTGAGGCGGCTATTCGGGCTATTTATGACTAAATTTCACACCAAAATTACATTATTGAATATTAAACCACCAATACGCCAACGTAAAGTGAGGACAGAGGAAAATTTCGCAGCTGTATCCGCTGCTGTTGATGATGACCGTGACAATTAGGCCACGGTTACTCCACTTTTTTCCCGAAAATAGAAGAGCTGCCAAAATTGGACCCAGCGTATTAACCATTTCAGACATATTCGCGGTCAAAATTTACATGAAATATAGATCGTTCTACCGATTCAAATAAAGACTTTATACATTTCTCTTAATTTTTGGGTTTTTTTTTAATCAAATACGAAAGTTCTTAAAAATTCACCACTCATAAACATTTCTCAGAAAATAAAAATGTAGAAAAAGCTCATTAAAAAGTCTTGTGCGGGTTAATTTAAAATTTATTTTTAATTATATATTTTTTTGCTTCAGCTGGTGCAAATTTACTCGAATCCATTTTATATCTCTCCAAAGTGCATCGTCCTCGGCATTTATTGTAAAAGTTTAGTATTATGTTAGATGAGATATTTTTGGAAATCTAATATCTACCGACAAAAAAAATGACTTCAATGCAAAGATCTGATAGAATAAAATAATAAGAAGTACGTGATATATAAAATTAAATTTTAATGGGCGTACCTCCGCCCATTTTTTAAATGCAAAAATCGAAAAAGTATAACCACTTAAAATAATATAGAACCACTTAATATAATATATAATCACTTAATGGGCGTAACTCCGCTCATTTTTTAAAATGGAGGGTTTTGTAAATCTTAGAGCTCAAGGTGTGTGGTAAGTATTGTAAAAATCGGTTAAGTATAACCGCGTGAAATATTATAACAAATTTTAATGGGCGTAACCCCACCCACTCCTTCAACTTTAAAATTGTGTAACTACAAAAACCAAAGGTGTTTATAGGTTTCGCAGCAATCAACTAAGTAGAATATCATAAAATTAAATTAAATTACAAAAAATAATTTTTATAATCGGTCTAAAATGTACCGAGTTATAAAGTAACACCAAAAAAAAAAAAATAGAGACAAATTGTTAACCTCCTCCTCTTTTTGAAGTTGCTCACAAAGAGCACAATCCAAAATTCACAAAAAAGTTCATACATACATGGAATATGGAAAAGTCTCAAAAAAAATCCAAAATTTTCTTAAAACTTATTAGGACCAGATTCCTGTTTTAAACAACAGTTGGATTTTGTCAAATACGGGCCTGCTCGGCAAATTATTACATGTCAAATCACGGTAAGTCCCTATTTACACTATGCAAGTCTTATTGCTAAGGTGATTAGTTTATTAGGAGAGAGAGACGGGGGGAAAAGAAACGTTGCTGTTCCCCTCGTCTCTCTCTCCAAGAAACTAATCAGCTTAGCAATCAGACTTGCACAGTGTGATTTGGGACTAATTTAAAAAATAATAATAAAGGCTAAATCATTGCTTTTGCATATTTTATGATTTATAGCGATGACAGTTGGAATAAAAGATGCTATTATAAATAAGAAAAAAACTTAAAATATTATAAAAACTCACCTGATTTGTAAGCTATTATTAGTTTGTTTCTTAAATCTGAGTTTCTATTTAAATACTATAATACCTAATACCATACCAGTAGCATATATGACAGTGTAAATATATTTACACTGTCATTCATGAGCGAATGCTAAGATTAAAGCATTCTTTAAATCAGGTTTCTCCTTTCAAAATTTCTACATTAACTTCCAGAATCGTTTATGAAAACCATTAATTTAATCTAAATGAACTTTAAAAATCGATAGCTTCAAAATATAGTAATACGAAATAATTGTTTCGACATATGATTTAAATCATTTATGCAATGGTGAAGGGTATGTAAAATTCGTTACAGGCGAATACTTCACTCTCACTCACATTTCAGTAGATGATAAAGTCTCATTTAATAACAGAGTTGCCAGCGGTAGAATCTTATTTTATTTTAAGGTTTGATGATCCGTCTACTTTTTCAAAAATTATTAAAAATCGCAGATTCACAAAGCTTGCAAATGGGAATTAGTGTTAATAAGAGTTCTAATTCTGGAGCGCACAGATTATAAGGTGCTTTGGCAAAATCTGTTATAAATTATAAGCTACAAAAAAATTTTAAAACGGTTACACTTTTTCAAGCAAACATACTCTCAAGTAAATATATAAACAATTGACTAAATGAAGAGTATCTATGCCAAAATTTTATCAATTAAACTTTCGCACACACAAAAATAATGAAAAATACGCAAGAACAAAATTATCACTCAGTGAGTTTTTGTATTTAACGAACAGAAGAGCACTTTTTCTTTAAAAAAAACATTAAATTTATTGATTATTATTGCATATTAAATTTATTTATTAATACTGCAATTTTTTTTTTGTGTGAATAATACGTGGAAGAAAATGGAAAATATTGCAACAACTGCTTCTCCAAGTGCAAACATTCCCGAATGGGTTAATGCAACTCTGCTTGAACCCACTGTAAGAGAAATTGTGCCGGGCTTTAGGCAAATAAAAGAATTTAAAGCCAATAAAGCCTTGGAAAGTGGTGAAAATTTCAATACGATTATATTACATTTACAAATTGAGGTTGAATTAAGTGGTAATTATATTTAATTATGTTTAAAAGTATTTTCAACTTATCAAGATATTCAGTTCACCAGCAAAATAATTTGGTGTATTTTTGGAATTTGTAATTTTTATTACTCAGCCTGCGTGAGAAGTCGTCATAATCGTGAACTAAAAAAATTAACAATGTGGAGTGACTTATGACCTCTAAAATAATTGAATAGTCTCAAAATTTTAATTTAATGTTCTCGACAAGTATCAATTGCATCTTTGTAACCCCCGACCAAAAAAGGGGTGTTATAAGTTTTTAGTGTGTGTCTGTGTGTCTGTCCGTGTCCACGTGCATACGAAACGGCTGGACCGATTTTAACTTAGTTTTTTTTCGGTTTGAAAGGGGACGCGAACGGCTGGACCGATTTTGATTTAGTTTTATTTTTTTGAAAGGTGAAAGGTCCGGCCGTATAGAGGATATAACATCTTCTCTAGATAGATTCGGGGTTCTTACAATTTTTAAAAGGGGTGAAATAAGAAATTTCTTGAAAATAAGTCAGCCTTTTCTGAACGATTGGTCTGATTGTAATGAAAGTTCATGCAGGTGTAGTAGTTAGTTTTAGTTTTAAAAGTCATGCATCGCGAATCACCGAGAAGGGGCACAATGGTCAGAAGTCTAATCGTCGCTTTCGATAACGAGCTGATTCGATCACGTTCTTTTAAGTTTTAGTTTATGGCATTTGATATCGAACCATATTATTACATTGTTCGACAGCGAACGCCATAATTTTAACCTGAAAAACGCTATCGAATCAACTCATTAACGAAATCTACGATTATACCCCAGATCTTACAAATCTATTAAAGGGCATACTTTATTGTATGAACTACCTTTAATACACAGAAAATTGTTGAAAATATGGTCAATTTCATATGTTCGGTGATGATTTTTGTTTCATGTCAGTTCAAGATGATTTTCAGTTACCTAACAAGAAAAATTATCCTTTCGAAATAAATTTATTTCATGTGGATTTAATATTCCAGTACTGTTAAATTAAAATTAAGAAGTATCTTGAAAGTGAGATAACGTGAGCTTGATACTGAAAGAACACGAAGAATCATGTTGAATTAAAGTGATTTTAAGTTGTATGAAACAACATGAATTTATTAATGTAGTCTTCAGTCATTTTATTTATTATTTAAATTATGTGATGTGTATTGGCACACCCATCAGGAAAACGAATGGTTGTAATTGACGTCCCCAACCAAGATTCAAATTCGAACTCATCGCGTGGTAGTCAACAATCCGAAATAATCTTTAAATACACACTAAATGCTATCCTACAAAATCGTACTACTTTTAAAAAGATACAACCCCGATCTAATCAACTCTTGTTGTCTTTTGAAAATTTTCGTAATATCTGTCATACCAGGGTTTTCAAAAGTCGTACAATTGTGCAAAATAGTGAATACTACCCTTAAATAAATACCAACATGAATTAATTTTATTTCAACATGATTTAATTTTCAGTTAACATAAAATTTATTTGAAATTAAAGTTATATTGCTTTTTACTAATACAAATACAAACTGGCTTGTCAGCAGAAACACACACACAGAATCCGGCAGGAATCGAACCTGGGACACGACTAATAGACTTTTACACTGCCTAATTGCCAGTTGGAGAAAATTTTCGCTGGTTATTCAAAGTTTATCGGCTATTTGCACAATATAAACATCATCGATTACTCATATTGAAAGCAAAAATAAATATTCTTCCTTTGTAATGGGTGTTTTTTATTGAGGTATAGAACTTTAAGTTGGCATCACTTTTTTAACTGGCGGCCATTTTTTCAGCTGTTGAGTGATTAATATTTAGTTTGGTTTGCCATTTTATCATGAACAGGTTGACAAAAGAACAACGCTTGCAAATCGTGCAAATTTATTTCGAAAACAATGGTTCAGTTCGCGAAGTTTACCGCAAGCTCCGTCCATTTTATGGTCGACATAATCGTCCATCAGACCAATTAATTCGGTTAACCATGGATCGTTTTCGCACTACGTTTACTCTATGTGATAATACGCATCCGCAGAGACGTCGAACAGTGCGCACCGAAGAAACAATTGCCGCTGTAGAGCAAAGTGTTGAAGAGGACCCGAATGAATCGATTCGCCACCGTGCACAGCAATTGGAGCTTTGTCCATCAACTTTATGGAAGATTTTGCGCAAAGATCTTGGCTTGCGACCTTATAAGATCCAGCTTGTGCAAGAATTAAAGCCGCGAGCCGTGGGCCGAAAATGAGATTGATCTCGATGCAGAGTTTCATCGCAAAATTTTGTTCAGTGATGAATCTCATTTCTAGTTGAATGGCTACGTCAACAAGCAAAATTGCCGCATTTGGTGTGAAGAGAATCCACATGAGACCCTTGAGACGCCATTACATCCACAAAAACTGACTGTTTGGTGTGCTCTATGGGCTGGTGGAGTCATTGGGCCATACTTCTTCCGAAATAATGCTGGAGAGTCAGTTACCTTTTAATGGAGACCGGTATAGAGCCATGATAACCGACTATTTTGTTCCCGAATTGGATGGCATGAATGTGGATGAGTTGTGGTTCCAACAAGACGGCGCTACATGCCACACAGCGCACGTCACAATCGATTTATTGAAGGAAACATTCGATGAGCGCATAATTTCGCGGAATGGACCTGTCAATTGGCCACCAAGATCGTGTGATTTGACACCATTGCATTATTTTCTTTGGGGATATGTGAAGTCGCTCGTCTACGCCAACAAACCAGAAACGTTAGGGGACTTGGAAGCCAACAATCGTGGCGTTATTGCCAACACACGGCCCCATATGCTCGAAAAAGTGGTTGAAAATTGGACCTGTAGAATTGGCTTTATTCGAGCCAGCCGCGGCGGCCACATGCCCGAAATCATATTTAAACATTAATGGCATAAAATTATCCTTCCAATAAAGCCAAATTGATGGACATTAAAACGATTTTCTTGTGTTTTATTTCAATTCGAAATTCTATACCTCTAAAAAACACCCGTTACAAACGTTTTCTGTTGACATTAAAAAAATTTTATTTTTAAAAAAATTTAATATGCCTTTAGAATTTGTTTCTCTGTATGTAAAAATAAACGAAAAAATTTTCATTTAATTATTATTTTTCGAACTTCATTTGTTTCTATATTTATGATTTGAACAGGCTAAAGTTAATTTATAATTAGTAAAGAACAAACGACAATGGTAAGACTGTTGTAAATTTAGAAATGGTAAGGTGAGATTTCATTACAAAACATCTTTCAGCAAATTGAAATACGATGAATCAAAACAATTCACACATTCCATTTGCAAAAAAGTTTCGTATATAAAGCAGAAATCTACATCAACTGACACCACACACAGTGAACCAAATACAGAAGAACCCTGATGATGAAGGTTTAGTGGCCTTCGAAAACGGAAAGCTGTTTCGTTCAACTATGTGTTGTCAGAATATTTACAACTAACTTTGGTGTTATTTGTTCATTAATAATTAGCACATGTAATTTGGCTTAAAAAGCGATACGAACTTTAACCTCATCAAATAATAAATATAGAAAAAAATTTTCGTTTGAATTTTTCAACACCTTGATTGAATATTTTCGATATAAAGGACTCAGGGCCTGTTCATCTAAATGCGAACGACAGCTTCGATCGAATATTTATATTTTAAACAAAAACAAATTTCAGGTTTTTGTTTTTATTTCTAATATAAATTTTCGATCGAACCTATCGTTCGCATTAAGACGAACAGGCCCTTAGTTTTAATCAATCTGATTTTCCTAATAGTTACTTTATTGAAAGAAAAAAAAAACAAAATTCAGAAGCTAGCAAAGCAGGACTTATTTCAAAATCTTTATCGAACTCGAAAATATGCAGCTCTGAATTTAGAATTTTTGCCGAAAAGAGCGGCCACCAACTATTTTAACCGACTTCAAAAAAAGAAGGAGGTTAATAATTCGTCTCCATTTTTTTTTGGTGTTACTTCGTAACTCAGTACATTTTAGACCGATTGTAAAAGTTATTTTTTTGTCTGAGAAAATTTTATTATATTATACTTATTTGATTCCTGCGAAATCTGTAAAATACCTTTGGTTCTTGTAAAAAATGGGCGGGGTTGCGCCTATTAAAATTGATTATAATATTTTACGCCGGTCTACATAACCGATATTTATGAAACTTTTCATACACTTTGAGCTCTAAAATAGATACAATCCACCATTTAAAAAAATTTACGGAGTCACGCCCATTAAAATTTAATAATTATTTTAGGTGGTTCTATTTTACCGATTTTGACAAGACTAACTCGCACCCTGAGCTCTGAAAAACACTCAATCTTGCTTTTAAAAAATGGGCGGAGGCCTATTAAAATTTAATTATATTTTTCACGATTCACTTAAATTTGTAACAAAAGACTTTTGAGCTCCAAGATAAATTTTTGTTCAACTAAGTTCTTTATTTCAGATGGTTCTTCTGAGTCACTCTCCTTCATTCTTAAAACAGCCCACGATAACGAAATGTTTCGTATGATGCTAAAGGTGAATAATATTTTCCAAAATGAAACTGACATTTACAAACAAATTCTACCAGAATTTGAAGAATTATATAAGGAAGCAGGCGTGGAGATAAAATTTGGGCCCAAATACTACGAACTGGAAACGAATAATCCACACATTTTACTGGAAGACCTAGGCACAAAGGGTTTCAAGAATATAAATCGCATCGAGGGCTTAGATATGGAACACACCAAAACTGTTCTAAGGAAATTAGCCCAATGGCATGCCGTTTCCGCTGTACGCGTAACTGTTAAAGGACCATATCAGCAAAATCTGATTACTGGACTTTATAAAGAGGAAATGCGTGAAATGATGGTGGCCATGTTTTCCTCTACATATCCAATATTTTTAAAAGTCACCCAACAATTCGAAGGCAATGAAGAGTATTTTAATGCTATGTGCGATGCCCAAGCAAATCTGATCGATGAAATGGTAAAATCTTCTCGAGTGGATGCCAACGAATTTAATGTATTAAATCATGGTGACTGTTGGTCAAATAATGTCATGTTTCAACATGATGCTTTTGGCAAAGTTAAGGAAACCTATTTAATTGATTTTCAAATGCCGAAATATGGTACTCCGGCTCAAGATTTGTACTATTTTCTACTAACATCCACAAAATATGAAATTAAAATTAAACAATTTGATTATTTCATCAAATACTATCACGAACAGTTGGTAGAACATTTGAAATTATTGAATTACAGCAAGAAAATACCACCCTTAAGGGATATTCACATCATGTTGTACAAATATGGTTTTTGGGGTAAGAATACTATTATGACTTACAAAGGAAATATATTTCTCCAATCAACAACTTCAATTGAAAAAAAAATTAAAAGAATATTAAATTGTGTCAATTAAACCTTTTAATTAAATAAATTGTTAAGCAAAAGTTTAGTTGACTCAATTAAAATAAATAATTATAAAAAACTTTAGTTGAAATTTTTGTTAATTTTAATTAATTTTTTTTAGTCAATTTTTTAGGGCTAATAAATCAGTCAAATCTTAAACGCTGGTTTAGTTAAACTAAACTCAAATTTATATGTAGTTTAAACTCAACAGGAGTAAATCAGTAAACCATGCCTTATGTGTAGTTTAAAAAATGATATTGTGGCAGAATAAATGTCAAAAAAAAAAAACAGCTGTTTTGCAGCAGGCTATCAATTCTTTGCACAATCAATAAAAAAAGTTAAAAAATTTTAATTATAGGTCGCCAAATTTTACTGAGAAAGGAATTGTATTAATGCTTGGCGAAGTAGAATAGTATAAAAGAATAATAAAGTGTAAGAAAACATGTCGAACAAGATCTGAAGAAAAAGTAGAGGTTTGAAAAAAAGTTGAGTGCTCGTTTAAAGCAAAAAACATATGGTATGTAAGTAACAAAACTATATGGCCCGCATTGGTAGTTTAAACTCTCAATTTTATGCGTTTACAAATGGTTTAAATACTGTATATATAGGTTTGCAAGTTTAAACACAATAGCCCAATTCACATTCTTGTGCAAATGGTCTTGCATCGTAGCATGTGCAAAATGGTATGGTTTATGGATACTTACCACCTATGTATCAATTGTTAGTGATGAGTATCAATAGACTATACCATTTTGCATATGCTACGATGCAAGACCAATTGCACAAGACTGTGAATTGGGCTATTGTAAACTAAAAAGAGAAATTAACTTGAACTGATTTATTAGCCCTTAGACACACAAAGTTTACTTGGTTAACTCTTAATTCAGCCGTGTGAAAGAGAGAGGAAGGAATATTTTCTCTTTCTGTCTTTCTCCCAACTGAATTAAAACTTTGCAAACTAAACTTTTCGTGTGTAAAAGGGATGTTATAACATACATATCTTTATGCATTTTGTAGCAATCTTTTATTACAACTTTGCCATATCTCACAAAATGTATATTTATTGATTTAATATTTTGAGCCATAACCGCTAAAATAGCTTAAGCGACACATTTTTTTAACTTTGTTTTTTGACGAAAATCGACTATTTGCGATCGCAAATAATCGATTTTGGTCAAAAATTTAAGTTTGAAAATTATGTCGCTTAAGCTATTTTGGCGGTTATGGCACGATTTAATGATGCAGAATAAATCGTAATATTGTATTTAATCATGTGTCTAAAATAGCTTGTATACTCATTTGAAAACTATAAACTCACTTGCTATAAAACTACCTTTTTTTGAGTTATGACTATCTTGCAATAAATGGCCGTTGCAATGTATCATAACTTACTTTTTACTTCGCAAATTCAAATTTTATTTTCGCTATTTATTTGTAGGTTATATGACAGCAAATACTACAATGGCTGGAGCGCTGTTGGATCCCAGTGAAATTGCAAATACAGAAAACTTTGTAGCAAATACCGATGTTGGCGTTCAATTTAAAATGAACTTGTATTGTAATCCTCGTTATCGTCAACACATGAAGTTAGTTTTGCCCTGGCTATATAATCGTGGAGCCTTTTAAAACATTCAATTAATCAATTATTAAAATTCAATGTAACAAAGTATATTATTTATGTTTATCGTATTAAAATAATCCATGTAATATTTCACACAAAAAAAAACTTTCTTAGCCACTGATTTCTTACGGTCTAATTCATAAAAAATATTTAAGGTTTATTACAGGTTTACTTGACAAATTTCCGTTTAATAAACCTGAAATACTTTTTATGAATAAGGCAGTTAAGATATACTAAAATTTTCGTATGCATATTTTACTAAATATATTATACACAGAAGAAAAAAGATTTGTTAATACAAATAATTTTTTTTGTTATATCAATTATATAATTAATTGATTTTGAACCTACAACGAGCTCTGTAAACGCAATTACGAAATTGTAATTTAAAGGAAAATCTGGAAAATATTTTCAATTAAATATATCTACAAACAGCTATTTGAAAATTTTTTTGACAACTTTTTTTTGGCTCGATTTCAAAGTTATTGCAGTTTAAATTATTGTTATATTAACAATGTGAACTGTTAAATTTCCTGAAAAATGTTGATTATCATAATATAAAAACCCTCGAAACGATTCTCTGCTTATTTTCGTAAAAACATTAAGGGCCAAATCTGCATTAATTAGTTAATTATTCGTAAACTAAGATGATAACTATGGTTTAACAAACATTTCATATTTACAGTACATTGTTTAACTAAAGTTCTAAATATGCGCAAAGAATGATAAACCTATCAAACAATTAAGTTTCACTATTAGCAGCTCTGCTATACCATATGGTTTTTGCTTACATTTGCTATATTATTTCTAAAAAATTGATAAAACTGTGGTCGCTCGTCTAACTTTACCGTGCAAGATATTGAATTAGTGCTGAAATTGATTCGGAAAAACCAAATATAATAGAAAATAAAATAAAAAGAATGTGTTACAGCTAAATACAAAGAATATGCTTGATAACTTATGATAACGTATGTGGAAATGTGCATAAAATTTTTCACAACACAGCAATGCTAATAAAATTTACAACGAATCAGCTGTTGTCTAACTATTGTTAACCAATGACATTTGAAGGTTTAACTAATGGTAAACAAAGAGCTGTGAATCAAATATTATTGGTTAAACTATTGCTATTAGTTACAGCCTAACCCACCATGTCGATCGACAGCTCTATCAACTGATGACAAGTAAATCATTATAGTTCGTTTGAGCGACCCACTAACTATCGACTTGTCGGTCGTCAGGCTTTACGTTGTTAACGTAATGCATTTACTCATTGTCAAATTAGCATATTGCCACATCAAAAATTTCACAAATAAAACGCTACTTTACAAATAAAAAGTGCTTAAATGTGATAAGTATTCCATAAAAAATGCAACTCTATGCTACTTAAAGTTTCTACAAATAAATAATAAAAATAGCAACAATAATAAACATATGACAATACAAAAAAATTAAAAAGTTATTTTCAAAATTTTGTGTGTGAAATATAAATAAATATTTATTTATTTATTTAGTACATATTATACAAAGTAAATTTGTATAATATGGTGTTGCACAAGTATGGGCGGAGTAACTAGACCATATGCCCAAGATGGTATTAACAGTATTTTAAAAGTTTTTGTGACTGACTGTACACGACCTATGCCTTCACATAGGAAGTAGCAACGTGGTTGTTAAAGAAATTCCACAAAAAACCGCAAGATTATACGGTTATCCGTGGCAGATCAGTCAACCAGTGCGAGCGAGACGAAAAACTCTCGAAGGCCAAACAACACGCACAAGCCTGACCGCACTTAAGAAATAATTACGATGACGCGAGAGATGTTCCTCAACCCAGAGCTGCTTTACGACTGCGATATAAATAAATATATCAGTTGAAATGTGTAGATACTCCTAAAATGATTCAAGCGGATTGTAATGAAGAATGGACGGGAATAGCACCAATGGGACAAGCAATCTATGTAAGTGGAAAGAGTAATGTGCCTAAGAGATTGTTTTAGAAGAATTGGTTACATAAATTGCAAGTATAAACATTCATACATACATATATATGTATGTATGTAATTCAAAAGGAATTATTTGACAAAAATGCATGTTAGTAAATTAAATAAATAAAATAAACGCAAAAAAAGTTAACATTTTTATTTTTGATTTTCATAAATGTAAATTTGTTTAAAAATTTGGTATTTATGTGTACTTTTTTGTTTTGTCGACAAGCACAAACCAAGTGACTGATTTTGACATTTGTTGTCGTTTGTATTTTCATAGTGGGTACCAAATTTGTATGAAAATGGTTACGTCATCGTTCGCATGCATTGTCGATCGACTTGTCGTGCTGAACAAGTTTAGTGAATCCCAAATCAGCTGTTTGTCGTTAAAAATGATTGCAAACGACAACGTTCGATATCGTGGGTTTGGCTGTTAATTAATGACTGTAAATTCGGACCTAAATATCTTTGAGAAGAATCGAACCGGAAACTTCTGGTCTTATAGGCTAACGTTCTAACCTCTCAGCTAAGTAGCAACTCATTATTAAATATACCTATACTGACTACACACAAAATATGATATCTTTTGTTTATTCTGTTTCCTCTACATTTGCGCATTCCGTCATAAAATAATTTAATAAATAATTTTATTGGACAATTTAATTGGCCAGAAAAATATAGATTTGTTATATCGACAATGATGATTGTGAATTTTTTCACACCTTTAGTTGACGTTTTTAATAAGAAAAATTTAAAAAAAAATTTCAGTTTTTGCACCATGCATAACAAAAAATTTGGTAAGTTCAGTTTGTTATAAAACAAGTTTCTTTGGTTATCGTATTAACAACTTACTTTGCTTTATTGATTAAATAAATGTTTGATTTTAAATTATATATTAACCATTTGTTTTGTTGGTTGCATTTTGATGATATTTGAATTTGCATGTAATTTAATACTTTGCCTTGAAAGATTTCAGTCCAACCAATATTAAAGTCGAGTTAAACTCAACTCGGAAGGACGCTGCTCTTTCATTTACGAATATAAAATATTCCATGAGAAAATTTAAACGAGGTCGTACCAGCTGTCAATACGACGAGCATCGTACTGTTCGGATAATAGAGGTATACGAGCAAGAAAAGGTTATAAAAAAATTGGATGATCGTCGTCTGAACAATAGAAGAAAAATATATGTTTCAATAAAGCTCATTCTGCGCTACCCTTTAATTAAGATTTTAAATATGTACATATAAAACTGATTATTTAAGGTAGTCATATTAACACTAGCTTTTGGCTCTAAATATTTTAGTCGCCAACAGCTCAGTATGTAGAGCATTTGAATTCAAGACAAAGTTAAGTGAGTTCGTACCCCAAACGTGAAAGATTTTTAATTCCTTTTTGTTTTGTAAACAAGGTTTTCGCATATTTTGTATAATTGGCGAAAGATTATCTTTGTGCAAAATAACTAAATATTTCGTGAAATTAATCAAAAGTTTCCTACATAAATATTGTTACGTTTTTCTCTCTATAAAAACGCTTTTCCGTAGATCCGTAGATTTGCAAATGAATACAAGAGCCGAGTGTAGTAATTAGGGTTAAGAATGATACAACCCAGTAAAAAATAGGATCATCCAAAGAGTAATCTTGGAGCGTTCCTTTGCGAGTAATGGATTACTCCATAAAACTCCGGACCTCATTGGATTTTTAAGACAGCATGTCCGCAGGCACGAGTACTCCTTTTAAGCTCCTTATGGAGTACTCCCTTTGATCTTGAAAGTGACGACAGAGGGAGTAATCGTTCTTGTCTCCTAAAAGAGCACAAAGGGAGTAATCGTTTTTTTTTATTTGAGAATTTTTCAATTTATTTTTCAACTAGTCGTCTTAAATGACGCTTAGAAACTAAATTTTGACACATTTTTAACAATTTGTTACTATACCCGTACCTTTTCGCTTGTTTTTTTAATAACACGTCTTTCACTTTTTAAAACTAAACTGACTAAATAGAAAAACAAAACGAAACCATCAACAATTAGCAGTTGTCAAAGAAAGAAAAAAACCAAAAACGAACTGATACATCCTTCATTGATCCATTTGGAGTATTAAGCGAGACACAAACAGCAAAACAAAAAAAAAGTTTCGATAGCTCGCTTATTACTCCAAATGGATGAACAAGTCATTACTCCTTTATTGCTCGATTATGGATTAATCCATATATTTTTTACTGGGAAGTTTTATTTACAAATACACTTATACTAAATTACTCAAGAGCTTAAATACACTAATACAACTTAAACTAATAAATTACACACAGATATTCACAACTGGTTACCACTACGCCTTCCTCGCTGTAGTTTACACACGTCTCTTAGCTGGCTGCGCAAGTATTCACGTGACACTTCTCTGTCTGCTGCCGTCACTTACGAGACTCACTCTGCCGTCACTCACAGTTGATACACCAATACTTCTTTGTCTGCTGCTTGTCACACACGGCACTCACTCTGCCGACACTCACAGTTGATACACCAATAAAGACTCACTGGCTTTACTTACACCCTTATACACGTCTATTAGCTGCGCTGTTTCCTTTACTCCAGTCGACACGATAGACTCCACAATAATCTCAATTCCACGACAGACTATTATTAATTCACAACTTAATTATCAACTGACTAACGAGTTCTTGACTTCACTACTTTCTGATTAGCACTAACTATAACTGTTCGCGACTGACTTACAACTGCAACTAACTAACTCATTGGATGCGTCACCTCTTTTTATATTTCACACAAATTCCACTAGAAGTTTCAAGCAATGTCTAGACGATCATTATCATCTTATATGCTGCCTAATTAAGTTCATGTGGTAACTATGTACATACATGTGTATATGCGTACGTGTGTACATCATTAACTAAGCAACACACGGTGGTTGTTTATCTTTTGCTTTTCGTTTGAATTGGCATGTATGTGTGTAAATATGTGAATCTTCTTAATAGCAGACGCTTTTTGTTGTTGTTGCTTTTGCTTGTTTAATCAAGCTAGGCATGCTTATTTAGTTGTTGGCTACTATTCTAGACTATTCTTTGCTTTGACCCTGTAGGAATATTTTCGCGTAGCATTTACATTAACCCTGTTGGAATATTTTTGTGTAATGCTGCTTAACATTGTTGACGGCTATTTTCGTAACAATATGTTGCACGGATTTTTTAAGTGACTAGTTCTTTTCACTTGTTGGTTATTTTGGTAATCTTTTAACCAAACGGCCATACATTTATATAAAATTTTAGCGTTTCGAATCTGGGGTCGAATCGTTACATCCGTGAACGTACAACTCGTCACGTAAAAACACAATTTTCGGATTATGACATACGTGAACGTATTGAAATCCCATTCAGTTTATAAGATTGATGTATCATTTAGTTTGTTTTCGTACGATTGCCGATACGATCACTTATGTAACGATTTGAAGACTGATTGCTTTTGATAATTTTTTATCAGCTTTCTACAAAGCAATATTCATGCAAAAATTGTTGTCTGAAAATGTAAAAAGCATTTGTATTTTTTACAAACGTTTTTTGTCAATATGAACTGCAATTGTGTTATCAACCGATTATAATGTGAATGTCATGGCTACAACTAAAGTTCATACATATATATACACGTTATCAAACGATAAGTTAAAAAAAGTAATAATTTCGTACTCCTGATAAGAAATTCATAAGGGTATCAAAAGCTCAATTAAAAGTGAAATAACCATACAAAACAGCTGTTCGAAACAAACTTATGGGCAACACTGTATTTGGTTATAGGTGAGTCGCCATAACGCCATAGTCATAACTATAACCATAGTAACCAATTGTGTTTCGGATTTTAGGTTCAATCAGACGTGCCATAACCATAGTCATAGAAAACAGGTATTTGAATCAAACGTATGGGCAACACTGTTATAGGCGACTCGCCATTACGCCATAGACATTATCATTGAAACCAATTGAAATTTGGTTTGGTTATGGCTATGGCATTATGGCTATAGCATGTCTAATTTAAGCTTTTAGTCGTAACCATAAACAGCTGTTTGTTGGTTAGACATATTTCTTTTTGAAATGAATATACATATGTATATACAAATAAGCACAAACACAGCTGTTTATAGTTATGGCAGCACTAATAGGTGCAGCAAATGTATTTATGGTTATGGTAACAGTAATGGATATGGCAGGTCTGATTGAACCTTTAGACATTTCAATTTGGTCGAGGCCTACCACTCATGTTTCCTACACTAGAGTGACAAAATTTACGAAAATGCTTTGAATGAGTGATAATTTTTGGATTTATCTGGTAGTATTTGTGAAGATACTGTCAGATTTGGACGAATTCTCCCAGGACAAAAAAAAACTAAAATTATCTTTATTCTGTTGACATTCATATGATGTTAACGGCACAAAATCAAACTCAAACTAAAAGCAGGCTTGACGGGCCATCGAGCATATGTATATCAAAACATTCAGCTGACGTACAAGGAGCTGATATCAAACATTTTGATCGTGTCTAGGGTACTTAAAATATATTCATTATTATTACGTCTATTTCTTATTTTTCCGTTAACGATGTTATATCTAATAGAGGCCTGTGTAAACAGTCTTAAAGTGTAAACACGTCTTGTTTTTTAAGTGTATTATCGTGGCATGTATTATACTAAACCAATAATAAATGCTGTTGTTTAATAAGGGAAGCACGTGGGATGCAATGATGTTCGTGCATAAGAGTGTTTACAAACGATGTCGCGAAGACTTCTTGTTCGCAACAAGCAAGCAAAAGAAGTAGTGTTGATGCGTGTATGCCTGTTATTTTGCATATTGTACGTTTGAGTGTGTGTGTAAGATAGATCGTAAGTTATTTCCCAAGCGGGAAAAGTGGTCATTAATTACATAATAATGGGAAAAATAATGTGTTATTTTCCAAAGCCAGACAATGCATGCCTTAGAAACGAGAGAGTATTTTGATCGAAAACAATAAATTGGCATTATTTACAACGTCCATTACCACATCTGCAAAAGAAAGAACGTACGCATTAAAATAATTCATTACTTTCCTAGGACATGTTCTGTGTTAAAAGTAATGAATTCTGGAATGCAAATTATACATGCTGTGCATTACCTTTATCCTTTACAATTCATTACCTTTTCCCACTGGGTTATGTGTTTAAGGGTGCTTTTTTAGGGTTCCGTACACCAAAGGCGAAAAGGAACCCTATTGTTTTCGCTACGCTGTCCGTCTGTCCGTCACACGGTATTTTCTCAGGAACCGTAAGAGCTACGGACCTGAAATTTGGACAGAGTATGTAGAACCTTGGCCGCTACAACAGCAAATACATGAGAATTAAAAATTAAAGGGTGTTCCTAAACGAGCAACGAAAAATGTTAAAATCCCATGTAATATACATACAATTGTATATTGAAACTTGAAATTTGTAAAATTAGTGTATTTTTATACAGACTACAACAATTAACACAAAAATTTAAAAAAATTAAAATTAAAGGGTGGTCCATCAGTTAATGCAATTTTGACTATGTAATTTTGACAAATTGCTATATCTTGGAAACCGTAAGAGGCAAACACTTGAAATTATCAAAAACGGTAAAATTAAAAAACCGAAAATTATAAAATCGCCAAACCAAAAAAAAAAATCGCCAAAAATTTAAAAAAATCGCCAAAAAAAATTTCCAACACTAAAATAAATCGCCAAATTCGAAAAAATCGCCAAAATGAAAAAAAACGCCAAAATGAAAAAAAACGCCAAACATCGAAAAAAATCACCAAAACGCGAAAATGTCGCCAAAACTAAAAAAAAAAGTTTAAAAAAAAATCGCAAAAATTAAAAAAATCGCCAAAATAAAAAAAAATTGTAAAAATGAAAAAACGCCAAAAACCGACAAAAATCGCCAAAACAAGAAAATAAAGTGTCAAAACCAAAAAAGGAGCCAAAACTTAAAAAAATCGCCAAAAACTTGAAATTTTCAAAAACGGTAAAACTAAAAAAACCGAAATTTATAAAATCGCCAAACCAAAAAAAAATCGTCAAAACGAAAAAAAATCGCCAAAACTAAAAAAAAAATTCTAACACTAAAATAAATCGCCAAATTCGAAAAAATCGCCAATATGAAAAAAAAACGCCAAAATGAAAAAAACGCCAAAAATCGAAAAAAATTGCCAAAACGTGAAAATATAGCCAAAACTTAAAAAAAAAAATTATATAAAAAAATCTCAAAAATGAAAAAAATCGCCAAAAATAAAAAAATCGCCAAAATGAAAAACGCCAAAAACCGAAAAAATGGCCAAAACGAGAAAATAAAGTGTCAAAACTGAAAAAATAGCCAAAACTTAAAAAAATCGTCAAAACCGAAAAAAAACGCAAAAACCGCCAAAACAAAAAAACCGAAAAGATCCCAAAAAACGAAAAAAAATGCCAAAACTATATATTATATAGGATGAAGTTTGTATTAAATTACATATCTAGTGTTCGTACGGAACCCTTCGTGCGCGAGTCAGAGTTGCACTTTACTGAATTTTTATTAAAGCAAGCGCACACAACTGATGTCAATGCATGTGTACGTTTGTATGTTTGCTGAAAAATAAAAGACCATAAACACGACGTGCGTGCGTATTTATGTACATGCATGACATTTGTATAGGCGCGCATGTGTATGTAGAAGCAAGCATCACAAATTCTTCCATCACGAAGTATTTTCTTCTTTTCTCCTATACTTGCAATAACTGAAAGAAATGTCTTGCCAACAGCGTTGTTTAGCATTTGTTTTAGAAGATTTCGCTGTAATAAAGCATTTGAAAACCCCCTTATGTCTTAAAAGTTTTTGTAATTGGTCTTCTGCAGGGGTCTTATACCCAAATCTGTGTGTAAAGCGATTATAAATGATTAACAAAATGATTAAGTTTATATCGTTTCGATTTTAAATGAATAACAAATCATATAAATATATGACAAGCATTTCTCTAAACAATCTACCAAAAATTTCCAAAAAAAAAATTCTTGCTTTGGGTAGCATTTATAAGCGGAGTTACGTTGCAATTTGAAATTTTTTTAAAATTAGGTTTACCCTAATACACACATGTATGTAAGTATGAGTGCACTTGCCTACATATATTATATTGTATTAAATATTTCAGTCTTTTAGCAACACTGAGAGTATTTGGACTGTTAGCCATAAGCGTTATAAATTTTTTTAACAAATAAATTACACAATGAGTGCAAAAAATATTGGCAACAGTACAACCATACCACAATGGGTCGAGGCAAAACTGTTTGAGAAAATCTTAAGAGGAAATTTTGAAAACTATAAAAGTATTAAGCAGTTTATGATTAAGCCTGCCCTACCTCCGGGAGAGAACTATGCCACGTTTGTGTTGAGAGTTGAAATTGAAGTTGAATTGAATGGTAGCCAATAAAAAAAATAATTATATGATAATTTTTTTAAATGTTTATATGTATATTACGCTTTTTTAGATTCGTCAAGCAGATCAATTAGTTTCATGCTGAAAATACAACACGATAATGAACAGCTGCAAGAAATTATGAAAGGTCATGATATATTCGCTATTGAAAAGGGTATGTATGAAAAAATCGTTCCCGAATTAGAAAAACTCTATGCTGATGAGGGAGTGAACGTGAAATTCAGTCCCAAGTCTTATAACTTGCCCATAAACAAGCCACACATTTTGCTGGAAAACTTAAGTTTACGTGGATTTAAAAATATCAATCGTTTGGAAGGACTCGATCTTGAACATACAAAATGCGTGTTAAAGAAATTGGCTCAATGGCATGCAGCCTCGGCAGTTCTCGTAACAGTTAAGGGTCCATTTGAAAATAAATTTGCAAAAGGCTATTTTTTAGAGGAAAGCAGGGACCTCATGGAAAACATGTTTAAGGGAATGGGTCAAATTTTTCTTAGTTTTGCTAAAACTTACAACAACTACAATGAATATGCGGATGATATAGTGAGTATTGTAATAAATAAAAGTTCATCTATTGCAATGATTTGGTAGAGAATATTCGAAAATTATTCTATTTAAAATGAGTTCTTATTATATTAATTTTTGGTTTGCTAAGATTGAATTTCTGAAGGATTTGACTGACAGCAAAATTAATAATCGCTGATTAGGCTGTATTACAAAATGACACTTAAGGCTCGATTATGAATAGCAACCAGGGCCCTGCAGGGGCTCTACTCTGTAATTCGAAACGAAAGAATATGCCTTCGAACTTACATGTTATAAACATTAAAATTTGAAAGAATTTTCTTTCATTTAGAAGTACACAGTAGGCCCCACAATAGAACTTTGGTTGCGTTGCTAGTTGCCAAAATTGTATGACATATGTCAACTGTTTACTTAAGCGGCCTATCCATTCTACAAAATTATTGCTTATGTTGCTGTATATATTATTGTCGTTCTGACTTATACTATAGAATAAATGGCACATTTAAAAAAAAAAAAAAAAATATTGCAAAATTTTTCTGACAGTGAAAAACTAATCAACATTAAACAATGTTGCCATCACATTACACAATAATTGTCTTGATTGTACAATAAAAATCAGAAATCTTTTGATATTTGCCAATATATTGTGACACTTTCCAATATGATATACACATTCGCGATATTATTGTACAATAGGAAAAATTGCACAATTATATTGTAAGTGGGTGGACCGCTTAACAGCTGTTAATTTGAGCTCTCAGATTGTCAACTACAAATTTTTAGTTGCTGTATAGTTTTTAAAACACAAACATGATAAATTTCCAACAATTAAAAAAAAACTAAATTAAATTAACTTAACTATTCCTTATTTGGGAAGTTGAAAATATGCTTTAAAGCTTAAAAATTATTTTAAGCAATAATGTTTACTCACTGTAGAGGCGGTAATTATAAAGGAGTTTGATTGCCCCTAAAATGCAATCTAATAGAAGTTACATTTTGTACTTGCTTCTCTGCATCAAAAAATAATTCCGCTGATAGAATTGTCTTTATGAGAGATAATTTTTAAACACTTTTATTTATTCTTTACCCACTTATATTTTATATATTTTGAAGCTTTGTTGACAGTTTTTTCACTCAACAATCTGTCACAATTGTATTTTCAATATGTTTTTGGCAGCTAGAAGAAGTTGCCATACATTATACTAAAATTTTAATTTCAGTTGTGTTGCCAGTTGATACGGAAACAGCAGTTTGGTAAGTCCTAGTTTACACTATGCAAGTCTTAATGATCAAACAGAATTGCGGCATAAACGCATTTTCCATACAAATTGACACAGAAAATCAGCCCCAGAAAGCAGTCGAGTGATAGAATCTATTTTATTTTGACAGTGTTTTTTCTTGTGCTCTCACATATGTATATATAAATATTCTCTCAAAAATGCTACCATGCATTCAATAAATTTCATACGTTTTGTGGAAAAAAAATTACAAAGAAATATAAGCACAAAAGAAAATTAAATAAAAAAAAATTAGAGAGCATTTGAAGTTACTGCCCCAGATTTTATTATGGGCTTTGTTATTTTGACAGCGATTTTTCCTGAAGCTGAGGACTTATTCTGTTTAATCAGCTTAGCAATAAGACTTGCATGGTGTAAACTAGGACTTTGTATTCAGTGTATTTGGTACGCACAAAGAATCAACTTTCAGCATTATTCGGCAATGAAAAAATTTATTGAAAAATTTGTAAATAAAAATCATAAAATTATTATTTAACAAAACATAACTATCTGCATCTTTTTATTATTCATTTTCTAAGATAAAGAAATTTATAACAAATATTATATTTAATATCTTTTAGCACATTGCCCACGATACCATGATCGATGAATTTTTCAAATCAGCCAAACCTGATCCCAATGAATTTAATGTTCTAAATCATGGCGACTGTTGGTCAAATAATATTATGTTTCAATATGATGCTTTTGGTAAAATCAAGGAAACCCATTTAATTGACTACCAACTTCCTAAATATGGCACACCTGCTCAAGATTTATTCTACTTGCTGCTGTCATCGACAAAATACGAAATTAAAATAAAAAAATTTGACTACTTTATCAAATATTATCACGATCATTTGGTGGAAAATCTAAAACTGTTGAAGTATATGAAGAAAATTCCCTCTCTAAGCGAAATACATACAATGTTGTATAAATATGGCATTTGGGGCTATTCGACGGTAACTGGTGTTATGGCAGCTGTACTCTTAGACCCAACGACTATAGCGACTTTAGAAAACTATGTTGGCGATACGGTTTCAAGTCTGGCATTTAAGACATCGATGTATTCAAATGAACGTTATCGCAAACATGCAGAAGCTGTCTTACCTTGGCTGAAGAATCGTGGTGCGATGGCTCTTTAATTTTTTTGTATTCCTTATTTTGTTTTGTAAAAACTTTTTTTTTTTATTAAAATAAGGCTTAACATAATTATCCATAATTATCGACTTATGAATAAGTTTAGTTCGTTCACCATATTATATTAATTCAGTTGGGTTCTCCACGACTGGAGTGATATACTAACATACTTCACGAAGTGAACTTATATACGAGTAAGTACGCATGTATGTGTATGTATGCTCAAGTTTTGATTATATCTTCGGCATTTGCAGTCAGATTTTAAAGTATGTATGACACATCGATCACCTCTAACACTGCAGCCACACACACGTTCAGTAAATCGCTTTCAATTTTATCACACATACTGTGTGTCCAAATTCCTTGAAATTTATAGCTGTGAAACAAATTGATAGTCAATTTCAATGTGTGCTGTGACCAGCTGCTCAAATTGAAAATTATATTGCCATATGAATGGATAGGTGAATTTGAAAGCAATCTAGTTTTCAATTTAAAAAGTTTGACTGTGTTTTTGAAAAAAGTGTGAGTGTATTGCAAATTGAATGGAATTGAAAGGCACAAATTGAACGTGTGGCTTCAAAGTTAATTAAATTAAATAGTAATCTTTTAATATCTTTGTGTCTGCTACAAACTTGTAACTCTGTTGATACTGCCGATGATAGAAAATAATCCGGATTGGATAAGTAAGCGTGGCTCCTCTCAAATATAGAAAATTTTTCAGTTAAAAAAATATCTTGGAAACTAAAGGAGTAAGAATTTTGAAACTCTTCATGAATATTATGTTAATAATGAGAATTGCATTTTACAAAATAGTGAAGGTTAGACCGCGAGCGTGACACTTCACACAAACAAAAATATTCCTGCAATAAATAACTTTAAGTGAAAATAATACCAAAAATCAATTAAAAATGTATTTAAGTCAATTAAATTTTTGTTAAAAAATTTAATCAATTACAAAGTTTAATTGACTCAATAACATGTTTAATTGATTTCTGGTTTTACTTTCAATTACAGTTGTTTATTGTTTATATTTTATTTTTAAACAAAAGCTTAATTGACTCAAATACGTTTTTATTTGATTTTGGGTTTTATTTTCAAATAACATTGTTTAGAGCAGGAATATTTTTTTCTGTATAATATGAGTTTAATTTTTTTTCTTTTCGTCTTAAAACGTACATAAAAAATGCTAGTTAAGCAATGACTGCACCTAAGAAATATTGGGAATGAAGTTTTATCAGTTACATTTTAAGAAGAGTCAAATAAAAGTTTTAAAATCTTAAAAATCAAAAAAGCGGGATTAAGTGGGATCTATGAAAAGCAGGATTATCCCGCCTAAAGCTAGATGTCTGGTCAGGTTATTCAAGATGGAATTATTTAAATATCTCGTGCTTACAGTGTTGCCAAAATCTTGTAGGCATTTCCCACCATATAGCCCCTGAAAACCTGCAAAAAACCGCTACCTGAGTAAAAATAAACGCTAATAAAATCGCTGAATTTTTTATAAGCAATTTATTTTTTTTTCATGGTTTATTGTTAAAAAAAAATTAAATTAAATGAGATAAATTTTATAAAATATACATATGCATACATATATGTCGGAATCTCATAGTTCGCCAACATTTGTAAGCAAAACAGCCAACTCTTTGAATATTTTATTTCCTGCAGTGTCCCCATAATCTAACTTCGAACCAGAAAAAAGTAGAATCCAAGGGACTATTTCATCTTATAATTTTAATATGTTTATGCTGATTCGGTATCTTTTCAATATTTCCTGCGATAGACCTTAGTTATTCTAAACGTATGGAATATCTTGCCATTTTCCTTAAAGTAGGAAGCTATTTATTTTTGTTAAAATTTCCTGATTTTTTGACTATCTGAAATAAAAAAAGAGTGTGGATAAAATAAACTGTATGGCTCAATTTACATTTGTTTGGAGTTGTATTTCAAAGGAAAATTTTATCAAAAAATCTGTAATGAAAAACAAATTATTCAGAAGAAGTTATTGTTTTGAGAGTTTTTTTAATTTTCTTTTCCTCAATCCCATTGAACCAATCAACCAATTTTTCTGTTTGTATTCCTCTTGTCTAAGGATTTGTTTACTCATTTGCTGCAATGCGAAAAAAAAATTAAATTGGTTTTCAATAACATTTTAATCTTGAATTAAATTTTATTCACTAAAAATGCGATTTGTATACTTTTATATACATGTTTTTATTTTTAACTTATTGAAGTTTCACTTTATACTATACCACCACAAAATGTAAACTTTTTATTTGCATCGAAAAAACTTAACATAAATACCAGGGTACGTGTTGCATAGTATAGCGTTATAGCTTATTTTGATTCAATATCTTCTTTTATAAGTTTCAGAAAAACGCTGAAAACCCTTCAACTAAGAAATTGTTCCGCTAAAAACCCGCTGACGGTTTTTTTAATAGACTTGGCGCTAATGACAACAAAATACAGTCGTATATAGCGGGAAAACCGCCATTTTGGCAACACTGCGTGCTTAGTGCGGCTTTTCATAACAACATCATCTCAGCATCTTATACCAGAATCTGGTGCATAACAACAATCGTCATCTGCGATTAGGCTGAAATTTTAGCTTCACTAATGCCCATTTCTTGACTTGGTAATCAAACTGTAATTATGTTTAAGTTCTAATTAAATACGAAATTGTGTTTTTGAGTGCATATTTAAATAATAATTAAATGCCAAACCTTCTTTAATTAAATACTACTTAAGTTTTATGAGCGTACCATATGTTTTTATGCGTGTGTGTTTATTGAAAACATACACATGAACATCATGTGGTCGTATTAAAAAGAATTTCGTTTAAATTTGATAAATATATAACATATAATTACAATACAAAGTTTCATATCATGGAATAAAGTAATAGAAAAATTAATTATGACGTTCGTTTGGTTTATTAAAATGAGTTTTATGCAATTTTAATTTTCTACATGTTGATAACCTAACTTTTTTGTGTACGTTAAAAAGCTGTTCTTTGGAAATCTTTCCATAATATTTGGAAATTTTGCAGTGCTGCCGTACTTTCAACGTAATTTAATAAGAACTTTAATTAGCCACTGAAAAACTTAAATCGTATTTAAATAAGACTTAATTTTAAATAAAAATTAGCTAATTACGCACTTAAATATTAAATTAAAAACTGCGGGTAAGTAGACACCAGTGTGCACACTTCTACCGATATTCGGTAGATTCTACCGAATATGTTTGTGAATTTAACAATCTACCAATTCTACTGAACAAGGCCTGAAATCTACCGAATATTGTTATTTAGTAATTCAAGTCGATATATGTGTAAATTGCCTATTTTGCCACATAGCAGCGCGGCCGCAGAGCGGTCATTTTCTGTCATGAAAATCATTAAAACAGAACAAAGAAATCGGTTAAAAACTGAAACTATAAGTAACCTAATATTTGCCAAAGAATTGTGCCTTGGGGATAAGATATTTATTCCTACCAATGATTTAATAATATTTGCACAAAAGTTTAAATTTATTAATGGATCTTATATTTAATCTTTGTAGTTACAAATAAAAGTTATTTTAGTAGCTTTATAAAGCCTATGTACAAAAACTGAATTCTTGTTATTTATGTATATTATTTTATATATGCATAGCATATCTATATAAAGGGTAAGGGCAAATAACTGTGGATGACACTTTTTTTAATGGAAATGCTTCATTGTTTATGATAGTTTAATTTCCAATCACATGTGAAGTATTAAATGCGCTTTTGGAACCTGTTTAGTTTGATACTCCTTGCACTTACCCTTTATATATAAGTACATATATTTTGTTATTTGTTATGTTTCTTTGAATTGTTATTTTTTATGTTTCTCTGAATAAAAAAAATTTTCTACCGAATTTCATTCAAATCTACCGATTTTTTTTTTGTCGATTCTACCGAATTTAAAAATAATTAAGTATGCACACTGGTAGACACCAGAGAACGACAAAAATCACGTATTTCTTGATTTAATCATACTATAAATTTGTTATTCACTTTTAATCATGCAAAATAAATCAACATTGAGTATAATCATCATCGTAATGGTGAACGCTTCATTTAAGTAAATGTGGGTCCAGTGATCGAACATGTTTTATTCACATCATTCATCATACATTAAACTTTTGTTCACATTTAATCATGCAACAAAACTTAATGTTGAAAAAAATCAGAATCATACTTACGAACGTATCGTTCGGTTAGTTGCAAGTAATTTCATATAGTTTTATTCAAATTTTTATATAATCAGGTTTTCATGTTGAATAAAATCAAAACAGAGGAGCTATGAAAAATATTATTGTTTTAATACAAATCCGTAAGCAAACACTTTAAAGAGAAAAAATGGAAAACGACCAGGATTTTATGCTAGACCAAATTTCTAAAATTGTTTATATGTACTTTATCACCGAGACGAAAAGGAAGAAGTGCCATATGGAGCATATTATCACAAATAAATATATATACAGGGAAATCTCGGTATAACGAATCTCGCTTTAACGAAAATCCGATATAACCAACGTCCAAATTTTTTACATTAACTACCTTATATTACGAATATTATCCTAATTTTATACTGGATATAACGAATGATAAAGAAAAGATCGCAAAATAAAACACAAAAACTTGCTAGGAACATATCTCTAAGATTTAGTTCTACCTTATATAGACAATGTTTTGATAAATAGGCACATATGTGGTTTATATAACGAACAGCAAAAAATATTAAACAAAATCGACAGCCGCAATGAAAATGCAAAAAATGTGATACCGTTACTTTGCATTTGGTAGATTATTTGAAAACAAATTACCCATATTATTTTTATTGTATTGTATTTTGTCTACAATAATAATAATTAAAATAACACTTGAAAAAACTTTGCGATATAACGAATTTTTCGGTATACCGAATGGGCCTGACATTATATCGTTCGTTATACCGGGATAAACCTGTATATATATATATATATATATATATATAAATATATATATATATAAATATATATATATATAAATATATAAGTAGAAGGGCCATGAGAAGTAATTGCAACTTTACAGGAGAAGGTATAATAGAAACTGTAATATTCACAATGTAACTTTTTTTGTCCAATTGCTTGTAAAAGCGTTATTTTTTACACTATTGCATTAAATTTTTGTGACGAGGTGTATTTGTGTGAAATGTGTTGGAATCACTGAAAAACTTAATTTCGTAAAAAATACGAAATATGGCTTTTCTACTTGATACCAGCGGTATATAAATTGCTAAATACATAAGTACATAATATTCTAGACTTGGGTCGAACTCGTTCACTAGTTCATTTTTGCCACAAACCACTGATCAAACCCATTTAAATTACATGGGTTTGATCATTGGTTTGTGGCAAAAATGAACTAGTGAACGAGTTCGACCCAAGTCTATAATATTCCCTTGTTTCTAAAAAATCATCATCGCTTGATGCATACGCGCTCATACGCGCTCATTTTTGCTTTTTTTATTTTATTCATCATACTAGACTTGGGTCAAACTCGTTCACTAGTTCATTTTTGCCACAAACCAATGATCAAACCTATTTAAATTACATGGGTTTGATTATTGGTTTGTGGCAAAAATGAACTAGTGAACGAGTTCGACCCAAGTCTACATCATACAAATATTTGTTGATAATTAGAACGAACGCTTTTGCCTACTTATTTTATTTTTCATCAAAATAATCATGAATGGGAAAAAGGAGCAAACACCCAAATTGATTGGTATGATGTGACACACGTTTAAAGTCATAGAGCCAACAGCAACCGTATGATTGGAATGATTAAAAGCAGCAACGATTATGTATGTTGGAACCAGTTTGATTGTATGAACACAAAGGCATGCGTTTAGGATATTGATTACGTATGAATATTTTTTCAATCAGATTTTGCCGTTCTCTGGTAGACACACGACAATTTTGAGCAACTTTATAGTTTCTGGGGAAAATATGATAGCTTCTCCTCTTTTTTCCATAAATTCAAAAGCTGCCCAACTGAAATTGTCGTTTGTGAACAGACTAGTCAGATTTTCTCCGACTTGTTGAGCCAAATTAATTTTAAAAATCGCCAAAAGTCGCCAAAATTTATTTTATGTAGTTTTTCTTAATATATTTATATTTAATAAAACATGAAACGTATGAAACATTTTTTTTAACATAAATTTTTATGAAATAATCATATAAGAAAATCGCCAAGAGCAGAAATAACATCGTCAAAAATTATTTTCTTGCAAATTTTTCTTATCGAAATTCAAAACATATTAGTTACTACAATTATTATAAGAAACATTATCAAAATCAAATTGTTTTAATTTCTGGCATACGAGTTTTGGTAGGATTTATTTTTAAAACTACTCCTTCGACAAACTATTTTTTTCCGAATTACAAAAATTTTGAAGCCATAAAAACGGCCAACAAATTTATATATTGCCAGAAACTTCACCATGTTGCCAAATCAAAAATTAGGATGCAAAACAAGTTGAAAAATCGCCACATTTGGCGTGAAATCGCCTTATCTGACAACCCTGTTTGTGAATCCAGTTTTTTGACCACGCCTTAAGCATGGGCAAGTATCCCTACAAGAAATGAATGACTGAAACTAACACAAACGTAATTTTTTCACTAACATATTTACAACAATTTTATATTAAAATCAACAGTGACAGTCAATAGCTCTAGTTGCTCTACTCTAACATATATGCTAGAGTGGAACATCTAACGTACACATGCAAAAAAAATTTAAAATATCGCATTTTATTGTAAAATATACAATTCGTTCGGTCGGTGAAACTAAAACTAATATAATTGTTAAAAAGTTTAAATAAAAATCAATAGTGTATAAAAGAAATTTAAAAAGTTGAATTAAATGTATGTATATATATGTATTTCTTTTTCAAATTTTAGATACGTATTTATAAAAATCAAGGTGCGTTGGTGGTTAAAAGAAGCGTGAAGAGGCTAGACCACCTACATTATTTTGTGCTTTTGCTTTTTTTTTTTTTAAATATTTTAATTATACTATCTTTATTTTTCTATAAGATAAAACAATTAAAGCAATATGAAAATCATGTTTATTAATGTAATTATGCAGGTTGGACTAGTTTGCTATGACGGTTATATACATCAAGTGTGATCAGTCAGACGTGACTAGCACATGCATCATCAATGACAAGTAAAAGTATGGCAGAGTAAGCTGGCCAGCTATATATGCAGTATACATTTTTAATAAGTTAGACAGAGATGCAAAATCACACGTACACAAAAGTTTACAGCACTTTTTCCACATTGCCCTTAACAAACTGATAGAAACTTAGATATATAAATCCATCACCACTGTCGGTTAAATGACCGGTCATTTGACTGGGATTGTTCTTGCAATGTTATTAACATTACAATTCGAAAACATTTGCTTTCGTTTCGAAATACAGAGAAGACCCTCGCTTATGCGAAGCACTCAAAGGCGCAAAATTAATTAATTTTTCAAATTTCACATACAATATTTATTACATCATTTACTCGTATGTAAAGATAAGCAATAAATATCTTTATAAAAGTTTTAAAAACCACCAATAAAAGGGTTATTCGAGAGGCGTCACATGCTTGCTTAGGTTTATAAAAACATTAAGATAAAACAAAAGTGTTTATACATGCAATTTTTCAATGATACCTATTTTGATTGTGAGTTCTTATCAAAATAATGAAGAGTGCGCAAAATGAGTAACAGTTAAAATATAATCAATCAATACACCAGTATCTAATATTGAAAACCACAGTCATATAAATAAGCGAATTCTTCCAAGGCCAAATTATTCATTCAAACCGTTTCTTCATAACAAACTTTAAATGTTTATTAATTTATCACATTTGGCCACAAATAAACTTAAGAATTTAATTTAATGTATACAGAAAAATCGTATTGAAACCTTGCGTTTTCAAAATTATAATTGAATAAAGAATTGTATCTACAACCAGAGAAAAAATGACACCATACGTCCTCAAAATGACCACATTCGGTGTCAAAAGTGTATCAACAACGTTTGTGGTCAAGTTGTACACGCCGTTGTCAATCTGACAACGAAATATTGACAACACAATCGTTTTCAAATCGAGCACGAATGTGGTCAAATTGACACCATACCGTTGTCAATGTGACACCATGCTGTTGTCAATGTGACACCATGCTGTTGTCAATTTGACAACGTTCGTTGCCTATTTGGAAGTAAATTTCCGTTCCTTTCCCAATCTATTCACATAAAAATAGATACTAAAATCCATGGTTTCTTTTTTAAAACTTGTTGTATTAAATAATTAAAATTTAATTATATACAGACATACAACAATTTAAATTAACTTTTTTTAATTTTAGAGTTAATAAATTTTTCCATTAATCATTGGATATATTGGTAGAGTTACAAATTCAATAACTAGTATTAAAAAAGTTTTGTCCTGTTTTAGTGAACCTCAGTTTTTTTCCACGCAAAGAGCTTTTCTTTGTGTTATGCTTAAAATTAAAAATAGGCATAAATAATTACTTTTGCAAATAAAAGGTTTGATATACTTACCTTTTAAATATTCAAGAACGGAATCCATATTTATGTTTTTAAGAATTCCTCAAGTTTATTATCCTCAGTGTCTTCAGCATCGGAGATGGGAGTGCACGTGTCACTGACCACCATGAACTCACCATTAACTTTTAAAAGCTCCAGCAAATTATTTTCTAGCATATTATTATTAATTCTTTACTAGTTTTCCAAAACATGATTCCTTTCACCTTCGGTAACAAACAAATAAGAATTGACAACAAAGCGTTGTCAATTTGCACACATTTGTTTACAAAGCGTTGTCATTTTGAACACGTTCGTTTACAAGTTGACACCCGCGTTGTCGAAACCTAAAATTTGACAACAATGTGTTGTCAAATTGAACACGATCGGTAACTAGTTGTAAACGCGCGTTGTTGTCAATTTGTACACGTTCGTTAACGAATTGAAAACCAGTGTGGTTAAAAAAAATCGACAACGTAGGGTGCCAAATTGACCACAAACGTTGTTGGTTTTGCAACGTCATTTTTCCCTCAGTGTAAGCATTTGTATAGTTTAAGTGGAATTCGCCTCAAGTTTTTCTTACATCATTCATTGATATTTCCTCATCATATGAATGAAATGTTGCATTAATAGAATGATCATTTTCATTTGCTGAAAGAAATTGCTCTCTTTCCACGTTTAATATGCCAAGAACACACTATGGTATTTTGTGACATCACAATAGTGTACGTCTGTCATTTCCTAAATTTTTCGTTGTGTGGCATTGCTTTCCATATAGAAACATAATGTGAAAGGCATTCCACACATTTTGAAAATGGCACCACCAAAATTAAGCTTATTTTTTGGATTTAACTTTAAGTTTTTATTTAGCTCCGTTTTAATTTTTAGCTTTTCTTTAAAACTCATTTAGATTTTATAGCCTTTTATTTAATCTCAACTGCATGTTCACAAAAAAAAAAAAAAACTGTTAGGGACCTAATAAAGTTATAAAATATTTTTATCATTTCAATATACAAACTTTTTTATTTAATTCGCATTATCTCGTTTGCAAAACAACCAGCAAAACCAATTATTGCAAAATGTTTTTCAATGGTTGCCTCGTGTGCACTCAGCTTAACAAATAATAATAATATTGGAAGTGAAAATGAACGAACTGCAAATTTAGTGTTTGCTGTTAAGTATTTATTTGGTCATCAAATTTCTTATTTCCAATAAACAATATAGCTAAGAATAATACAAAATAGTCGTATCAATCATTTGTTAAACGTTAATTGGGGAAGTTGCATTTTTTTAAACAAAATTATTTAACGTACCAGAGCCACTAAACCAGTTAAACATTCTGTGATACAATTAGAAATAGAAATATACGAGTAATATGTAAGTATTATAAAACAAAATAAAGTTATATATATCGTTAACTTAATACGAAAAGGCCCTAACTCATTTTTTAATATTTTACAGGAGGAGGAAAAAACTAAATAAAAAAAGATGCAATATTGATAAAAAAATTTTTTAAACGCAATTTTTATTTAAAACACTTTACATAAGCAGATAATATTGCGTTTAAAAAAATTTTGTATCAATATTGCATCTTTTTTTATTTCGTTTTTTCCTCCTCCTGTAAAATATTAAAAAATGAGTTAGGGCCTTTTCGTATTAAGTTAACGATATATATGTATATAACAGTTCATAAAAACAAATACTTGTTTAACAATACAGTTAGCCCTCGATAATTTGAAATTTAAAGGACCAGAGAAAAAGTTCAAATAATCGAGAGTTCATATTAATGAGAGCTTTTTAAACTGATTTTAATGACAACACAAACGTTTGAAAAAAAGTTCGAAATAAATAGGGTGGTTAAAATAAAACAAAAATTAAAAATAATAAGGTGGTTAAATTTTAAGGGTCGATGTTATTTTGAATTAAACACAAATTATTTAGGAAATTATTGTCATTTCTTTTTATTATGATAACATGATATGGTTCAATTATCGGCCGCACACTTCGACCTCGACCTCGGCGGCACACATCTATCCGATGGTTCAAATTTTCGTTTACGCTGAGGCATAATTGAGGTTATGCACTAATGCCGTTAATGTGCCGAATTATCTCATCCTTTAGCTCTTGAAATGTTGTCCAACGATGTCAAATGACATGATCTTGGCAGCCAATTGACATCGCCACCACGTGAGATAACACGGCCATTGAATTTTTCTCGCAAAAGAGCGATTGTTTCGTTAGCTGTGTTGCAACTGGCACCGTCCTGTTGAAATTACATATCGTCGACATCCATATCTTCCAATTCGAGCCATAAAAAGTTCATTATCATCTCACGATAGCGAACACCATTCAAAGTAACTGCCTGATCGGCCTCATTTTGGAAAAAAAAATACGGCCCGATGATGCCGCCAGCCCATAAACCGCACCAAACAGTCACTCCTTGTGGGTGCATTTGTTTGTTCAACAATCACTCTTGGATTATCATTCGCCTAAATGCCACAATTCTGCTTATTATCGAATCCACTGAGGTGAAATGTGCCTCATCACTGAAGATGATTTTCTTTGAAAATTTATCATCAACTGTTGCCATTTTTTACCACCATTCCGACCATTGACGACGTTTGGAATGAGTTAGTCTGAAATTGAGAAATGTCAAATGAAATGCAGAAAAAACTTTACGTTGAGGTGTGGTTCACATTCAACATCGACCCTTAAAATCTAACCACCCTTTACTTGTAAAACATTATTTTAGGGTTCCGTACATCAAAGGTGAAAAGGAACCCTATTGCTTTAACTACGGTGTCCGTCCGCCTGTCTGTAAAACTTTGACCGCTACAGTTATAAATTATAGGGTATTCATGTTGAAATCCTACGTAATATATACGTGTATGTACAATTATATATAGACACTTGACTGTTTCAAAGTTAGTGTATTTTTATGCAGAATATACCACACTGAAAGGAAAACCTTCATTCAGACAATGAAATTCTTCATTGTATTAATGAAATGTTCATTAAAAGTCAGCTAATGAAGCCCTTCATTGGATCAATGAAGAATGATTCATTGTTTTTATGAAGTTAATTTTGGCGGCTATGTCATAAATAGAATGAAACTATTTCATTAGTTCGATGAAACTTTTTCATGAATATAATGAAGCTGTTTCATTGATTTAATGAAGTTTTTACATACTATAAATGAAGTTTATTCATTAATATAAAGAAAATTTCATAAATATAATGAAATATAATCCCTTCCAAACCACCTACTTAATAAAAGGTATATAGATTTTTTTATTTTATTTAATGTATACAAATACATATGTACTGAATATATGCCCATATGTATGTATTGGTTAACGTAAAACATTTAAAATTTAAGGAACTCATCAGTAGAGTTCAACCTAAATAATGTTTTAAGTAAGCCGAAAAACTTACATGTTTATAGTGAAACTCTTAATATGTTGTTGAGAATCACAATACACAAACATAAGTTTAAAAGAATCAAACAAAAATGTTTGGCACAACCTTCTTGTGTTTGTATAGAGGTGAGGAACGTGAATGGGGATAAAAAGAAAGAGAAAGAGAGAGATATCTGCTATACAATGAAGAATATTACATCGTATAAATAAAATGATTTCATTGCATTTATGACGACCATACTGCTTTGAAATAAAAAGGGATTAGAAAAATAAGAAATAGAAATGATTTTTTAACAAAATAACTTTTGATTTATTTATGTTTGACAAACTGTATGCACTAAGAAGACGAAATTTGTGGAACTTATTTATATTTGCCCCAAATTCATCTAAAAGAAAATTCGTTTAAACAATGTAACGATTTTCATTAATACCATGAACTATGAAGAACACACGAAAAGCAGAGATTGAAAGATTTCATGCATACAATGAAATTGTTCATTGTATTAATGAAAAGTTTCATTGATATAATGCAGAACATTTAATGAAACCGTTTAATTCTCTGAATGAATGATTTTCCTTTCAGTGCAATTAACATCGAAATTTAAAATATCAAAATTAAAGGGTATTTTATCAGTTGATGTAATTTTGGCTATGTAGTTTTGACAACTTGCTATTGCTTTTAAACCGAAAAAGGCAAATTCTTGAAAGTTTCAAAAACGCTAAATCTAAAAAATTAAATAAAAATGCCAAAACGAAAAAATCACCAAAAACTGAAATATTGGATGAAATGGAAAAAAGCATCAAAACCTGTCTTATCTATTGAAATATGCATAAAACCCGATTAAAAAAAATAACAAGTTGGGGCATTTCTATATTAAGGTTAAGATATGCTAAAAATCGACTGTCAAATTTGCAGCGTATGCGGAAAACATGGCATGTAAAGGGAAACGATTTAGTTTTTTTTCTTGTCAAAACCAGCACTCAAAAAAAGACATATATTAAGGAAAAAATTTTTCTAAATTAAAGTAAAAAAAATTTCTAAGTCTAAGTAATTTTTTCTAAGTTTAAGTAAATTTTTACAAAAATCTAGTAAAAATTACTTAATATGAGTAAAAAATAAAAAGTTCATATTCTCAAAAGTAGTACATAAAAATTAGAGGTGGGTCCAACTCGTTCATTCGTTCATTTTTGCCACAAACCTATGATCAAACCCATGTAATTTAAATGGGTTTGATCATAGGTTTGTGGCAAAAATGAACGAATGAACGAGTTGGACCCAGCTCTAATAAAAATACACACAAAAATTCTCACATTCAAGGTCAAGTTTACTGGTTTAAAGGAAATATTTACCAAAAATTGGAAAATGGTTTAAAAGTTTAGGGAAATTGTATCCTAAAAACTATGTAGTCAATCTCGTTATAAATCAAAAAATAAATATTAGGAAATGACTTACTCCTAATTAGTTCGTCAAATTTGACTAACTTGAAAGATATAAAAAGTTATTCTAAATTTTAGAAATATATTTACCAGTTTTAAGTATTTTTTCTTTAAATTATAGAATATATTTTTTATTTGCATTAAGCAAAAAATTCAAGTACATTTTGCATATATCCGACGAATATTTGAACTTGAAATAAATTTTTTTGAAAATAAAATAAAATTTTAAAACACAAAACTTCCAATGCTTATTCAGGCTGCCCTGTTAGGCAATTGGTTAGAGTGCTTGCCTATCAGTCAGAAGGTTGTTGGTTCAATACTTGCCTCCTCTCAAGGAATTAATACGTATGTATGTATGGTGAATTAATTAAGAATATAATATGAAGATATAATAAAAAAAACAAACCATGTGGTATAGAATTTAATTAAAAACAAAAAAGTACCAGAATTAAAGACAAAAAAAAAACTTTGAAAAATTTACTAAATTTGAATTTTTTGCAATTCTCCGAATTTCATGGAGAAATTTGACTTAATTTTAGAAAAATCTTATTTTTATTTATTTTTTATTTAAATATAAATATAAAAATATAAATATAAATATATATAAATATATAGTTCATTAATGAACTAGAAATTTAGTAAATATTTTACTGGTTTCGACTAAAAACAGCTTTGGCGCCATACGACAATTTTTTTTACTCAAATTTAGAAAATTTTCCAAAGTTTTAGTTAGTTTTTTTTTGAGTGAGGAACACCATGAACAGTTCAAATTACAGAGTGTAGAAAAGTCAAGCTCCAAATTATAGAAAGTCGGCGAACAAGATGACATTCCTATTTAGAAATAAATACAAACTGAAATAATTCAAAATACTAGTATAAGGCGTAGAGCCGAAAACAATTTTAATTACAACGTATCGATGATCAAGACGTCAAGCAAATAGCTTGGATTTTTTTTAATGTTGTAAATGTTTTTCAATGCATCTTCGGAAACAGTTAAAATTAACGAGAGATATAAGTGGACTAGTTTCAAATTATCAAGAGTCGACTGTATATCCAATTCAGCTTCATTGTGTTCATAAAATAATGTTTTTTTATCTTTTAGTATTTTTTTTTTAATTTATTTTTATATATGCAGTATAAATGTAGTAAATACTACCCCTAAATAAACTCCACCCTTTTTGAAATACACCAACTTGCCTAAAGCGTCCTCTGGTAGTGAAACTATATGCTGAAAATCTAGTGCACAAAAAAGTAATTGCGACCTTCCAAGGAATCTTGCACCAGTCGTCCTCTACATGTAAAAGTTATTTCAAATATATTTTGTAACATACGAACTATGTAACTATGTAGCACACCGACGATAACAGTAGGCCAATTCACAATTTTGTGCAATATGGTCTTGCATCGTAGCATATGCAAAGTGGTATTTATAGTACAGTGATGCCAACTCTTGGATCATCAAAAGCACTGTGAGCATGTACAAATAGAGTAAAAATGGCAACAATTAAAAAATTACGTATAAAAAAGCAATAAGCTAAATATTCTCTATTATTTATGTTTTTATAATTAAATATTCTGTTATTTATTTTTTATATAAATAGTCTTTACTTTTGTTTGGCTATGACATACAATTTAGTTTAAAATTACATTAAATGTATAGTGCGTTTTGCTGGTATAAGCCACCTTATGAACGCTAAATAATTCTTACAAGATTTTTCTATATTTTTGTTTTTCCATCTTAAAGACAGCCATAATAAGTTAATAAGATTTAACAAAAGATTAATGCAAAATTTACTTTTAAGAAAAATGTTTATTTTCATAAGAACTAAGACCATTTTTTCTTTTATTTCTTAAATTTCCACAAGTGACAAATCCACTGCGAGAAATTGTAAAAAAGCCCTATAAATAACCGTTTTTTCTGAAACGGGTATTTAATAAAGTTTCGGGTACTAAGTAAGGAAAAATACCCGAAAAGCACCAAAATGGCAACGCTGGTATAGTATATTGATAATCACCACTTAACAATTCTTAGTGGTGAGTTTAAATATACTACACCATTTTGCACATGCCACGATGCAAGACCATTTGCAAAAAATTGTGAATTGGGCTAATAGCCCAAATGCAAATGGCCTTGCATAGTTGCATGTGCAAAATTGTATAGTATATTATACTCACCACTTAACAATTCTTAGTGGTGTGTATCAATATACTATACCATTTTGCACCTGCAACGATGCAAGACCATTTGCACAAGATTGTGAATTGGGCTATTGTTTAGTGAAGGACCAGTTTTGAACACTTCAAAGATCATCGTTGCGGAACGAGAAATATCAACATGGCATCCATCCATTAAACAATAATTTAATATTTAAAGAAATTGCGAACAACTAAATGAAATCTTAATGCACTCCATGACTCGAGAAAACCCAAATTGGTAATGATATCGCAAAAGGAAATAAATTTATCCATACATCTGTGTGTTCAATTTGTATTATAGAATAATTTCTGGAAAACTGCATTAATTTCGAATACACAAGTAGTAACTTTAAGAAATTTTATACAAAAGAACTACATAAGTTAAGTAGCTTCTTAAGGCTTTATTAATCTTTACTTTCTGTTGCTGTTCTGTGCTGTGCCGTTCTATTCCTTAATTTTAGAAGTTACTTTTTCTGTAATAAATTATCAGCTGTTTCAGAGCAGAAAGGTCACAGTATTCCACTAAAGTGATGTAAAAACTCGTCATCGTTTTATATTTTCTTGGTAAAAGCACAATCACAGTTTATTTCGAAATATTTTTATTTTATTTATGATGTCACTTACAATTACTTAACAGCTTTTTTATTTTCACAGGTTGAACCGAAATAAAACAGAACGAAATAGAAAAACTAATGGCTTGTATAAGATTTATATAAACAAAAAAGAGTCAGCTGGTTCGTAAAAGAACAGAAAGTAAAACCAATTCTACCCTTACGCTTGTACCCACACAAACCGAATTTGACATTTAGCTACAAATAAATAAAAGTCACCTGGCTGAGTGGGGTCACCTTATATACTTGCCTTGGCTGTTATTATGAAATTTACCTTTTTTTCTTAGCATCATTAACAGCTATGCCAATATCGTACAGTTAAAAAACGGCTAAAATTTATAGAGCTATAAAAAATATCTAAACCCGATACTCATAAATAAGAATCGATGTATCGATATATCGGTTTTTGAAATATCGGCGATATATATCGATATTTATAGTCTCAAATATCGATATTTCGATATATCGATATTTTTTGCCCATCCCTAAGCTGAAGTATGTACAATGGACAAAAAAATGTTCGACATATACCAACAAACTTTTGTTTTCATCAATAAAAAATTATTAATTGTCTAATTTTACAAAATGAACTTACAAATCATTTCATTAATTAACTTCAAATTGTATTCAATAAAAAATTTATAATTATAACTAAAATAACTATTATAAAATTTTATTTAAAACAAAGTCTTTTAAGTTTACTTTGACAAATGTTCACTATTCCACGAAATACCTTTACATAACGAAGTAAAAAACCGGCGAAACGAACGAGGAACTAAGCAACTTTGCGCCTGCATCAAGTCAGTACTCACTCCCTTTTCTTTTTTCCTTTCATTTAAGACTTTGCAAAATAAACTTGACATATGCATAAGATGTGAGTGAAGTTTAACATTCAGCAGCCTTGTGTATAAGGAAAACCTGACATAAAGTTAGTTGTATAATATAATTCGTTAAGAACATGTTCAATTTTGCCACTTAGGCTAACTTCATGCCAGTTTTTCGTTGTACATAAGAATGAAAATATAAAATATATAATCCTGGACACAATACTCGTGTTTTAACAAAGCTCTGTTAGCGTATTAACAGTGCTGTGTTGAGCCTGGTACTCTGTTCGAAGTTGTGAAAAATTTTCAGTAACATTGATTATTTCGCGTGAAAAATTTGGCATGTACTAAATGTAGCCCAACTTGCGATTTTTGTTATAAATTTCTCACTTTTATTACTTGAAAGTATGCAACATTGTTAAAATTTCGTGCGAAAAAAAAGTCCTTTTTGAACCGCTGACATTTCGTAATGATGATAAATCATAGCAACTTTGCTGTAAAAATTTCTCTTATCAACCCACGTTGCTGTTCATAATAAGCCTGAATAAAAATTCGAGGAGATTTTTGACATTTCTCTTTACTCTTTTCGTATTCGCTTAAAAAAAATATTAAAACAAGGCAGGCTAAAAAGTCATAGTGTGAAATGGCACTGAAGACTACCGTTTCAATCCCCCAAATATATCTTATGTCATTCATAGAATAACATGGGCCCTCAGAAAAACGGCATTGCCAATGACAAGCTTCTACCTGAATGGCTGAATAATGCCACACTGGATCAAGCTATTGAGCAACAGATTGGAGACTACAAACAGTTGGTGGAACTTAAAACCGAAAATGTTTCGAAAGCAGGAGAAAACTATTCATCTTTAATGATGCGCATTAAGGCAGCGGCACAAATGGAAGGTAAAATTTAGTAAATTAAGAAGATCTTTTTCTGATGTGCAACTCTCTCTCTCTCTCTCTCCCTCACTCTCTCTATACATAGACAATAGTATACAAACCGCCTCTTTTGTTTTGAAGGCCCAACATGCTAACGAAACAATGGCGAAAATTTTGAATATGTTACGACTTTTTCCCAAAGAAGAAGAAATTTATCATAAAATCATACCAAAGTTTGAACAACTCTATAAGGATGCTGGAAGGTGTGTTCAATTTGCTCCCAAATCTTATAGATTCGACCGTGATATTGGAGTGGATTATGTTCTCTTGGAAGATTTGCATGCAAAGCAATTTAAAAATGTCAATCGTATTGATGGCCTTGACATGGATCACGTCAAACAGGTTTTAATCAAAATGGCTGAATTTCATGCTGCTTCTGCTTGTTATGTTGAACACTATGGCATGTTTACAGAAGACTTCACCGTGGGTGTATTTAGCCAAAAGAATAAGATCTTATTAAAGGAGTTTAATGCCTCAGGTGCTTTTTTGAATCAATTGAAAAAATGGAAAAACTGTCAAAAATATTATGAGAAATTGGTAAGATTAGCCAATTTGTGTAGAAAATTTAAATGAAGGATTTCCATACGAATTTTATAGATAAATTGTCTGTTTTTAATATGAAAACTAAGGCTAATTTACTTTTTATAATAATTTGCTTGATTTTGCTTTTATTGATTTTTTTGCAGGCCAACAGTGATGACTTCTTGGTTGATCGCTTGCTTGAAGATCAGCAAGTTAATCTGCGAGAATTTAATGTCCTGAATCACGGTGATTGTTGGTCAAACAATATTATGTTTCAATATGATGTCTCTGGCAAGATAAAAAACACTTTATTCATAGACTTTCAAGTTGGTAAATACGGCTCTCCAGCCAATGACTTGTATTATTTTATTTTTTCTTCGGCTCAACGAGATATAAAGCTCAGCCAGTTTGATTATATGATACGTTTTTATTATGAAAACTTAGTAGACAATTTAAAGCTGCTGCAATATCATCGCCCACTGCCCAAATTAAAAAATATTCATATTTCTTTAATAAAAAATGGTTTGGCGGGTAAGAGTTCAGTTTTTTTTTTTTTTTTGCTCAAAAGTATTTTATTCTTTTATAAATTTTTTTCTTCGTTTAAGCTTACATGGTGGTTACAAAAGTTTTGCCAGTCGTTATTTTGGAAGAGACCGATCATGCCCAATTGGAGATTTACATTAATGATGAATCTAAATTGAAAGTTGCTATGTTTAGTAATCATAAGTACGTTCAAAGTATGTTAGATATTTTGCCGTGGTTGGATAATCGAGGTTTGCTGGATTGGAAATAAATCATATACTAATTATGTGTTTTACTTTTAAATTTGTGATATTTAATTTAAGGACATGTAAGGAGTCGTGAAGAGTTTACTTTGAAAAAAGGAGGAGGTTATCAGACGAACACCGTCTGTATATAAATTTTTTTAGCCTTGTTACTTCATAACACAGGATATTTTAGACCGATCGTAAAAACTATTTTTTTTTTGTCTGATAGGATATAGCTTCTATCCGTTCGCTTTGTAAAAATAAGTGTTCGGGGACACCCACCCTCCACAATTTTTTATTTGATTTTGCGATATTCTGCTTATTCGATTGCTACGAGACTTGCCCAACACATTGGGCTCTCGTGACAACACAATCTCAAAGTTAAAAAAATGTGTGGAACCACGCCCCATGAAACTTAATATCATATTTCATAGGCTTCTATTTGATCGATTTTTTCGAAACTCGGCACACACACTGAGCTCTTCAAAAGACACAACCTTGGGCGGGCCACGCCCATTAGAATTTAATATAATATGTGACGTGATTTTAAAGGGTGTCCCAACAAGAACGCAAGATTTAAATTTGGCGCCATTCGAAGTGTCATTGTTTGACATTTGAAAAATTGTTATTGTTTGCTAGTATAAGGTACGAGGTTAGTAAAAATGGAGCGCTAGACGAATGAACAACGCATTCTCATTGTGAAATTGTTTTACCAAAATGGTGAAAGTTTTGCGGCTACAGTTCGCAAATTTGCGATCAATTTGGGGTCACAATAATGCTCCAAAAGAGACAACTGTAAAGACATTAATGGATAAATTTGCCGAAACTGGGTCTGTTCGGCCAGGTTGATCGATACGTGATGATGTCGCTCAAACGCAGGTCAAGCGCAAACAGTCAATGGTGTTCGGTATCGTGAAATGATAACCAGTTCTTTCGTGCCTAGAATTGAAGAAATGTATGTGGAGGGCATGTGGTTTCAACAAGACGGCCCCACATGTCATACAGCCAGAGAAACAATTCAATTGCTACATCAGTCATTTTCCGGTCGTGTTTTGGAGACCAGAATTGGCCGCCTAGATCGTGCGATTTAACACCATTAGACTTTTTTCTTTAGGGTTTTTTGAAGTCGATGGTTTACGCGAATAAGCCGACGACGACTCAAGCCTTAAAAGAGGAAATTGGACGCTGCATTAATAAACTACCGCAGCATTTATGCAAAACGGCCATTGAAAATTTCATTAAAAGATCGCGTGTGTAACAGCAAAGCCGCGGCGGCCATCTGCCCGATTTGTTGTTCCACACATAACCTCATTTTGTCTACTTTACGATATCATAAAGTTTCACAATTTTTTTTTAAATATCTGTGTTTTATTTAAAATTTAAATCTTGCGTTCTTGTTGGGACACCCTTTACTTCATTGATTCCTACGAAACTTTTCACACGTTTTGATCTCTGTAAAATACTTAATCTTGTGCTCAAAAAATTGGGTGGGGCTAGCCCATGAAAGGTTAGTATAAAATGAAATTTTCTTCTACTTATCCGATTCCCAAAGTTTGGCTCTTAGAATGGCATAATATTTACTCAAGGAAATGGGAGTAGCCATGCCCATTAGAGATTGATTTTAAAGCACGTAAAAATATAAACTTGGCACTAAAAATGTTTAAATAAAATTAAAAAAGATAAGCACTAAGAAGCTAAAATCGCGAATTTGGGATAATTTGACGATTTTTTCAATACGACGATTTTTGCCAAAAAAAAAAAAAAATTAAGATTTTTAAAAACAGTTTTTAGAGAACAATTAAACTTTGAAAAATTGGACAATGGTACGAATACAAACTTGTTAAACTTAATAAATGGTATTTCCCACATTTTACTTGTATGCGTTATAAATATATACATAGTTATAAATAAAATTTCATTAATTGAAAATAAATTATATTTGCTTAATTCACAACAATCTTTATCGTGTATTTGTGTATCAAATACACTTTTGGTTTTTTAATTGTGAATACCCTCTGTGTTGTGTATTAATGTATTTCGTATTTTAAATGAAAAAAGAAGAACAAGCTACATACAAATTCTCTCAGAGAGCCTCTCTTTGAATACAACATTTTAAAAACATATGAAATAAAAGTGTAATAGTGTATTTCATTTTTGTATGTACAACAAATGTTATACTCCTGTATTTAATATGATAATACAATCGATACAGAGATACAAGGGTTTTGTGAATTAAGCAATTATTGTCTTTCTTACAATTCTGATGACTATTTCAAGCAATTGGATGATTAAAAATATTTTAATTCTTATTTTGAGCAACAATTTGTTATTTTAAGAATATTTGTTTATTTGTTGTCTATACGCATTTCATTTGTGCTTAAGAAACTCGTCAGTGGACTTTAACCAAAAAATTCCTAAATGAAAATTTTACTTTTCGGAGAACGTTATTTTCGAAGTTTTAATATACCGCCCCCTCCCCCACTTCCCCTTAAAAACGCTATTTACAAAGTTTACGTAATATGTGAAAAGCCGACCCAAAACGCTTTCCCCTAAAAGTAATTTTTCCAAAAAGTACTTTCTAAAATAAATACATTTACAAAAAAAAAAAAAAAAAAAAAATCAAATAAAAAGCTATTTTTTCAAAAACAACTTTTTTTCAAAAAATTATTGTTTCAAGGATTTTTTCCGGAAAGTAATTTTTAAAATTGATTCCCATAAAATTAAGTTTTGCTAAAATGTGTTCATTTCAAAATGAACTTTCCACAAAAACCTTTCCGTGTCGAAGCACTTTACCAAAATGTATTCTTTCCAAAATATTAGAAAGATACTACTCGTATAAGCAACTCGTTTAAGCAGATTGTACTGATAGGTTTTGTACCCAACAAGAACTTTGTCAAAATTTTGATCGCAATGCCTTACTAGTGGTGAAATTCGTTTAGAAATTGAAATTTTTTCACATTTGTGCCCCTAATTATGAAAGTTGTCTAAGTCATATATTTATTGTGTAGAGATATTTAATAGATTACATGAAGATATTTTTTAACTATGCAACATTTTAATTTAGAGTTATAATAGTCTCGATTAGTGTAAACTTATTAAATATTTATTGATGTTTTTAACAGCCTTATTTATAAAAACTATTAAAGCTTTATAAAGGCTTAATACAAAAAATTTTGTATGAACATTTGTTTTAAAAACCCTTTCTAAAGCCTTAATAATTTTTATAAACAAGCCTGTCAATATTTATTTAATATTTCCAAGCAAAAATGCATATGACTCAGATCACTTTCATAATTAATGGCACATTTATATATTTGTACGTAAAATAATTTTCAACGGTGCTTGCAGCCATAAATTGTAATTAGCATATAAATCATAAGTATTGCTTTTATAATAAAAAAATTTATTCCGAAAATTGGGGAAATACATAACAAAACTTACCATTTACCAGGTAAACTCATAACCAGGGACAAGGACTTCATGCATTTAAAAAAGGTATTTTAGGCGCCTAAGATATGACATCAAAAACGCAAAATATGCACTAAAAACAATAAAATATGCACATATCTTTAAAAAAAAATTATTCAAAAGTAAAGTTCTCAATCTACATATCACTAAATAAAGATATAAATACATTTCGTTTTTTCAAGAGGTGCGTGTACAAGCCTTTTATATTAACCCCCTTATGCAAAAACGTTTGTTAAAGTTAAAGCATGTGTTAAAACCGGTTTTGCCATACAAAATTCGTTTGTTAAACCAACTTTAAGTTTAACAATAGTTTTTGCATGAGGGGTTAAATCTTTACACATGATTAAATATGGTGTAATGATTCTTTCTGCATTATTAACTCCAAACTCGCATTTTCGAGATACATATGTATGTTTATATTACACTAAAGGAGCGATACTTAAATAGAAAAAAAAAGTGTTGTTATTTATTTATTTTCATTAAAAATCTTTTTATTATTCATACATATGTATTATCGAATGTGAAGTCCAATCAATTTGTTCTTAGAAAGCTTTGTGCATTGAAAAAGGCCTTGTAACGTCTGTGGATGTAATCGGCTCAAACGTAACTGATTCTTTTTATATAATGTTGTATATTTATTTAACTCAACCATTACAATGGATTGAATACTAGCTAATAGATTTGGTTTTTAAATCCGTTACAATTTTTAAAAACAATATCAAGTTTAAGCATAATTGTTTCACTACTTTCGGCTTTAATAGCAGACAATTTGAAATTATCAAAATTACAATTTCCATTAAATTTGGTAGGTGTGTGCTTGTACAATCGTTCCACAATTCTATAACAATGCAAGCCAAAAATTGTTTTGAAATATTTTTGGAAATTTGAATTTTTGAGAAAATATGACACAAAATCAGCATTTATATCAAAATATGAGACAAAAATATGCAATTATGACTAAATTATGCAAAAATATGAATTTTCAGCAAAATATGCAAAAATATGCACCAACAAATCGATGCCATTTTTACGCAAATTCATTGTTTCGTAAAGATATTTCGTTCCAGCCATTATCAGAGTTAAGGGAAAAAACATGTATTTGCATGAAACCCCTGTCCCTGCTCATAACCCAGACACTGATCTGGAATGGAAAAATAAATAAAGGAAGATTTTAATTTAAGCGAGCAATCTAAGTACTTGGATTGTAATGCACGTGTAATCTGATATATCATGTGTTACTAATAACTTCGATTACGACGTAAAGCCTGGTACGGAGTTCATACAGAATTTCAGGTTCTCATACAAACTGTATGTAAAAAAAATTACGGAAATTTAGGTTGGTAAATTTCATAAAGAAATTTCCATTTGCTAGTACGGACTTTTAAAGGAAAAGTATACGGAATTTTTGAAATTCATTGGCTATCTTAGGGATGTTATAAATACAATTGGAAACTTTTTTCAGTCAACTGAAACAAAAATTAACGTTCATACAATTATTTGGTCACGGAATTTTTGACTTAATGTCGGCCATACACTACACAAGTTCAGTGCTCAAGTCTGGCACTGTACAGTGCGCTTGTGTAGTGTATGGGGGCGGTTGTGCTATTTACGCAGTGAACTGAGTAAATATCAAAACGATTTTGATATTTGCTCAAGTTTGAAAACTGTACAGTGAACTTGTGTAGTGTATGTTGCAAACGCTCAGTTTTGTCGTGATTTTTTAAGAGCTAAAAACAAAAAATGATTCTGGACAGAGTTCCTAGAATTATACAAAGAATCGCCTGCAGTGATTATAATTAGCAATAGAATTATGAAAATCGAAGTCTACGAAAAATTAATTAATAAACTAAAGAAAAAATACCCCGATGCAAATAGAGAAATGGCTGTTAAAAAGATTAACACATTAAGGATTTAGGCTGTTTTTATTGCCACAGCAATTAATAAACTAGAGCAGTATTTGCACATGTTGTCTTCTTCACTTATAGCTTTAAAATAAAAACTGCACAGTTTACTTGTATAGTGTGTGTCACAAGCTTAGTTTACGCAGTACCAGACTTGAGCACTGAACTTGTGTATTGTATGGCCGGCATAAAAGCAGGGATTCATTTATTGATTAAAACAGTTTGCTAAAAAACCGAAATTAAAATACTGGTCTACTTTTAGGCTAAATTTATTATTATGCGCCCTTACAACTCCGCTGTCGACGTAAGTGCAATGCTATTGACACGTACTGACATCGTCGCTTACTTTGTAAGCGATAGCGTACCACTTACGCGTCCTATGGCACATTTATGTTAAATCTAAATAGCAAAATAAGCGTACGAATCACCACTGACTGCTGCTAAGTATGACTGATATCACCGATTACGTAGCGTATATTTTTACCAGTGGGTAGTTTTAACTTTTCAGTACTATCTATCCTGAAAAAGCTTAAACTACAAAAATTGTGTATATGTAAGTGTTTGCTAGTGCTGCATAGCTAATACTGAAAAATGGTAGCAAAAGCTGGAAAATATGACAATTAAATAAATAAAATTTATACATGAGAACGAAAAAAAAAATTATTACAAAGTGTAATAAAAAAATTTAAAATACATGAAATACTGAAGTATATTTATTTGACATAATGTCTTTATTTAATTTCAAAAATTGGCTTGTTTTTTTGTAATGGTTAAGCAATTCTCTATATCCAATATATCCAGTAAAGATGTGATCTCTAAACGGCTGGACCTTTCAAATGGAAGAAAACTCAATCAAAATCGGTCCAGCCGTTTGGTCTGTACGTGGACTTGTACACACACACAGATACACTGACAGACACTACAGACTTATAACACACCTTTTTTGGTCGGGGGTTAAAAATGATATACATATGTCCAAAATTATGTGACCAAACAATTGTCTGAGCATTAATATTGGTAATAGTAGATGGAAAAATAGTCTCAAATTATTATTATAAATACAAGAATTATTAAACTGTGGTTTGCTAAATATTTATGGGTAATTGTATTACAACCATTGTAAATATACGAGTACATATGTATATAAATATCGTGCCATATCAGCCAAAAATGCTTAAGCGACATTATTTTCGAACATAATTTTTTTACGATAATCGAAAGTTGTGTCGCTTAACCTTTTTGGTGGTAATGGCACCCCATTTATTCTGTAATTCGCTAAAGCTAAATACCCATCGCTAAAATGCTGAACAAATGCAAATATAAAATATAAAATATAAACATTTCTGGTGATAATATAAAACACTAATTTTCGGCGGATTAAATTTTTAAGCAATTGCAATACTCATTTAAAAATTGCATTCTTAGCGGAAAATTTATAGATAAAGGCGGCAGTCATATTAAAATTAAATTTAAAATAATCCAAAACACACTATTTTTTTAATATAGAGTAGAAAAACACCAACTTCCAGCACCTCAATCACATGCTTAAAAAAAGCTTGTTTTTATGCATATCTATTTTAAGACGAAACTGGAAAAAGTAGCTTCTGCTTGCCAGTATAAAGTACTAGCTTTAACTGAAATTTTTATTCACTTCAAACTAAGTTTAAACTTTAAGTTTACCAGTATTAGCTTTAGCTACATTTTTATTCATACGGCCCATTAGTTTAAAATCAGTTTTTTCCCTCCCGTGTAAAATATTAAAAACTCGAGTTACGTCTTTCTTAAATTAGACCGTCGAAATGTACGTGTGTATTTAAAATTGTATCTCTATTGAACAAGTTTGTTTATTAAAAATTTGCTTAACACATTAATCAAGTCAACCAGATATTTAATTTATTTCAATTAAAGTCAATGTCAATAGAATTTACTTTTACGTTTGTTGTTGCTGTCAAAACTTGAATCTATCTATCTACATACACATACATATGTGTAATAATTTGTAGAATTATTTATTTATGTTAGAATAAAGCTTTTCTTTGGAAAGCTTTTAATTATTTATCAGTTACACTTAACTAGTAGGAAATGAGCCCGCCTTCGAGTTAGACGTAAATCATAGAGAATTGCTTACATACTAAACCCCTGCAAAAGACCACACTCAAAAAAAAAACTAACTAAAACTTTGGAAAATTTTCTAAATTTGAGTAAAAAAAGTTGTCGTATGGCGCCGAAGCTGTTTTTTACTCGAAACCAGTAAAATATTTACTAAATTTTTAGTTCATTAATGAATTAGTTTATAGTAATTATATTTTTATATTTAAATAAAATTTTTCTAAAATTAAGTCAAATTTCTTCATGAAATTCGGAGAATTGCAAAAAAGGTTTTTCATCTTTTATTTCAAATTTAGTAAATTTTTCAAAGTTTTTTTTTTGTCTTTAATTCTGGTACTTTTTTGTTTTTAATTAAATTCTATACCACATGGTTTGTTTTTTTTATTATATCTTCATATTATATTCTTAATTAATTCACCATACATACATACGTATTAATTCCTTGAGAGGAGGCAAGTATTGAACCAACAACCTTCTGACTGATAGGCAAGCACTCTAACCAATTGCCTAACAGGCAGCCTGAATAAGCATTGGAAGTTTTGTGTTTTAAAATTTTATTTTATTTTCAAAAAAAATTTATTTCAAGTTCAAATATTCGTCGGATATATGAAAAATGTACTTGAATTTTTTGCTTAATGCAAATAAAAATATATTCTATAATTTAAAGAAAAAATACTTAAAACTGGTAAATATATTTCTAAGATTTAGAATAACTTTCTATATCTTTCAAGTTAGTCAAATTTAATGAACTAATTAGTAGTAAGTCATGTCCTAAAATTTATTTTTTGATTTATAACGAGGTTGACTAGTTTTTAGGATACAATTTCCCTAAACTTTTAAACCATTTTCCAATTTTTGGTAAATATTTCCTTTAAACCAATAAACTTGACCTTGAATGTGAGAATTTTTGTGTGTATTTTTATGAACTACTTTTGAGAATATGAACTTTTTATTTATTACTCATATTAAGTAATTTTTACTAGATTTTTGTAAAAATTTACTTAAACTTAGAAAAAATTACTTAAACTTAGAAATTTTTTTTACTTTAATTTAGAAAAAAAATTTCCTTAATAATAGTATATGTCTTTTTTTGAGTGCATTTAAAAGAACTTTCGCGACATGAGGGATTTTTCAAATGCTTTATTGCAGCGAAGTCTTCTAAAACAAACGATAAACAACATTATAGGCAAGAAATTTGTTTGAGTTATTGCAAGTGTAAGCTAAGCTGATTAGTTTATTAGGAGAGAGAGAGAGAGAGAGAGAGACGAGGGGGAAAGAAAGGTTTCTGTTCCCCGCGTTTCTCTCCCCTAGCAAACTAATCAGCTTTACAATAAGACTTGAGTTGTGTAAACTAGGACCTTAAAATAAGAACATCAATACATCCATCGTGCTTCGCTTATTATACAATAACATTTATTATTGGTTTAGTACAATACATTCCACCAGAATACATATAAAAAACCAGACGTATTTAAGTTTCAAGACTGCTTATGCAGGCCTCTGTTAGGTAAAGGGTGCGTTGAGTACTTTTATGTATGAGGAAAATTTTTGTGAAACCTTAGAGTCCTATATTGTTTCTCCGTATACTGAAAATACATATAAAGCCAGTCGTTCTTAAATCAGACCATAGCAATGGTATAAGTACGGTAAGTACGGGTTTTTAAACCATCCATTAAAATTGATTGATTCAACCACGGATCCTTCAAGCGATAAATACTTGATTTTAGACAATATTAAGTCTAGGCGGGCTTGATTTTAGTTAAAAGGGTTCGCACAGTGGCTCGGGGCACATGTTAGGACCGACGTTCTCTACATACATACATTCTACATACATTATATTTTCACTATCTCTGAACGGTGGGAATTATTTATTCCGAGATGACATAAAAGCAGGACAAATTATCTGTCATCTGTGGTAATTAAAATATTTTATTTTTTTTTTTTCAAGAAAATGTGTTACGTTTTGATGTGTAAACATCTATACGCTAGGGGGTAAAAATCTTTTGACATTGATTTCTTTGCTGAGATTTCTTTGCTTTTTGCTTTTGCTTTGCATTGTCAAATCGGTGTGCGCTATGTATGAGTGTATTAGTGTTTGAAAGAAGCAATACCAAGCAGAGAAACAAGTCGACCGGCTCGAAGCCGACGGTGCGCCGCCGCCGATTATTTTTCTGTATATTTCCGTACACCAAAGGTGAAAATGAACCGTAAGAGCTACGGACTTGAAATTTGGACACAATATGTAGACATTTGGCCACTACAACAATAAATACATAAGAGTCAAAAACTAAAGGGTGTTCCAAAACGAGCAACGGAAGATGTTAAAATCCCATGTAATATACATACAATTGTATGTACATATATACACTTGAAATTTTAAAAGATAGTGTATTTTTATACAGACTACAACAATTAACACTAAATTTAAAAAATTTAAATCAATGGGTGTTCTATCAGTTAATGCAATTTTGACTTTGTAATTTTGACAACTTGCTGTATCTTGGAAACCGTAAGAGTAAGACTCTTGAAATTTTCAAAAACGGTAAAAATAAAAAATAAAAAAAAAACATAAAATCGCCAAATATAAAAAAATCGCCAAAACGTAAAAAAGCACCAAATTAAAAAAAATTTCTAGGACTAAAATAAATCGCGAAAAACCGCAAAAATCGCCAAAATTAAAAAAATCCTTAAACAAAAAAATCGCCAATATGAAAAAATCGCCAAAATGAAAAAATCGCCTAAATAAAAAAAACCCCAAAAACAGAAAAAAATCGCCAAAATGAAAAAACCCCAAAAAACAGAAAAAAATCGCCAAAATGAAAAAATCGCCAAAATGAAAAAATCGCCAAAATGGAAAAAAATTGCGAAAATTAAAAAAACCCAAAAAGATAAAAAAACGCCAAAACCAGAAAAAAGCGATAAAACTGAAAAAAAATCTTTTAAACTGAAAAAACTTAAAAAATTAAGAAAGCTAAATCAAAAAAAAATTATCAAAACCGAATGTGCGCGAGTCAAAGTCGCACTTTACTGAATTTATTTTAATTGCAATGCATACACAACAACAAGAACAGCAACAACTAAACGATGAACAACAGGAATTAAAAATAAAAAAGTAAAAGTAAAGGCATTTACCATAGATGAGCACTGCAGTACCACTAAAGTTTCAGTAAAAACAAAAAAAATTTACTGATTATTAAAATTTTTTTCTAAAATTTTTATAAATTGCCTAAATGATTTGTTATATGATGAGGTGCATTGAATTTTCAGTAATCAGTAATGCCCGTATTCATAATGAAATTCTACCAAGTGGCTAAATGTTTTTCATACAAAAGTTTCAAAATTTGAATGAAAAAACTTTGCCACTTGCTACAATTTTATTATGATTACGGCCCTACGATTTTACTAGTAATGCAAATTAAATTTCATTAGCAGTAAAAATTTACTGAATTTTTTTAGTAATCAGTAAATTTACTGCTTACTGCAATTTTGAATGCAGTACATATACATATACTGCAGTGTGCCCATTTACTAACCAAATAAGTTTAATAAAACAAACAAAAACCAACAAATTCATATGTATTTACAATATTGAAAGTTTTGATACTTTTAATTAATTAATTTAAAAAAAGATACTAAAAGCATAAGTACTTCCAACTTAAAAAAAAATTTCATTACTAGATGTTTACACATCTCTTCTGTGATCGGACTCACATTGCTTTTTTTTATATATAATGTCGCATTATGATAAGTCATGTTAAAACATGTCACATCATTTACAAGAACTGATTTAACATGGGTACACTGTTTAATACTTCCTTTAACATATTTGTTACGATTATTCGTTACACGTATTCAGCACAAGTTTTTGTTACATGTGTTATGTTACCATTGTAAAAAAACAAAATTATTTTTACTCCCCATGTACTGCATTGCAAAAGCTTTCCATAAAGATCAAGTGGATTGCACGATAGACTTGGATTCTATAACCTGGCTAATTAAGTCTTCTATTATTCAATCACCCCCCCCCCCCCGCATGCATAATTTTTGCTTTAATCTGGAATCTTATCGTTCTTTAACAATCCTTTATGTTAGCTGCAGTAAATATTGCTTTTGTTTTAACACAAGTAACAAAAAAATCGATATAAACTTAAACATGAAGAATATTTTACCAAAAATTAAACAATGGGTAATATGAATAAAAAATAGTATTTTCTTTTTACTTAAGCTTTTTTCTAAACCTCATATGGTTTTTGAAATTCTGCGCATAAAATAAGACGCTTGTGACTGTTCAAATGTTTGGTTAAAGTCTAGCATTTAGACAATGCTTAACCACCAGCAAATAAATTTTACTTATAACTTAAATATTCCAACAAAAAAATTTAATTTTGTATTTCAATTGATTGGTACTCTTCTGGACCTCTAACTATAATGTTTCGAAAGCTTTTAATCTCGTCGTATTATGTGAAAGCTTTAGAGAAACATATAAACCTTAACCCTCAGCATATGTATGTATTACATGAGTCTGTTAATTATTATTAGAACTAATACCAGGGGGTAGAAAGAAAATGCTTTCGAATTTGATGTTATAAACATACAAATTCAAAACCTTTTCGTTTTGAATTATGCAGTAGACCCCCGGGTATGTATTTTGAAAAATTATTCTGAATATGTGCATATTGTAGACAATTGTCTACATTTCAGTTTAACTTGGTTTAATTCATAAATTTGAAAGTTTGAATTTTCAAAACTTCGCTGCAGAGCAATCGCACTCATGTTAACAAGACGAGACGGCCACGCAAATTTTAATGGGAGCTCGTTTCCCTTCTCTCCAATAAACGCAAAACTTTGGAAAGTAAATTTTGCGTGAGGAAAAGCTATCTAATAGATTTTTTGTCTGTCTGTCTGTCAGACTGTCAGACAATTCGTCTATGTATTGTGCATGCATAACGCTATATTTTATGACTAGTGAAGGGTATATAAAATTCGAAAGACCCAAATATAGCACTCTTGCTTGTTTGCATTGTTAACGTTAATTCAATTTAACAAAATGTAACAGCACCTTCACAACTATAAAAGTACACAGAAAAAAAAATATAATAGTAATTTTAATATACATGTTTTTAAAATGCATTTTAAATTGTATTATTATATTTCTTTTAATATATTGTAAAATAATTTCAAAAGAAAAATGTGTTTTCATTCTGCTAAGCTTTCATGTATTTTGTTAGTTAGTTTTACGAAATGTTTGTATTGGGCCCTACTTCACTAAAAAATTATGTATGTATTTAATTTTTTGAATTCAGTAGTTTAATACAAAATGTAGTTTTTTCAGTGTACAATAAATTATCATTACTACTATTATTTCTAATTAATATACATATCTACAAGCATATGTATATATGTGTATGTACACATGGAAGTACATATGTCTGCATTATATACACATATGCATGTATATTAGAGGGCAGCGCAAACAGTCTTGAAATGTAAATACGTCTTGTTTTTTAAATGTATTGTCGTAGATGTATTTATATGAGTGTTTACAATCCATGTCGAGAAGAATTCTTGTTCATAACAAACACTCAAAAGAAATAGTGTTGATGTGTGTATTAGACTTGAGCGATATTTAGAAACCTGTTACTTTTTCACAGCGATTGAAAAATCACAAATCACAACTGTGACTGAATTTATCAAGTAACAGGTTTTGAAAATATAGTTCTTTCACACAAACTGTATTGTTCTTGCATGCTTACTTTACAGTAAATAAAGCTACCATATTATTTTTTTTTATACCTTTAGCTTTTGTCAAGAAAAAAATCGTCAAATCGTGTCAAATCATTTTTTCTGGCAACTATGTACACTCACATTTTTATATTTGCAATTTTATTGTCTATCTGCCTCTTATATATTTTTTTTTTATTTATTCTCAATATTTGGACGGGGTTGATTGCAAATTGCTTGTTCTTTCCGCTCTTCTTATTAGTATTTATCAAAACACCAATAATTTTAAAGCAGAAGAGCTGAAATGTGTTAAACCGTGATCACAGTCACTGTTTCATTTCACTGGTGCTCTTCTTATTAGATCTTCTTAAAATAGCAGAACTGCTACAAACAAAATACTGTTAACTGTGATCACAGTTACAGTTTAAAAGAACAGCGATTTAGAAATCACGTTCACAAGGAGCAACATTATTAAAACATCACGTTATCGCTCATCACTAGTGTGTATGCTTGTTATTTTGCATATTGTACGTTTGAGAGTGTATGTAAGATGTAGATGGTAAGCTGTAATGTGTTTAAGGGTGTTTTTTTAATTCTTAAAGCAAGCGCAGAAAAATCAAAGAGCATGCAGACAACGTGCGTGTGTATGCATATGTAGGATGTTTGTATGTGCGCCCATGCGTATGAAGAAGCAAGCATCACAAATTATTTCGTCACGAAGTATTTTCTTCTTTATTCCTATACTTGCAATAACTGAGACAAATTTCTTGCAAATAGTGTTGTTTTGAGTTTGTTTTAGAAGATTTCGCTGTAGTTAAGCATTTGAAAAATCCATCATGTCTTAAAAAGCTCTTGTAAGTGGTCTTGTGCAGGGGTCTAACGTATATATGTACATATTTATACCTATATACATTTGTGTATTTTTGTACATTTATAAGCTTTTACGTTAGTTTCAATATCATTTAATCGAACTTTGCAGCAACTGAAACAATAGTTAAGTTTGTAAACCGAAGTCATTACTTATTTGATATTTTTTAAAAGTTCGCGGTTTAATTTAAGTTAACATTCAAATGGAAATATTTTTCAATAGCTTTGATGTATTGATTTACGCGAATTACACAATTATTTACATAAACATCCGATCAAAATCCAAACATGTTTCAATCTCAAATAGAATTCTCACAAACAGATTTCTAATTAATTAAATTTTAAAAACACTGTTCTACAGCAAAATTACATTGCATTATCTTGACTTTTTTTAATTCAAAAAATATTACATTAAGTAAAAATTTAATTGATGTTTTTTTTTTAAATTCAATTAAGACTTAATTTGATTAATCTTAAAGATTCAACAAAAAAAAATGGATAAGAATTTTGAAAGACACAAAATATTTATTTAAAAAAATCCAATAATATATGAACATACATACACAACTATGTACATAAAAAATATAAAAAGATAATGTCATATAAAATTTTCAAAATATTAAACATTTTCAAAAAGTGCGATAAAAAAATTTTTCAAGAGATTAAAGAAATTTTTTTTTCGATATACTGTCATAATTCTATCATCAGTAGACTTCAAGCACACATTTTGAACAGTCACAGAACTCTTATAAGATAAGAGACTTTCGAAAACTATTTAGAGAATTTACAAAAAATAATAGTTTTGAAAATCACAAAAGAAAAGTAAGTATAGTGTAGATAACTTTTCAGAAGAGCGAAAAAACTAGTTAATTCGCTCATTATTGTAAAAATAAATTCCATAATATGTTTTAACTAACTATGCTAACTAATTTATGGGTCTCGAAAAAGTATTTTATTTTGCACTGGTTTGCGTATTTTTATGAGATAGCATATTTTAGTCGGTCAAGAAACAAATATTTTTTTAGAGTTAGCATATTTTGTCAGAAAAAATATATTTATAATTTATAATTTGTGAAATCTTTTACTCAATGTTACATATAAGAATTGAAAAGCTACAAGAAAAAACTTATAATACCAAAAAAAATAACTTAAGCCTGACTGAAAGCCTCTTCCATCTCGAGGTGGGCAGCTTTAGCACTCTCTAACTCACTCTCTGGTGTAACAGGGTCACTTCAATTTATCAATCTCAAAAGATTATGCCATTGACTATAATCGGTCCATACATAATACTTTTTTATCGGAACCCTTCTGTACTAACCCTGTCGGAGAATGTGTGGTTGACTACAAAAATAGTTAACTTATAGTTAACTTTTCTTACACTGACTTAAAGCTAGCTGCAAAGTCATCCAGAACAAACCCAAAATTAATTCTAAAGGCTTCATCAGTCTTTACTTTCTGTTGCTGTTCTGTGCCGTTCCTTTCTGTATAAAATATTTTGAAATTACTTTGTCTGTGAAAAAATCAGCTGGCAACCTATAGAATTGATTACACAAAATATCACAACACAGAAATACATACACACTTTTGGCTGTCACTTAACGTTAAATTCTATTTTCTACAGATTTGTCCGTAACAGAACAATACGAAAAAGTAAAAACTAACCACACATACACATTTTCAACTAACAGAAACAAAACAGCTGATTCAGAACAGAACAGCACGTACAAACTAATTCTGCCTTAAGGCTCAGTTAGCCGACTGTAATGTAACTGCAACAGTAAGAAACAGCTGATCGATTTTGTTATGTTAAAAGTAATGAAAATGGTTATAGAGATGTAATGTAACGTAACCTACTTTTCATTTAAAAATATCGATCAGCTGTTTTCTACGTTACAGTTACTTTACATTACAGTCGGCTAACTGAGCCTTTAAAGTTGAGTACGTAATCGAATTTGGTGAGAGCCAACAAATTTATTCCCAGCTACTTTAAAAAAACTCATTTCAAGTTTTATATTAACATTTTGCTGTTGTTATTTTAGATGGCAGCTTAGCCGAGTGGTAGCGCGTTGAGTACACAAGGTGTTATGTTACATGTTCTAGCCACAGAAAAATTTTTTTTTAATTTACTGACTACCAAGTGATTTAAAAAAGTCAACTTTAAGTTAGCTTAAAGTAGTGCCTACTGAGACAATTGACTACCGCCTGGGACATCGCAATGTTAAAATAGTCAGTTGATTACATTGCAAAGTAATCCAAGTCTAGTCAGTACTAGTTGCGAAATAGTTAGCTTAAAATTAGTTTAAAGTTAGCCAAATTTCCGATAGTTTTTGAGATAGCAGAATAAGAAAAATTTATATAAAACGGGAAAAAAATCATTTTTTTTTGAATAGAAATTTATACTACAGATGAATATTGTATAGGGGAGCTATTTGCCATCTGAAACTCATTGTGGCCAAATTTGAGTTGACGTGTTTTGAATATAGGCTCTCGATATAGACAATGCTTAACCACCAGGAAATAAATTTCACTTATCAATAGATTAATTTAAAATATGAGAAACTTTAACTGACTGTTTCTCAGAAAACAGCGGTAATTAAAGCAAGCAGCACACACAAAAAAATAAGCAATAGAAAGCAATAAAATGTTTCTGTAGCTGCAATTGGATATCAACCTGCTTTTACACTGAAAAAAATTGCTTTAAATTAAAAATAAATTCAGTAAAGTGCGACTCTGACTCGCGCACGAAGCGTTCCGTACGAACACTAGATATATAATTTAATACAAACTTCATCCTATATAATATATAGTTTTGGCATTTTTTTTTCGTTTTTGGGATCTTTTCGGTTTTTTTTTTATTTTGGCAGTTTTTGCGTTTTTTCGGTTTTGTGGATTTTTTTAAGTTTTGTATCTTTTTTTAGTTTTAACACTTTATTTTCTTGTTTTGGCGATTTTTTCCGGTTTTTGGCGTTTTTTTCATTTTGGCGTTTTTTTTTATTTTTGGCGATTTTATTCATTTTTGCGATTTTGTTTATTTAAATTTTTTTTAGTTTTGGCGACATTTTCGCGTTTTGGCGATTTTTTTAGATTTTTACCGTTTTTTTCATTTTGGCGTTTTTTTTTTCATTTTGGCGTTTTTTTTATTTTTGCGATTTTTTCGAATTTGGCAATTTTTTTTCTTTTTGGCGATTTTTTTAATTTTTGGCGATTTTTTTTTTTTTTTTGGTTTGGCGATTTTATAATTTTCGGGTTTTTTTAGTTTTACCGTTTTTGAAAATTTCAAGTTTTTGGCGATTGTTTTAAGTTTTGGCTCTTTTTTTAGTTTTGACACTTTATCTTCTTGTTTTGGTGATTTTTTTCGGTTTTTGGCGTTTTTTCATTTTGGCGATTTTTTTATTTTTGGCGATTTTTTTTCAGTTTTGCGATTTTTTTTATTTAAAATTTTTTCTTAGTTTTGGCGACATTTTCGCGTTTTGGCGATTTTTTTCGATTTTTGGCGTTTTTTTTCATTTTGGCGTTTTTTTTCATTTTGCCGATTTTTTTCGAATTTGCGATTTATTTTAGTGTTAGAATTTTTTTTTTAATTTTGGCGATTTTTTTTTAATTTTTGGCGATTTTTTTTTTGGTTTGGCGATTTGATAATTTTCGGTTTTTTTAGTTTTACTGTTTTTGAAAATTTCAAGTGTGCCTCTTACGGTTTCCAAGATATAGCAAATTGTCAAAATTACATAGTCAAAATTGCATTAACTGATGGACCACCCTTTAATTTAAATTTTTTTAAATTTTAGTGTCAATTGTTGTAGTCTGTATAAAAATACACTTATTTTACAAATTTCAAGTTTCAATATACTACATATGTTCATACAATTCAATTATATTACATGGGATTTTAACATTTTTCGTTGCTCGTTTTGGAACACCCTTTAATTTTTAATTCTCATGTATTTGTTGTTGTAGCGAACAAGGTTCTACATACTGTGTCCAAATTTCAGGTCCATAGCTCTTACGGTTCCTGAGAAAATACCGTGTGACGGACAGACAGACAGACGGACAGACGTACATCGTAGCGAAAACAATAGGGTTCCTTTTCACCTTTGGTGTACGGAATCCTAAAAAAAATACATCATATATTAAAAGTATTTCCAGTTACTTGCATCAAAAAATCAATGATCCAAAACAAAAAGGTAAAGTAATAAAAAGTGTGATTAATTAAAATTTAATAAAATAATTATTTAACACAGAATTCTTTTTTTTTGTATGGGGAAAACCTTAATGGTTAAAGATAGATGACAAGCATGTTTAAGAAAATGTTCGTATTGAAAAAATATTGGAGGTTGTTCATACATTTGACTTCGATAGGTACGCCCTAGGGGCAGTTAAAGCCCTGTGAGTAAATTTTATACAAATTTCGCCTTTGTATGGGAACCCCCTTAAAGAGTCGAAATAGGGCATAGGTATATTCGAAGGAAATTTTGAAGATAAAATATTACTTTGGATCAGTCTTACACTTTACCCCACTGGGAGGCACCATAAAAGCAAAACAAGCGGCTTTCTTAAAAAAAATTATATTTTGTATAGGGACCACCTTAATGGTTAAAGATAGACGATAAGTATATTTGGAGAAAAACTTTGTATTCAAAAAATATTTGAGGTTGGTCATACATTTGACTTCGATAGGTACGCTCTAGAGACAGTTAGAGCCGCGCGAGGAAATTTTCCCCCTTGTAAGCGAGCCCCCTTAAGGAGAGGAGCTGGCGGTCGATGTGTTTGAAAAAGATGTTGGGTGGAGAAAATTAATGGGTGCTGATCATACATTTGACCCTTGTAGCGGTGACCCCGGGAAAGTTATATGATTTTTTGTACATTTTTTTGCTTTACCCTCATCTTTGAGCACGAAGAGGCGAACTTTGCGCCATCTGACCACCACCATTGTTTGGTCTAATACCTATGTATGCAGTTTTAGAAATCTATTTCGATTTTAAATTTTTCTGAATATAACTCCAGAGATAAAAACGAAATTCGTATGATGTATTTGGTTATTTTATGTTTATTATCTTGATAGCAAAAATAATATTATTTTTTTATAAAAACAGGTATTCTAACCTTTTATGCACTCCAAGTATACATAAAAATATATGTACATACATATGTACATACATATGTAAATACATATATTACACAAAAGAAAAATTAATTCTGTAGATTGGTGTTTTTGAACTTGGCTTTTGTTTGTCATTGACTCTTTCCCTACCGCAATAAAATATTTTTGTTTTTATTGTGTGTGTTTGTGTGTGTTTTTTTTTATCGTACTCATTAATTTATAGCTTTGATTAGTTTACTTGCTCAGAAACAAACTTTCTCTCTCAACATCTGCTTAAATAGGCAATCGCATAATTTTAAATATTTCAAGAAAGATTTTTTCATATCCGTCGAATTCTAGAACGCGATTGCACGGCGTTTCGGCTGGTTATTCAGCTACGATTTAAAAAATAAATAAATATTTATATTTAACGGTGGAGCAAACAGTTTTACTAATTATTTACTAACTACAGTTTTTAATTTAAATTTAATATTTATACAATCAAATTATAAGAAATATATTGATGTGAGTGAAAATTATCTTAAGTTACATTAGAAAATCTGTGAAAACTTTGGCTGCAGCTCAAAAAATATTGTTACCCTAATAAATCTTTATTAATTTTCTATAAACATGATGTCAGTTGTATATCTGACCAAAAAAATTCAAGTGAACAGAGAGATGTAATACTTTATAGCAAAAAAAAAAAAACTACTTTAAAATCCAATTAAAGCCTTGGAAATTCAAGTTCCCATAAGAAAAAGAAATACGCAAGTTCAGGTTGGTAAATATCTTATATATAGAAATTTCCGTTTTCTGGTAGGCACTTCCGAAAGAAAATTACACGGAATTTTTGAAATTTGTTGTCAATTACAGGGATGTTATGTTTATAAGTGGAGACTTTTTTCCATCAAATTAAACAAAAATTAATGTTCGTAAAATTGTTTGGTAACGAAATTCTTGACATTTCTTATTTTTTGCAAGTTTTAATTAATTGTTAGTGTTTTTGTGTGTTGTAAAATAAGCAAATTTGTGTGTATGCCAACATACATACATAATTCTACACAAAAGGCTACACGATTATTTTTTTTTCGTGTAGAAATAAATGTAAGCCTACAAACGTGAAGTTCCGTAAGAATTCCGTAACGGGCTTTAACCGGTTAAATAGTACTTATTGTTTTAACAAACAAACGAAAAAAATAAATAAATAAAATAAATGTTAAATAATTTTTGTGGACATTTTCTAGTAATGGTTAGAAAAATATTACATAAAGAAAAATTATTCAAATAATAACAATATTGGTATTTTTTTTTGGGGGGGTTTGGTATAATTTGGCTAGCTACCAAGAGCAAAGTGCCAGGTTCTTCAACAAATAGAAGTTTTCTCAAGGCCTCATTCGACCTACGCCTTCACATAGGAAGTAGAGAATCCTAGAGTCCACTCCTAGAGTATAAATGGTCTCCACCAGTCAAAGTCTTCTTCAAATTTTAGTTATATTTGGTTCTCCACCAGGTTCTTCAACAATCTACCCTTGAGTATTCTATTTGGTTTCCACCAGGTTCTTCAACAAATTGCCAATTCCATTCAGTCCACTGCTCTAAAACTGAGTTATATATGGTACTCCACCAGGTTCTCCAACAGATTGCTTTCAATTTCGTCTCCACTATTGCTCCAATATCTAATACGTCAGTGTCCAATACTAAAAAATTTGACCAATCACTTGAGTTATATATGGTACAACAATTTGCTAAGTAGTGTTTATTCTTTATTAGAGTATTAAATTTGGTCTCCACCAGTTCACTGCTTCAGTATTTAATAAGTCGTGTATGTATTAAAAATTCCCATCAAATTTCTTCATATGCCAAGCAAGCACCAAAAAGTGTGGTTATATGTAGTAGATTCATACAATAAAAGCGTTTAAACAAATCTTTGAACATGTAACAAGTCACGAACAGAAATATGTATTTATTTATATAGTTATAACAAACACAACGATTGCATATGCCAATGAAAAATTCCAAAAAGAACCGCAAATAATTACGGCTATTCGAGGAAAAAACATTAAACAATGCGACAGCCGCAAAATTCTCGAAAGCAAGACAACAACAAAATGCCTAGCCGCATTTAAAAAATAACTACGACGACGCGAAAAGGTGTTCTCCCATCCAGAGTTAAATTACGACTGAATATTGGTATTATGCCAAAATTTATTATTCAGGGCTATCATGAATAAAATTCCACGTGAAATTTTTCCCGGGGAACAATTCCAACTAATAGCAAGTAATAGGGAAAACAAAAAACTCTAATTGGAAAAGGGAGAAATTTCACGCGGAATTTTATTTATGATAGCCCTGATTTTATTTGGACTAGTTAAATAAAAAATTTCAACTTCCACAATAAAAATCGTTGAAATTCAAATACAAAAAGAAAAGTTAATTAGCAGCGCTAAATTTTCAGATCTATTTAGTTTTAGCAGATTTTCGATGCATTGACAACACCCTGTTAGAATCATTGCAAATGATACGAATTAACATTGCTTCAGCCTGCGGTTTTTAGGGTTGTATTGTGTAATTTTACACTGAGTTCTTAATAACGTGCAATGAAATGAAGACACTTAGGGCCTGTTCCACGATGTCGAAAACGTTCGACCTGTCGCACACTTATATTAATTGTTTAAAGTTTTGTGTAAGACTTTGACGTTAGAAATCTTGGCATTATTCTAACGCATTACAAGAAACTTGTACAACTTTTCCTTAATCTATTACAGAAACGTCAAGATTTCCATGGTCAATGTCTTACATAAACAGGCTGTTAGTGTGCGACAAGTCGAACGTTTTCGACATCGTAGGACAGGCATTTAATTAATAGTTTGTAGGTACGAGATACTGCGCCAAGATTATTTAACCAACTTCAGTAAAAAGAGGGCGAAACATCACCGAAGAAAAGACACCGATAGTTTCATTGAACATATAAATAAATTCAATAAAGTGCGACTTTCACTCGCATACGAAGGGTTCCGTACGGACACTAGATATGTAATACTATGTGAACTTCAGCCTATATAATATATAGTTTTGACATTTTATTATTTTTTGGGATTTTTCCGGTTTTAATCGTTTTTTTAATGTGGCTTTTTTGGGGTTTTTCGGTTTTGGCCATTTTATTAGTTTTAGTGCTTTTTTAATTTTGGCGATTTCTTTTCAGTTTTTGGGGTTTTTCATTTTGGTGATTTTTTTTTTCATTTTGGCAATTTTTTTCATTTTGGCAATTTTTCAGGTTTTTGGCAATTTAATTTAGTTTTAGAATTTTGTTTTTTTAACCTGGCGCTTATTTTCGTTTTGCCTATTTTTTTAGTTTTGGTGCTTTTTTTAATTTTGGCGATTTCTTTTCGATTTTTGGGGTTTTTCATTTTGGTGATTTTTTTCATTTTGGCATTTTGTTTTTCATTTTAGCAATTTGGCAGGTTTTATCAATTTAATTTAGTTTCAAAAATTTTTTTTAATCCGGCGCTATTTTCGTTTTGGCGATTTTTGTCGGTTTTTGACGATTTTTTTCGGGATGACGATTTCATAATTTTGGGATTTTATAGTTTTACCGTTTTTGAAATTTTCAAAAGTTTGCCTTTGATGGTTTCCAAGATACAGTAACTTGTCAAAATTATACAGTCAAAATTATACGTTAACTGATAGAACACCCTTTAATTTTTTTTTTTAATTTTAGTGATAGTGTCGACAGCATTCGACTTGTCACACACTTACATTCAAAAGAAAAACATATTTTAAAATTTTGTTGTTATTTCCAATGTAAGTGTGCGACAAGTCGAACGTTGTCGACACCCTTTAATTAATAATAAATTTAGCCTAAAGGTAGACCTGTATTTTTAATTTTCTTGTCTATAAAAAAAGTTGAAAAAAAAAACTGGAAATGCTTCATATTTAAATTACAACTGATGCTAGGAACACAACTATGACGAACGACGAATTTTTCGGTGCGAACTTTCTTCATAAAAAATAAAACACATTTGTTCATATGAAAATGAGCAAAATACCGCCGTAGAACGAATTTCGTCGTGCGTGACGAACTCTCAGTTAGATTTATTTATTTTTTGTACGTCAACGAACGACGAAAAAAACAATTTTCTTTCACTCTCTTTACATACACAATAACCACTGTGACCAGATTTTAAAATAAAATTAAGCTAAATCACCTATGTCTTTAATATCTTTTTAGAGAATACGCAATTTAGATTAAAAAACGCTAAAAAAGTTAAATCAGTTTGAAAAAAAGCTAAAAAATAAGCTAAGAGCTAAATAAAAATTTTGAAGCTAAATCCAGAAGAAATGTGCTAAATTTACCCCAAAATTATGGTCAAACTGACAATAACTAACTTTATCACACGACGAATTCACGCAGCGAATTCTTATCGACGAATTCGTCGACGTGGAAGAAATTCGTCGTTCGTCTCAATTGTGTTCCTAGCATGAATCGTTATATCATAATCGGAGTTATGAGTATGATATCCTGTCATGTTACATTGTTTTTGCTTTCTATAGTTGGTTTTACGTTTCAGTATATTAACTGTGACTGCCAAGTGAACATATACTTGTCACGTGCCCATGATAATTAAAGTGAGACAATAAATTGTTCATCTAACGTTTTGACCTCTTTGTTGAAACTATTTTATTAAGCTTTAGGTCAATTTATATATTTTAAGTAATTTATTTCAATATTTCGTTAACCTTTGAAAACCTTCTTGAGGAGAAAATCCTGAAGTTAACCAAAAATTAACGAAATATTTAAATAATTAACTAAAAACATATAATTTGACCAAGCTTAATAAAATAGTTCCATTTAAGTGAGACATTTTAAATATAATTGAAGAATGTCTATCTACTACCAAAGTAGATAGACATGGGAGCTGCTGAAGTGTGTGGTTGCACAGAAAAATGACGGCATTTCTTTCCCCCAGCTTAAAAGTCTACTTTAATTTTTCTTCTCTTCTTTAGAAAATCACATTAATTAATAAAAATATTTCATTCAATACGAATTGAAAATACTGAACTTCACAGAAAAAATTATTCCCAAAAAATTTTCAAGCAAACGTGTGTTTTGAAATATAATTTAGTTTCAGTAAATATTTTTTACTGTTCCAGTAAATTATTTGTTCCAATTTTATTTTATGTAAAAAAATGTGTAACATGAAAATTATCTATATAAAGTAAAATTTGTAAAAAAAAAAATTTAGATTTATTTTTTTTTTTTGTATTTAAATTTGTTATTTTCAGTTAAATTTTTTTTTATATACTGTAAAAAAAATTTGTCTGATTTTTTTTAATTTTTTCTACAAATTATTTTATAGATATAAAAAACATTTTATTTTTTATAAGGATTTTTGTTTGCGGGTTTCAAACTTATTATGTTTGTATATTGTGATTCTCAATATAGTATTAAGAGTCTTACTATAAACATAAGGAGTTTGTTAGCTAAGTTCAAAAATTTTTTGGGTTGAAGTCTACTGACGAGTTCCAAGAGCGGGAACGAAATGCTTAACCATAAAAACAAGCCAATTTTTTAAAGTAAAAAAAATAGTTGAACCTTTCATTTGATTCAGTTATTTTTTTCAAATAAAACTTTTACTAATTTTTTTACAAAAAAAATTTTAAGAATTGTTATTGATTCAGCTAATTTATTTTCTGATACATAATACGAAAAATTTTAGTGAATGTTTATGTAAATTATAAAAAAAAATAATGGATCTAATTATTTATTCCGTTCCGCGATTGAGGAAATCATTTTTTGTGCGGAAGCAAAATTTGCAATTCTTCATTCCGTTGCTGCGGTATTTTTCCGCAGTTGCGGTATTACCAGCGTTGTCAACTTTTAAATTTCAAAACGCACCAAAATGGAGAAACAACGCGCCATTTACAAAAAAACGCACCAAGCTTAGAATTTCTTTTTTAAAATGTTTATTTAATTAATTTTACATAAAAAGTATAATATTATTTTTTTTGTGTTAAAAATTTAACACTTAAACAGGCTCTTACAGTTCAGGGTTAAAAAAAAATAAAACCTATAAAAACTTAACAAATTTGATTATATTCATTTTTATTATAAATAAATTCTGTAAAAAACTTTTTAAAGAGATTAACGATTAATAGTAAGGATTCAAAACTAATGAAAGTACTAAACTTTTTTATTCAAATATTAAAACAAAAAATTTATCAGAAGTTTAATACATTTACTCATATTAAAAATACAAAAATAGAAATAAACAGGCTTTTACAATATACCCAATAAGCACTCAAACAATAAAAATTCAAACACTTGGAATTGAACTGGAAACAAAGCTAAGTTCAAGCATTTTTTAAGTAATTTTCAAGTTTGAAAATATTTTGAAATAAGATATCAAACAACATACTTATATGTTCAAGCCTTGTCAAATACATAATTTATTTATTAATAAAATTCAAATTGTGAAAAATATCAAACATAAATAAAAAAGTGAATTTTAAATAACAAAAGGTGATTAACATCGTGAAAAGAACAGTGAAGGTAGATATGTAGAAAATTATTATTTAAAAACCAGTGAATTGCATTTTCCTTTCTATTTTAAAAGATTTTTTTTTTTTTGAAACTTGAAATATACTTAAATTCAACTTTAATACAAGGTTGAATTGCAGTATAATTCAAGGTTTGAGTTCAACTGTACTACAAGTGAATTGATCGAATTGAATTCAAGTTCCCTTTTCACTGGAGAATGCTATTGAATTAAAGTGTGAATCAAGCATAATTCAACCCTTGACAATTGATTGTGTGGCTTGAATAAAACTTGTTTTACAGTTGATTTCAACCAAAATTGCTTATTGGGTATGTACAAAACTAAAAAAAAAAACCTAAACAAACTCGTACATACATGGTATACATGTGTTTTCTTAATTATGAAAGTGGTATAAATCATACGAATTTTTGATTCGATATAGTAAAATAAATTTACAACTATTAATCTAGACTAGTGCAACTCTAAATTAAAATATTTTTGGATTTGTTCAAATGTAATCTACTAAATATCTCGACCAAATTATATATGACTTATACAACTTTCATTATTAAGTCCCTATTTACACTATGCAAGTCTTATTGCTAAGCTGATTAGTTTATTAGGAGAGAGATACGGGGGAAAAGAAACGTTGCTGTTCCCCTCGTCTCTCTCTCCCTGAAACTAATCAGCTTAGCAATAAGACTTGCACAGTGTGATTTGGGACTTAGGGCACATACATATGTTTGCAAGATGATAAATATTTGTACATTAATTTTATAAATTATGTTTAAAACTTTTTAAAAAGAGATCAGAAATCAATTATTTCAAATTAATAAAGCTAATATTTTCATCATTATTATTATCATCGGGAATTTATACAGATTTCCTTTCAAATTGTGATGTTTTATAAACATCATTACTATTAATAATGTAGTTAACACTATCAGGAAGTTGGTAAGTTTCACAACAAGAATTTTCCGGTTTTAACCAATTGTTGTGTTAAATTTGCGTTGGTACCACCAAAAATTAAAAAACGCACCGAAATCTTTAAAAAAGCACACCACGCACCAACTAAAGATTTTTTCGCACAAAAAATTTCAAAAAGCACCCAAAATGGTGCGAAACGCACCAAGTTGACAACGCTGGGTATTACCATATTATTGATTCCGCAATATAGACACTCTTCTCTATTTTGCTTACTCTGAAATTTTATGGCGGAAAGCGTACGGAAAGAACAAAATTGTAATGAAAATATACAAATTAGCAAAATTAAAGCTTATTTTAATTTAATTTGTTTGTTTTATTTTTATAAGAATATAAAAACATCAAATAGAAGCAATTATTAATTTAATTTAACTTATATTAAAACTTCTTTATTCCAACTTACTCTCAATGATTAATCAGTAAAGGTAGAATTAGTAAAATCGTATCGTGATGTTGCGTGTCAGCTGACAAAAACCGTACCATATAATGGGTGCTTTTTATTGAGGTATAGAACTTTAAGTTGGCATCACTTTTTTAACTGGCGGCCATTTTGTCAGCTGTCAAGTGATTAATATTTAGTTTGGTTTGCCATTTCATCATAAACAGGTTGAAAAAGAACAACGCTTGCAAATCGTGCAAATTTATATCGAAAATAATGGTTCAGTTCGCGAAGTTTACCGCAAGCTCCGTCCATTTTATGGTCGACATAATCGTCCATCAGAGCAATTAATTCGGTTAACCATGGATCGTTTTCGCACTACGTTTACTCTATGTGATAATACGCATCCGCAGAGACGTCGAACAGTGCGCACCGAAGAAACCATTGCCGCTGTAGAGCAAAGTGTTGAAGAGGACCCGAATGAATCGATTCGCCACCGTGCACAGCAATTGGAGCTTTGTCCATCAACTTTATGGAAGATTTTGCGCAAAGATCTTGGCTTGCGACCTTACAAGATCGAGCTTGTGCAAGAATTAAAGCCGCGAGACCATGCAATGCGTTGTGATTTTGGTGTATGGGCCGAAAATGAGATTGATCTCGATGCTGATTTTCATCGCAAAATTTTGTTCAGTGATGAGGCTCATTTTTGGTTGAATGGCTACGTCAACAAGCAAAATTGCCGCATTTGGAGTGAAGAGAATCCACATGAGACACTTGAGACGCCATTACATCCACAAAAACTGACTGTTTGGTGTGCTCTATGGGCTGGTGGAGTCATTGGGCCATACTTCTTCCGAAATAATGCTGGAGAGTCAGTTACCGTTAATGGAGACCGGTATAGAGCCATGATAACCGACTATTTTGTTCCCGAATTGGATGGCATGAATGTGGATGAGTTGTGGTTCCAACAAGACGGCGCTACATGCCACACAGCGCACGTCACAATCGATTTATTGAAGGAAACATTCGATGAGCGCATAATTTCGCGGAATGGACCTGTCAATTGGCCACCAAGGTCGTGTGATTTGACACCATTGGATTATTTTCTTTGGGGATATGTGAAGTCGCTCGTCTACGCCAACAAACCAGAAACGTTAGGGGACTTGGAAGCCAACATTCGTGGCGTTATTGCCAACATACGGCCCCATATGCTCGAAAAAGTGGTTGAAAATTGGACCTGTAGAATTGGCTTTATTCGAGCCAGCCGCGGCGGCCACATGCCCGAAATCATATTTAAACATTAATGGCATAAAATTATCCTTCCAATAAAGCCAAATTGATGGACATTAAAACGATTTTCTTGTGTTTTATTTCAATTTGAAGTTCTATACCTCTAAAAAAAACACCCTTTGCATGTTACTAGTTATAAAATATGTGGTGGTAGCACTGCTGACGTAGGAATCTGCAGAAAACAGATTTTTCTGTAGCGAATGTCAAAAACGCCGCATTTAATGCCAGACAAAAAAAAAGTGCTGTGCAAACTGTTACATTTTCTATAACTTGTGCATAAAGTTGAACGATACGGCAAGTTGTAAAGTAGAATGATACGATTTTACTAATTCTACCTTAACTCTTCTTTCTATATGTTGTTGTTTTTACGTTTCAAAAGTACTGGCATATGTATGTATGTATTTACATATGCGTGTATGTATGTATGCATGTATGTATTTACATATGCGTGTATGTATGTATGTATATCTTTTAAAATGCTTTTTTAACAACAGCCGACACTACACCACGTCAGAATTAATAAAAAACAGGGACGTTGAATCAATTTTACGGAAAGCGTATTCCGCAGGAATGAATAATTGCAATTTGCATATCAATCGATAGTTCTTTCCTTCGAATTTTCCTTTCCGTGCGGTATCAATAATACCATCCAATAAAAAAAAATGTTTTTCTGTTCCTAGTAATAAATTTGACTGAAAATATTTTGAGTTTCAGTTAACTTTTTTCTCTAATGCCATAATAAGTTAACTAAAAATTAAATTTTTTTTCCAGTTAAATTTTTACAAAATTGTTATCAGAATCTACAAATTTCTTTGTAGGTCCGCATTCATACAAAATATTTACTGATTCAATGAATTTGGTTACTAAAAACGAAATTTAGTTTTTTCTGTTTTAAGTCCGATTAAGAAATTATTACTGATTAAAATTCATTCTAGTTCAATTAAATTTAAAATGTCTCAATTGTGCGTAATTTCATTTATGAAAATATTATAAAATTTTTTAGTTCGAGCAATTTTGGCAATGCCTTAAAAATTTAATTATCTTTATCATTTTGTCTGTTGGTGTGTTTTTATTCTCTAAAGGTACTTAGCAACCGACATTTAAAATTTAGTTACGAGAATCTTAAAATAGGGTTATTGTCCTCTTTTATTTATTGCAGCGGGATTTAAGTGCAATCATTCTTAGGTTGATAAGAGAATGGCAATTAGAAGCTATGCTATGATACTGCTGCACAATGTTCTATAAAACTCTGCTGGTGATTTCTTATGTTGTCGTCACAGCTGCCATTTTGGGTTATTAATAACAAAAATTGATAATATTTTGTTCACTGTTGAAATGTGAATATTTTGTTTTCATTTTGAATATTTTTCTTTTTCTAAAGCAATAATACCTATGAATTTTTTATAATTCTTTGGTTTTCATTAATAACAGCGTATGTCGAAAAATTAAATTTTTTCAATAGAGCAAAAAATGTATTTCTAAAGCTTATTTAAAGAAGATAGAAGTTGTGTTATTGTATTAGAAAACAAAAGATGTACATATATGCGTTCATATTTTCCAAACATTTCTTAAAATTTTGAATATCAACACTAAGAATTGTAAATATTTCTTATTTTTCATTAAAAAAAAACTATGCAAAAGGTTTAGGGCCTGTCCCATGATGTCGACGAAAGAAATCAATCGACAACTTCTATTGAAAACAACAATAAAATAAGAAAATGTAACAATAAAATAAGAAAATTTGTTTTTGTTATCAATACAAGTAATCGATTCAACGTTTTCTATCGATATCGTGGAACAGTCCGTAGTCACTTGAAATTTGCAAATTTAGTGTGTTTTTATACAGACTACAATAATTAAGGGCCTGTCCCACGATGTCGACAACGTTCGACTTGTCGCACACTTACATTGGAAATAACAACAAAATTTTAAAATTTATTTTTGTTTTGAATGCAATTGTGTGACAAGTCAAATGCTGTCGATATCGTAGAACAGGTCCTAACACTAAAATTAAAAAAAAATTAAAATTAAAGGGTTTTCTATTAGTTAAGGGTAGTTTGACTATGTAATTTTTACAACCTGCTGTATCTTGGAAAACGCTGAAATTTTCAAAAACGCTTAAACCAAAAAATCCCAAAATCATTAAATCGTCAAACTAAAAAAAATCTCTAAAACTTAAATAAAACGCCAAAAACCAAAAAATCGCCAAAATAAAAACAAACGCCAAAAACCAAAAACCGCAAAAATTAAATAACAGCCAAGAATCGAAAAAATCGCCAAAAAGAAAAAAAAACGTCAGAATAAAAAAAATCACAAAAACTAAAATGAATCACAAAAACCGAAAAAACTGTCAAATGAAAAAAATCGCCAAATTGAAAAAACTCCAAGAACCGAAAAAATTGTCAAAACGAAAAAAGGCGCCAAAACAAAAAAATCGCTTAAACTAAAATAAATCGCCAAAACCGAAAAAACGCCAAAAAGGCAAAAAAAATCCAAAAATTCCAAAAACGAAAAACACCCAAAAACTAAAAAAATGCCAAAACTAAAGAAAACGCTAAAACTAAAAAAACGCCAAAACTAAAAAACGCCAAAAACCGAAAAAAATTACAAAATAGTGTTACATCCCAGCAAAAAATTTAAAAAATGTAATCAGGTTTGGAAAAAAGCATTTTTGGTTTAAGCTGTTCCTTACTGGATTACCAACTTAATGATTTTAACAATGCGTGAGACTAAAATAATCGATTCTTGAGAAGTACTTACTTTTCTGATTTGGCAACTTGTTCACGTAATCGATTTAATATAAAAGAATCATTGTAATCATTTAGCAACTTGTACATCATTTCTTTAAATTTTAGGTAATGTGATTTGTAAGCGAGTAATAAAATTTGGCATTCCGAAAAGTAAATCATTATATGGCAAGTAGTTCTGATGGTAATGTGTAATTTTTTGCTGGGATATTTAGTGTCCGTACGGAACCCTTCGTGTGCGATTCAAAGTCGCACTTTACTGAATCTATTTATAATTGTAGAACACAAATTTGATTGATTTTCAATAAATGAAAACTTTAAGTTTGTTTAAATTTAAATTTCTTTTTGTGTTTTTCATTTATTACATAGTGGAAATTTTATTAATATGGAAAATCATTGCCTAATTCACAATTTTCATTGAAATTACCGAAAATTCGTGTCCGAGTTTTTACAATAGGTTGTATATTGTGCAAATTAAATTTTTCCTTAACTGTAAAAATTTCAATTTATAAGCTTTCAATAAAATGAATTTTTTAGGGAAGTTTGTAAACCCGTCAAACTTATAAAATCAAAATAATTTATTTTTTCCTGATCAAACCTACGCAATTTAAATTGGTTTGGTGATCGGTTTGTATCAAAAATTACCTAGTTAACAAGTTATTGGGTAACAATAAATTAAGAATTACTAAAATAATATATACTTTTTTGGCGTATAGTCCTTAATATATTAGGAGTTTTCGCTGACTTTTTTGGTTCATCACCATTTATGGTATTAATTGTCTGACTATAAAGATACAATTTTTTTAACTTATTTCAAAAAATATTTGGCATAAAGTCTACTGATGACCTCCTTAAGCAAGAATTAAATGCATGTACACGGTGCTTAACCAAAAAAAAAAAAAACAAGCAAATATGCATATTAAATTTTTTTTAATATTTACTTACTTATACATATGTATATATTTTTTCAATATTTATATTATCTAGATTAGAAATGATGCCAGATAAGCAACATCAGAGTATATCCAATCCCAATGAGTTCTTACAAATACCAAACTGGATAAATGAGAATTACTTCGTGCCAATAGTGGAAAAGGATATACCAGATTTTATATGCATAATGAACTTTACACCAGTGGCTGCCACAGCACCGGGCGAAAATTACACATCAATAATGGTGCGTGTCATAATTGATGTTGAGAAAAAGGGTAAGTTATTTTAAACAGAAAATGGTAGGTTAACTAACTTTTTACTTACGGTCATTCATGACTCTAAATCCATTTTTCATGCAAAAATTGCGAAGACCGAAAACATAAGATACTCGTATACATAATTAAAAACCCAAACCGCTTCTTGGGGTTCAGAAAAATATTACAGCTGTTGTTTGATATGTTATTTTAATCTAATTAAATCAAAGATTCATTCAATCATTTTCTTAATTGAAAAAAAATTAGTTTTTTAATAAATTTATTGATCGATTAAATTTAAGTTGATTTAAAATATTAAGTGCTTCAATTATTCTCTTAATTACACAGAAAAATAGTTTCTCTTTTAGTTGGAAAAAATAATAGTTATCAATTATAAATTAAATTGAGTAAATTAAACTTGTGTTTAAAAATTCCATTGATTATAAGTTTAATTAAAAATTTAATTGAGTCAATTAAAAATTATTCGCCCGAATAAATAAATGCCACAATTATATTCTAAATTGGTTTTTCTTTTTCAATCAAAGGTGTTAAATGTTCAAATATATTTAATTTGAAATATGTTGTAAATTTTCGCCTACTATGTTAGGTATTGAGTAAATATCGGTTATATTTGTGAAGCTTTTATGTAAAGACTTTAGGGATCTAAACCTTTTTAAGAACTTGAGTGTGGATCCTTTGATGACTTGTTATTAGGACTTTTTAAAAGTAGCATAGCATACCGTTAGGCCTAAGTATGGCTGATTTCTACTGTTTGTCCTACGGTATATTCTGACCAGTGATCGGCAAATGTCGCGGCGCTTTTCATTGACTCTTCTAGTACGTATGTGTACATATTCATTGTAGAGAAATAAGCAACATTAATCTATGTAGCTTAAACATTTAAACAGACAGGTTATGTATATCACAAACTTTTAAGAATCAGCGTTGCCAGAGTAAACTTAATAGCAACAAAGCAAAAAAAAGTTTGTCTTAAGTAGAACAAAAAAATAATAAGCAAATTAACAAACATTTTCATAATTAGTGAAGAGCAAACGACAATGGCAAGACTGTTGTAAATTTAGAGACGATAAATTGAGCTTTTATTACAAAAAGCCTTCAGCAAATTGTAATACGATGAATCAAAACAATTCACATATTCCATTTGCAATAAAAGTTGTTGATGTAAAGCAGAAATCTACATCAACTGACACTACACACAGTGGACCAAACACAACAGAACGCTGATGATGAAAGTTTCGTGGCCTTCGAAAACGTCTAGTTTTTCCGTTCTACTACGTGTTCGTCATAATATTTACAGTTAAATTTGTTATTATTTGTTCGTCAATAATTTGTAACGTGGTTTTATCGTCGGCTGAGTTAGCTTAGCCGCGTCCAGGGTCTACTTACGGATCCACGAACCTTAAGTAATGAAAGACCTTTATTTATCGCTCTATGGGGTTTTATACTAAGATCTTACTTTATTGAATAAAAATATAAATAATATGAATAATGAAAATAGCTCAAAGTACCTTCGTTGTGTATCGTTGATGCCGGTTCGTCGCTGGTAGACTCGGCGTGATGACTTCGTTCGTTGGTTGTAGTTGATGCAGGTCCGTTGCTTGTAGACTCGGCTTCGTTCGTTTATAGTCGTTGATGCAGGTTCGTCGCTTGTAGACTCGGCTTGATGACTGCGTTCGTTTATTATCGTTGTTGAATATTCGTTGCTGGTAGACTCAGGTTGATTATTTCCTTCGTTGTAGATGCAGGTTCGGTTTATGTTGATGCTGGTTTGGGTGTGAGGTTCTGTACGGTCGGTGTCAGGTTAATAAGTTACCTACTTTCTACGAAACATGCAATACTTGCTTAGCCTAGGAGAACAGTCAACCGAAGTCGCTGTGAGAACAGTCAGCCGAAGCCGCTGTGAGAACAGACAGCCGAAGCCGCTGTGAGAACAGTCAGATGTGCGATAGCTTTCCGGGAGCACCTGCCATTACGGCCTTATCTCACGGGTGCCAAAGCACCGGGTGTGGGTTAGACGTCAGACCAACGCCCCCATGCACCCTATTAGAATGAACCTATGGCCCACTCCATAAGGCACATAGGTTGCAATCTTTGAATATAGTTATCCCTGTACTATATTCAATTACCTTGCTGAGGTAATTTGCGCTATCTAAACTCTGCTGCTATGTCCGTGTCCATAGAAGTTTCTGTTGAATGGGTACAGCACCTAGAATAGTGTCTGGCTGACCGTGTCAGACCAATCACTAGCATTGATTTCACACTGGGAAGCCAAGACTATTCTCCCAGCGATTTTGGTAGCAACCACAGCCACCACGATAATTCTCCGGCTTCCACGCTAAGGTGTTGTGTATACACCCATAGCGAGGTCCCCAAGAGAATTCCTCAACCATTGCCGGCACAGCTCCATAATGAACGCATGTCTGTGTCGCCAAATAACCAGTGCCTACTCCACACATACCAAAATCATCCCTTTAACCCCTTGGGGTATACCCCATTGGGGTAGGACGAACTCGGCATTTTAGCAAAGGAAACTGACGACCGCTACATGCACTCAAAACTTCAAAGCAGCTCGGCTGTCGGGCAACCGGCACCCGTGGCACCAGAAGTAGCCTCTGGTTAGACCTCGAAGTTCCACCACAAGGGCTTCACCTCTATCGTCTTTTGAACTCAGGGGCAGTTCTAGGTGACGCTGCACCTAACTGACATCAACAGGACCTGTCTTCCTTTTGTTATAAGTATGTGCACATCCGTTACTCTGTTTATATTCAGAGATTGGGTAGTAACACATAAGTTCTATGGGTAATGTACCAAAGGTACGTCAATGGAAAAAGCCACATCACCCCAGCTGGGGCCCCGGGGTTGCCACACCCGTAGTCCATAACAGACTCCCCTTGTGAGAACAGGCAACCGAAGTCGCTGTGAGAACAGTCAGCCGAAGCCGCTGTGAGAACAGTCAACCGAAGTCGCTGTGAGAACAGTCAGCCGAAGCCGCTGTGAGAACAGTCAGCCGAAGCCGCTGTGAGAACAGTCAACCGAAGTCGCTGTGAGAACAGTCAACCCAAAACGCTGTGAGAACAGTCAACCGAAGTCGCTGTGAGAACAGTCAGCCGAAGTCGCTGTGAGAACAGTCAGCCGAAGACGCTGTGAAAATTTATCTACAAAGGCACTTTCGCACCTTTGTACTCCAAAAAATATGACTTACTCCTCCTGGTGGTTAGTCGGCTCAACAAAATAAATTGTACGAGCCCTTACAGCAGAATTGCTGGGCTGGCCGGAACATGCCTTTGGTTACCAAGACTGCAACACTTATACATTTCGTCCAACAGACTAAACAAGAATTGTTTGTATGAGGATGATACTAACGAAATATACGCGCAATTATTTAACAAAGCCCCATGCAATTGCATGCTGGTATCCCATCGAATATTTACGCAGTTGGTACATATTACTTTGTTTAAGTGATGTGTTAATTATGTGCAAAACATTTGTATTATGTGGTTTTCATACTTTGCTTGGCCATAGTTACGGATAGACATGTAGAATGTGTATATGTATGCATTGCTGTACATATATAGCTGGTTTGACTTCCATATCTTCTGTACGGGTGTAGATGATTATGTATCGTATTGGTTTTGTATTGTTTGCTTGGCTATGCCTGTTGGTACGTATGTAACGGGTGTGTGTTTATATTTGTGTGTGTTGTTATTAAATTCAAAAGAAAGACTGAATTTTTGTTGTTGTGTGGTTTCTATTTTGTTTTGTTCTACAAAATATAATATTATGTAGCGGGTGATCACCGGCTAAATACGAATTATTTAGAGGGTAATCAACGTTACAAATTATTACACGTAATTTGGCTTACAGAGCAAACTTTAGCTTTATCAAGTCATAAATATAGAAACAAATGAAGTTCGAACAATAATAATTAATAAAACTAACTAAAAAGTGACGTTAGTTTCTTCGAGGTACGTGTTTATATCGAAAAAAAAAATTCAACATAAATACCAGGGTACGTGTCGCATAGCTGCGTTAAAAATTGCTCATTTTGACTCAACATCGTACTTTGTAAGTTTCAGAAAAACGCTAAACAAGAAATTTCTCTCTAAGAACCCGCTGGTTGTTTTTCTAAATAATAGACTTGCTGCTAATGACAACAAAATACAGATATATATGTACATATGTATATAGCAGGAAAACCGCCGTTTCGGCAACACTGTATTTGCTAACAAATGCATAAGTTTTAACTTTTATTTTAAAATAAACCATTCAACAAATTGTGATACGATGTGTCAAAGCAATTCTCGAAATCAATTTGCACTTAAACTATTTTATATAAAGCTGCAACTTGTTTAAAAAAAGCGAAATGTACATATATCCTGCTCGGTTGCAAGTTGCTCGGTAATCTGTAGAATATAATTCGTTTTTATATTAACATATCTAATAAAAAGTAAAATGGCTTAAATTTAGTTACTTTTATTATTATTAATTATGATGTAAAACATTTCACTCGATCTCTTACAACAGATGGCACTTCGCAACAAATTTCATACATTTTGAAAACTACTTTGGATTCTAACAATCATGGCGCTGCCTACGTGACTGCCATGAATCTATTTCCCAAAGAGAAACAAATGTATGCCAGCTATTTACCCAAGTTTGAGCAACTCTATAAAGATGCGGGAAAAGACATTAAACTGGGTCCTAAATGTTTACATTTTGATGAAACTCCCGAAAATATAACACTTGTAATGGAGGACCTGAAATCCAAAAATTTTTCTAATATTGATCGCTTGAAAGGTTTCGATATGGAACACATGCAGGTTGTACTTAATAAATTGGCAGAATTTCATGCAGTTTCGGCCGTTTATCAGGAACAAAATCAACCTTATGAGCCCATGTATCATGCTAGTTTTTTGAATGAGGCCAATCGCTCCATGTTTGCAGCGTTGTATGAAGAACGAAAGAAGTTATTTGAGAAAGCAATAATTGAGTGGGGCTTGGAAGAAGCGGAAAAATATATTGAAAAATCTCCCACGTTTGAAGAATTTTTTGATGAAAACTTACTTTTAAATACAGCTAATGCAGAGGAGTTTAATGTTCTCAATCATGGAGATTGTTGGTCGAACAATATAATGTTTACGTATGATGACTGTGGCAAAGTTCAAGAGTCATTGTTTGTTGATTTTCAAATATGCAAATGGGGTTCACCGGCTCAAGATCTTTGGTATCTGATAACCACTTCAGTGGATTTGGATATAAAAATTAAAGAGTTTGATCATTTCCTGCAAATGTATCATAAGCGTTTGGTTGAATGCTTAGAATTGCTTAAATATAAAAATACTATAACTTCTCTCAGGGAGCTACATATAATGATGTTGAAATATGGTTTTTGGGGTAAGTTGAGAGTTAAAAAATATAATCATGGAACTCTTAATGATAGCTTTGTAAATATTTGCAGGTACCTTTACCGCCAATAGTGTTGCACCAGCAACTTTATTTCCATCTGACAAGGATGCCAATATGGATAGTTTTATGAAGCCTGGCCCAGAGGCAGATGCCTTTCGTTTTAAAGCTTTCACTAATCCAATTTATGTGCGAGCCATGCTCCAGTTTTATCCATTTTTATACAATAAAGGACTTTTTGATGTTTCCACGAAATAATAAAATTTTCTTAAATGTGAGATTTACATTTTGGTCTGATATATTATTTGTTAATTATTTTTATAAGTAATCTTTTAATAAATTTAAAATTAAATGATTTATACTAAAAACTCTGCTTTTTAAGCTTAAAAATGTGAACTGAAATCTCAAACTAAGATGTGGCTCAATAAGTCCGTTACTTTCTGAATTTCCCGTCTCTTTAGTTCCACATCCGCCCTAGTCTTCGAATTGGGCCCCAAGTGACTATTTTTTTTTTATCCCAAACATGAAGAAATGGCTCAGTGGAAACAAATTTTGAGTAGCTCGACAAATATAATTTTTTGGTAGATATAACCATATTGAAGAAACGTTGTATAGAGCGCAAAGAAGATTATGTTGAAAAATATAACGATTCTTTTTAATCTACAAACCTGTGTTTCTATATAAAGATGCGGACTTATTCACACGATCTAATTAAGAAAACTGCTTTTCATCGAATAGTATCATGAGTCATAAGCCCCATTTTTATCTCTATGGACAACTGAATAACCAAAACTATTGCTTTTGGGGCACCTAAAATCCACGAAGAGCCATAAAACCTGCCAAAAATTAGTGTATGGTATGATAGGCATTAATTTTCTGAAAACGCTGCGGTTCAAACGTCTACAGCCAACGTCTTCTTCTTCAACTGGACGTATTGGTAACGGAGGGCATTTGCTTCTAACAGGATGGAGCAATGGTGCATGTTGTTTTTCATATATTTAAAAGAACCATTTGAAGACTACTGGGTGAATAATTTTGCCTCACCCTGTATAACTATGTATAATATAAAAATGGATTAAATTATCCTAAATTGAAATGTAAAACTTTAAAAAAATTTCTGATTAATTTTAGAAGTTCGATTTTTTATCTGTTTTATTAAAAATAATTTAAATCTGTGTTTTTATGGGAATTGTTAAAATTTAAGTTTACAATTTTTTAAACGCACTAATAATCCCAAATTAATATTTTACTTATTAAGTAAAATATTTTTTTAACCTTTATGTCAACGGCAACATACCTGGGTATGTTTTTAGTTTTCAAAACGTTGTAGCTCTAAACTGGATAACCGGATCGACTTGAAATTTTTTGATATCCTAGTCAAAACTATTTTACACAATAGTTCCAAGTTTGGTTAGGATTAGATCATCCGTTCGGAAGATAAAGCCCATTTACAAAGTTGCACCCTTAAGTCAACAGAATACATACCTAAGTATGTATAGTAAAACGCATGCAAATATGATAATATAATATAAAAGTATAGTTTATTTTGAGCTAAGTTTTGTAATTATTTTTTTATTATTATTATATAATGTCAGTTTTAATTATTTTTGCTTAAAATTATTGAAATTCAAATACATCTATCGCATTGAGGTAAGTCTTTGGAATGCTCTGCGCACACTGGTTTGTTGCATAATGTGCATGCTTTACGAGTAGGGCGTCGTTTCGAGCAGATGTAGCAATTCCCCTTTACTTTTAGCCCGCCCGTACTATCACGTTCCTCCGATGCATGTGCCTCAGCATCCACAACTCCGATGGGCCCACCTTTTATGGCTTCGATGACGTTTCGCGTTGAAAAAACTCTGGATATTCTTTCGCCCTTCTTTCCATTTCTGGCTTGCACAATTGCTCGCTAAGCTGATGGAGAAACATCCTACGGCGGCTTGTAGATGTCTTCAGGTGAGTATTGTTGTCAATGTATATTACGTATGCAGCAAACGCAGCAACGTCCACAATATTATAAAAGAAAGCCAGAGGCCATCTATTTGTGCGCCGCTTCGTACTAAATTCGGACAAGCACTTGTCCATGTTATCAACGCCACCTTTGGTTTTGTTGTAGTCCAATATAAGCAATGGCTTCTTCTTAGGACCGGTCGTTTCTGTTGTATAATGAGTAGTGGACAACATTACAACTGCTTTGTTTTTCTTGGGAACGTACGAGCACATCGTAACGTGATTACAGAACCCAAACATTGATGATTCAGCCTCACGTCGTTTCGGGTTGGCAAATGCTGCTGGCACGAATGTACGCCTTTTATTGCAAGTACCCAATATAGATAAATTGTTGTCTAACATCAAAGTTTTTGCCAAGTTGTAGCTAGTGAAAAAGTTGTCTCATACAATATTTCTTCCACTTCCAGCAAAAAGGTTGACACATAAATCCTTTACTACTCTTTCGCCAACGTTTCTTTCACGTTCACCAGACGGTGCCATTCCTGTATAGATTTGTCCCTGCATTGAAAAATTATATTCAATTTAGTTATTTAGATTTTCAACAATTTTCAACAATATTCATTGTACCTGCAACGGATAGGAAGAAATGGAGTCGCACACCCACCACACTTTTATTCCATATTTGGCAGGTTTTGATGGTATGTATTGCGTGAAGCCAGTTCCACCACGATAAGCATACAATTGTTCATCTACGGTGACGTTGGCTCCAGCCACGTAATATCTACGAAGACAGCTGTTAAGCATCAAAAAAACGTCCGATATTGCTGCTGCTTTGTCAGTTTGTTTTCGTTGCTGGCGTGTGTTTCCATTATCAAAACGTATGAAGCGGCTTATTTCCCAAAATCGTCGTACACTCTTTGAGGCACGATATAGTGGATGTGAAGTAGTTTTCCACAAATCTTTCGTATGCACGTAACCAGAATGTGTAACGCCACTTAGCAAAAGTAGGCCCAAATATGCATCAAATTCACTTTTTGTTATGGGAATCCATGATGTCGGTTCTCTTGTTGGATGTTTTGCGTTGTCAATATCATAAAATTGCCTTGCCTTTCGATTTGATTTACGAATAATTATGTCGCATATTTCGTTTGACATTATCAATTGGAACGTTTCTGCAATGGTCAAACCCTGCGTTGCAAGTACTGGTCCAGATTCTGCACTTCTTAGAATGTTGTGCGTACGGAATCTTACAGGTTGTGGTTGTATCGAGGACCAAACATTACCATCTCTGGCAGTAAAAACTTCGCCAGTTTCAATTGGTGCATCTTCAAGATCTTCATCAGAATCACTGTCGCCCTCTGAGTCATATTCTGGTAACATGGGTTCTTCAACGTCTGAGTCATCTCCACCAATATCACCTAAAGCCTCGTCACCAACTCTTGAATCGTGGTCACTTGTTTCTTCTTGGCTCTCTTCAAGCGCTTGCCGAATATATGCTTGTTGTTCCTCGTACGAAAGTGCGCTTAGTTGTCGCGGAGTAAGCCATTCACCATCAGCCATTTCACTTTTAATATTTTTTTATTTCCACAAAATAAACAGAAACGTCTTTTCACTTCGAATCACAAATGTAAACTAAATTTTCTGACGATACTGCAAAGAATAAAATTTCCGCAACAATAAATGTTTCTACCTACCTATATTATATATTTATTATATACGTATGTCGTCTACCTATACAACCACTTTTTTCAACAAACAATGACTGTGAGGATGAAATTGGTTATCATAAAAATTTTTAGCCTTTTGTCCACTTCTAACAAACTAAAAAAATAATTCGGAAATTCCAACAAACCAGGTAGATACGTAATAATCATTTTTATGCTAACGACGTACCATTCCCCATACAAAACGTATGTATTTACATACCCAGGTATGCTGCTGTGGACGTGCGTAAAGCATTTCTGCTGTTGACATAAAGGTTAAATACATTGAAATTGATTATTGAGGGGTTTAGCTGAATCCTATGCGCATTTCACTGTTGCTAATGCAGATCATCAGGGAACTTTTACCCAAAGTTTCTTACAACAACTAGAGTTATCATGTTATAAACTTTCATTTAAACAAATGAGAAGCTCAACAACAAATAACAAAATTGAAAAATCTTTTGATTGCTCATTATGTCAAAAACAAAAATATATTAAGACCCTGAAATATGTTCAAATAATATAAAATAATTAATAAAAAACCACTTTTATATACATTATTATTTTTAACTCTGTTCCCAAGTGTGCACATCTATTAAATTATCCAAGAATATAATTAAGAAGTTTAATATTAAATTTTAGTAAGCATCATCTAGGCGCACGGCAGCGCGCCAGGCCAAGTTCTGGCCAATGCACACAGTGTGTATATTTACACGAAGCCATTCGAGCTGTTTTTACCCCCCTCATAACTTTGTTCCCCGCAACTTTAAAATTATTAAATTTAAACCATAATTAGAATGAATTCATATAACCCTATATGCGAAGTTTGAAAGTTTTACAATGAAAGGTTCCGGAGATATAGAGGTGCAAAAAGTGCATATTTTAAGACATACTCACTGACCACTGACAAACTCATCAAATTGATGAAGCACTTCCGCTATCGCTAGAGAGCTAAAATTTGGTACACGAGTAGATCTAGGTGAGCAATGAACCAGAAAAATCTGAAAACATGGACATTTTATCCAGTGGGCGGGGCTACGCCCATAAAAATTAAAGTGTGTGCTAGTGAGCTGAGATTCGATACAAAGCTAGGTCTAGGTGAGCATTAAAATAAAAAGATCTTAAAACCCGGAATTTTTGCCAGGAAGGCGGGGCTACGCCCATAAAAGTCAAAATTAAAAAAACCTAATATAAGGCGCTTAATTAAAGCTGTTTTATTGAAATTTGGCATATATACTGCTATAATGCAAGGCTATAAATTTTTCGTTTAAAAAGATCATTTTAAAGATCATTTTCGTGTACTACGGCTCAGCATATTTAGATATACTATTTATGTGAGTATTATTATCCGTTTGCAACGAAACTTGACACGAATAATAAGCCGAAATGGCCAAAAAAAATCTTAAGTTTGAAAAAGTGGGCGGGGTTACGCCCATAAAAATTAAAAATTAAAAGTTGCGCTATGGAGCTGAAATTTAATACACAAGTAGGTCTAGGTGAAAAACCAATTAGAAAAATCTGAAAACTCAAAAATTTTTACTAGAATGGGCGGGGCTACGCTAATATTGTTTGGAACTAAAAATTTAATATACACCTTTTTACTCAAGCCAATTTAATGAAACCTTGCATACGCATTGCACGTATACAAGACTTTAAACTATCACCTTAAAAAGTGGGCGTGATCACTCCTATAAAATGTTGGCCTTGTGTTTAATCTACTTCGGTCTAGCATATTTTAGAAGAAAATTGGCATGAATTATAAGCGCTCCTCAAAACAAAATTTTGAGTTTAAAATAGTGGGATGGATAGTGCTCATAAAATTTAATTCTCGCTAGAGAACTGAAATCAAGTAAGTGTAGAGTAAGCTAATGGGAAAATCTTAAAACCAAGAAGTTTTTTTCGGTATGCGGGGCCACGCCTTTAAAACTACAATTCGCGTTAGAGAGCTGAAATTTCATCAGAGATCAAATCTAGATCAGAGATCACAAAGAAAAGACTAAAAACCCAGAGATTTCAATCAGGGGGCGGGAACAAGCACTTTTAATTCAAAATTAAGATAAATTTTATTGAAGCTTTTCATACACATTTCACTTATTCAAAAAAAAAAATTTCCTATTTTCAAAAGTAGCCGTGACTTCATAAATCTTAGCTTTTTCTTTCAGGTACTTTGGCTTAAAAGTTTTTAATTTAATACTCAGGTATTTCTTATTAACTTTTTAATATCAAACTTTGCATGAACCATAAGCACTAGAAGATATAAAAGTCGGCGGGCCAGGCCTATAAAAATTTTACGTAATATGATACTATAGAGAGCTGACATTTTGCAGACAAATAGTAATTGATTTATTCAATTTGAAAGTCCAAAAATTAAAGCACCAGCTACCCTATTGAAACTTTGCATGCACATTGGGCATATCCTTTTGATATATGTACTTTGGCTAATCAGACTTTAATATATAAATTTATTGAGAAAAAAGACGGGATCACTTCCACTAAAATGTACGCTGTATTTAACATGTTTCTTTCCAGACGGCTCTTACCAAATTGCGTACACACTAGCGACCCGTTTGTAATGACGCAATAGTGCATTTTAAAGGTCTACAATTCAACACCCATCACGCTCTAACCCATTATTTTATGCAACTAGCCATTTTCAACTGGTACAGTCATCAGTAATAGAAATAAGACGCACTAGAAATTTTAAGTTTTAAAAGTGTTATTATAGAAAATTTTTCAAAAAGTAGTCAGATCCACACAAAAACATAAATGTGAAAAAATGCCAAGTTCCTATAAAAAATTTCGGCCATAAAAAGTATTGAGATATAAATTTTGACCAAGTTCTTGTTTGGCACAATACCTAATACAGAAATATGCTATGCGTTATATAAATTTGTAATCGAAAGGGTGTGATACAATTTCTAGATAGTCTGCTTACTTGGCAATATTTTTACCTTTCTAAAATGGATAGAATAATGCGTATTTGTTCATTTCTTTGTATTGGAAAAAATGTTGTCAAGCAAGCAGATTATCTAGAAATTGTATGACACCCTTTAGATTACAAAATTTATATCATACATAATATATATCTGTGTTAGGTATTGTGCCAAACAAGAACATTTTTTTTTTTTTTTTTTAATGCATGTTTATTATTTATTGTATCTTCAAATATGAACTAACAATAAGTATTCAAATCTTAAATCTACAAAAAAAATTATTAGGCCCGACCAATGTCGGACATAAGCTTAGTGATAGTTATTAATAATACATAAGTAGTGATAAGCAACAAAAAGAAAAAGGTGTTTTCAAGCAGCTTCATCATCTAGAGTGTTGAATATTAGAGCCCGTGTATCTCTCTTTTTTAAGCGGATGTGTCCAGTAAAGTTCAAAATATTACGAGCAAGCGGATTAGGATGTGACTCGAGTTTTGTTAGGTATTTGCCTGCGTATTTTGCAATTTCTTCAGTCACTAGTGGCATATTCAAATCGCGATGTATATTTGAATTTTTGATGTACCATGGAGCCGATGTTATCATGCGTAAAATTTTATTTTGCCTTCGTTGAATTTTCTCTACATTTGAAGCTGAAGCAGTGCCCCATAGTTGAATTCCGTAACACCATATTGGCTTTAAAATCGACTTGTATATTAAAAGTTTGCAGTCTATGCTAAGTGTTGAATTTCTACCAATCAGCCAATGTACCTGAGTTAATTTAAGTTTCATTTGAGTTAACTTAGAGTCAATGTGGTGTTTCCATGTAAGTCGTCGATCAAGGTGTATGCCAAGATATTTCACATGTGAATGTTGAGGAACAACTTGATTGTTAATCCGAATGGTGGAGCAAGTATCTCTTCTTAGGGTGAACGTTATATGGACACTCTTTTGTTCATTGACTTTAATTCTCCATAAGTTTAACCAAAGCTCCATCTGGCTAATGTGTTCCTGGAGTTTGCGGGATGCCTCATCAGGGTTTTCGTGCATACTAAGGCAGGCTGTATCGTCGGCAAATGTGGAAGTATGGATACTACTGCTCACAGGCATATCACAAGTATAAATCAAATATAAAACTGGTCCCAGTATGCTCCCCTGTGGCACACCGGATGAAATAGTTTCAGGCCTACTCGTAAAGTCTCCTTCCACAACAGTGAACTTACGGGAAATAATGTAACTTTCCAAAATATTTAAAATGTTTATTGGTAAGTAAGTCTTCAATTTTAAAATTAGGCCTTCATGCCACACTTTATCAAATGCCTGGGAAACGTCAATAAAGAGCGCAGAACAATACTTTTTTTCCTCAAAAGTTCTTCTTATAAATTGAACCAGTCTGTGAGTTTGTTCAATGGTGCTATGCTGACTTCTAAAACCAAATTGATGGTCTGGTATGCACCCACTACTAATTAGAATTTGGGACAATTTTGTTTTGAGCAGTTTTTCGAAAAGCTTTGACATAGTTGATAGTAGACTTATTGGCCTATATGACTCAGCCTTGGTTAGATCTTTGCCCGGCTTTGGAATCATTTTAACCTTGGCAAGCTTCCAGCTGTGTGGATAATACTCCAGTCGTAAAATGGCATTAAATATGAATAATAGGATTCTCATTGCAATACGAGGCAAGTTCATAAGCATCTGGTTACTAATTCCATCAATACCCGGAGCTTTCTTCGGGTTGAGTTCGGCAATTAATTTTTGTAAATCACGCGTCTTAAACTTTATGTGTTGAGGGGGTAGAGCGACTACATTCGGCAAATCAGCAACACCAGTACATATGTTTGGCGTAAAAACGGATTTTAAGTGCTCAGCAAATATTTTACCTTTTTCAGTATCGCTTCTTGCCCAACTTCCGGTAGATGTGCGTAGAGGTGGCTTATACTCAATGGGTGTTTTAAGCTTTCTAGCAGCGCGCCACAAAGAGTAATTAGACGCTGGTGTGACATCAAGACCTTCCAGATAGTTTTTAAGAGATGCAGTTTTTTCAGATGCAAGCAACTCTTGGAGTCGTTTAGTGCACTCTTTAAATCTGATTTTATTTTGTGGTGATCTGTGCTGTTGCCATTCCCTTCTAACTCTTCTTTTTTCACGTACGAGACGTTCAATGTCTGTAGAATAAATTTTATTAAACCCAGTCTGCGGATGGGAGTTAGTGGCATGTTCAGCAGCCTGTTTAATATTCTCGCTGAGATTGGCAATGTTAGATTCAATATCATCGGATGTTCTAAGCGTAATGTTTTCCGTACAATGACTACTGAGATATTTTTTGAACCCCAGCCAATTAACACGATTGATCATCTTCACATATGGGTCAGGTAAGTTACTTCTTAATGGACTACATATTGTAATGATCGTCGGAGAGTGATCGGACGAAAGATCAAGAGAAGCTTGAACTTGAATTAAATCCCTAGAGATATTTTTTATGACGCCAAAATCTATAACATCCGGAATTTTTTGTATGTCAGTAGGCCAGTAAGTGGGCTCCCCACTCGAAATGACATCCAAGCCCATTTTTGAAATAGTGTTGAACAATGCTCGACCTCTGGGGGTAATAAGACGCGAACCCCAGAACGTATGCTTAGCATTGTAGTCGCCAGCTGCTACAAAACAAGGTCCAAGAGATTTGTAGAAATCCTCATATTGATTCTCAGTGATTGAAAATCTGGGAGGGGAGTAAATTGATGATATAACAAAATTTGTACAAAAACTTTCAATGCCAATATTTGTTGCTTGTAGGTGTTCTTCACAAATGTTATCAAGAACATAGTGCTTGAGTCTTGACTTTATTATAATTGCTGATCCACCGCAAGCCCTTCCTCTAGGGTCCTTTGTATCATATATAGTGTAGCCATATATTTTAAAAAGACTTCTCGAAGTCAAATGAGTCTCAGATACTAACATTACATCAATATTTTTTTCCATGAGGAAGTGCTCAATTTCATTTTTATGTTGGCGAATGCCGTTTGCGTTCCAGAAACATATTGTTAACGTGTTCATGGCTTATTAATTAATGCTTGAAGCAGAGTATTCTGCATTCGCAGCATTTCTTGCATCATGCTAGTCATATTTGTTGTAAAATTGTTTATAGTTTGCACCAGATTTTCAATAGTAGCTTCAAGGCGATTAAAATTAAAGCTTGCGTCAGTATTTTTTGAATTATTTGGCGAGGAAACATTTTGTGTGGGAATTGAATTTGTCTTAGCAGCATCTGCATACGATACACGGGAAGTAACTGGTTGGCTCATTTGCGCAAAAGTGGCAGAGTAAGCGTTTGCTGATTGAGCTGGAGCTAATTTAGGTTTTTGCACTATAGTCTTCTTTACGAAAGAGTACACAGGACAACCTCTGTAGTTAGCGGTGTGATTACCTCCACAATTACTGCATTTTTTATCACTTTGATCTTTTGGCTTATTGCAACTAGCAGTGCCGTGTAATTCGCCGCACACAACACAAACAGAGGGTAAATTGCAGTATGTTTTTGTATGGCCATATTCTTGGCAATTATGGCACTGTACAGGACCTGAACGCTTATGTGGCTCTTCAACTGTGATTTTTCGGTACAAGAGGTATTTCAAATTATAAATTGGATGCGTTTCATTTTTTTTCAATCTTATATCATTAGGCTCAAGTTCAACACGAAATAGGGGTTGAGGAATCTTCTCTCTATTTATTATATTGGACACATTTTTTACCTTAAACCCCTGGAGGACGAGTGCATCTTTTATTTCTTCGGGAACAACATAAGAATCTATGCCCTTCAATACGATCTGCATGCCTTTAGCGCTCTTAAGCTGGTATGTGTAGAAGCTTGTTTTATTTTTTTCAAATTCAGCAACCATTTTGCGGAAATCTTTTTCGTCATAAATTTGGACTTTAGTTTCATCGATGTTGCCACGTTTTATTGGAACAACGTGAAATTTATTCTCACCAATGACCGAAATTAATTTTTTAATAAGGGCATTTGAATTTTTTTGTCTCAAATATATTGGTGGCGGCTTGGATATTTTATTCGAGGCTACCTCGGGTTTGTCGTTGTCATCTTGCAAAATTTCGAAGCGGTTTTGGCGATTAGTTGAGGCTGCGCTGTTATCCCTAGACATTTTTGGAGCAGATGAAATTTTTGAAGAATTCGGGCTTCGCCCACGCTTTACCACGGTTATATATCTGTCCATTCCGACTTGTACCTTGAGTTTCGAGCCGCTGTTATCTGTAGTGATAACTTTGTTAAGTGATGGACACGAGCCTGAAGGGGATGATATTACTGGCTTATATGAAGAAGTACTGGGCAACTGTAATGTTAATGCATCATTACTATTTGGCATTGGACAAAGCGAAGTTGATCGCTGACGAAAAATTGGCTTTGACGTTAAAAAAAGACTTTCATCAGATTTATTATTTATATTTTTTCCATTAAGAGTTTCAGAACTCACAGTAAAATAAGCATTTCTGCCGTTAGAACTCACTTCAATTTTTTTTGTATTTGAGGCACTCATACAAAGAATTCCTCAAGGGATATTCGTTTGTGTTTTTTTTTTTTTTGTTTGCGGTCTTTTTTTGTTTTTGTTATTTATGATTGTTTATTTGTTTAGAGGTACACATATATAGCATTCCTCAATATCACTTTGTTTAATTTTTTTTGTTTGCGGTTTTTTTTGTTTTTGTTATTTTTACTATGTAAAAATATTAGCAAAGCATAAAGCTTATTTATTAAAGACAGTATGTACCTATTACGAATAATATGTACTACGAATATTTTTTGTTTGTTTAATTTTTTGTAAGAAAAATTCCGCTAATCGACTGTTCGCTATGAAGGTACCACGAGAACTGAAACAAGAACATGGTCAAAATTTATATCTCACTACTTTTAATGGCCGAAATTTTTTATAGGAACTTGGCCTTTTTTCACATTTATGTTTTTGTGTGGATTTAAGGTTATATAAATAATTGAAATAACTTGAAAAAATAATGATTGACAATAGGACAATTCCAGACAAAGGAAGACAAATAATTATTTTTAATAAAAGTCCTTCAACTAATGTTCACAAGAAAAAGACAATTTTGCAGTAATTGAAAAATATACAAGCTTTTACATTTTTATCAATTTGGTGGTAATATGTACTTTTAAATAATTCGGAAATTCCAACAAACCAGGTAGATACGTAATAATCATTTTTATGCTAACGACGTACCATTCCCCATACAAAACGTATGTATTTACATACCCAGGTATGCTGCTGTGGACGTGCGTAAAGCATTTCTGCTGTTGACATAAAGGTTAAATACATTGAAATTGATTATTGAGGGGTTTAGCTGAATCCTATGCGCATTTCACTGTTGCTAATGCAGATCATCAGGGAACTTTTACCCAAAGTTTCTTACAACAACTAGAGTTATCATGTTATAAACTTTCATTTAAACAAATGAGAAGCTCAACAACAAATAACAAAATTGAAAAATCTTTTGATTGCTCATTATGTCAAAAACAAAAATATATTAAGACCCTGAAATATGTTCAAATAATATAAAATAATTAATAAAAAACCACTTTTATATACATTATTATTTTTAACTCTGTTCCCAAGTGTGCACATCTATTAAATTATCCAAGAATATAATTAAGAAGTTTAATATTAAATTTTAGTAAGCATCATCTAGGCGCACGGCAGCGCGCCAGGCCAAGTTCTGGCCAATGCACACAGTGTGTATATTTACACGAAGCCATTCGAGCTGTTTTTACCCCCCTCATAACTTTGTTCCCCGCAACTTTAAAATTATTAAATTTAAACCATAATTAGAATGAATTCATATAACCCTATATGCGAAGTTTGAAAGTTTTACAATGAAAGGTTCCGGAGATATAGAGGTGCAAAAAGTGCATATTTTAAGACATACTCACTGACCACTGACAAACTCATCAAATTGATGAAGCACTTCCGCTATCGCTAGAGAGCTAAAATTTGGTACACGAGTAGATCTAGGTGAGCAATGAACCAGAACAATCTGAAAACATGGACATTTTATCCAGTGGGCGGGGCTACGCCCATAAAAATTAAAGTGTGTGCTAGTGAGCTGAGATTCGATACAAAGCTAGGTCTAGGTGAGCATTAAAATAAAAAGATCTTAAAACCCGGAATTTTTGCCAGGAAGGCGGGGCTACGCCCATAAAATTCAAAATTAAAAAAACCTAATATAAGGCGCTTAATTAAAGCTGTTTTATTGAAATTTGGCATATATACTGCTATAATGCAAGGCTATAAATTTTTCGTTTAAAAAGATCATTTTAAAGATCATTTTCGTGTACTACGGCTCAGCATATTTAGATATACTATTTATGTGAGTATTATTATCCGTTTGCAACGAAACTTGACACGAATAATAAGCCGAAATGGCCAAAAAAAATCTTAAGTTTGAAAAAGTGGGCGGGGTTACGCCCATAAAAATTAAAAATTAAAAGTTGCGCTATGGAGCTGAAATTTAATACACAAGTAGGTCTAGGTGAAAAACCAATTAGAAAAATCTGAAAACTCAAAAATTTTTACTAGAATGGGCGGGGCTACGCTAATATTGTTTGGAACTAAAAATTTAATATACACCTTTTTACTCAAGCCAATTTAATGAAACCTTGCATACGCATTGCACGTATACAAGACTTTAAACTATCACCTTAAAAAGTGGGCGTGATCACTCCTATAAAATGTTGGCCTTGTGTTTAATCTACTTCGGTCTAGCATATTTTAGAAGAAAATTGGCATGAATTATAAGCGCTCCTCAAAACAAAATTTTGAGTTTAAAATAGTGGGATGGATAGTGCTCATAAAATTTAATTCTCGCTAGAGAACTGAAATCAAGTAAGTGTAGAGTAAGCTAATGGGAAAATCTTAAAACCAAGAAGTTTTTTTCGGTATGCGGGGCCACGCCTTTAAAACTACAATTCGCGTTAGAGAGCTGAAATTTCATCAGAGATCAAATCTAGATCAGAGATCACAAAGAAAAGACTAAAAACCCAGAGATTTCAATCAGGGGGCGGGAACAAGCACTTTTAATTCAAAATTAAGATAAATTTTATTGAAGCTTTTCATACACATTTCACTTATTCAAAAAAAAAAATTTCCTATTTTCAAAAGTAGCCGTGACTTCATAAATCTTAGCTTTTTCTTTCAGGTACTTTGGCTTAAAAGTTTTTAATTTAATACTCAGGTATTTCTTATTAACTTTTTAATATCAAACTTTGCATGAACCATAAGCACTAGAAGATATAAAAGTCGGCGGGCCAGGCCTATAAAAATTTTACGTAATATGATACTATAGAGAGCTGACATTTTGCAGACAAATAGTAATTGATTTATTCAATTTGAAAGTCCAAAAATTAAAGCACCAGCTACCCTATTGAAACTTTGCATGCACATTGGGCATATCCTTTTGATATATGTACTTTGGCTAATCAGACTTTAATATATAAATTTATTGAGAAAAAAGACGGGATCACTTCCACTAAAATGTACGCTGTATTTAACATGTTTCTTTCCAGACGGCTCTTACCAAATTGCGTACACACTAGCGACCCGTTTGTAATGACGCAATAGTGCATTTTAAAGGTCTACAATTCAACACCCATCACGCTCTAACCCATTATTTTATGCAACTAGCCATTTTCAACTGGTACAGTCATCAGTAATAGAAATAAGACACACTAGAAATTTTAAGTTTTAAAAGTGTTATTATAGAAAATTTTTCAAAAAGTAGTCAGATCCACACAAAAACATAAATGTGAAAAAATGCCAAGTTCCTATAAAAAATTTCGGCCATAAAAAGTATTGAGATATAAATTTTGACCAAGTTCTTGTTTGGCACAATACCTAATACAGAGATATGCTATGCGTTATATAAATTTGTAATCGAAAGGGTGTGATACAATTTCTAGATAGTCTGCTTACTTGGCAATATTTTTACCTTTCTAAAATGGATAGAATAATGCGTATTTGTTCATTTCTTTGTATTGGAAAAAATGTTGTCAAGCAAGCAGATTATCTAGAAATTGTATGACACCCTTTAGATTACAAAATTTATATCATACATAATATATATCTGTGTTAGGTATTGTGCCAAACAAGAACATGGTCAAAATTTATATCTCACTACTTTTAATGGCCGAAATTTTTTATAGGAACTTGGCCTTTTTTCACATTTATGTTTTTGTGTGGATTTAAGGTTATATAAATAATTGAAATAACTTGAAAAAATAATGATTGACAATAGGACAATTCCAGACAAAGGAAGACAAATAATTATTTTTAATAAAAGTCCTTCAACTAATGTTCACAAGAAAAAGACAATTTTGCAGTAATTGAAAAATATACAAGCTTTTACATTTTTATCAATTTGGTGGTAATATGTACTTTTAAATAAATGAGCGTATATTGAACAGTGTTCAATTAACACTCTTCCCCCACTTTCTGTATGTTTAGTCTTTCTTTTACGTTTTCTTTAATTACCTTTCTTTGATAAAAACCGTTATCGCTGAATTTACTATAATCTTGTTGACTTTTGGTTGAAGTTTTGACCTTGTATGTATTATAATGAGAGTTTTATGGACTAATTTAAATATTAAAATGTTTGGTCTCACCCGTTTCAATAAAAATTTAAAAAGTTTAATAAAATTGTTATTATAGATAATAAATATTTGATACTTTGCCAATAATAAAAAAGTTAGCACAATTAATGTGTGTCGTCAGGGAAAGTTAAAATGGATCTAAGGGGTTGAAAAAAATCGAATTTTTAGTTTTTTGGTGATTCTCATAATACGAGACTCTCATAATCGTAGACAAAACGCTATGTATAAAGCAGGAAATCACAGCAGAGTTTTAAGCAAATCAAAGTAATCAGATCATCACAAAAACATAAATGTGAAAAACGGCTAAGTTCCTATCGAAAATTTCGGCCATTAAAAGTTGTGAGATATAAATTTTGACCAATTTCTTCTTTAACACAATACCTAACACAAAAATATATTATGTATGATATAAATTTGTAACCGTAAAGGTGCCATATAATTTCTAGATAATCTGCTAACTAATTAACAAGTGACAATATTTACTGTCGTCTTGATGTGACGTCGGCGACGCCATTCACAATATGGGGGATCATTTATTGTTTTTTTGTTAAATAAACCTATTTTATGTTTCAAAACGAATAAAGTTGGTATTAAATATTTAAAAAAAATTACAAAGTCAAAAAGGAAGGTTTCCAGGGTTGAAGAACTTTAACATTTTAGTTATATAAAAGTAACCTACTAAAACTAATTTTTCCTATTTCTCTATAAATTAAACATATCTTGTATTCTTAGAAGAAACCTATTGCTGTAAGAAATCAGAAAAATCGTAAGTGATGATTCCAGGGTTGGGAAACTTACACTTTTTGTGATATATAAAAGTAACAGCTCAGCAAAAAAATTTGAAGATTTTGTAATGGGTAGTACTCTTTTAATGGCTTACAAAGTAATGAGTGGTACTTATTTATTTAATTATTTTATGTGTATAATAATGACTGTATTGTAATGAATAAAATAACAACTTATTTATATCATTACATGAAGGTACTTATTGTAGTACTTCCTAGTTAATGCTGAAATCTATCTAAAAAATATTGATTGATCGTGAAAGTGAGCTTCGAAAACAATAAAATAACTTTGGTTTACTACAATATTTATTACAAAATCTAAGTATTTTCGCATATTCTTCAATATACGTATTCATAGATTTGCTTTGTAAAGTTATGATTTTTAACAATCCCAAAAAAGGTTCAAATTTTATAATTATGTTACAAAATTCTATTTGTTTATAATTTTTGGCTATTTTATTAAATTTTGCATTTTTGTGAGCATAAAATAACCCATTATATTTTGAATACTTTTAGGCAATCAGTAATCTATTAACTTTTGAATATTTGTAGGCAAAAAGTATAGGGTACCGCATACTTTTTGAACTTCTCATACAAAAATAATGGCTTATTCAGTCAAATTTTAAGTACTCACGACTGGAGAGTACATACACTTTTTTGCATTCTAGTAGGCAAACTTTTTTGCTGGGAGGGTCTAATTAATTTTTCTCTTTTTCTTTACAAAATAAATGAGGAGCTGGCGAACAAAACCAGACTAGTCTCGTTAACTGTTTTTACAGGAGAGGCAAATAACTGAACTACTTAGATAGAGACTAGCAAGGAAAAGCAATTTTTCTTTATTTTTTAAGGTAAGATCGAACTGGTTTTGCATAAAATTATTTCGAAAAAAAATTTAAAAAAAACGTACTGAGGACTTGTCTACTTTTGTTCGCCAGCTCCTCAAATATGTTTCATGTTTTAGAAAGAAAAGTTTGGTATAGAAGTCTAAAAAAATAAAAACCACAACTCCAGAGTTGGATTTTTTTTTTTTTTTTTTTTTTTGATATTAAAGTAACTTAATAAAACAAAATTTTTTTTATCATCTTTTTCTTTGTTCGCTTAAGAACTACTACTGGTAAAAGGGATTAGAAAAATTTTAAAGAATGGTTCCAGGCTTGGAAAATTTATTTTATTTTTTTTTTGTGTATTAAATAACTAGGCCAAATTAATTTTTTGTTTGTTTATAAATTATATACATTTTATGGTTGAGAAAGAAATAGTTTGGCATAAAAATTAAAAAAATACGGCCCAATTTATTGGTATCGTATTACGTCATGTCGATGTTGACAACTGGAATAAGGGTGAATGCAAAATATTTCTTAAATACAGAGTGTAGAATAAAATATTCATTTATTAATTATGTCCAAAAAAATATATTTTAATCAAATTCTTTAATCGAAAGATACCAAGAGGTCACTTACTAAAAATTGCACTAAAGCAAATATGTATGTATTTATCTGTATTCTACATATACGCGTGTCGGTGAAGGGTGTACAAGAATCGGCACTGCCGAATATAGCACTCTTACTTGTTTTAAATAAAATTTTTAACCAGAAATTGCAGCAGACAAATCTTTCAAGCTTTTTGATTTGCTGGGTTCGTTATGCTAATCAAAAACTTTCGTTTTTACTGTGTGTTAATTAAAATAGATAATAGCAGCTATTGACAAATCTCTAAGCCAACGCAATCAAATGACTGGCAAATTCTCATCTAATATGCTTATTGTTATTTGGCTTTTTCCCCTTGAGCTCTCAACTACTCACAGATAAGACTATGAATTAATTTATTTTAGTTTCATTTTGTACTTAGAGCAAGAAGTGCACGTTCGAAAATATAAAATTGCCACAATATATTTGAATTTAGCTTTAAATAAGACAACAACAAAAAATGCAGCTCAAGACACAAATTGTTAATCCGAATGAGGATATAATTATACCGTCATGGCTAAATGCCGATTATTTTAAAGACATTCTTAGCAAAGATGAGCCAAATTTTGTGGCAGTAAAAAATTTTACTCCAATTGCTGCCATACCACCAGGAGAAAACTTTACATCGGTTATGTTACGCATACACATGGACTTGCTATTACAAGGTCAGATTGTTATAATTATTATTTTAATACAATTTTGTTTTTAATATTTTAATACAATTTCAATTTCAATTTCAAATCTTTTTGCAGATGAAACCATCAAGCACAAAACGTATGTTTTGAAAACAATGTTGGATGATGCCAAAGGTGGTGACGTTGTCGATAAGTTAAATTTGTTTCCCAAAGAAATGGAAATGTATTATAAATACTTGCCCGCCTTTGAGGAACTGTATAGTTCCATAGGCTGGGATATTCAGTTCGGACCTAAATGTTTATTTACGGAGAAAAGAGAGGGAAACATTTGTTTTGTTTTTGAGGATTTGAGTGAAAAGAATTATAAAAATGTCGATCGTTTGCAAGGACTGGATATGATTCACATGAAATGTATACTAAGAAGGTTGGCCGAGTTTCATGCGGCCAGTGCAGTTTATCAAGAACGTAATGGCGATTATCCCAAAGAGTTTCAAAGTGGATTCGTTGATCCCGAGTTTGGTTTAGAATTTCAGCAAAATTTATTTTACACCAAGGAGACAGCCTTTAAGAAGGCAATGCAGCTGTGGGGTTTAGAGGATGCAGACAAATATTTGCAGAGATTTGTAATTCGTTACTTTTGAAGCGTTCTAAAATGCTTTAATTTCTTTTTATATTTCAGCCCAATTTCGAGCAATATTGGAAGTGTTGCCTGAGCTCATTAAAACAGAAAAATAATAACTTTAATGTTTTAAATCATGGCGACTTTTGGTCCAGTAATATAATGTTCTCGCACCTGCCCAGCGGAGAAATCAGCAAGTTGATATTCTTGGACTTTCAAATTTGTAAATGGGGCAGTCCGGCTGAAGATCTGTTATTTTTAATAACACTTTCATCTGCTAAGGATATAAAAATTCGGGAGTTTGATCACTTTGTTTCTATTTACCACGAACGTTTAGTGGAATGCTTAAAGGTTTTGGGATTGAAACGATCTCTACCCAAGTTGAGGGACTTGCAGAAAGATATGTTCGATCAAAATAATACGTTTTCTGGTAAGTGGCGTAATAAATTCGTTTGCTTATACATATGTTGGCATTTGAAGAGAAAATTATTTTTATAGCATTTTTTGCCTGTTACAACCATTTGCCTGTTATACTGTTGCCTACTGATAAAGATTCTAGCATTGAATCTTTTAATCGCCCAGATGAAATTGGTGAGAAATTTCGCATAAAAGCTTTCACCAATCCAAGTTATGTGGAGGCAATGAAGGATATATACCCTTTCTATCATAAAAGAGGTATATTTAATTTCACCGACTACAATGAAGATTAGTGTATAATTTTTATATTCTATACAATTAGATAAGTACCAGTATATTGCCAAGAAACTAATTAAAATTTTATTTAAGCCTAGAACTGCACATATGTATATTCAAATTAAAAAAAAACAGTCGCCGTTATTAAAAAGTTATTATTAAAAATAAACTCACCAGAGCATTTTTCTATTACTTATCTTCCAATTGTGCGAAAATTTGTTAATATACTTATTCTATTACTTATCGTAACAAGCCAGAAAAACATTTTGCATGAAATTGCTTAAAATTAATTTATTGATTATATCAAAAACTATTATTTGGGTGCAGCAAGATAAAAACAAACAAGATAAAACGAACGTGACATGACTGGCATTTTTGCTTTGTTTGCTCATTTTTGATAAACTTAAACTATTAAAATTATTTTGTTTATTTTTCCGGCTGCGTAAAAAATAAATTTGCAAAATTTGCCTAAATTAAAATTCGTTATAAATTGGTACTTATCGATATAATAGCATCTATTCCATACATGTAGTATATGTGCTGGACTCCTGCACAATACCACTTACAAGAACGTTTAAGACATGAGGGATTTTTCAAATGCTTTACTACAGCGAAATCTTCTAAAATAAATGGTAAGCAACGCTGTTGGCAAGACATTTGTTTCAGTTATTGCAGTTATAGGAGTAAAGAAGAAAATACTTCGTGACGGAAGAATTTGTAATGCTTGCTTCTTCATACGCATGGGCGCTTGCTTTAAAAAACCACCCTAAAACACATAATAGCTTACCATCTATATCTTACACGCATACTCAACCGTGCAATATGCAAAATAACAAGCATACACACATCAACACTACTATTTTTGTTTGTTTGTTATGAACACGAAGTCTTCGCGACATCGCTTGTTGACAATCATATACACGAACATCAGTGCATCCATTTTACTTCGGTCATTATACGACAGCATTTATTATTGGTTTAGTACGAGTATAATACATGCCAGGAGAATACATTTAAAAAACAAGAAATTTACACTTCGAGACTTTTTACGCAGGTCTCTAGTACACATCTAGCATTTCTTGTGTTGTAATTTTTTGGTGTCATTTTCAAAATTTTAAATTATGATTTTTATATAGAAAGCAATGCCACACAAATATATATATCGGAAATGACACACATTGCGACTAGAACATACTAATACGATGTCACAAAATGCCATAGTGTTATAAGTTAAATTTTATAAGTATTCATAAGAAATTTACGAAATGTGAAATTCGTTCGTTAAACCATCTCAAACTTTAATAATCGTGTATCAATATCGTTAAAGTTTTATCAAAAACAGTTTCTCAGATGTGTTACAAATATGACATTTATAAACTCTTGTTTTATATATTTTTATAATACAAAGCTTATATAAGACAGAATATAATTATTCAGACAGTGAAAGTTTTAATTATATCAATAAAATCCTTCATTGCATCAATGAAGAATGATTCATTGTATTTATGAAGTTAATTTTTGCGGACATGTTATAAATAGAATGAAACTATTTTATTAGTGCAATGAAACTGTTTCATTGATTTAACGAAGTGTTTACATATCATAAATGAAGTTTATTCATTAACATAAAGATAATTTTTCATCTAATATAATTGCTTCATTCATTCAATGATTATATTTCATTAAAGTATAATGATGAGATTTTCATAAATATAATGAACTAGAGGCAGTGAATAATGAAAACGTATCCCACTCATGAAGAGTAGATATTGAAAGATTTCATGTGTACAATGTAAATATTCATCATATTAATGAAAAGTTTAATTAATATGATGCAGAACATTTAATGAAACCGTTTCTTTCTACAAAATGATTTGCCTTACAGTGTTGGGGCTCTGGTAAGAATATAATAGTGAATTTTCAAGGTATACAAGCCTACACTTATCACGCTCTAGCGGCTATGCGAAATAAGACCCCAGGAAACAAGGCCCCAAAGTGCAAAATGAAAAATGGCCCAATGTTTACATAGAAAACAACAACACGAACATTTTAGGGCGTTATTGCACTTTTTTTTGGGGTATATTTTCATTTCGCAATTGTGGCGACATCTCATTTTTTCTGAAATGAAATTTAGCCCTAAAAAACGAAAACGAAAGTAAGCCCTACAATATATTGAACTTTTTAATGTGGGGCTTTTATTCATTCATATTATTTACGTTCTAACGATTCCTCTAGGATTAAAGGAAATGAAAATTGGCCCCAGTAACTCCATACAATTTTTTGGGGCCTTATTTCATTTGATTTAAATGAAGACATTTTACAAAATTTGACTTTTATTAGGGGTACTTTTAGCGACACCCTTATGAGATTTGTAAATTTGTTTTGTGAATATTAATCACATCGCGCGATTTTTAAAATATATAACTTTCCTTTAATTTTTCTATGGTTAACATTCTAAGTTTTACTTGAAATAAAAATGCAAATACAATTATATCCACACAGAAATACAAAATCTATTTCATTATAATTGAATAAGCATGGAAGAGTGGTGAATTTAAGTTACGTAGTATGTAACGACATGATATCTATCAGCTGTAGCTGTTTTTCGGAGCAACAGAAAATTCAGAAAAGGAACATTTGAGGTTGACGATAATGAAAAATCAACAACAGTAGATAGCAAAGAATGAGAAATAATTTTCAGGGATCAAATCGCAAATGTTGATATGTTGAAAATCTGCAGCCTATGCAAAATAAAACTTGTATCAAATTGTAGATGTAGTGTGGAAGATTTAATGGATATATACGTTTGAAAATATTTAGTGAACAATTAATTTCTTAATTTGTATAAGCATTTATATTGCTCTTGTATTTCATGTCTATGTTTTTTTATTAAATAAATAAATATTGCACATTAAAGTTACTTAAAATTGGGAAGAGTTCTGAAAAATTTATAGTTCTACCAAAATAATGAACGCATATGAAAAAATTTAAATTTTTGAGCCTACCTAGTTACTTATCTAAGTATTATTTTTTTCGGGAGCATTACGACTGATGATTTTTATGAGTCATATTAAAATCGATAGTTACAGGCAATTCGTAATAATTCTAGGGTGACGAAGCAATTCTTTGGGAGAGGGGAACATTGCTCCTACTGCAGTTCTTTCCACTTTGAAATAAAATCTACTTTTGGGGTATAATTTCATTTAGTCTATTGGAGGGCATTTTCATAATGAAATATTTTTCGTATTTTTGGGGTCATATTTCATTTGAGCTTTGGGGCAAATTTTCATTTTTTTTGGGTCTTATTTCATAAAAAATTTTGGGGTTTTATTTCATAATGCAAAATAACCATAAGTTTGGGGTAATTTTTCATTTTGCACTTTGGGCCGTTATTTCCTGGGGCCTTATTTCGCACTGCCCGTTCTAGCCATTATCATGAATAGAAACAGAACAGACTATGTCTGCTTAATTTTTATTAAATAAAACTTTTCAAAAAATAGTCACATAAACATCAATGTGGAAAAGGCCAAGTTGCTAATCAAAATTTCGGCCGTCAAAAGTAGTGAGATAAAAATTCTTGTTTGGCACAATACATACAATATACGATATCTACAATCTGTTATGCATTATATAAATTTGTTATCGTCATGTTGTCATATCATTTCTAAGCAACTTCCCTACTTGGCAATATTTTTACCTTTCAAATAAAGGAGACAATAATGGATATTTGTTCATTTATTTATTAGGGGAAAAATATTCCGAAGTAAGCAAGTTGCCTAGAAATGGTAACACGACCTGGCGATAGTGCTCCAGGGTTAAGAAATACAAAATTAAGAGCAACAAACAAGTATCTATATATTTGTAAATGTGTATCAGTGTTGCCAATTTATGTGTAAATATCCTAATATATTTCAGTCAAAATTAAATTTCTGACATAGTATATTTTTATTTAAACGAATTGCTATTGAAATTTAAAAATTTTTGTTTATTATTTAATCTACGTTTCCTTGGTGCTCAGATTTCAGGCACAATTCAAAAAGGCTTGAAAACCACCAATACTTAAAGACGAATTACCAATATATTATTAAGAAGTACAAAACAACAAGCACATTAGAGCAAAAATAAAAAATAAAACAAACAAAAAAGATAGAAAGAAGTAAGTGATATATAAGACTTTATTTTAAAGGGCGTACCTCCGCCCATTTTTAAAATGCAAGATTGTGTGTTTTTAAGAGATCAGGGTGCGTGTTAAGTTTTGTAAAAATCGGTAAAGTAGAACCAATTAAAATGATATATTAAATTTTAATGGGCGTGACTCCACCCATTTTTAAATGGAGGATTGTGTCTATTTGAGAGCTCAAGGTGTGTGGTAAGTTTCGTAAAAATTGGTTAAATAGAACCTCGTGAAATGTTATAATAAATTTTAATGGGCATAACCTCGCCCATTTTTCGGCTTTCAAATTATGTAATTACAAGAACCAAAGGTGTTTTATAGGTTTCGCAGCAACCAATTAAGCAGAATATCATGAAATTAGATATATAAAAAATGTGGGCGTATACCGCCCACTTTTTTACAATGGAACCAACAAGTTTAATATGTAAATAAATGTAAATAAATGCAATAAATGAGTTATGAAGTTACACCCCCAAAAACGAAATAGAGACGAATTGTTAACCTACTCCTTTTTTGAAGTCGGTTAAAAACAAACAGTATTAATCAAAATGTGTCGCTTTTTAATTTAAACTAACTTGATTAAGAAAAAAATATTTTTAATTAAAAAGTTTAAAAAATAAATTTTGTATGAAAATTTATCTTAAATTATTTTATACTTAAGGCCCTAAATCTCTGGTAACACTGATACGTATCTAATGAACTACAATTGCCTGAAGAATTGACTCACGCGTCGAGAACACGTAGAAGACAAAAACATACGCACACTCAAGCGTATGTACGAGTAGTATTCAAAACAGCTTTATCTGTTTATGATTGTCTTATTAATTTATACTTGTTCTCAGATATTGGAGAGAATAACAAAATATAATAACACTTGTTACACTCGCTGTTGATCAGTTGCAGGGTTTGACGATTCAATAAAAATGTTTAGTTTTTATGAAATTTTGGGCTAAATCAATCAAGTCAACAAAAAGTGTGCACTTACTTAATTTTTATAAAAGCTTTTCTTAAAGTATAGTTATTGTGAAGAATTAAAATGTTTATTTGTACACACAAAAAAGTAATATGAATAATTTTCTAATATCAATTAAAATTTTTGTAATATCAATTAAATTAAACTAGATATACCAAACGGACGACACACTCGTGCGTATTCTAGAATCAAAATGTAAATAATTTAAGATTCAAAGAAAATGTATGTGTCTAAACGTCATAAAAAATTCATTAAAACACAGCCACACACAAACTTACAAACATATGCAAGCATAATTAAATAATACATGAAATTAAAAAAAACATAAACAAAATCCCTTCAACCAAGCTAATTCACTTTATTCAACTCTCTTCCTTTAAGTATTATGGCTTTCATACAACAACAAAAAAAAGGAAAAAAATTTAGATCAAGAGAAATACTACAAACACACACACACACTCATGTTTTGTTTCTTTTTTACTTGTAAGCTAATAAATGCGTGTGTAATATGTGTGCATGTAGTAGTAGCAACTTTAAACGCTTATAGCTCCCAAAATACTAAACCGATTTCAATAAAATAAGATTCTGCACATCTGTACAAAAAATCCTTTAAAACCATATAAATTTTTTTAAAATTGGTGCAGTGGTGCCAGCGTAAAAGGGATTACAAAAAACTTGTTCGCCTAATAATTATATAGATTAGTAGGGTTTTCACTTATAAACAATTTTATAATATCAATTAAGTTTTTCCACTCAAATTAATTGCTACAATTAAATTCTTAATTGAAAACATTAATTGGTGAATACTTTTTTCTGTGCAAAAACTAACTCTGCTTAAATTTATTTGGAAAATCAATGGTATAGATCAAGCCTAACAAGTAACGCTTGACCTAAACCATGCTTAGCATGTTAAAAAATTATTGAAAAGCATCTGGCTATAAAGAAAAACCATATGATAATATCATACTACCTAAGTTCTTTTTTATTGGGTCTCATTTTTACTACGAATCTCACTAAGAGTTGAGAAATATTATTAATTGAAATTTCATTATTGAGGGCTATAAGAATTTCTGGTCTGATATAATACTAAACTATCTACGAAAATCCGTCAGAAGTGTCCCAGCAAAAAAAAAAATTTATTTGGAAGCACTAACAACTTAGGGAAGCAATATATAGCTTACTTGATAACAAAAGCTTCGAAAAATGCTTCTAAAAGGCACTAACGTAAGCCGGGCTCTCTAATAAAGTAGAAAACTATAACAGAAAATTTTACAAACCATTGGCTTTTGCATCTGAGTATTACTTCTGTGAAGCACTTTAGTAAGGCAAAAAATTCATGTCTTTTTGGAAACTGAATGTAGTACTTCTAGCTGGTTCATCACAAACAAACAAAAGTACCTTATTGATGTGTAACAGCAAGTGATTATGTAACATTCGGGTATGTTCTGCATTACACGTGAAATTAAAGCGAGTTGAATTGACATAGCATTGTTGTTATAATTAAAGATTTCCAACAAAAGTTGTCTACTGTGTTGGCGCACACTTCTTCTTTGTCATGCAAACTCTATTCAATTGAAAGCATTATTTGCAGCGTTGCCACACACCTAAAAAAAAATTCCAAAGTAAAAACATTTTTATTCATGACAAAAATTTTTTATCGAAATAAAAGCACATCAAAAAAATATATAAGATAATTTGATACATAAATTTTTGGTTGATAGTGTTTTTTACACGGACAAATTTTTTTGCGATGTTTGATTGATGATTTCTTACTCGCAAGACTCTCTCAAGATGAAATTGATAAAATTTAGACAGGTAACAAGTAAAAAACATTTCAACAAGACCAAAAATAAAAATTTAGCTATTTATTATCAATAAATTCAGTAAAGTGCGACTCTGAATCGCGAACGAAGGGTTCCGTACGAATACTAGATATGTAATTTAATACAAACTTCATCCTATATAATATATAGTTTTGGCATTTTTTTCGTTTTTGGGGTCTTTTCGGTTTTTTTTTTTTTTTTTTGTTTTGGCGTTATTTTCGTTTTTTCGGTTTTGGCGATTTTTTTAAGTTTTGGCTTTTTTTTAGTTTTGACACTTTATTTTCTTGTTTTGGCGATTTTTTTCGGCTTTTGGCGTTTTTTCATTTTGGCGATTTTTTTTTATATTTTTGGCGATTTTTTTCATTTTTGCGATTTTTTATTATATAAAATTTTTTTAGTTTTGGCCACATTTTCCTTTTTTGGCGATTTTTTTCAATTTTTGGCATTTTTTTTATTTTGGCATTTTTCCATTTTGGCGATTTTTTCGAATTTGGCGATCTATTTTAGTGTTAGAATTTATTTTTAATTTTGGCGATTTTTTTCGTTTTGGCGATTTTTTTTTTAATTTTTGGCGATTTTTTTTTTTTTTTGGTTTGGCGATTTTATAATTTTCGGTTTTTTTAGTTTTATCGTTTTTGAAAACTTCAAGTGTTTGCCTCTTACGCTTTCCAAGATATAGCAAATTGTCAAAATTACATGGTCAAAATTGCATTAACTGATGGACCACCCTTTAATTTAAATTTTTTTAAATTTTAGTGTTAATTGTTGTAGTCTGTATAAAAATACACTAATTTTACAAATTTCAAGTTTCAATATACATACATATGTTCATACAATTGTATGTATATTACATGGGATTTTAACATTTTTCGTTGCTCCTTTTTGGAACACCCTTTAATTTTTAATTCTCATGTATTTGTTGTTGTAGCGGCCAAGGTTCTACATACTCTGTCCAAATTTCAGGTCCGTAGCTCTTACAGTTCCTGAGAAAATACCGTGTGACGGTCAGACGGACCTTTTCACCTTTGGTGTACGGAACCCTAAAAAGGGACCTAATTAGGCTTTGCAAATAATTCCAAATTTTCATAATCACAATTACGATTAAAAAATATGCGATTAATCGCGATTATCGATTAATAGGGATTAATCAAAAAATATACATATCGCACTTGTTCCTCAAAAGCGTAACAACTCAAAATTCATGAATTTTCAGTAGAGGCCAAAAACTGTTTCTGTTGATTCTAGCGATATATTACAGCAAAAAATTATGTCATTGTAAGAAAATACCCTTAAAAAAGAATACAACGTTTGTTTTTTATCACTTAAGTGATTTTCAAAAACAAAAAAAAACTACTTTTTGAGTTGTTATTCTTTTTCTGAAATTTTTTTGTTTAACTAGTGGTGTTATTTCGAGTTTACCCAGTTTAACTGAAAATTCACTCTGGATTGCATAAATCGTTAGCAGTCTAAAACAACAACAACTTGAAATATCGCTCTTTGTATGAAAAAACTTTGATCTCTTTTGCTCAAGCACTTGCAAACAATTAAAAATGTCTTCCTTTAATTGAGACTAAAGTAGTTATTCTAAAAACACAAATAGAGTCATAACGGTTTTTTTCACGGAAAAGAAGACAAATCAAAGGGAGATTTTTACAGTGGGTAGATATGACCTCTGTTGTATTTATGTCTTTTTGCAAAAATTTAAAATTTGAAAATTTAGAGTTATTACGCTTTTGAGGAATAAGTGCGATATGTACTATATAATTTTTACTAAAACCAAAATAAATTGCGTCTTGAGTTTTAGTGGAACTGTATGATAGGCTTAGCATATGTGACGCGCAAAATAGAAAGGGACCTAAGGGTAAAAACCGGTTTTGTTCAGGAGAGCCATTTTAAAGATTTAAATACGTGTATCTTTGGTGTACCATCACATCATAAAACGCGCATATCTCTGGGAGGGAACACTTTTGGGGCATGAGATCGGTTCATTCGATGCTTAGATGTTGTCCACATCAACAAAAAAAAGTGAAAATTGATTTTTTTTTTTTACCCTTAGGTCCCTTTCTCTATGCGCTGTCACATATGAAACTTATTTATTTTGCTCGAGTTGCGTTTTAATTAATTTTTCAGTAAAATTATGTATATTTTTATTTTGAGAAAATTGTAAAGCATGTAATATTAAGTTTTTTATAGGAATTTGTTCATTCATAATGATATAAATTCATCAACTTATAACTATACAATTTTTTTAATATTTCTATGTTTTTTGTATATAAAAATTGGGAGAGTATAATAAAATAAAATAATAAATTTAATAAGTGCTTAATTTGGATTTTGTTTATAATTTTGCTTATAATACTTTTATTGTATAAAGGTGTAGGAAAATAAAATAGATGCATATCGGATATAAATTGTTTCTTGTGTTTTGTATAAGTTTTTGAGCCTACTCGCTTATTCCATTGGAAAGTCTCAAATGATTTTTGAAATTACATATGTGCATAAGAAATTCAAAAGTATGGTTGAAGTCCACTGATGAGTTGTTAAAGAGCCAATGGAATGCAGGCATTAGATTTGTTTATGCCTACATACATACATATTTTATATTCAACATTTTAATTTAAATTTTTTACGAGTTGAAAAAAATTTAATCGTAATCGAGCGATTAATGGGTTCGATTACGATTACGATTAAAAGCTGTGATTAATCGCGATTTCGATTACGATTATAATCACAGAGTTCGGCTTACAGAATTTGTTATTTAAGTGTGTTGGTGTTTATCTTGATTGTCGATACCCTGCAGAAAGTGAGAGTAGTGAAACTGTAGTGATCTACTAGTGACATTGTTAGTAGTACTACTGACCAGGTATACTCAAGCCAATGTAATCATCTATTGAGATTTAACATTAGCTTGTCATTGAAAATCCACCACTAGACTGTGGCACTACTGACTAAGTAGTTTTTTTGGGATCACATGGAGACATTGGCACCAAAGATTCACTAGTAAATTTTAGGGGCTTTGGTCTACAATATCGATATTTCCTCGCTCGTTCTCAATAGTAAAATTATAGTTATTTTCTAGTGACATTGTCAACAGTGCTACTGACTAAGTGCACCCCAGCCAATGTAATCGGCTATTGACATATAACATACGGTTGTCATTGAAAATCTACCAGTAGACTTTAGCACAACTGAGAAGGTAGTTCTTTTACGACCATATGGAGATATTTGAACCAAAGATTCACTCGTAGATTTTAGTCACCCTCGTCTACATATATATTTTGACGCGTTCATTCACAATATCACCAGAAATACACTGGAACTGTTGTCTCTAACGTATTTCTACTCACGCATAAAAGGAAAGTTGTCGACATTTTAACTAGTGCAATTGTCGCTGGAGAAAGAGTTTTAACATAGAGACATATGGTTCTAGGCCAGTGTCCCGCAAAATAAAATATGTTTGTATTAGTGAGAAAAATGAGAGTAAAATAAACTTGCACTTGAAGAAAACTTTTGTAATATAAAATACATGATGTGGTTATTAGTTGTTTGAATTTTTTTTTTTTTTTTGTAAATGAGCAATTTAATAAAAACTTAAATAAAAAGTAAAAATTTAATAACCATTCAACAATTTAGTGTATAAATTCAAAATTAAATTCATTCACAGATCTGTGGATACTATTAAAATGCATTTTAATCTATTTTCCCTATTATTTTTTAATGTTTCATAACATAAAATGCATTGCATATTGCCAAAAGCATTTTTAATCACGAAATATTTCCCAGCTTCCATAATTATATATATTATCCATTTTTTGTCTGTAGAAATTGATTGAATTTGAACTTTAATTTCGTTCCGTGTGCTCAAAAAAACTACAAAAAACCAGGAAAAAATTAATACATGCGTGCACAACTTAATTCGTCGCTTGCTCAGAGACGACTAAATTAAAGAGCATAAGCATGTGTGTGATTTTCATCCGCACAATTGTGCTCAGGGTGACCGATGACATATTTCAAAAAGTGGCACCAAATAGGGGATTTATCAAAAAAAAGGGGCAAAATAAAAAAAAAACGAGAAAACTGCACTAAACCTTTTATTTTTAATGTATTTTCATATAACTTACCCTGAATAAAGGGGGGCAAAAAGTGGCAAGGCAGTCGAAAAAGGGGAAACGCAGTCGAAAAAGTGCCAAATTGCCACTTTAGTCGGTCAAACGGTCACGCTGATTGTGCTATGGCTTGCGGGTTACTGTTCTAGGCTGACTAGAGGGTATGTAGAACGTGCTGTTGTTGTTGTTTATTTTGATTGAACGTGTTGCTTACATGTAAATGCTGAAAAGTAGGCGACAAACACCGTGGCATGTTTCTTCTCTAAACATTTTTTTTCGCAATAAGCAATTTACTGGAACAGTACAAAATATTTATTGAAATTAAGTTTTATTTCAAACAAACATGTGTTGGAAAATTTTTTGGGAATAATTTTATTGTAATAAATACAGATACACAGATATATTGTAATAAATAAATACATATCCCGTTTATACGCACTTCTTATTTGTAAATAAAACTGGAAAGCGTTGCCGTATAATTTTTTTATTGTAAGTTAATAACTCACTAAAGCTATTTGCAAATAGCGCACTATTTGCAAATAAAGTGTAAAATGTTGCCAATTATTTTTGTTTTGTAAGAAATTTAATACAAATTTCACAATGTGTGGCAATATCATACACAGATAGTAATGTATTCTATCTACGTATAAACGGTGAGTTCAGTATTTGCAAATAGTTTTATTTGCAAATAATATTTGCGTATAAACGAGGTAACAGATATATAATATCGTTACCATAATATAGAAAAGACCTAAGTCTCTATTTTTGTATAATAGAGTTTTTTATATATTTCGATAAAAAAAAAAACATCTAATATATTGACAAATGCCAAAATCTCTTATCATCTCTAAGGTAACGAAATGCATGATTGAAAAAAATTAATTTTAAATGCTTTTTATATGTAGATTTCCAGCCTTTTTAACCAACAGATGTGTAATCTTTTATTTCACTGGTGGCAACGCTGAGAAAAACAAAAATGTATCTCAAAAGAGAGAACGATTGTATATTCGAAAACAATTCAAAACAGTTGACGGTTAATCAACTACGTTCCAAGAACAGCGGCGCGCATAATACATAATTAAATTCACATTGTTTAAATATTTTAAATAATAAACAAAAACAAAATACAAAACATAAGTTCACATAATCCATGAAATTAAAATAAATGGAAATACAAAAGCATTTAAACAAACCAGCCATTGTCAACGATAAATTATTCATGTTGATATTGAAATAGAAACAAAAACAGATCTATTATTAGTATCGAAATATCTGCTCCCCCACCCAAAACCTGTTCAAAACTTCATACTGTATGTACTTAATTAGTGTAAACTAAAACGAAATAATACAAAAAAATATCCAAAATATAACAAAACAACCAATATGCCGGATAACAGTTCCAAATTTAATCCAAATCATTGCTTGGACATACCGAAATGGATAAATGAAAAATATTTTGAAAATATACTCAAGAATGATGTTGAGAACTTTAAGGGAATTTCTAGCTTTTGCATTATACCGGCAATACCGCCGGGCGAAAACTATACCTCAATAATGTTACGCATCAAAATGGATATTGAAATGCATGGTAAGAGTGAAATGAAAGGATTCAGTCATAAATATATATGTATGTGCATACTAGAGAACTGCGTAAACAGTCTTGAAATGTAAAAACGTCATGATTTTTAAATGTATTCACGTCGCATTTATTATACTAACCCAATAATAAATGCTTTCGTACTGTAAGCGAAGCACGATGGATGTATTGGTGTACGTGTATATCAGTGTTAACAAGCGAAAACGCAAAGCCAGCAAAACAAAAAAAAAACACTCAAAAGAAGTACTGTTGATTAGTGTATGCTTGTTATTTTTCATATTGTACGTTTGAGTGTGTGTGTAATATGTAGATGGCAAGCTATTACCCAGTTGGCCACGTCTTTAAGACATCTTTGACGACGGGTACAAGACAATGGTAAGTCGTAGAAGACATATTAAAGACAACTCCATACAAATCGTTGACGAAATTTTCATACAAATGGCGGCGAGGTCACACAAGACCAGATGAGCGACATTGTCGCTCAGATTGTCCTCAACAAGGCTTTATTGAAGACAAAACGTGTGACACTGTCGCTCAGATTGTCATCAACAAGGCTTTATTGAAGACATAACGAGGGACATTGTCGCTCATATTGTCGTCAACAATGCTTTATTGAAGACACAACGAGGGACATTGTCGCTCAGATTGTCCTCGACAAGGCTTTATTGAAGACAAAACGTATGACACTGTCGCTCAGATGGTCCCCAACAAAGTTTTATTGAAAAGAAAACGTGTGACATTGTCGTTCAGATAGTCATGAACGCCGATTTCTTTTAAATTGTCGATTAGAAAACTTAATCTACAGACGACATGTCGTACATGAATCGTCGAAGACAATGTCGTCTAGGACGATTTGGACAACTGGGTATGTGATTAACCGCATACAACTAATGTTAATGCATGTGTGTGCCTTTGCATGTGCGCAGAAAAATAAAAGATCATACACACATACATGCATAGGGTTGCCAGACGGCCTGGAATGGCCTGGATTTTCCAGTTTTTTAGAGCCTTATCCATTTACCAGCTAACATAGAATTTATCCAGTTAAAAATTATTTCTTAAATTTTGAAAAATAATTTCTTTATTAATTATATTTTTTAATTAATTACACAGCGGAACAGTGGTTTTATTGCTTCATTTAAAATAGCCGATCCAATGTATTTTTATCTGCTGATTACGATGGCATCATTAGTTTTTCCCCAGCAGCGCTCTAGTTTTAAAGATATAGTGACAATTAGCATATGCTTAATTTATGCCACTTTTTTATAATTCACTTTGTATGTATATCACGAATGGTCTCCCAAACTTAAAAATACTTTCTGGATTATTAAATTTCATTAAATTCTATTTGAGTAGATGAACATTGAGTATATCATGATATCGTACTCTTATTACATGGATGTTAAAAATCGTGTCTTTTTGGTTTAGTTCTTAGATTTATTTATTTAAATTTTTGAAATTAAATTAACTGGTTCTTATGTATTTTTGTCCGCTGATTACGAATATAGTTTTATTATTTATCTATCTATCTATCTCACAAAAAAAAGACTAAAATTTTTGCTCTCTCATGCCTTCCAAAAAAATTTGTTTTTTGTATCACATATCTGATCAATGCAATTATTACGTAAAATAAATGTTGAATTGACCAGTCCAGAAAATTTTTATTTTATTTGTAGTTATTATATCCAAATTTGCAGCTTTTACCAGAAAAAAAAACAATTTTAAAGAAAAATTTTAATTTTTAATGCAAAATTATTGGGACTAATCACGAGTGTGGTATTTCGACTTCTACTACGACTATTTTGTACAAGGCTAAAGAATATTGCTTTACAAACTCTTCGTATTCGAAATACGACACTCGTAATTAGGCTCACTAAAATAATCAGAACTTATCAAAAAATAGAGGCTACATTGAAAATCAGCGACGTCATATTATTAGAAATAATATTTTTTTTTATGGCGTAAGAAAAGAAAAATTCGAGATATTATTTTTTAAATATAATACACAAATCTCTGAAACTAGAAGGTATAAGATTATAAGAAATCTTTTTTCGTAACTAGCGGACAAAAATTCATAACGACTAGTTATTTAAGTAAAAAATATAATAAAAAAGTTTTATGGACTACACTATGCTCCTCAATGTAAAGCTATCGAAATAAAGGAAATTGTTTTACAGATTAAAACTAATGACGGAATCGCAATCAGGAGATAAAAATACATAAGGATCAGCTTGTCTTATTAAAAGAAGGCAAAATTTTCTATTTTCTGGTTGTGTTTTTATATCTTCTAAGGAAAAATTTTTAATACTAAATAAAAAGAAACAATAGTGCTTGCAAATGTACAACCAGTTGTAATTTTCCCTAACACTGATTAGTTCCTCTATTTTGTACATCACTGGAAATTTACAACCAAAACAATATTTTCAAAAAGCATCAACACTTTGCTTTTTAAGCTTATTTTTAAATTGTCCAGTTATTTTTTCAAAATCCTGTTGAATTTTTTCCATTGTCCAGGTATTTGACTTTTGGTATATGGCAACCCTATACATGCATGACGTTCGTACACGCTCTTATGCGTAGAAAGAAGCTAGTATCACAAATTCTTCCGTCACGAAGTGTTTTCTTATTTACTCTTATACCTACAATACTCAAATAAATTTCTTGCAAACAGTGTTGTTAACGTTTGTTTTATAAGATTTCGCTGTAGTAAAGCATTTGAAAAATCCCTCATGTCTTGAAAGTTCTTATGCAGGAGACTAGTGCATACATATAAATGTACATGTGTACATAGTATATGTGCTTAAACTGATTATTTTAAATTGTGTTAATAATGTTATCTTGAGGTGTTTTAATAAAATTATCTTTTGAGGTTTTGATGGTTTTATTTTTAATTCTCCTGCAATCGCTATCTCTTCAAATGAAAGTCAGCAAACATACATACATACATATGTACATATATGGAAATATTCCACCTTTCTAATGGTACCATAAAATATATCAACAACAGAATAAACTTTTTCTAGCGAAATAGATAACAATTTGCTAAATATATACTTACGGGGGCTGGCAAATAATTAACCTTTCGAATTTAACGTCTCTTAAGTGACACGGACAATACTGCTTCTAGCAGAAGGCAGCTGTCAGTTGACTTCTGTAAAAATATGAAAAAGCTGCGTCCAAAAAAACATTATCACTCAAACCAAGGCTAAAATAGCGTTCATACGGAATTCATTTCACACCTGATAAATCAAATTTCCCACAGCAAAATACATACATACATGTCGTATGAAAGCGTTAAAATTTTGCGTATAAGTCAAACGACAATGTCAGATGATGAAATTTCAATTCTAAAGCGTTCGTTTTTTGATCTGTCAAAGCATCTGACATCAGCTGTTTTGGTATAACAAAAGTATAGGTGATGGAAAAAAAATATAAAGACAGATGTCAAACTATCCAATATGCAAAATTCGTTTCTTAGGCCAGTATCACACGATTTGCACAATGTACCAATTTTCGTCGGCTCACTGCAATAAAGTCATAAGTAATAAGCCAAGATGACTATTAATTAATTAATTCTTGAATAATAATAATAATAATAATAATAATAATAATAATAATGCAGTGTAATTATATTTCAATTAGTTGAGAAATAAAGCAAATTTACCTTGTTGCTTATGAATTTCTTTCAGTGAGCCGACGAAAATTGGTACATTATACCAATCCTGTGATCCAAGCTTAGATTCGTTACCTTGGTGCCCTAATTATTCTCTAGGATATGCCTCGTTTCAAAATGCATATGAAATTCTCATAGACGATAGATAACTCTATAAGAAATATTTTATTTATTTATTTACTTGATATTAAAATTATATAAAATATAACATTAATATATACATTGATAGTACTGGCAGCCAACAAGGCCATCGGCTCAAAAAATATTTTAATTCTGGCATTTTTAGGAATACGCCGACCTTAAATTCAAAATTGACGACCCTATGCACTTTTCTGAAGAGTACAAATTTGCATATTGGATAGTTTGACATGGTAGGGACCACATAATGGCAATGAGTACTCAAAAAATATATACATAAGTCTTAATTTTAGTACCTGCGTGTAGCCCTAATTGTAGCGCATTAGCTCATCATATGTATAGCCTGAACATGCTCATACTTAGGCTATGGATATTTAATCGAACAAATATTATAGTCATGATACTTGGGATATTTATCGTCATTCCCCACCGTGTACACACATTTGTTTATATAAAATGAAATGGAAAATGTGTTGGTGTGTGTGTGTCGCTGTTTGAAAATATGCTTTATGTACATATGTATACTAAATTTTTTCGTTAATATTATCTACGATATTTGGTTCAGTGTATGTAAATAAAATATCCTTGTATATACGCGTGTTTAGCTGATTAGTAGTCAGAGTATTTTTATACTCATCCGTATGATTACAGCTCATACAGGCTATAAATTTTAGTTGTTGTCGTTTGTGCTACGTACATAGTTTAAAAAATTGGTACAATCATAGTTGTTGGATATTTATAGTTAAACGTATTCTGTTTAAATTAAATGCGTGTGTTTGCATATGAACGTCTTTTTTTAGCTGTATGCATTCATAGTTGTTTGACGGCCAATATTCAACAAGTACTTAAAACGATAATTTTGTTATTCTCTCATGCACACATGCGCAGTTTACATGGCAAAAAGCCAAAAATTTAGCTTCAAGTGACTATTTTGTATTCCCAAACCTAAAGAAATGGCTCATTGGCTCTAACAATAAAATCATATCACTAACAAATACTTTTTTGGAGGACCTCGACAAATCATATTTTTTTTTTTTGGAGGGGATAAAAATTAAAGAAACGTTCAACAAAATATATAGATACTAAGTTAAAAAATTAAATGATTTATTTTTTAACCAAAAACCTGTGCTGAATTCAAAAACTAACAGGCTTATTGACCAGCCCTCGTATGTATGTGCATTTTACTATACATCAAGAAATTACCAGATTGTTATCTTGACGGTTGAAGTCTACTACTGAGGCACTGAAAAAAAAGCATTAGCAAAATGCATTCAAACATGCTTAACCCACAACAAATACACCTTTTGAATAAAATACTCAGCAAAAACTTCGCTTTTTCTTTTTTTTATATAAGCTGAGCTTTCAAAGTAACAAAAATGAGCGTTGGCATTAAATTTTAACCACGTTGTTAAATTTATGAAAATTAGTAAATGAGAGATGAGATGAAATGATATATGAACATTTTCTTTATTCCTGTTTGTTTAATATTTCTTTTAAATAAACGGTATCCTTAGAAGAGATTTCAAATATTGCGTTTGAAAAGTAAAAAAAAACGGTTTTACTGCTTGCAGAAATACAATATTATTGTGTGCAATACCTTGGAAAGATTTTTCCAATTTTAAAAGAACATATCCAGTCGCCCAGATTCTTAAAACTTCTTATGAGGACCGATTGGAGCAGCCATGGGCTACTTTGAAATTAAATAATTAAACAAAAAAATATAATAGTCGTTTTTTTTTGGAATTGTTACAATTAAATTTAATATTTGTTAAAACACTAATGTATTTTTAATAAAAATGAAAATATTTTATATGGCACTTAAACTGTCTCGAAGTCTGGTGCTAACGAGATTAATTAAGAGATTAAGGGCGACTTTTTGGGTACGAGATTAAGATTAGTTTATTTCTATAGCTAATTAGCTAATCCGAAAATTAACTTAATCTCAAATTAATTAGTTTAATATTTTTTAGTGGTAGTTTAAACTTCTTATTATTTGTAGTATTACCATACTGAGGAACAAAATAGTGGCAACATTTTCTGTGTAAAAGTCATACATGTTATAAACACACTTTGATTTTTTGTGGAAAGAAGAAGAAACTGCCATGTTTTATTATTTACAAGTAAAATATTCCGCGTGTTAAAGGAAATAGATAAATAATATAAAATAAAGGGTGTTTTTTATTGAGGTATAGAACTTTAAGTTGGCATCACTTTTTTAACTGGCGGCCATTTTGTCAGCTGTCAAGTGATTAATATTTAGTTTGGTTTGCCATTTTATCATGAACAGGTTGACAAAAGAACAACGCTTGCAAATCGTGCAAATTTATTTCGAAAATAATGGTTCAGTTCGCGAAGTTTACCGCAAGCTCCGTCCATTTTATGGTCGACATAATCGTCCATCAGAGCAATTAATTCGGTTAACCATGGATCGTTTTCGCACTACGTTTACTCTATGTGATAATACGCATCCGCAGAGACGTCGAACAGTGCGCACCGAAGAAACAATTGCCGCTGTAGAGCAAAGTGTTGAAGAGGACCCGAATGAATCGATTCGCCACCGTGCACAGCAATTGGAGCCGACTAACCGACTATTTTGTTCCCGAATTGGATGGCATGAATGTGGATGAGTTGTGGGTCCAACAAGACGGCGCTACATGCCACACAGCGCACGTCACAATCGATTTATTGAAGGAAACATTCGATGAGCGCATAATTTCGCGGAATGGACCTGTCAATTGGCCACCAAGATCGTGTGATTTGACACCATTGGATTATTTTCTTTGGGGATATGTGAAGTCGCTCGTCTACGCCAACAAACCAGAAACGTTCGGGGACTTGGAAGCCAACATTCGTGGCGTTATTGCCAACATACGGCCCCATATGCTCGAAAAAGTGGTTGAAAATTGGACCTGTAGAATTGGCTTTATTCGAGCCAGCCGCGGCAGCCAAATGCCCGAAATCATATTTAAACCTTAATGGCATAAAATTATCCTTCCAATAAAGCCAAATTGATGGACATTAAAATGATTTTCTTGTGTTTTATTTCAATTCAAAGCTCTATACCTCTTAAAAAACACCCTATATATATTTATTTATGTGTTTTTAAATTATTTTATAATATAGGTTTTACAAAAAGTTATAAGTTTCACAAGTGTATGTTGTCAATGTTAATGTATGATTAAACCACCACGATTGTCCGCTTAAACTAGCAAGTAAACCATATAATCGACTACCCAAAAATCTCAAATGAAGATTAAGGTTAATTTAATCTCTAATCTTGAACTCAAAAAGCCGCCCTAAGAGATTAATCTATCTGCCTTTTACTATATTTTCCATACAAAACAAAATTTATGTCCTAATTCAGTAAGAGGATTTAGGACATTTTTGTTTGAAAATACTTTTTAGTTTTTGTGTTTGAATTCTCTAAATTATTTTCTTCAAAAAAAAAAAAAAACCTTGTTGTCTTTGATATAAACATAAAAACTAAATTAAGGTATAATAGTGCATTTAAATTATCTCGAGATTTCGAGCTAAATCCAACTAATTTTTACTTGATTTCCCATACAAAACAAAATCTAGTTTGTGAGTAGATTTGTAGACAATCTACTCGAAATCTAATAATTTTATTTTATTTTTACTACCCTGTACAATATATTTATATAAAAGATTATTGAATTAGCTATGGTCTGCTTAAAAAGGTGTGTGGGTTGGCTAAATTGCCGTTGTTTGGTTTTAGTTTTGGAAATTTTTCGGTTATACTGCATTTACGTCGTCTCAAAATCTAGTAAATTTGATTTGAAATCTTTATCAAAATCTCTATCGTTTACATTAAGATTTCATATCTAAGACAAAATCTTTTGTCTAAAATTTGTAACCCAAAAAGTGCCTACTTAGCTCATCCACACACCTTCAAGAGAAAATTTTGTGGAGCGTAGCTAATTCACTCACCTTTTATATAAATATGTTGTACAGGGTGGTAACAAATAAATAAAAGTATTAGATTTTGAGTAGATTTACTACAAATCTACTGACAAATAAGATTTCGTTTTGTATGGGGCATCTAGCAAAAAGCAACTAGATTTAGCTCGAAATCTCATAAGTACTAGATTGCGAGCCAATATAAATGCCATATTAATGTGTTTTGTTTTGGGTAAAAAAAAATCTTGATAAATGTCAAAGAAAAACATGTTGTAAACAATGAAAATTTTCATGAAGATTTTAATTAAAATATGCTAGATTTTGTGCAGGTGTAAATGCCCTATTATACAAAAGTTTGAAATATACATATATGAAAAATTATGTGTTGGATATAATGTTTGAAAAAAATTCATAAATCAAATACACGAACCTTCTAGCATAGACAATAAATAATAGAAAAAAGTTAAAAGTTGTTTTTACCCAAATCACTTTTTTATTTTTATTTTTTACAGATGGCTTTACTGAACAAAAATCTTACATAATGAAGACAATGCTAGACAACGATAAAGGCGGCACTTTCTTAAATACTCTTAATTTATTTCCCAAAGAAAAGATAATGTACGAAACAATACTGCCACAGCTGGAAGCGCTCTATGAAGAATATGGCAGTAAAGTAAAATTTGCACCAAAATGTTCATGGATCGAAGATAAATCGGGCCGAATAACACTGGTGTTAGAGGATCTTTTAACAAAAAAATTTCGTAATATAAATCGCTTGAAAGGATTCGATATGCCACATATGAAGAGAGTATTAGAAAAGTTGGCCGAGTTTCATGCGGTTTCTGTTGTATTACAAGAGCGTCTGGGGCCATATTCCAAAGAATTCACGAACACCTATCTGCCAGCTAATTATCAAAAGTCAAAATCATACCAAGCCAGAGTACAAAGCTACAAGGCAGCTATGGCCAGCTGGGGCTTGGAGAATTATGAAAAGTATGCCAATAGAATAGTGAGTATTTCCTTATGTAGTAACATCTAGATTCATAAAAAGCATTAATCACAAACAATTTTTCAGCCAAATGCCGAACAATATGTTAATGCCACTTTGCAGTGCCTTAGTGATGAAGATAGTGAATTCAAAGTGCTGAATCATGGTGACTTTTGGTCGAGCAACATAATGCTTAATTACACCTCGAACGGTGGCACAAACAGCGATATAAATCAAATACGTTTTGTAGATTTTCAACTGTGCAAATGGGCCAGTCCTGCTATGGATTTGTGGGAACTTATTATTTGCTCAGTGGAAAGTAATTTACGTATACGCAATTTCGATTTATTTATACGAATCTATCATACGCATCTGTTAAAAAGTCTGAAATTTTTAAAATACGAAAAACCAATGCCGCTCTTAAGTAATCTTCATATTAGTATGCTGAGAAATGGATTTTGGGGATATTTCACCTCATTTACACATTTGGTTATGATTCTACTGCCCAGCGACAAAGATGCCAGCTTACTGAAACTAATGCAGCCTGGAGAAGACGGTGATAAATTTCGCATGAAAGCTTTTACAAATCCCTTGTATGTGAGAGCTATTTTGGATATACTGCCATTTCTTTATAGAAGAGGTATACTGGAATTTGACTAAGGCCAAAAAGTACTTAAGAATACAAACAAAAATCTCATTAATAAATTGAAAATATATATATACATATATAAAAAAACTGATATGGTGTTATTTATATTTTATTATAAGCCTGGTACTCTGTTCGAAGTTGTGAAAAATTTTCCGTAACATTGATTACTGCGCTTGAAAAATTTGACATATACTAAATGTAGCCCAACTCGCGGGTTTTTTTTACAAATTTCTCGCTTTTATTGCCTGAAAGTATGCAACGTTGTTGAAATTCCGTGCAAAAAATACTGCTAATGTTGTTCCGCAGCTGAAACTAAAATGATGCCAGAGGCATTTTGCAGGGAAAAACAAGCTGCCAGATAGATTTTACAGATTTTAGAACAGAGTAAGGCCGGGATTCCATCTGTGTGCCATGTGCCACACAAGCGTAACCAACTAATTACTAATGAAAAACAGTTTCATTCAGACACGTATTTATTAAGTTATATAGTTTCATACATAACTAATAGACAATTTTATAGAATCTAACATGATTGGAAATTGTTTAAATCAATAAATATATGCCTGAATCAAATAGTTTTTCATTAGTAACCCAGCAAAAAATTTCAAAAAAGGTAATCGAGTTTGGAATTAAGCATTTTTGGTGGAAGCTCTTCCCTACTGGATTACCAACTTAATGATTTTAACAAGGCGTGAGACTAAAATAATCGATTCTTGAGAAGAACTTACTTTTTTTATTTGGCAACTTGTTGAGGTAATCCATTTCATCTAAAAAAATCATTCTTTTCATTTAGAAACTTGTACATAATTTTTTTTAAACTTTAGGTAATGTGATTTGTAAGCGAGTAATGAAATTTGGCAATCAGAAAAGTAAGTCATTATATGGCAAGTAGTTCTAATGGTAATGTGTAATTTTTTGCTGGGAATTAGTTGGCTACACTTTTTTGGGCAAATGACACACAAGAAATGCCAGATGTAAACTCATTCTAACACACTTATCCGAATATACATATTTCGCAAATAGTTCACACCAAAAACTTTAAGATGTAGTTTGACAGCATTTCGCACGAAATTGTGCGACAAAAAATTAGTTTCCAAAAATATTTTATACTGTTCCAATAAATTGTTTTTTCCCAGTTTACTTTATGAAAAATTCATAAAATTAATATAAAGTAACAACTAGGGTGATCGACTCGGTTTTTTAACCGGTTTTAAAACTCGGTTCTTTCACAATACGGAGGTCGATTTTTTCAAAATCTTGATTTTTCGAATGTCGAATAGTCCGGTTTCTTTACAATTTAAAAACCGGCTGAGTCGAATACTTTTCGATTTGTATATTTTTTAATATTAGTTTTTACTATATTAAAACTTAGACCAACGTGTTCGATTGATTTTCAAGTGTAAAACGTCTAGTTGTTTTTTGAGCATGGCAACACTTACTGAAACATGAAATTGAAGCGAAATTATTTTATGAGGTGGTAGCAGACAATGTGTTCAATGGATGTCAAAATCCATTTGTAAAAATGTTTTTTAGTTTTGTTTGCTTTATATTTTATATAGAGGTAGATATCCACTTTGTCCATACAATCATACGTATATATGTATATTATATACATAAAGGATTGTTCATTTACTAAAAATTGTTACGAATTTGTAACAATTGTTACTGGAAAGTGTTCATTAACTCAAAAAGTTTGCAAGGAGAGAGCGTCAAAAAATTTTTTAAAAATTATAACTAGTAAAATTTTTATTTGCAAGAATTATACAACGACCTGTTGTATGTTTTGTTGTCAAATTCATTATTTCAAAAATATTTAAAAAAGGAAAACTGATAAATGTGCATTTCTTTGTTAAAAAACATGTATACGTAGAAAAAAGAAAGCATGTTTTCTTAATTTATTGCTTTTCTTTCATTAAGCCACATAAATTCAATTTTATTGTAAAGAATTTGGTTTTTTTCTCATATCTAATCAGAGATGGAAAGTGAAATTTTTATATTTGTTAATGAATAAAATTAACAAATTATGGAAAATTCATAAAAATAGTAAAAAGACATGAAACTGTGTAAAGAATTTCATATTAAACATCAATTTCTAAAGAAAAATTGCAATTTAAAATTTTATCAAACAAAATACATCAGAAAAAGTACAATTGTATCATGATTTCAATCTATGGTTCTGATATGAATAAAATTTTCTTGCGAGTTTTTACAAGTAAAGCGTTCATTTACTTTTTCATATTTAGGACAGTAATTTTGTAAATTTCTGCCTTACTCTCTAGTTGCTAGTTTCTGCTGGCAAAGTAAATGAACAGACCTTATGTATGTATATGTACTACACATATGTAGGTCTATGAAGTTAATTTTTATGTTTTTCTTTAATTTTTTTATTGTTTTATAGTATTTACTTATGAAGTGTTAACTCTTTCTTTTTATTAAAGCAATTTAAAATCGAAACTTTTGTATAATAATTGCCTTACTTAAAAAACCGGTTGAGCGGTTTTTCCTGAATTGTAAAAACCGAAACCGGGTTTTTCATAATATTAAATATTCGAACTATTCGAAAACCGGTTTCTGGTAAAAGTCGAATAATCGATCACCCTAGTAACAACCCTACAAAAAAATTAAGGACTTAAACTAACACAAACAAAATTTTTTCACTAAAACATTTGCCTAAATTTTACATTGAATTCAATAGTGACAGTCAATTTACTAGTCATTTGACCGGTAGTGATGAGGGATTTATTTATTAATTATAGTTGCTTCACTCCAACATATATGCCAAAACTTTTAAAACATCAAGTTTAATTTCAAAAAACTACAATGCATTTGGTCTGTGGGAATTAAAATTTATAAAAGTGTTAAAACAGACAAATAAAGTAGTGAATAAAAGAAATTTGTAAAGCTTAATTTAGTATATCTGCAAGCTGCATTCTAGGTGAAAAGTGTGAAGAGCGCTAGATACGGCTTAGGATATTTTGTGTTTTTGCTTATTTATATTTTTCGTTTTATATATATTATTTACTTGTCTATTTTTAAATTGCTTTTTAAATAATATAATAAGTATATTTATTGTAAGTTTATCAATCATATATGATTGTTCAATTGTGGGGGATATATTAGTCATTTATGATGAGTCAAACTTGGTAAATAGTTATGCTATCATTGGGCAGTAGAGTAAGCATTTCGAATACATGTTATATAGTCGACGAAATTCATAAGTTAGAGAGAAATGCAACATCACACGTTCGGAAAAATTTCCATCACATTACTCATTAACAGATAGGGAAAAGCTGCAACTTAAAAATAATAACGTGTCACATTAATTCAATAATTTTCAATATAATAGAAAATGTGTGTTGCGACAATTAAAAATATATAAAATTAATAAATTAATACTATAAATAAATATTTTTCCATATTGAAATAAGAAATTTCAACATGACTAGACTTTCATTAATGTTTATTATTAACTCAATATAGCTTTTATTGATTTTAAGCTATTTTTTCTCTAGGTGTAGGCAATGATGAATATATCCTGCATGACTATAGATCAAATGACCGGTCAATCGACTGATACTCTTCTTGTAGGGAACTGTAAAAAGATTTGGTTATAGAAGATCTCTGTTCAAGTTTGAAAATGACATACTGTACAGATAAATTATTTTGTTAGGTAAAAAAAATTTTTTAATCCAATAAATGTCATCAAAAATCATCGGGTTTTATTAAATTAATACAAATTTTTGCATTTAAATTTACAAATTTCTTTGTAGGACCTAAAATTGGAAAAATTAATATTTGATTAGGGCCATTATTACATCTTACAAATAATAAATTTTAGGATGTTATCTGACAGGTAAATACTTTTTGATTATTACAAGTAAACATTAATGTAAAAGTGACTGATAAACTAACAGCAGGTTTATCCTCATGGTAACTTTCAAAGTGAACTTTAAGCATTTTAACAGTCAAAAGTAGCTGGTATCTACACCAATGTTGCCACAATACATGATTTCTATTATTTATTTTATCGGACAGTTGTAATAATGAAATAAATTAATGTTTACTTTATCGTTCACGCTAGCTAATGTTAAGGTTAACTATCGGGAACTTTATCTTTAGGTTGTAATAATGGCCCTTCGAGATTTTTATGATCGAATTGGAAAATGAGTTCTTTAGTTGTTACTTAATATCACTTTAGTATTACTTTCTTATAAGACTTAAGGTGCAATCAGATGTGTCATAGCCATAACCATAGAAAACAGCCGTTCGAACCAAACTGATGGGCAACACTGTATTCGATTATAGTCCTACAAGAATTGAATGACTGAAACTAACACAAAGGTAATTTTTTCACTAACTTACCGTTTACATATGCAAGTACAAGTGCAAGTAACTCAATAAATCGACATATTTTTACTAATACAATCATAATGCTACAAGTTGTAGGCTCACTGGCAAGAGATTTTCATTACAAGTAATTTTTTCACTTCCATGTAGGAGAATTGTCAAAAATAAAAACAGTGTTACCCTTTAAGGATTTTATTTTAATTTTAATGGATAGCTTACATGGAATAATTTTTAAAATGTTATTATTTCCACTTATATACAGAAAAAATAAAACAAAAAGTAAGAACATGTAATCAAATATGACTTATTATTGATTTGCAATATAAATTTATCATTTATTTTGGTACAAAGTTGATAATTAAATTCGTTTCCCTGTAATGTTCATATACCAAAAATTTGGCAGCCCACACATTAAAAACTAATATAGACAAAAAAAAAGTACAAACAACGCACAGAACAAAGAGAAAAACGAAATTTTCAAATATTTATAGTAAAATATAGAAAAATGAAAATAAACTTGCACTTGACTGTGTAAACAATCAAGCAAGTTGCGAGTGTTTTTATTATTTCATTCAATCTATTGGTTGTTAATACGTACTATAGGGTTGCATTTGTATACTCGTTTGTATAGCCAAAACAAATATACCATGGTATGTACCATATAATTGTAGTGTGAGCGACAGAACTAGTATAAGAGTTATTGTGTGTGCGTGCTTTTCCAAATTAAAATACAATTGAAAACAAATAACAATTACTTATTGTATTGCTGCTGAGCAACTGTTTGATCTATTTTTGCCCAAAAATACATATTGTAATCAGCGTTGCCACGGCCAAAAAAATTTTGTAACCACAATACAAAAAAAAAGTAACCAAATGCAAAAAAAATTAACCAAAATTTTTATGTATGTATTTAAAATACTATTTTATTTATTTTATTAATTTATTAATTATTTTATTTTATTAATATAAAAAATCATATAATATGAATGGACCAATACATTTAAATTTGTACTTCAGTTTTATAAGTATATCTTATTATAATTAACAGTCAATAAAATCAATTTTGTAAAAAAAATTCTTCAGGTAAATTATTAGAAATTTCAAAAATTGGCTTGTTTTTATGGTTAAGCAATTGTCTTTATGCATTTCGTTCAAGCTTGTGGAACTCGTGAGTAGACTTCAACCCAAAAAATTTTTGAAGTTAGTTAACAAACTCCGTATGTTTATAGTAAAGCCAGAATTAGTTTTTACTTTCTGTACTGTTACAAATCAGCTGACTCTTTTTTGCTTGTAGAAATCTAATACAAGTCGTTAGTTTTTTTGTTTCGTTCTGTTCTGTTTCGGTTCAACCTCTGAAATTTAAAAAAAAATGTTAAGTGACAGCATAAATTAAATAAAAACATATTGAAATAAATTGTATTGCGCTTTTTGAATAAAAAAAATTAATTTTTACAAGAAAAATTTAAACATAACAATGGAGGATGCAAAACTCATCGCTTTAGTGGAAAACTGCAACCCTTCTGGTCCGAAGTAGCGGATAAGTTACTACAGAAAAAGTAAGTACTAAAATTTAGAAGCAGAACGGCACAGCACAGAACAGCAATAGAAAGAAAAGACTAATGAAGCCTTAAGACTCTTAATACTATATTGAGAATCACAATATACAAACATAATAAGTTTGAAAAAAAAACAAGCATCTTTATTCAACTGTGCATCTATTTTATTTATTAGAAATTCCAAACCAAAAATATTTTTAGTAACAACAAATAATATGTAATTTAATTACATTCGTTATCAAAACACAAGACTTTATAGATAAAGTATTAAGTTTGTTAATATTAAACAAATCTTTGGCAGACCAAACATAATGGAAATTCTTTCGATTGATGCACAATTCTTTAGATTGCATTTTTCAGTTTAAAGTCTTAAAATCGAGCTTATTCCTATATTTAGTTTTGACTAGACTTAGCTGTGAAAATATCCTTCCAGCAGTAGCCGAGCTTTGTGGTACAAAATTAATTTAATCATAAAAACATTTCTCGTTCAATCCATTTGTATGTTTTGAAACCGCGTCCCAAAATTCAACAATGTCCATATCAGCACTTACTTCTAATTTAGAAAATTTGCCTGCGGCGGCTGTTACCCGACTCACAGCCGATCGGCTTCGTTCCCTGCTTGTTAAGCTCTCCAACTTAAATAAATAAATTCGCTTTTAACTTTTTACATAGTGCTTGACGTTTAAAGATTTTGCAACCATGAATTTATCTGTTTTTTGAAACCAGGCTTGTTATGTTCAGAGACAGACATGTATTTTTTTTAAAACGCTATGTTAATAATCCAGTATTGTCTTTAGTAAAAACGCTTAAATTGTGATCTTTTATCAAGATAATTAGTTATGTGCAAATTTAACATACCACATACATATGTACATATATGCATAAAAAATTGTTATTTTTGTGTTGAAAAAAAGTAACCAAAATGGAAAAAAAAGTACACAAGTACACATTAGAAAAAAAGTAACCAATTTTTGTTACAAGTAACCAAAACGGTAACGCTGATTGTAATACAAATATATGAAAAAACCACTATTGAAACAAACCCTGCGGAAAGTGCGAATAGTGAAAATGTACTGAGTCGCTTTTGACTTTGTCAACAGTACTACTCTACAATTATTCCCCATACAATACTTTTTGCTATAGACACTTAGCATGTGCTTGTCATTGAAAATCTACTAGTAACACTAAAACAATTGACTAGGTAGTGAATTCATAGTTCTTATGGGAACATGTAAACATACCAACCAGACATTTACTGGTACATTTCTATACCTTACGTATATACAAATTTATGTATATTGACAAGTTGTTGCAAAATCCACCAGAAATACACCACATCTGTTTTCTTTATTTCCTTTATACTGACGAATAGAAGAGAAATTGTAGACAATGTAACTACTACTAGAATTTTAGTGTTGACATAGAGACACTTGGCCCCAGTCTGACTGCACGGAATACATGAATGATGTGCGGATGTATGTGCGGACGTTCCTTATGTTATTTTGTGGCGCAGCCAAAGTATAGAGAGAGAAAGAGACAATTTTGCTCTGAGAGCAATTACAAATGCATGTGTTTCATATACATGTATCATTTACTTACATGTGTATGTGAAATTTTACTTTCATTCATTCATTCATCAACTATGGATTTTTTTTCAACACACCATGTGGTACTTATGTTAAAACCAGTTTTATGTATCTTATTTCCCTGTAGTCAAACTGGGGCCCAGTGTCTCTATGTCAACACTAAAACTCTAGTAGTAGTTACATTGTCTACAATTTCTCTTTTATTCGTCAGTATAAAATAAAGAGAGAAAACAGATGTGGTGTATTTCTGGTGGATTTTGCAACAACTTGTCAATATACATAAATTAAGGTATACAAATGTACCAGTAAATTTCTGGTTGGTATGTCTCCATGATCCCATAAGAACTATGAATTCACTATCTAGTCAATTGTTTTAGTGTTACTAGTAGATTTTCAATGACAAGCACATGCTAAATGTCTATAGCACAAAGTATTATATGGGGAATAATTGTAGAGTAGTACTGGTGACAAAGTCAAAAGCGACTTAGTACATTTTCACCATCGACATTTCCTTCAGGGTTGTTATAGAAAAACAAATACATACAAACGTGTTTTTCTCATTTGGTCATTGCACAACCATACAATAACTGCTTTAAAAATCAACATTTACAACTAGTAAAAGAAACGCTAAATAACATATTTTTTCGTACAAGAACCAAAAAACACGCAAAACTGGTGCAAACAGATGCATCTGTGCAATGCTATAATACGTACACGAAACTTGTAATAAGTTACCTGCATGTGTAAATGAAGCGTAACACATTTACAACAATTTTATATTGAAATCATCAATGACCGTCAATTGCTATAGTTACTCTACACATAAAAAGGAAAAAAGTGCCAAAAAATACCCGAAAAGGTACCGAAATGGTAACGCTTCTATTAACATGCTTTACAAAATTAGAGCTGTTTGCTGCTTTTTTGTGCTATTGCCAAACAAATAACAATAATTACCCGAAAACTCCCACATTATATATGTAGACAATTAGCAAAAATATTTGCATTGTGCTAATTTCTTTGTTTTTTTATTCCTCGCACTATTTAAGAAATAATTTAAGGCAACTTAAATAGATTATCTTGTCAAATTTATAAGTTCGACTGCTCGCTATATAACAACTTTTTTACAATAAATTTTTTAAAACTGAAATTTAAACTACCTTAATGTTAGTAAATTCAAATAAAATAAATACAACTGAACTTATGTTTAATTTGTAAACTAAGTAATTTTATGGAGATTTTAGAATTCCGCTGTTTTATTTAAAAGACGAATTATTTTAAATTGATCAACCTTTCGAAAATAAATAAATAAATGTTCGAGGCTTTATGCTTTGAGGCTTTTTGCAATACACACAACTCTCTTTTTACACTACGGATACGTTCCTAAGGAATTTGTGCAAAAAAAAGCCTATAAAAAATACATGCAACATGTGGAAAATTTATTTATACATATCTTACATATTCTAAAAAAATTCGTTCAAAAAAATCAAAACCTTTACTGAGTCAAATGTGCAAAAAAAAATTATTATCAAAAAGTTGTATTAAAAAAATACATATTAAATAACAAAAACAATTCATTTACATAATTAAATTAAAATAAAATTTATTGCAAAATGAAAATTAAAAGTAAATTTTACAGTTACTCATCGTATTTGGATAAAAGAGTGCACGCACGTGCAAGTTAAAAAAATTCGTTCGGAAAATTTATTTGTGTAAGACCGTGTAAAAAGAGAGTTGAGTATATATATTTGTGTTTAAGATTATTAATTTTACAATTTATTTTAAAACGTTCTTTAGTGCAGTTAAATAAATTTTATCTTAAGTCTATTAGTTATCAGTGCGAGTAAATTTAAGGCTAATGGCTGGTAAATAAGCAAATTTCCAATATTATAAGACAAATAAGGTAGCATACATAGCTTTCCTTCAACAGAGGTAATGTTCTGGCTGCTTCATCTCAGAGTTCAGATCTGAACCCTATTAAAAAAATTTATATATTTAAGAGTATTGCCAAAGAGCATCTTAAAAGTCAAGCAGTGCAACAACAATTTCTTGACAACGAAGTTTCTGTATTTTTTTTGTATGTCATTTTTCTGTTCTCAATTTCAATTATGCTTATATCTTACAACCACTTGTTCGTTAAAATGTAAGTTAAATGAAATATATGAACAAAAATATTATAATGCAAAATATTAAAAAATATTTATTATAAAAGCCAAAATCAAAGCGAATTTTACTATGTCAACACATTTCCTTGACAAACTGTACATATTTCAAAGAAAATTTTTTCAGCAATGCTTCAGAAATTGGCATTTCAAATAATATATAAATAATAATAAGAGAAGTGTCAAAACCATAAAACTTGAGTTAGATCCAGCAACCAGCACTTAATACTAACGTCTATGACTCTTTAAAAAAATCCAGACCTGTATGATAACCTCAAACGGAAATCTATTGATCAAAATTTTACCACTAGCAACAACTTAACAGGAAAAAACGTTGATTTTTAATCATCACATTTGCTTTTAAGCCCCACAAATAATATGCAAAACTTCTTCCCAACGCACACCAAGCTTTTTTCCGAATTCGGGGACATATTCGCATTACTGGCAGCCCTATTATAAAGCTTATGAGTTTAATGAGAATCATAAAGAGAGTAAAAAGAAAGAACTTTTATGAAAAAAAGCTCATAATTTTAATTCTGCCAAAAATGCCTCCCTACGATTTAACAACATTCTAAATATTTATTATCAAAAATTCAAGTTGTATAGGTGCTTTAACAGTTGTTTGTTTATTTTTTTCCCCAAATTTTAATAAAGATCAGGTGACGGCAAGTAAAAAAAATAATAATAATAGATGAAAATGGGAACTGGTGCTAAAAATTACACTCCGCCAGAATGGATTACAGCAGAATTCCTGCAGGATGTTCTAAAAGAATATTTTAAAGATGACACTCTGGAAGTGCATGAAGTGATTGTGAAAAGTATTATGAGTGGCGGTGAAATGGTCAGTGGTCTTGCAAGTGAAATGCATCGTGCTGTTTTTAATTTAAAACGTCACGACATTACCGGAAAATTTTCAGTTATTATTAAGGTAAATTATTTAGCATGTGTGGTATTTATAATAAATCTATCGTTATTTGTTATTAATCAATATATTATATTGTGTTGACATAAAATCACGTGAAAAATAACATTTGTGATTGCTTCTACAGAAGAAAGCTTTGATGTGTGAAATTTTACTATCAATGAATGCATACGTAAAAACACCTGTTGAATGCGAAAGCTTTTTGACATGTTTTAGTTTAAGCTTTTCATAACAGTATGTTAATCAGTGTTGCCGGAGCTGTGATTCAATTATGAACAATCTCAAAATCTAATTGGTAACAATTAGATATTATAAATAGAGAAAGAATAAAGTTCAAGCAAATATAATTAAACTAGCGAAAGTTTTCTTTCGTAAAATATTTCATGGATTATTTTTAGCGTATGAAAGTTTTAAATTTTACAGCAATATGTGTAATTTATTGCTTGAGGGTGGCGTTGGCTAAAGTTGTTAGCAGGTTGACTACAAAATCGGAGGTCCTGACTTCGAGCCCAGTCTCCGACAGTCATTAAAAAAAATAAGAACACCACGAATTTTTCTGATGTGCATTATTTATCAGTTGCTGTGGGAAAAGTTCTAGTGATGCAGGCATAAGGCATTGGTCATTAAAACTACACCGACTTCAGCGGATGCTAGTTCTAATTTAATATCAGGGCACCCTCCTTCGTCATAGGCGAAGTAAAATAACCAATAAAATGGCTACTAACCACAGCTTCAAAAAAGAAATTAATACGCCTCATTGACACCAGGAGCGCTGCAAAACTGCATTATTAAATAAATACAGTAAAGTGCGACTCTGACTCGCGAGTTACGTCAGACTCAACGCCGACTCCAACAAAATTCAATATTAATTGGAACAAATAACAAAAGTTCAATAGCCCAACTTTAGCTGACGCTAAGTTGTGCTAAATAAATACGCAACTACTTTACTTTGCATAAAAGTTGTGCAATTAATAACCAAGCATTACGAAAGAACGTTGTTGATACTTCCGTAAGAATAAGCATTTATTATTTTATAGTAATAAGCATTTTTGATTAATTATAAATAAATTTAACAAAGTAATTTTAAGCAGTATTAATCAAACTATTAACAATAAAAGTTTAACTAATAAAACTTAAGTTTTGTTTTTTTTATTCCTGAAGGAATATATACACATAACTGGCGCAGTCGAAAGTAGGATCTAGTACCGAAGGACAAGATAAAGTGCAATTGTGAAAAATTATAAATTCATAAGAATTTAAGTAAACAAATAAAATTTTAATTTAAAAAGGACAGGACAAAGTGCAATAGATTCAGAAGAATCTAAACAAAGAAATAAAAAAAAATTAAAATTTTAAAAAAAAAAAAAAAAAAAAAAAAAAAGAACAATAAATGAACAGTGAACAATACTATTAAATAAAATTTAAAACTATAAACGAACAGTCAAATTTTTAAACAAAAAATTTAACAGTAATTGAACAGTGAACAATATTACACAAGAAAAAATATATTTCTACAATGGCAACAAACACGTCGTCTTCAAACTCAACTGTATCATCCCCAATCCCAATAACCGATGTTTTAAAAGAGGCATCCAGAATAAGGGAATACAGAGGAACAAAGGACTATGACTTATCATCATTCATAAGAGAAGTAGAACTTTTCCTGCCAATTTTTGAAAACACCAACCTGGAAGATTATGTCTTCCAAAGATGTATTGTGAACAAAATACAGGGAGAAGCACTAAATATCATCCGTACTCTAGGAAATAATCCAACGTGGGCAGCAATAAAAAAGGAGCTCATCAACAATTTTGGCATCAGAGAAACTTATCACCACCTCTACCACCAAGCACTAGCTTTAAGAAACTACAATGTAAGTCAATACTACCATAGTCTAAGTAACATTTTAAGTAGAATAAACGAAAAATATACACAAGATCCAGACGAACCAATAGAATTTTCACCAAAGAATAATGAAGCCATGATTTTAAAAACCTTTTTAAGTAATATACCCCCATACATGGCTAGTATTATTTACAGCAGAAATATAACAAATATAAGAACAGCCTTCTATACTCTAGAGGAAACAGGAATTATAAAACAAGACATTAACAACAGATCAAATAGACAAACACAATACAATCAATTCAACTATCTTGGACACAACAAACAATTTAACAATACAGGACAACATTCCAATCCAAAACAATATCGACAACCGACTAACTCCGGACAATATAGACAGACAAATAACTCAGAATTATACCGTAACAGACAACCAGCTGACTCAACTCATATTAAATCAGAACAACGTAGACAAACATATAGACAAACATACAATCCATTTAGACAAAACTTCAACGAAAGACCAGAACCAATGGAAGTAAACCACATCCATGAAGGAAATTTTCAGTCACCAGCCCAAAGGCAAACTTACCGCTAGTAGAGCTAACTATAGGTACTACTAAAATAAAATGCTTAATAGATACTGGCTCCTCAACAACTTTAATGAACCAAAACATGTTCCCTCAACATAAAAGAATAAAACTAAACAGACCTTTACTTTTTAAAACACTAAACGGACAATTGGAAGTTAATTACGAAATTCGAACGGAAATACCAAAAGAATTTAACGACAGAAACCTTATGTGCTGGAAATTGACAGATTTTAAAAATAAACAATTTGATGGTTTGATAGGGCAAAATATTTTAAGAATTCTAAAAGCTAACATAAATATCGGGGAAGAGTACATTGAAGTTAATAAGAATAGGATAAAATTTTGTAATGCTTGTCCATACGATTACGAAAACATCCACACACTAGAAAGTTCACCAATAATAACGTAGTAGATAAACTCTTAAGAGAAGATTTAAACAAAGAAGAGAGTATAAAACTCAAAAACTTATTGGATAAAAATAAAGACCTATTCTTCCAAGAAGGAATGAAATTAAGCCACACTCATGAAATCCAACATGAGATAATTACAAAAACAAATAATCCTGTATATTCCAAAATATACAGATACCCTCAAATGCATGAGGAAGAAATAAATCGACAAATGAAGGAGATGCTCGAACAAAACATTATTAGAGAAAGCAACTCTCCTTACAACTCACCTATTTGGATAGTTCCGAAAAAAACGGACTATTCAGGGAAGAAAAAGTGGCGGATAGTCATCGACTACCGCAAACTAAATGAAATAACAACTGATGATAAATTCCCCATGCCAAATATCGAAAGTATATTAGATAAACTTGGCAAATCACAATACTTCACAACCCTTGACTTAGCCAAGGGCTTTCATCAAATTAAAATTAAAGATGAAGACATTACGAATTCGTTCGAATGCCGTTTGGTTTGAAAAACGCCCCTTCGACATTTCAGCGATTAATGAACTCAGTCTTAAGAAACCTCATCAATAAAATTTGCGTTGTGTACTTAGACGATATATTGATTTTCAGCACAAGTTTGGAAGAACATATAGTAAACATCCAAAAAGTCTTCAATAATCTTAGAGAACACAACTTAAAAATACAGGTGGACAAATGCAAATTCTTTGCTAAAGAAACTGAATATTTAGGACATATATTGACGACAAATGGTATTAAACCGAACCCTATAAAAATAGAAAGTATACAAAAGCTCAAACTTCCTGATACACAAAAGCAAATAAAATCCTTCCTTGGGGCTACCGGATACTACAGGAAATTTATCAAGGATTATGCTAAAATCGCATGTTGTATGACAAAATATCTTAGAAAAAACACAAAAGTTAATAAAAGTGATCCCCAGTATATCGATGCGTTCCAAAAATTAAAAAGACAACTAACTAACCCACCTATACTCAAATATCCTGACTTCACAAAAAAATTTAAACTGGTAACGGATGCCAGTGACTATGCAATAGGGGCTGTACTCATGCAAGGAGATCACCCTATAAGTTATGCAAGCAGAACACTTAACGATCACGAAAAAAAATATGCAACCGTTGAGAAAGAGCTACTGGCCATCGTTTGGGCAGTCAAGTATTATAGACCGTACACATATGGTAGACCATTCGAATTAGCAACAGATCACCAACCCTTAGTTTGGCTTTATACAAAACACAAAGGGAAAGACATAAATCCCAGGCTTCAGAGATGGCTAATGGAATTAGGAGAATACAACATAGACATGAGCCATATCAAAGGCAAAGAAAACAAAATCGCAGACTTTTTAAGTAGAATAAATTCCGATACAGGTGAAATTCATGCAATAGAAGAAAACGGAACTAACGACAATTCAAGCACTGCCGCTACAATCCATTCACAACAAGAGGAATTAAATGATCACATTCCAATTTTAGACACAGTAGTTAATAGATTCCCAACCCAAATAATTTTAGCTGAACATAAAACAAATGAAATAAACATAGTCAACGGAAAAAGAAAAATTTTTGTAAGTAGGGACGACATTGAAAATGATCTTATGTCTGACATTTTCATTATTTGTATATGTGTATATATTCCTTCAGGAATAAAAAAAAACAATAAATGAACAGTGAACAATACTATTAAATAAAATTTAAAACTATAAACGAACAGTCAAATTTTTAAAACAAAAAATTTAACAGTAATTGAACAGTGAACAATATTACACAAGAAAAAATATATTTCTACAATGGCAACAAATACGTCGTCTTCAAACTCAACTGTATCATCCCCAATCCCAATAACCGATGTTTTAAAAGAGGCATCCAGAATAAGGGAATACAGAGGAACAAAGGACTATGACTTATCATCATTCATAAGAGAAGTAGAACTTTTCCTGCCAATTTTTGAAAACACCAACCTGGAAGATTATGTCTTCCAAAGATGTATTGTGAACAAAATACAGGGAGAAGCACTAAATATCATCCGTACTCTAGGAAATAATCCAACGTGGGCAGCAATAAAAAAGGAGCTCATCAACAATTTTGGCATCAGAGAAACTTATCACCACCTCTACCACCAAGCACTAGCTTTAAGAAACTACAATGTAAGTCAATACTACCATAGTCTAAGTAACATTTTAAGTAGAATAAACGAAAAATATACACAAGATCCATTGTAATCATATTTATAATAATAGTTGTAATAATTGTAGTATCAACAATGTTTTGCGTACACATAGTAATAAAACAAAATTCTTTAAAACAAAAAATTCAGGAGAATTTTAACATAAAGGAGGGAGGAGTTACGTCAGACTCAACGCCGACTCCAACAAAATTCAATATTAATTGGAACAAATAACAAAAGTTCAATAGCCCAACTTTAGCTGACGCTAAGTTGTGCTAAATAAATACGCAACTACTTTACTTTGCATAAAAGTTGTGCAATTAATAACCAAGCATTACGAAAGAACGTTGTTGATACTTCCGTAAGAATAAGCATTTATTATTTTATAGTAATAAGCATTTTTGATTAATTATAAATAAATTTAACAAAGTAATTTTAAGCAGTATTAATCAAACTATTAACAATAAAAGTTTAACTAATAAAACTTAAGTTTTGTTTTTTTTTATTCCTGAGGGTTCCGTACGAACACTAGATATGATATATATGATATAATATATAGTTTTGGCATTTTTTTTTCGTTTTTGAGATCTTTTCGGTTTTTGCGTTTTTTCGGCGCTTTTTGTGTTTTTTCGGTTTTGGTGATTTTTTTAAGTTTTGGCTCTTTTTTTAGTTTTGACACTTTATTTTCTTGTTTTGGAGATTTTTTTTTTTGGTTTTTTGGGGTTTTTTCATTTTGGCGATTTTTTGGATTTTTGGGGTTTTTTTCAATTTTGGCGTTTTTTTCATTTTGGCGATTTTTTCGAATTTGGCGATTTATTTTAGTGTTAGAATTTTTATTTTAATTCTGGCGATTTTTTTCGTTTTTGCGATTTTTTTTTTAATTTTTGGCGTTTTTTTTTTTTTTTTGGTTTGGCGATTTTATAATTTTCATTTTTTTAGTTTTACCGTTTTTGAAAATTTCAAGTGTTTGCCTCTTACGGTTTCCAAGATATAGCAAATTGTCAAAATTACATAGTCAAAATTGCATTAACTGATGGACCACCCTTTAATTTAAATTTTTTTAAATTTTAGTGTTAATTGTTGTAGTCTGTATAAAAATACACTAATTTTACAAATTTCAAGTTTCAATATATGTACATATGTTCATACAATTGTATGTATATTACATGGGATTTTAACATTTTTCGTTGCTCGTTTTGGAACACCCTTTAATTTTTAATTTTCATGTATTTCTTGTTGTAGCGGCCAAGGTTCTTCATACTGTGTCCAAATTTCAGGTCCGTAGCTCTTACGGTTCCTGAGAAAATACCGTGTGACGGACAGATGGACAGCGTAGCGAAAACAATAGGGTTCCTTTTCACCTTTGATGTACGGAACCCTAAAAAGCAGAGTTGTAAAATAATGAAGCTTTTCTTCATCTCTTCCTTCACCACCTGTCCTCTCTATCACTGTCCTTTCCCTATCACCCTCTATTACTATCTTTTCTTCAACTCACAGGTAGCACAAAAGGTTCATTGTAATGGATCCCAATGAGCTGGACTCTTTACCAACAGCCTGCTAACCTGACCTAACCTAATATATTGCTAGGAAAAATTAAGCTTCCTCTTCACGATTCTAATGAAAGTTTATCCACATATTAAGCTTATGATATACATAGTTTTGTCATATTAACCTTCATAGGGTCTTTGGGTCAATTTTGACCCATTTCAGGAAAAAAACTTTGATTTTTTCTGAAAATTAGTGATTGATCTATGTCATATTTTCTGACTTTTATTTAATTTTATATCTTAACAGATATAGTAGGTTTATATATCCGCAAACTTGCCAAAGAAAATTGTATGCAAGATTTTACACTAGAGATCTTCGGGTCAAATTTGACCCGTTTTAAAGTTTGGAAGTGTTGTGTCTGGTATTTCTTGTAAAATAATGAAAGATAATGAAAAAGAAAATGGCCTGCATACATTATCAGACGATTTTGAAAATATAACACGACTGCAGATAATGTTTTTACATCTTATCGGTTGAACAATAAATACTTTAGTTCAAACTATACATAAAAATATAAATGAGTTACTACCAGAGATAGTACATGTGTTATTATCATGCGTGTTTATCATTATTTTTGTTTTACCAAAGATAGTACTCGTACCCTTCTTATATATATTCCGATAAAAAAAAATCTGTGAATCTTCTTAGTATAATATGGTCACTTCTGGCTGCAAATGGGAGGGTAAATATTACTTTTTTGGGCAACAGGAGGGAATCACAATGGACCCAATTGGGTCTCCAAGTGGAGGTGCGGTAAAGCACCACCCTTCCTAAAATAACCTAACCTTCTTAGTACTTTGCATCATATCTCTAAAGTTAGTAATCACCAAGACAAGAAACTGCAAATATGATTAGATTACAATAAATAAAATGGAAGGGTTTATATGCTGGACAAAGTTAGATCATGTTTTACTTGCAAAAGAAAGACTAATCAATGTTGTCAAATGGTGGTTAGTAACATGGTAGATATATAAACTTACAATGCTTTTGTGATATCTACATCAGCTAATAGCGGCTGGAAATAAACTCTTTTGTAAAACGTCGACACTTCTTAGAAAATTTAGGATTGCAGCTTACTATGCCTTATATTTATAAAGAACCAAAAGAGGTTATCAATATCAGTATTTTCACAGAAAGTTGCACTAAAACTACGTGAGGTAAATGAGTAGCCGTAAACTTCAACGAAATCCAAAACAATGCTTGAAGAGGGTAAAAACAGATCCAAAAGAAGTCGTTGCCAGATAGGCCTCAACGCAGAAAATAAAACACCATTAGATACTATTATAACTTGCAAAAACTTGATATGAAAACTGCACTCTGAAACCATTACTTTATGTACAATTAATAATAATATCGATTTAATATTACGGTTTTATCTATCATATATTAATCGAATTAAATATATGAAATGATGTTCTATTTGATTGGCAATAAATGAATCACAAATAAATGAAACCAATAGAGTTGTGCAGCTCATGAATGAACTAGTTCAATTGAACGATTCACCTCACTGAGCGCTATGAGCCGGTCAATCCACTGAGCGCTTTCAGCTCAGTACTGAGTGGTTTCTTGATTTGTATCGAACTCTTTCAGTAGCTCGTTTTAGACACAAATCTATAATCAAACCCATTTAAACTATTACATGTAGACTTCCATCAAACTCTTTCAGCAGCTCGTTTTAGACACAAACCTACGTATTTTAGGTGTGTTTGATAAAAGGTTTGTGTCTAAAACGACCTAATGAAAGAGTTCGATACAAGTCTTTTGGTTTTTAGTAATTTTCTTTTGTCGCACAAGTACATAAAAAAAAATTTATATATGTATTGTGATAATATTAAAGTATCTGAAACCTTAAATAATTTTAATTTTGATTGTACATACATATGTACATAACATAACATAACAAATTCCACTCATTAAACGATGTACTCGTATTTTAGTTTTATTTATTTTTCATACTTCATCTTGTTTTGTAATGTATAACCACACACACACACTCACTGTATAAAGGCCCAACTATAATATGAATAAGCTAGCTTAAGCAACTGTGCGGTTAAATATAAAACGTATGTGGCAAACTATAATGTACTTAACAAACTTTTCGTCAAGTTTCGTCAAATGTCATTTGGTTAAGTAAAGTGCCAAACTGAACGCACATTCCGTAAGGAAACAACTGTTTGTGCATTTTTTAAACTCAAACAAGCAGCAGCAGAAAATATTCATTGATTTTAAATATTTTTTTTATTGTTTCTTATTTTAAACTCGGAAAATAAGCAAAACTTTTATTTTCATTGTTTGTTTTACAATACACATATACACACATACTCATGTATTTACTTATGTATATTCACTGTTGTACTTTTTAGTAGGCAAAACAAATAAAACAAGTAATAAGGTGATGGATATATTTATATGTGAATTTTTAATAGATTAGGACATTCATTCAAGTTAGTTTGATTGAATTGCATTCATTTATGAGTTATGAGAAGAAATAAAATTAATACAAAATTATTGACAATACCTAGATGTGCAGCTGTGGCTAAAGAATACTTAAGTGCATGTAAGTACATTGTGGCCACATAAAAGTCACATCTGAATTGTTTAAGCATTTGACAGACTTATCGTTCAATTCTGACATTAGCTTAAGCCGGCTTATTCATATTATAGTTGGGCCTTAAATCGGTCACTTTTTATGCTTCTGTTTTCGCTCTCTCTTTATGCTTGATAAAATGTTTCACTACAAATGAACTGAGCTACTGAGCCAACTGAATGAAATACTTCAGTAAAGTGAGCTGAGCTGAAAAGAGCGGTCACTCAAAAGAGCTGATAAGCACAACTCTAGAAACCAATACATAATTTTCAATTTGGGTCAAATTTGACCCGAAGATCGTTAACGTCCACTATTTTAAAGACCCTATGAAGGTTAAGAAAACCCACTTTTATAGAAAAATTAATATTTTATTTTAAGCAAATCTGCTGTCGCCATTTTTATTGAAAGAAATACTATTCTATTATTGTTAATAGGATCATCCGAAAGGCTTAACTGGTGTAGTTGCTCACAAAAGTAAATTATTTAAGCGTGAAATTATGGCTTACAAAGAAATATTACCGCGAGCTGAGGAATTGTTGGCGTCTATTGGCGATACAACTAAAATTGCGCCCGCTTGCTACTACACCACCGAAACACCTGAACCCTTTCTGATACTGGAGGACATGAATTTGAGTGGCTTTGAAAATTTCGCAAGGGGGCGTTTACTCAATTTGGACTATGTTTTACCTACTATCGAGAAATTAGCCAAATTACATGCCTGCTCCGCTGTGATAGCAGCTGAAAATCGAAAAATTATGGAATTTTTCGAAGAAGCGCCCATTTCACGTAATCCAGATCGAAAAGATTTCTTAGGATTTTATCCGGTTAATATACGCTGTGTGGCTGAAGAAATATCTCAGTGGAAGGGCTACGAGGAGATAACGGAGAAAATGTTCAAATTGGCTGAAAATATTTTACAAACGGCCTTGCATATGTATGAAGAGCAGGAGAATGGTTTCCGAGTATTTAATGTGGCAGATATGTGGATAGATAATTTAATGTTTCATGTAAATAATGAAACCAAAGAACCGGACGATGTGATATTGGTAAGATAATCATTTTTAAAATTAACTCATATGTAAAATTTTTTTTACTGATAGTTAGACTTTCAATTATGCTACTATGGCTCCCCCGCAATGGACTTGAATTACTTCCTGTATGGATCCTTAAATGAAAATGTGCGCAAGGTCCATATGAAGTATATTGTTCGTGAGTATCACCGCACTTTAAAGGAAACTTTAGAGAAGTTAAACTATGATGGTGAAATTCCTACACTTAAGGAAATTACTATAGAAATGATTAAGAATAGTTTACAAGGTAATTGTTGTTGTTATTGGCATATGTGAAAATATTTTGTTAAAAAAAGTTTTTAATTACTTTTTCTAGGTGTTGTAGCTGCCACTTGTTTAACTCCCATCATATTTATGGAAAAAGATGGCTTCGAAACAATTGAAAATCTTACCTTACGCACCGACGAAGGGGATGAAGTGCGCCGTCAAAATGTTGAAAATCCAAAATATAAAGCATTTCTTCAGCGTACTCTTAAAGAGTTTGAATTGAATGGATTTTTGGATGTGTAATGCTGCTTACAAGAATAACATAATATAATATGGAATAGGTTTCAAAAAAAAAATATTTTAAGTATTTTTTCCGGTATTATAGGAAAGTGTTTTAAGATCCACAAGGTGGGCACTGTAAAATATTATGAATAAAATTATATTTAAAAAATTTATTTGTTGTTGGTTTAGCAGGTCTAGATGCATCTAAATAGACTTCAACTACAATTCAAAAAGGTTACAAATCCTCAATGGTTACAGAAAAACTTGCAATAGATCATTGAGAATTCGACAACCTTCGTTTCAATTCTGTATCACACACTTTTAAGGATATTGTCGAAAAAGGCCAAAAAGTTATTTCTACGAAATTTGATGGCAAAAAGTAATCGAAAACTAGCTCCGAAAAGGTAAAAAAATTTGAGCGAAATTTATGGCATTCGATAACGAACGAATTTTCGCGCAATTTTAAATGACTTTTTTATGAAAATTTTCATCGATATCGAATGCCGAACTGAGTACAATATCATTTACTGGCTTCAAATTGATTTACTTAAAGAAGGCTTATCTCATTTACCAAAAATTTTCATTATTCCCTGTGTAATTTCCACAATATTCATATGCGATCTATAAAGTATATCGTCACCTAAAATCCAAGAGCCCGCAACAATCAGAAAATTAAAAAAAAAACTTCTTGATTGATTATGATGTGATTAACATCCTTTCTTTCTTTCTTTACTTTCAGAAGTACCGATTTTATTCATTATTCAATTTGGCGCCTAACAAATAAATAGTCATAAATTTAAAAGGTTTTCGCTTCTACTGTAAAAAAGTAAAAAGTCATTTGGCGTTTGGATTTTAGATGACGATATATCGATAGTCACAAGTAGAAAGGCCCTAACTCGTATTTTCATGAAATTGAGTTTTTCAGTGATTACAATACATTTCACACAAATACAAAATTTATTGCAATATTGTAAAAAATAATGCTTTTACAAGCAGTTTTATGTAGCAGTTGTACAATCACTTTTACTGTTTATTGTTATGTTTTACCTTCTTCTGTAAAGTTATAGTTATTTGAGTTAGGGCCTTTCTACTTGTGACCAACGATATATTCTCTGTTCCTATGAATAGGAAAGACGATTAAGCGATATCCATATGTCCGTCCATCAGTCTGTCTGTCCGTGAAATCAGTTTTCCGAAGCCTCCAGAAATGCTAGAGACTTCGGTCTTAAACTGCTGTTTCAAAAATGATTCAAAATATATTGGTATTGAAAATCAGCAAAATCGAAAAGACGGTTTCAGAAAATTTAATTTTTTTGCCATATAAAAACAACTAGCTAAAACTATTTTTGCTCATTTTTTAATAAAACTATTTAATATTTCAATACGAATAAATTAAAGTCCAAACAAATAAAAATACAATTCCTGAGTTGGAAAATTTTAACTTTATTGGTATATACAAGTAACCCACTAAAACTTGTTTTTTCGTTTTCCATCTAAAATAAAAATTTTTTTGTATTTAAGAAAGAAATTAATTGGTATAAGAAGTCATAAAATTATAAAAGGATGATTCCAGGGTTGGAAAGCTCACACTTTGTTTGAAATATAAAAATAAGTTTTCTTTATAAACCAAGTATATTTTATAAAAAAATTGATTAGTGGTAAAAATATATATTTTATATATATATATATATATATATATATATATATATATATATAAAGATTAGTAATAAAATTTAGGTAAATAAAACCAAGAGCTCCAGAGATGGAAAATTTAAACTTTTTTTGATATACAAAAATAACCAGTTTAAACTAATTTTTTTTTTTTTTTTTGTTAATTAAACACTTTTTATATTTTACAAAGAAATATATTAAAATTAAAAATCAGAAAAATCAAAAATATGGTTCAAGGGTTGAAAACTTTTTTGGTATAAAAAAGTATCTAAAAAAATTTTTTTTTTCTTTTTACTCAAAAAAAATTTTATATATTAGAAATACTTTTACTCAAGAGCTTTTTATTATTCTTTAATTTTATATGAAAATATACTTGAACCATAAACATGGTCTTACGAAACCTTGTGATATGCTGCTTATTATACTCTCAAATCAGTGTTCATACCTCGACAGCATATAACGAATTCTTATTAATTTCATATGCAGCATTTTTTTCTTTGTTGAGCGAGCATCAAAATTAAATGCATGTAAAATGGTGCACTATGAGCTGTTTTCGTAAATTATAATTAATTAAGTGTGTTTGCAGGTGTTTTAAAATATAAATTGGTTTTAGTACGATTATGGATATTTATTCAATTAAGATTTCAGTGTCGGTATCAATGTAAAGATAAAGCCTGGTAAAATCCTTTGGATATGGGTGAATAAACTTTAATTATAAAGTACTGATCTCTGTTGAAATCCTCTCTAATTGATTTCTCCTCGAAAAAAAATTTGTATATGTATGTATACCAATGGTCACCAAGAAAAAAAACGCTTAAAAGCAGAACAGCACTAATGCAATAAACACATTCACCACAGCAGGCTACCGACTACAAAATGTCAAGGATAGTATACACATGTTTATAGTTATGAGAGTGATTCTTTTGAAGACAGCAAGGCAACAAGCCAACAAAGCGGCAGGTTGTTGTTTATGCTAATTTTGTCGTTGTAGTCCAATTAAACTAATATCTATTTCTTTGGCTACATTGAGAAAATTCAGTATTGCCAGTGCAATAGAAAATGTTGAATGAATGATTTTGTACAATTATTTCATATTATTTAACAGAAATAATATTCAAAATTGATGTTACGAATAAATTGATTAATTTTTGTACTTTTACGTGAAATAAGTACATTTTCAAAGAGTAATTAATTTTTATAAATGCAAAATATATAAAAGTGGCAATACTGAACTATGTATTTATACTTATATATGAGGTGAAGATGGTACTGGTGCCGTCTCCACAATAATTAAGTAGCTGGCTACGAGGCGACAAATGTTGCTAGCGGCATTTGAAGTCGTGTGTTCGTGTAGCCTGCTGTGGTGAATGTGTTTAATACATAAGCGCAGTTCCACTGAAAAAGTTAAGTTAAGTTAAGTTAAGTTTATATGAATGGACGTTTGTATTTAGTGGTGCCTAAGACTGTATGTACTAGTTTTTTTTTTCTTGATAAATACTAGACCCTCAGCATCTGCAAAATTATTTAAGCCAAATAAAAACTTATTTTTCAACTCTATATTCCACATATATACAATAAAAAGTGATGTTATAAAAAGACTTAAATTAAATAATTTATTTATATAAATAATATAGAAAAAATAAATTAAATCATTTTGGTAGTGTTTGAATCAGTGATACCAACTCTACCACTTTTTTGGTAGATGTACCTCTTTTGGGTATCTCACTCAACTCTACCACTTTCCGAGAAAAATCTACCATTTTCTATAGAAGTTGAACTGAAATATGTTTTAGCAATGCACGTAAATAACACAGTGTAGACTTCACTATTTAAAACCTGGTACAAGCCCAAATATTTATTTTACTGGGCCAGTTTGTTAGAAAATTGCATACATAGTTAGAATTTTGAAAGTTAACTTGTTAAAAAGTATTTGTAGAAACAATCTTTACTGATACTCTGCAAGGAAAGCTACATGATATATCAGCGCTAACGCTGGCCAACCTGCAACTAGAGAGGAGCTTTCGAAATTGTTTAACGAAAATTTTAATTCCTTTAAATATGCGAATAATACAAGTCTAAAATTAAATAACGATGACATACACAGAAAAAAATATCATCGAAATGCAACCAACAAAAGAAATTGTTAACATTTAATTCAAAAATTAGCAATCATCATTGTTGATATAACAAATTTAAATTTTTGTAGTCAATTAAATTACTCAACAAAATTATTTGTTAAATTATATCATAATGGAATGCGCACATGTAGAAGAAACAAGAATTCATATTTTTTGTGTATTCATCATTTGCGTATTTAATAAAGTGTTGCTCTTTAGCTGAGAGGTAAGTGAGTCAGTTTATTAGTGTTGATGTTGTTTAAGGTTTTTCGCAGACAAGCAAAAAATCGTTTCGAGGATTGTGATTGTGTATAAAAAGCTTGTTAATATAACAATTATGATACAGAAATTCAACAATTCACATTGTTAATATAACAATAACTTTAATTGAAATAACTTTGAAATCTAACAAAAATAAATGTTGAAAAAAATAAATTTCAACAAATTATTTGTTGATATATTTAATTGAAAATATTTTTAAGATTTTCCTTCAACTTACAATTTCGTTAATTGTATTTACAAAAATCGTTGTAGGTTCAAAATCAATTAATTATTTAATTGATATAACAAAAAAATTAATTGTATTTAAAAATCATTTTTTTTTTTGTGTAAGTGAATTCCTATATATTTTAGTTGTTTTCTATATGCAAATTTTGAATATTCACCATCCGCAATTAAGATTGTCATAAAATCCCTTATAAAATATTTCTTATCGGAACGAAAAGTTAATTAACGGTAAAAAAATATTTTTTAAGGTGTTTAAAATACCCTAAAAAATAAATGTTGTAGATCTACCTCTTTTTAAAGTAAGATTTGTTGGAAACTACCTCTTTGTCACATAGAATCTACCTCTAAGAGAGATTTTGGGTTGACATCACTGGTTTGAATACTCTCGGTCAAGGTGACCGATGACATTTTTCAAAAAGTGGCACCAAATAGGGGATTCATCAAATAAAAGGGGCAAAATTAAAAAAAAAACCGAGAAAACTACACTAAACTTTTTATTTTTAATGTATTTTCATATAACTCACCCTAAAAAAAGGGGACAAAAAGTGGCAACACAGTCGAAAAAGGGAAAAGTAGTTGAAAACTTGGCAATTTGCCACTTTAGTCGGTCAAACGGTCACGCTGCTCTCGGTATATTTTTTTCATAAAAATGTGACAGAAATCTGCTCTTTTTGTGTGTGTTTACGCTCTTGCTTTAAATTTCTGTTAGTAGTTGTGCTGTGAACGTATGCAAAGCAGAATTCTAGCAGAGCTCTCAGGGCAATGGGATGGTGTACACTGATGTATACACTCCATACGCACGTTGGTGAAGGGTATATAAGATTCGGCACAGCCGTATATAACACTCTTACTTATTTTAATTTCTTTGAAATTTAGGAAAGTGTACAAGAATTCTTGTTGGTGTGGTGAAATCTAATGGATACATGAATAGTTTTAAAGAAAACTTTCATTGCCTTTAAATAATTTGGCAGTTTTTTTTTTTTTGCTACAGAATTTTACTTTTATTTCATTTCAAACTATTATGCTTTATTACAAAAAAGAACTTAAAGCTTTCTTTTATCTAAGACAAATAATTAAATCAAACACCCAAGTTAATGATAATTAGAGAGTTAAATATACACAAAAGTAAATTCTAGTTTTACTAAATTTACTATTCAAACAGCCATCAACTACTGCAGACTGACTGCCTTAACTAATAAAGATAATTATTATATTTATTTACAACATGTTCTGCTACTAAAAGAAACTTATCTTTACTACTGCGGATCCAAAAGTCCTTGACGTTCATAAACGGGCAACAGTTTCTTAATGAGATTTTGTATGTAGGGATTTGTATAGCAAGTATTTTTAAAACGTATAGCACGTTCATCGGTTTGCATGAGAGCATTAAAATCAGCATCATCATTGACCACATTTCGTTGAACCGCTTGAACCACACATGTGGTATGAAAAGCTGTAGAGATCAATGCAAGTTTTTTTATAGTTATAGATATATATATTAGAAATGATAATGATAGGGAACTTACCATAAAATGATTTCTCTTGTAGCTGTAACAGAAACTTGTGTAAACTTGGTATTTCTGCTTGATATTTTAACTTTATGAGAGTGTCTTGCAGGTGATAATAATAGTATTGTATCAATTCGTCCTGCCTATTCAAATGTATATCCTCTTCTAGAGAACTGTTAAGGAAATAAAATAAGTCAATAGCTGGTGAGCCCCAAGCTGAATATTGGAAATCAATTATTATAACATCCAAAGGCTTGTTGGTTTTAGCATCGTATTTGACCAAAACATTATTGGTCCACAGGTCTCCATGGCAAAACACATTTAAATGGTTTGGCAAAGGATCAAATACTTGTTTGGACAATTCCATATATTGTGGCTTTAGCTGTACCAGCTTTTTACTTAACTCCTGGAATTCTGGCCATTGAGCCACGCGTCTGGTGCAAGCCTCCAAGCAGCCCACAAAACAAGGGGCATAATTCTCTGTATGACGATTAAACATGCCGCAATTGTAAGTTTCTAAGGATCTATACTCTCGTTCATTCAAAACTGCTGAGCTGGCGTGCATCTTGGCTAGTTTTCGTAAAACAATCTTTGCAGTATCAATATCAAGACCTTCTAAGCGATTTGGCATAACAAAACCCCTGGAATTTAGATCTTCAAAGATGAGAGCAGATCTATCCTTATCGACAGCCATAGTTTCAGCAAAAATTTGCTCATCGTCATCAATTTCCTTTAGAAGCTTCTTAAGCTTGGGCAGAAGTTCCTCATAGATTTTTATTTCACGATTGAAAATATCATAGGGTTCCATGGCTTTCATGGCCAGTTCGTTCCCTTCAAACGAAGTTTTTATTATATAATAGCCCACCTTGTTAGAGGTATGACAAGCGCCAAGCTTAAATTCAGCCTTGACACGGGTCAAAATTCCACCATAATTCTCTCCCTTGCCCAAGGCCGGTTTCGCACACATTTTCATTAGTTTCAGTTTCGGTTCATTGTAGTAAGATTTCAAACAGGACTCTATATAATCCTTAGTCAGCCAATCAGGACAATCTTCCAAGCAAAAATCTTCACTTATTGTTTCTGTCACACACTTGGGCAATTGTTCTTCAACATGTTTTAAAACTTCCGTAGATGACATTTTGTTAGTTCTATTATTATTTTTTTTTTAATATTTAGGCAACTTAACTTAACACTTTTACTTTAGTCTAATGATCTGAATGTTTAACTTTTCTTAACAACTGCCTAGATAATAATGACAGTGACATTGCCGAGATTTATTTTATATATTTGATATTCTCACGTCTTAATCAAGACATGCTTCTTTGTGTGATTTTGATTTATAATTTTTTTATTTTATTTAAAGATTTTGCTTTTTTTAGGAAGAAAAAAAAGCAAACAAATAAATGTTTAAAATCTTATATTTATTTAAGTTCGTTCTTAAGAGATAAAAGTTTTTTTCTATTTAACTTTTAATTAAGTTGTTCTAATTGAAAGTGTAGCAAGAATATAGTTTTGATTACGTATTATAAGAGTGCATTACAGCTCATGGAAAAGGAACAATTATGTAAAAATACTCGTTTGTCTATTGGGTAGACACATGCTGTAAAAATCGCGTTGTTATCACATTATACAAAGGCACCTTTATTATTCCCTTCTAAAAATAATATTATTAAATTTACAGCTTATAAGCTGACGTTGGTTTGTTGGGCTTCAATAAAATTTATTTGGGTAGAGGTGGGAAAAATCTTTGCCATATTTTATATTTATTCTACCTGGCTTAGATTGTAATTAAGCCCTTCACTAAAAATGGTTAAGGGTTGGATATTTTTTAAAAGCCACTATTTCAAATACACCTTAAAAAAGCATTTTTAAAGAAGGACTTTTAAGAGGTGTTTTTATTTTCAAATGTAGTTTTCTTTTAAGCATTATTTACTAAAAAGTACTTTTTTTAAAAGATATTTTTTCAAATGGGCTGATTAGCTTGTGCTTTTAAAAACATTTTTGTTGTACTTTTTTAGCCATTTTTTTTGTAAATCACCTACACAGTACAACATTTTTGAAGTCATTGATTCGGGACTCAATTCTAAAAATTTCACGTGAAAGTAGGCCCAAAATGAAGAACTTGTGTATCATTCGTTTTGTCTTCTTATCTGCTAAAATATTTTTAATATCGATTTGAAGTTAGTAACTATCGTATAGGGGAATTTTTTACGTTTTAGGTTCTTTTGTTTGACATAACTCGAGAACCACTAGTCCGATTTAGCTGAAACAAATTTAGAAAAATTAAGAATTACAATTCCCCTAATCTGTTCTCATACCGTTTTCCTATGTGTGCAACACTTTCGAAGTTAAAAATTAATGTATGAAGGGAAAAAAGTATTTTTTGCCTAAAAATTTAAAATTTTTTTTTTAAATTCATAAAAAATCAAAAATGCAAAAAAGTGTCAAATCTATTGCAAAGAGCTTGGTACCTTAACGGTATTGCATAAATTAAAGTTTACGCATTTGTTGGTCCTCACTAACTCAGACAGGTATTACACTAAGTTACGAGCAGTATTTACGTTAGTACTAACAGTTTAACTTTCTTCAATGCCATATACAATTGTTTGGCTGAAGATGATTGCGTGCTTCCAATCCCGCATAGTAGAGGTAATCACGGTTGATAGATGCAAAAAAAAATTAAATGGATGGACAAAATCGAATCACGGATAATCGAGGCCTTACTGTAAGTATATGTTTACTACCCGCGGCTACTTTCGCGTTGATCTGGTATTTTGAAAACTATACTTACAATCTTACTTACAATGTTTTGTTATTTGTTACTCACTGAGAATGTACAAAAAAAACGATAAAAACCGTCAAATCGGCGATAAGCAAATTTAAAAATATAATAAAATCACGCTTTAAAACTTGATGAACAATCAAACCCCAAATGAATATTATTCGAATCAGCCTAATAATGTAATTTTCGGAAAAAATCGGAAGCAAATATAAAACAATCCGGCTCCGAACCGGATAAAAAATTAATCTATGCGGCTTGGGCGTAAAAGCGAAAGTTCCTTTTCCAAAAAGAACTTTTTCCAAAAAGTACTCTTTTCCAAAAGGTACCTTTTCGAAAAAGTGCTCTTTTCTAAAAAGTACTTTCAAAAAGTACCTCTTCCAAAAAGTGTTATTTACTTAAAATTACATTATCCAAAAAGTACCTTTTTCTACTGACTGACGCTTTTTTAGAAAATTACTTTTTCCGAAAAGTATTTTTTGAAAAGTTCGAAATTAATGCTCCAAGTACCACTTTGGTGACAGTTTTCAAGAATACACCATATCAGTTAATAAAATTTAACTGAAATTTGAAATGTTTTAATTATATGAAATCTTCCGGATTTAAAATGTTTAGCATCGTATTTACTTACCCGTATTTGCCCTTTTCGGTACCTCCTTGGGCTCATAAAAACATAATTTTTTTACCCAGCTTCTACTGAGCGGTAGGAAGTCATACATAGTAAATTATTTTTACATGTACATATGTCATATGTACCATATTAATTAACAAAAAAACAAAATACGCAAAACTGGTGAGATTTTACCCTTTTTCAGTAGGAATGTTCAGAGATTGCCAGGACCAATTCGAAATTCTGTCTAGAAGAAAATAATGCGCCAAAAACCTTGCTGCTACCATCAATAATTTAGAAGATATGTCGAGTGCAAAAGACATACCAAAATTCAGTTTTTATCCCCTTAATCACTTAAAGTACACATATATAAAAAGTACCAAACACATGTCAGCTGAATTTTTTATATTCTTGGAATTTTTAGTCCATCTAATGTAGTTTCTGTAACATAAAGATACTGATATTAACCTCTTTTACCCTTTTTACCTTTCTTTACATTTTTTTTACTCGCATTAGCACTCGAGTTTCCAGGAATCTCTTCTTAGTATTAGATCTATACACACCGAATTTCAGCTCTCTAGCTTTAGTCGTTTGGTTTGTGCGTCAGTCAGTCAGTCAGTCATACAGTTATACATATATAGACTTACATAAGGACACAGTCAGATGTGTCCATAATTATGAAAGTGGTCTGAGTCATATATTTCTGGTGTCGAGATATTTAGTAGATTACATTTGAGCAAACCAAAAATATTTATAAAAATATTTATTTATTAGAGTCATACTGGCTCGATTTAAAGAAATTTCTTATTATAGCTATGCTATTTATTTCACACAACAGGAGCTAGGACGGTATTTTCGTAACAAAAATAATGGTTACTATTACAGTTATAAGTTTATTTTAGTTTTGATATCTTTGTACTCAAAAACAGATTACGAAAATAAACGAAACAAATTGTTTGATTTTGTTATGTTTCGTTCTTTGAAACAATGAGAAGAATTGCTCAATTTATTTTTGTATTTTTTTGCACATGAACACAACCCAGAGAACACAGACGATGGACTGAAAGCCAGCTAAGTGCCGCCGCCGGTCACAAACAATACATTAATTTTTTAAATACAATTTTTTGTAACATATAATTTTTTTTGGTTTATTTATTAATAAAAAGTGAAACGCCTACTTTTTAAGTTATTTTTTAATAACATTATGCGTAATGATTTACTTTTTTTCGACTCAAACAGACTACCTAGATAATCGATTCTTCGTTGTATGCATCTCTAAACATAAAATGAGAACGAAAGTAGCATGATGTTGCCAACATAAAATTACAAAAGAAGCAAAATCGTTTAATAGTTAATTCACTGATATTAATCAGTTATGAATACAAATTTTTATTAGAGCTTAATAAAGCAAAATCTTTTTCATAAGTAATGTACAGATTAAAGCTGAAATAAGGAATTTTTATGAATAAGACCGTTAATCATTAAATTTTTATTTTATTTTGAATTATTTGACTAATATCTATATCCATACATATATACAAAAATAAATAAAGTAGTACATCCGATAGTGAAACCCGACTCAGTCCATTCGTTTTAAAAAAAGTATTAAGCAGTACGTAAGATTTAGATAGTGTTAATTACAAAATAATGTTAGTATATAAATGGGAACGGATGCTTCATTAGTAATTACTTCTCTATAAAAAGAGTTTTTCGAAAGGCACCTTTTAATCGTAATCGTAATCGAACAAATTAATCGCTCGATTACGATTAAAAAATTTTTCCTTTTTTAAGCACAGAATTTATGCCAAATTTGAATGGAGTGCAAATTCAACACATAAAAATTTTATATACAAATTTTTAATACAAAATATATATATTTGGAATAAACATGTCTATATGTTTGCATTTCATTGGCGCTTTAACAAATCATTAGAAGACTTCAACCATAATTCTTAAAAGTTTCGAACCTCTTATCTTATGGACATACTTTCTAAAATCATTTGAGAATTTACATAAGCTTTTTGAAAATTCCAATAGAACAATCGAGTAGGCTCAGAAACTTATAGAAGACACAAGAAACAATTTATACTCGATTTGCATCTATTTTATTTTCCTACACCTTCATACAATAAAAGTATTATAATCAAAACGATAATTAAAATCCAAATTAAGAACTTATTATTAAAAAAGGATATAGTTAGTTATAAGTGAGTGTCTGTACGTGATGAATTTATATCATGATGAATGAACAACTTTGTATAAAAAAACGGCATAAAAAATATTGTTTTTAATGAACTTTTTCATTCATTATGATATAAATTCTTCAGAAGTGGATACAAAAGTAAATAAAGAAAAAATTAAGAAAGTAGAAATATACTTCCTTCTAGAAAAAGTTTCCTTTCAAAAGATTGATTTCCACAATTCGTATTTTTTTTTCTGATTTACGAACTTCATTTTAGAAGCCTTAATATTTTCTAAAAAAAAATATAATTTATTTGAAAATTAAATCAAAACGCGAACTCAAGACAAAATAATTAAATTTCTTTTGCTAAACTCATACAGTTCCACTAAAACTCATGACGCAATTTATTTTGGTTTTAGAAAAAATTTTAACAGTATATTTTCTAGATTAACAGTATTTAACCGATATTCACGATTAGTCGCATATTTTTTAATCGCACTAGTGTTACTTGCTTAACTAACCTCCAGCTCCACCAAATATTTTAACTTTAGCCAAGACTTTAAGTCTTGTTGTCTCCTGGGATACAAAATTATCTGCAGGTATAGTACGAGAATATACGCTGAGAATGATACCTAAACCGAAACGTACACAGAAAAAACTAAATTTCATTTTCAGTAACCAAATTCGTTGAATCAGCAAATATTTTATTTGAATGCGGTCCTACAAATAATTTTGTAAATTCTGATAAAAATTTTGTAAAAATTTAAATTAATCATAGTTCGGCTGAGAGAAAATGTTATTTCAGTGTGTTGGTGTTTATCTTGCTTGTTGACAGGAACAACGTGCTGTTGTGCGGTTGTTGTTGTTTAGTTGTTGTTTATTTTGTTTGATCGTGTTGTATACATGTAAATGCCGAAATATAGCCGAAAAACGTCGTGGCCTGTTTCTTCTCTATACAGTGGTTTGGTACAAATTAATTTACTGGAACAGAATATTTACTGAAACTAAGTTTGATTTCAAACAAATATTTGTTTAAAAATTTTTTGGAAATAATTTTTGCTGTGTACTTATCTAACTTTTTATTTTATAACTAGTTAAGTTGACGTTAACAAAAACGCTAGTTAAATCATAAAACAACGAATTGTCACGTTGCTAATTTATGGAATTAGCGCAATAACTTTATATTAAATGAGTGCCAGTGAAGATTAACTCTGTTTGCATCGAAATATCACGAGCTAAGCATCACTAAATAAATTAATAATAACAAAAAATAAATTAAAATTCATTAAAATATTTTCTAAACATAAATGATTATTTGGAGGATTCAAATAACAGTCTTAACTGTTATAGTTTCATAAATGCTCACTTAACGGGTTCGAAATGCCTTACGCGTGTAAAGAAACTTACTCAACCCTTGAGTTCTTGTAGATACCATTCACAAGCTTTTATACTATAATAAAAGCACCCTAGGCCAATTTCGCTAAGAAAATAAATAATTTGCGAAGTCCCAAATCACACTGTGCAAGTCTTATTGCTAAGCTGATTAGTTTCAGGGAGAGAGAGACGAGGGGAACAGCAACGTTTCTTTTCCCCCTGTCTCTCTCTCCTAATAAACTAATCAGCTGAGCAATAACACTTGCATAGTGTAAATAGGGACGAAGTTAGAAAAATGTTAATGCGAATTGTTGAATAAGAACAACTTATTTAAATTTATTATTTTTTTGTAACATCAGAGCGCCCTCCTTCGTCGGTGTTGTGTAGCAAAATCATCGGGGAAGTTAAATAACCAATGAAATAAAATGGCTTAAAAAAATAATATAATACGTCTCATTGACACCAGAAGCGCTGCAACACTGCATTATTAAAAAAAAGTGCAAAAGCTGAGTTGTAAAAGAATGAATCTTTCGTCTATCTCTTTCTCGAATACCTGTCTTCTCTATCACTATCGCTTTCCAAAAAGAAAGTAGGCATTCATGCCTGAGTGTTACTTTTCTTTAAAAACAAAAAAATAAATCAATTTATTATATTTTTATAAGCATATTTTTTGAGTTTGTAGGGCATGTTTTCAGGTAATTATTGCATATTGCGCATAAAACACATTTTTTAGAGCATATTATTGGTTTCCCTGGCAATGAATAATTTTTTGCTTTGCTAGTTACGGCAAATATCAAGGAACTTCAGCTACATTTTTTTGGTTGGCCGCTTCGCAATAAATGTCTCATATATCGTCACCTATATATAAAAAGGCCCTCACTCATTATATTTTTGAATTCGAATTTTTTGTATATTTCGATACAATAATATCTAATGTAAATGTAAAAATCTCAATATCGCATAAATAATCACCCTTATTCTATTTGGCGTCGGCAACATAAGGCGACGTCGTTTTTAATGTTTTTTGGCAAATCGGTATTCATGTAGATAGTATTGCCATTTATCGATGACTGTCAGCAAATTTTTAGTATTCTGTAAGAAAAATTGATGTTGATGTTGCCGTTCATTTTGTCGTCAGTGTTTTTGATGTCGTGTTCTGTTGTGTGCATGCATCAACGAATTTGAAAAATAATTTAAATGTTAAAAAAGTGAAATATAAGAAATACCAAAGTAGATATAAAAATGTACGTATTTATTTAAAAAAATTTCTTAAAAAAAGTGAAAAATATATGGACGAAATTAAAATGACTATCCCCAACCAATTTGAAAAGCTTGTGGAAGAAAAAAAGTCCGTATTTTGCTAGTGGATTCCGCACATGTAATGTTCCCAATTATTTCAAGGTACAGTGGGGACTTGAGGTTTAAATTAAAAAAAGGCTGCAAACAGTACTTTGTGTGAAGCAACTGGAGGTGGAATATATAAACCATTAGCACTGAGCTCCTTTGGAGGAAGCTCCAATCTCCAATAAACGTTGATCTGATCCCTTTTGCTTCAAAAAATAGGCTATATGTATTTTGTCCAATACTTGCCTAAATGATGTTTTGTTCAGCCGAAAATAACTTGAAAATATTAAAAGGATGAACATTACTCATTATTTTCCAAAAACATGACGGAATTTATCACTTACTTTTCCTTGGGTATTTTCACTATTAAATTTTTTATTTTCATCGTCCCAATAGGAAAGAAAAACATTTTATTTTAATTTATTTACAAAGCTTTTGCTTATTCAAAAACACTTTTACCAAAAATAGTAAACAAAATGAATCAGCTGTCTCAAATATTGGATATGTGTATTGTATTTATCGATAAACAGGCAACGTCGTCATAACACTGTTAAGGAATACAAAGCTAGCATTGATATTGTGTTATATTGATGTTGTTTCAAAATTGACGACGATGTTGCCGACGCCAAATAGAATAAGGGTGAATGAGTTAGGGCCTTTCAATATTAAGCTAACGATATATTTCTATTTGATGAATAATGCACTACTATACATTGTTTACACTATCTTTCCATTTTCCTTGTTATAACATACTTATAAGCGAGCAAACAGTTCGATATGAATAATATTAAGAGTATTCGATAAGCAGTTATTAAAACTGACTGACGCGCAGGAAAAAAAGGAATAAAAGCAAAGCAGCAATGAAGCAACCCTGAATTGACCTTAATTTCTACAAAAGTTATTCACGACAATACTTGCACGTGGGTGTCATGAGGAATCAGTGTTTCAATTTGAAACATCATTAACTTAAACAAATGGAAATAAATCTGTTTTCATTGTAATGCAATATAAAAGTTTATTCATGTCTGCGTTTGACTTGTTAAATAAATAAATGGGTTACGGGCATTTTATAATCTTTTGTTAGTCCTACTGTGATATAAATAAATAAAAAAATATATACATAATTATATACATACATACATATATACATAGATACTCATGTTTATTAATTGAATTTAATTTATAAGTTAGGCCAGGTTAGCACAAGGTTGATCTTATATTGAGAAACAAATGGGAGGTATACAAACAGTATATAATACTTTTTTAAGTCTTCCAATACTAAATTTAAATAGAATCCGAACTTATGTTGCTCTTGACTATTTATTTCTTCAGATTAACTTCCACTTATTTCGGAATTTTAATAAATAAATTCGCCATTGATTGCAAAACTTCATCTATAGTACTTTTATAAATGGATTGAAAGAACTTCAACCAACAACATTATTTTTTAATTTCCTAAAGAATATTTTTAATATGTACTTAGTAAAACTATCTTTTCGCAAACTGACTCTATAAAATTTAACATTTTTAAAAGTTACTATTTTCTTAATGAGGATAAATTTTTTTTAAAGTACTCTTTTTGAAAGGTGTTTTTTTTTAATTTTTTTAAGGGTTATTATTCTAAAAGTTACTTTCTTGTGTTTAAGCATTTTTTTAAAATGCATTTCGTAAAAGAACATTTTTTGAAAAATAATTTTTTAAATGGTACTATGCATCTTCAAAATAAATTTTTTAAAATGTTTCTTAAAGTGTTATTTAAAAAAAAAATACATTAAATATCACTCCCATCTCCTAGTAAAACAAGCTCTTAAAGTGTATTTTATTTGTAAAAAAAATATTTAATACAAATTAAAGTCCTGCAGAAGACCATTTATAAGACCTTTCAAGACATGAGAGATTTTTCAAATGCTTTAATACAGCGAAATATTCTAAAACAAACGCTAAACAACACTGTCTGCAAAACATTTGTTTCAGTTGTTTGTCTTGCCAACAGTGTTGTTTAGCGATTGATTTATAATATTTCGCTGTAGTAAAGCATTTGATAAATCTCTCATATCTTGAGAGGTCTTATAAATGGTCTTGTGCAGGACATTAATACAAATATAAAATTTTTTGTGTAAAAGGGGAAACAGAGTAAAATGCATACAAAGAATCATAATAATAAAAGCAATTTATCATTAAAAAAGATTTAACAAATGAAAATAAATATGTTCTGTTAAAATGTTATCGTTCATTTACTTCAAGATCAACATAAGTCCAATAAACAAATGATTTTTTTATAGGATGAATATAAAGTTAACTTAGTGCCTTTAGAAAATTTTAAAATAAATTCTTTATTGTTCATACAGAAGTCATATATTATAAGTTACAACGAACTTGTAATAACTGAACGATATGGGGGAAAATATTTCATTATTAGCAAGCTCTTATAAAGTAGTAAAAAAATATAGCACAGTGGGCAGAAATTAAAATATGTGATTTATTTATTGGATCTCATATAAGATTACCGAAGTATATTTGGTTATTTGACATTTAAGGTGTATGTTAAAGCAAAATGTAAATACAAATTTTGACTAAAGCACACTTGAAATCCAATTCATTTCTTTTTTATAATACATAATAGTCTTTAATTTATTAGAAATTTTCGTTTGGGTTTTGTGTTAAGCAACATAGGACATGCATTTTTTTTTTTTTTTTTTTTTTTTTGCTTAAGAAACTTATCAGTAGACATCAAGCAATAGATTTTTGAGATATTTATAGAACGGCTCCCAATATGTTATTGAGGAAGATTTTTAAGTACGTTACCTAATTTCCCTTCAGCGAAAATGGTAAGGAGTATATACTCGTAGGTTTGCAATTCCGTGTGTTATTTTTACAATATTCATATGTAACCCATCAACTTTATGTATTCTGAGTCCTTTTTAATAGGGAAGACGAAAAAGCGACGTCCGTCTGTCTGTCTGTCAGTGCGTACGTAAAAAGTCTTGAAATGGTCCGACATAGGTTGGTATTGAATATCAGCAAAATTAAAAAGACGGTTTCAGAGCTGGAAATTTTAAACTTGTTTTGGTATATACAAGTAACCAGCTAATACATGTTTTGTTTTTTTTTTTTTTTTTTTTTTTTTTGGTAAATAAAGCTATTTTATATTTAAAATTTTTTAAACGCACTAATAATCCCAAGTTAGAGTCTAAACACAATGTTTGCGGTGCTGTGCGATTTCTCGTTGCAGGAGAGAAAAATAAACATAATACAAGGGAAGACGGCGACGGCAATATTTGTCATTGTTTGTTTAAATTTTTATTAATTTTTTTCTGCATATATTTTTATAAAAAAATTTACTCCTTGCGTTAAATATTTTGTAATGGCAGTAACTAAACACAAGAAATTATTAACATTTTAGAGTCTGAGCACAATGTAACGAGAATTCATTGCGGTGCGATATTTCATACGATTTTGAAGTAAAAACCCGCAGTGGGGAACGGCATAAATTTAAAATCTATTTTATTTTCATTGCGGACTTTCTTATTTTCTCAATTTTTGACTCTCTTTCTGATGGGGCCATAGTTTTTGAGTAATTGGCGGTGTTCACAACAAAAAACATGATTTTGAAGTTCAAAAATGTTTGTCATAAAATATAAAAGCTTAAAAAATATATCAAATATATCTGCGAATGTATAAAATGTTAATAATTTTTTGTTTTTAGTTACTGCCATTACAAAATATATAATACAAAGAGGAAAAAATTTATGCACAAAAAAATTAATAAAAATTTAAACAAACAATGACAAGTATTGCCGTCGCCGTCTTCCGTTGTATTATGTTTATTTTTCTCTCCCGAAACGAGAAATCGCACAGCACCGCAAACATTGTGTTTAGACTTTTATACATTCGTAGATATATTTGATATATTTTTTAAACTTTTATATTTAATGACAACATTTTTTGAACTTCAAAATCATGATTTTTGTTTACAATAATGTTGTGAACAGCGCCAATTATTCAAAAACTATGGCAACATCAGAAAGAGAAAGAGTATCAAAAATTGAGAGAATAAGAAAGTCCGCAATGAAAATAAAATAAATTTTAAATTTATGCCGTTCCGCCCGGCGGGATTTTACTTCAAAATCGTATGAAAACCCGCACCGCAATGAATTCTCGTTACATTGTGTTCAGAGTCTTAATATTTTACTTATTAAGTAAAATATTTTTTTATTAAAAATACATTGAAATTGATTATTGATTATTGATCCTATGCGCATTTCACTGTAGCTAAGTCCCAATTTACACTATGCAAGTCTTATTGCTAAGCTGATTAGTTTGTTAGGAGAGAGAGACGGGGGGAAAAGAAACGTTTCTGTTCCCCTCGTCTCTCTCCCTAAAACTAATCAGCTTAGCAATAAGACTTGAATAGTGTGATTTGGGACTAATGCAGATCATCAGGGAACCTTTACCAAAAGTTTCTTAGAACAACTATAGTTATTATGTTATAAACTTTCATCTAAACAAATGAGAAGCTTAAAACAAATAACAAAGTTGAAACAAGAACTCAATAATAGACTTGGGTCGAACTCGTTCACTACTTCATTTTTGCCACAAACCAATGATCAAACCCATGTAATTTAAATGGGTTTGATCACTGGTTTGTGGCAAAAATGAACTAGTGAACGAGTTCGACCCAAGTCTACTCAATAATCATATGTTTTTTATTTTCTTTACCATTACTACATTGGCTGACTTTTTCCAGCTTCAAATTGTAGTTGTAAAAGTATGTAAAAAGAAAATAAATGTAAATAACAACAACAGCAATTTAAGAATAGAGTGTCGCCACACAAGTATGTTTTGACCTGGTGCAGTCAGTTTAATAATTAGTGATTTTTTATGGGAATTGTTAAAATTTAAGTTTAAAATTTTTTAAACGCACTAATAATATTAAAAATACATTGAAATTGATTATTGAGGGGTTTACCTGGATCCTATGCGCATTTCACTGTTGCTAATGCAGATCATCAGGGAACCTTTACCCAAAGTTTCTTAGAACAACTTAGAACCTTTTTTATATTTCAGTAATAATCTATATAAATAATAGGCAAACATGTTTTTTGTAATCCCCTTTACGCTGGTTCTACTGCACCGATTTTAAAAAGGGTTTCCTGTACAGATGTGCACAATCTATATTTTATTGAAATCGGTTTAGTATTATGGGAGCTATATGCTCCTTTACCAATTTTTATTTTTATTTATTCATCAGAAAATAACACTTACTTTTTGATTTTTATTTATTCCTCTGAAAATAACAGTTACTTTTTGATTTTTATTTTTTTTTTGCTTCATTTTTAAAATGTAGAAAACGTATTTTTTGCGTTAAAATTAATATTACTCGTTTTAAAATTGAATTTATCGCCAGACTTTGTAAAAAAAAACTATTATACATATGTTAAATTAAATTTACTTTTTTATAGTTTATTCAGTTTAAAAATTAAGAATTTTTTTAGCAAAAAAATAAAAATCAAAAAGTAGTACCTGATTTACATTAAGCATTTTTTCATGAAATTTCAAGAAATTTTTTGCATGCAACTTTTTTTATTTGCTAATATCAGCGCTATAGAAGAGTGATGTTTAAAAAGTTATGTATCATGAATCTCTGAAGCATTTCTGGCACTTTTTTAAATGTGATTTGCTTCTCCAGGTCTGTTATTGACAAATGAAAACATTTTCATGCATCTTATTTCATGAAAAAATGCTTAATGTAAATCAGGTAGAACTGTTATTTTCTGATGAATAAATAAAAATCGAAAAAATTTTTAAAGTTGAGTTTTTTAATAAAAATCAAAAAAAAAAAAATAAAAATCATTCAATCTATAGTAGTCCATGTAACATGGAGTATCTTAAGGCTCAGTTAGCCGACTGTAATGTAATGTAACTGTAACGTAGCAAACAGCTGATTGATATTTTTATATGAAAAGTAGGTTACGTTACATTAAATCTCTATAATCATTTTCATTACTTTTCACATAACAAAATCGATCAGCTGTTTCTTACCGTTGCAGTTACATTACATTACAGTTGGCTAATTGAGCCTTTAATATATTCCTTGTGCACTTCTCTATTAGTGTGATTTTTTCAGTTCGAATTTGCATAAAAGTGAAAAATATGAATTTCACAAAATACGAGTAGTTTAATTTCTTCGCTATATCAAGCATATTTTTTTGTGAATTTAAGCTTCCACAAGGTCTGCAAAGAAGATTTGAAAAACTTAATATGTAAAATTCCAGAGCACCGCTGGATAACTAACAATAAAACTCAATATGTTCGTGTCAATTAAAAAGCGTGTACATTTATTGCCGTGGTCGGCAACCTATACCATTACATTTTACGATTGTATATCAATACTCTCACCACAAACCGTTGTTGCCAGTGAAATTTCGTCTCATTTCCATAATATGAAATTATAAATCTGCAATGGCAAACTTGATTTTATTATGGTCAGAAGAAACACTCAAGTTTTGTCTATAAAGAAAGGCATCTTTTGTTGTTGAGTAAAAAGATAAGATTCAATGTAATGGTGAGTAAAAAGATAGTTTTGTAGAAATTTCTCTTAAAATAATTTAAATATATGTATGCTTGTAAATGTCTTTGCATGTCACGTTTTTTTATGCATGACAACGCACGTTGACAAACCAAACCTTCTGGTTTGCCATAATAATTTTCTGAAAATGAAAAAATTACTAAATTCTCATCAAACATATTTTCTTATTGAAGTTAAACATTTATTAACGCACTAATAATCCCTTATTATTATTTTACTTATTCTGTAAAAAGAAAAATAATAATTTGGGATTATTAGTGCGCTAATAAATCCTTAACTTAAATTGTAACATTGATCTCTTATTATTTAGCTGGTGAGACCTATCTTGTTTTAAATTGTAACAATTCGCAAAAATAAAACACTAAAAGCCTTATTCAAAAAAAAAAAAAAATTATTTAGGTTTACAAAATGTTTAACAAACAAATTTCCATACAAAATTTGTTTTGTAAACCTTTCGTATATCAAAATAATTTTTTCTGAATACGGCAGTTAATATTTTCTTATTGCTGGAAAAAAAATGTTCTCTGGTAACGCTGATTCTCAAGAGTATGAGATACACACAACTCAACAATGCGTGAGAAAACATAGTAACTAATAGAAGAGTAAAAGAAAGGCGCGGCGCCCTTATTTTGCCGACCACGGATTTAATGTAATATTTATTTCCAAAAATTTTAAAATCGGCCTACTGTGCATCATATATTTATATAAATTTAAATAAGTTAGTATTATGAACAATTAACTACCCTAAACATATTTTAAGCTACTTTATAATACTTTTGGCCGTCACTAAAATATTTTTTTAAACTTAATATAAAATATTGAAGGATTGGCCAAAAAGTCCATTATCCTATAAATTTATCTAGTTTGATATCTGAATTCAATTCTTTTGCTGCAGGAAATTTATAGTTTCATTGTAAATAGTATTTAAAAAAACTTAAAATATTATGTTAAAATGGAATTAAAACAACCATTTCGGTCTATTTGAAAAACAAGGTGCAAAAATTCAAATATGGTGCAGATAAGAAAACAAACTAAACATGCTGCATTATCTTTATAGCGTTTGCTTAACGTCTCCACAGTTATGAAAGACCATAAAAATTTTAATTTATTTTAAAAAAATTCACAGCTTTGCTTAACTGCTTGTAAGTTATAGAAATTCTAAATTAGTTTAAGAAAATGTCTGTACCCGAGTGGCTGACAAGAGAGTATATAGCTGAAGTGTTTACAGCTTATCACAAAGATTTAACTTTAAAAATAATAGATATAAGCATAAAACCTGCATTTGGCAAAGGTGAAAATTATGGCGGAGTTTTGACCAAAATTCATGTGTTGTACACTTTTGAAAATGGACAATATCATACTGAAAATCGCTTGATATGCAAAACCTCCTATGAAAAAGACGAATTTGCCAAGAAAAAAATGGAACCTTATGATATCTTTAATCGCGAGATGTCGCTGTATGAAAATGTATTGCCTAAATTAAGCATTATATTAAAGGAAATTAATGATGATGATTGCTTATTTCCCGTTGTCTTTCACGTCGACTACCAGCGACAGGCCTTGATTTTAAAAGATTTATCTGAGCAAGGCTACGTTATGGCTGATCGTATACAAAGACTCGATATGGACCACGTTCAATTAATTTTACAAAAGCTATCAAAAATGCATGCCGCCTCCGCCGTACTGAACGAACGTGAAGGAGGCTGTTTGGAAAAGTATGATCGTGGATTTTTTAACGAGTACACAGACACTTATAAAACCTATTTCGTTCACACATTCATGGCGTGTGCACGTTATTTGCAGCAAAAAGATGATGCCACTTCTCGTAAATATGCACAGAAAATATTTGCTATGGAACCTTATTATATGGAATTGGGTAAACGTTGCTTTGCTCCCACAAGTGGGCATGTGAATGTATTGTGTCATGGCGACTTGTGGACTAATAATGTCATGTTTAAATATTGTGAGAAAACAGGAAAACCATTAGATGTTTTGCTTATTGATTTTCAATATTCTTTTTGGGGCTCGCCGGCATTGGATTTGCATCATTTCTTTAATACTTCCATCAAAGAACCCTTAAGACTTTATCATCAAGATATATTATTTCAAATGTATCATCGGATGTTCAACGATAATTTGAAGAAATTACATTACAGATCGAATCCAATCCCCAGTCTGAAGCGATTTTTGTTACACGCCGAACAAAAAAAATTTTTCGGTTAGCTTATTCCTAATAAAGAAACACTTTGTTATTTTGTCAGTGAAAATATTTTCACAAAATGTAATTATTAAAAAAATATCTCTTTCCAGCTCTGCATTCTTCTGTTGTAATACAACCTGTTATGCTTAATGAAGATTCCACAGATGCGGATTACAATGCCCTGATGGGCGAAGATGATCGTGCCATGAAATTTAAAAATAATTTGTATAAGAACCCCATAATTCAGGAGAACTTGAAAGTTTTGCTGCCTATTTTCGACAAGAGGGGACTTTTAGAAACAAATCAATAGAAATGTTAATAACAAATTGTTTGTTGTTGGTTAAGGAACTTCTATATGTAGGTTCTTCAGTAGGCTCCAACCAAAAGATTTTTGAGAAAAACTAAAAATGTTACTGAGATGTAAGCACACAAACATAAGTTAAAAAGCTTCAAAAAAATTTGTTCAGCAAACTTCTTTAGCTGAGTAGCTGTCAACATACATACGAAAAAAACGAAATGCAAACAGGCGTTCTTTAACCATCAACAAACGAAAATTCTTTATATCAAATACGTATATCGTTACCAAATAAAACCAAAAATATGAACATATATCGCTAATTTACTTCAATAGTGGCATAACTCAAAAAATGAGTTTTTTGAGTTAATAATGCAGAAAGATGCGGCATTTTGTATTTATCTTGTGTAAAAATTTCATATAAATACCTTGTACCATCACCTCCTGAGAGAAAAAGTTTTATTAATTTCTTCATTGAGTTGTATGCAAATTGAAAACTTAAAACGTAAACGTTTTCTGCAAAACTGGTTTTTTTGAGTTGTGCCACTATTGAAGTAAATGAGCCATATGTACATTAAATTAAAGTAGTATAATTTTTATAAAGTTGTTTGCAAGGATATAAAACTTATTTATGTATAAAATCTATGTATTTGTGGGGCATGTACACCTGCACAAAATCTAGTAGAATTCAGTTAAAATTTTTATGAAAACCTATACCGTTTACACCAAGTTTTTCTTGACACGTAACAAAATTTTATTTTTTTTATCCAAAACAAAACCCATTAACTGAAAGTTTTCCAATACTGCAACCAAACAAAATCCAATTCACACACCTTTTTATGTACACACCCTGAACCAGGAACTTGGCGCCAGGCCGAATTCCGGCCAATGCAAGCAGTGTGAAAGAAAGCCATTCGAGCTGTTTTTACCCCCCTCATAACTTTGTTCCCCGCAATCGTAAAATTATAAAATTTAAATCATAATTAAAATAAATGCATGTCATGTCATGTATGCGAAGTTTGAAAGTTTTACAATGAAAAATTCCGGAGATAAGGAGGTGCAAAAAGTGCATATTTTAAGACATACTCACTGACTCACTGACTCACTGACTCACTCATCAATATTATAAAGCACTTCCGCTATAGCTAGAGATCTGAAATTTTTAACCAGGCGGGCTGTGCTACGCACATAAAAACTAAACTTTGTGCTTGGGAGCTGAAATTTGATACAAAATTAGGTCTAGGTGAGCCATAAATAAACAAAAATCAGAAAACCCGAAAATTTTAGACAGGAGGGTGGGGATAGGCCCATAAAGGTCGGAATTAAAAGAGCAAATCTAAGGCGCTTAGAGGAAGATATTTTGTTGAAATTTGGCATATATACTGCGATAATGCAAGGCTATAAATTTTTAATTAAAAAAGTGGGCGTTGATACGCCCATACAATTTAAACCTCATTTTCGTGTACTACGGCTCAGCATATTTAGATATACTATTTATGTATTATTATTATCCGTTTGCAACGAAACTTGACACGAATAATAAGCACTGGCCGGAAAAAAATCTTGAGATTGGAAAAGTGGGCAGGGCTATGCCCATAAAAATTTAAAATTAAAAGTTGCGCTGAGGAACTGAAATTTGATATACAAGTAGGTCTAGGTGACATAACAAAAACCTGAAAACCCGGATATTTTCATCAGAGGGGCGGGCTTGCGCCCATAAAAACTAAAAATTGAAAGCTGAGCTTATGAGCTGAAATTTTATATTAATTAGAAAAATCTGAAAACTCAAACAATTTTACCAGAATGGGCGGGGCCACGCTAATATTATTTGGTACTAAAACCTTTATATACAGCTTTTAACTCAAGCCAATTTAGTGAAACCTTGCATACACGTTGCACGTATACAACACTTTAAACTATCACCTTAAAAAGTGGGTGTGATCACTCCCATAAAATTTTAGCCTTGTGTTTAATCTACTTCGGTCTAGCATATTTTAGAAGAAAATTAGCATAAATTATAAGTGAAAGGGGTAATGCTCAGAAAATTATAAGGTAAAGTTCACGCTAGAGAGCTGAAATTTTAAACACAAACAAGTGTAGATGAGTAAGCCAAGGGAAAAATCTTAAAACCAAGAAGTTTTATCCGCTAAAACTCCAATTCGCAGTAGAGTGCTAAAATTTGGTACAAAAATTAATCTGGATCAGAGATCACTAAGAAAAATCGAAGAAACCAGAAGTTTTAATCAGGGGATGGGAACAAGCACTGTAAACTCAAAATTAAGTTAAATTTTATTGAAACTTTTCATACACATTGCAGTTATCCAAAGTAAAAATTTCCTGTTTGGAAAGTGGCCGTGACTACATCGATAAATCTTACCTTTTTCTTTCATGTACTTCGGCTTAGCAATTTTTAGTCTATTACTCATGTATTTCTCATTAGCTTTTTCCTACAAAGCTTTACATGAACCATAAGCACTAACATATATAAAAGTCGCCGTGGCCAGACCCATAAAAATTTTACGTAATATTATTCTATAGAGAGCTGAAAGAAATTTTGAAGACAAATAGTAATTGATTTACTCAATCGGAAAATCCAAAAATTAATGCACCAGCTACCCTATTGAAACTTTGCATGCACATTGGGCATATCCTTTTGATATATGTACTTTGGCTAATCAGACTTTAATATGTAAATTTATTGAGAAAAAAGACGGGATCACTTCCACTAAAATGTACGCTGTATTTAACATGTTTCTTTCCAGACGACTCTTACCAAATTGCGTACACACTAGCGACCCGTTTGTAATGACGCAATAGTGCATTTTAAAGGTCTACAATTCAACACCAATCTCGCACTAACCCATTATTTTATGCAACTATGCCATTTTCAAATGGCACAGTGATCATTAATACAAATAAGACACACTAGAAATTTAAAATGTGTTATTACAGAAAATTTTTCAAAAAGTAGTCAGATCCTCACAAAAGCATCAATGTGAAAAAGGCCAAGTTCCTATCAAAAATTTCAACCATCAAAAGCAGTGAGATATAAATTTTGACCAAGTTCTTGTTTGCCACAATACTTAATACTGAAATATGCTATGCATTATATAAATTTGTAATCGTAAGGGTGTCATACAATTTCTAGATAGTCTGCATATGAATTAAAATGAATTACTTCTAATTCTGTTTTAAATGTCATAATTTTACGATTGTTGTGAACAAAGTTATGAGGGGAGTACAAACAGCTCGAATAGTTTCCTGTAAATATACAAACTGCGTGCATTGGCCGGAACTTGTCCTGGCGCACTGCTGTGCGCCTAGATTAGTAAAAGAAATCTCTAAAATCTGTCGGAATATTGTATTGTTAACACTGAAAGAAAATTATTTTCCATTCAATTAATTTCCTTTACTTTAATGAATGTCTGATTTTGTATTTGAGAATTAATATACATATGGATAAATATATTTTAAGGGCATGTTATAAAATTGAAGCGGCATATTTTTAAGCCATTTACGCACATTTTTAAACCATTAACTCACAATATTAATTTTATTAAGAAAATTTTAAATTTACACTCCAACCCGTATTTGACCTTAATATGTGAAACAAAGACATTTGCGGTATTATGGACACGTTCGAAACATGAGGAAACAGTGTTTGGATTTGAAGCATCATTAACTTAGGCAAATGAATATAAATCTGTTTTTATTGCAATGCAATATAAAAAATTATTCATGTCTACACTTGACTTGTTAAATAAATAATTAAATAGGAGGTGTTTTATAATATTTTATAAGCTCTACTGTGATATACAGAAATACATATCGATGGCTTAATATAAAATGGGCCTAACTCAATTTTTTTCGAAATCGTGTTTTTAATGTTTTCTGGGCGACAACGTATAATTGCATCCTCGTTGAATATCTCAGTACGTTACAGTTCAAAATCAAGGACTTATGGCAACTTTAAAAACTATTTCTGCATTAGTCTCCTGCATAAGACATCTTATAAGAACTTTCAAGACATGAGGGATTTTTCAAATGCTTTACTACAGCGAAATCTTATAAAACAAACGTTAACAACACTGTTTGCAAGAAATTTATTTGAGTATTGTAGGTATAAGAGTAAAGAAGAAAACACTTCGTGACGGAAGAATTTGTAATACTAGCTTCTTTCTACGCACAAGAGCGTGTACAAACGTCATGCATGTATGTGTGTATGATCTTTTATTTTTCTGCGCACATGCAAAGGCACAAACATGCATTAACATTAGTTGTATGCGGTTAACCACATAATAGCTTACCATCTACATATTACACACACACTCAAACGTACAATATGAAAAATAACAAGCATACACTAATCAACAGTACTTCTTTTGAGTGTTTGTTTTGTTTTGCTGTCTTGGCGTTTTCGCTTGTTAACACTGATATACACGTACACTAATACATCCATCCTGCTTCGCTTACAGTACGACAGCATCTATTATTGGTTTAGTATAATACATGCGACGTGAATACATTCAAAAATCATGACGTTTTTACATTTCAAGACTGTTTACGCAGCTCTCTATTCTGCATGTAAATGCTTTATTTTTTCTACAGTTTTTTGCTTCTCCTGTAAAATATCGAAAATTCGAGTTAGGCCTTTTTTATATTAAGCCATCGATATATAAATAATGTACTACTAATTTATATCTACTTACAACTACTTATACCTCAATACAAAATCATGCCTCTAGATATTCATCGAATCGAGATACAGCCTAAACGTTCTTAAAAATTATATCCATCTATAGTAATTATACCTGAACAAATCATTGCTCAAAAGATTCTGGATGAATTTTTATAAAAAATTTCGTCAAATTAAAAACCAAAAGCCGTCAAAAATTATTTTTATTAATAATATATTAGTTAGAGTCATACCTAAATAAAGGCCGAGGCACAATGAATCCGTCATTCGTTATACTTCGCCTTTTTCAACTGACATTATCGCAACGACGGAGAAGGTGGGCACAATGAGTACTTTATTGACGGAAGTATTTGAACAGCTTCAATACGTTGATTCTCCATTTTATTTATTAAATTCAATTTTTTTTTTATCTTTTTCCTTTATTTCTTTTGTTTAATTTTATTTTTGCTGCCACAAAACACAAAAACCTAATTCAGAACATACCAAAAAAAAAAAACCAACCAATATCTGTCAAGCTACTCAACGTACGTAAAAAGTTAAAAGTTGACCAGTTTTTGTACTTTGCGTTGACGGACACGTACTGAATGTAACAGCACTCATAAGAAACCAATTATTTCAACTTAGCTGTCAGTTGAAAAAGGCGAAGTTTAACGTATGACGGATTCATTGTGCCCCGGCCTTTAAGATCGTCAAGCGTTGCGTTAGCAGCAGGGTATGCATTTACACTACATTTAAATGTAAAAAGTTTATTTGCTTGTACTGAAAATATGCATCCTGTTGCTAAAGCAACGCTTGACAGTCTTATTTAGATATGACTATAGCGTCCTTTTTCGCAATGTATGATTAAGAGTTAACGTGAACTTTAACTTACAGTTCTTCATACAAAATTGCCGTTAAAGTCCCTGTTAGCTTTTTAATTGTATGTACATTGTGAAAAGTGCCGTAAGAGTCATAAAACAAAATTTATTACATTGCAAAATAAGATCAGTGTATGTTAACAAACAAAACATTTCGCAAATGTTTTCTGATAGGACAATAAATTTTCAAGTTTTTTTTTTTTTTTTTTTGAACAGTTTTGTGCTTGAGCAAAATCAAAATAAATAATGATAAAGTAAGAAAACCAAAAAAAATTATTATTGAGTTCCTGTTTCAACAATGATGTTTGGTCGAGCTTCTAATTTGTTTAAATGAAAGTATAACAAAATATCTTCATAATATCTAAGAAAAATTTCAATGATGAACGGCATTAATTAATAACAGTAAAATGCACAGAGGATCCAGCTAAGCCCTCAAAAAGCACAAGGTTGTATTCATACCAAAGGCAGGTAGGAGCAACCATATGTATCCAAAAGACTTTAGGCCTATCAGTTTGACGTCCTTTCTACTGAAAACGTTAGAGAGAATTCTGGATATACACATCAAAGAATTTGTATATCCAAATATCCTGTCTTCCAACCAACATGCATACACAAAGAGCAAATCGGTTGAAACAGCACTTCATAATGTTGTTGAACAAATCGAAAAATCGTTACACTATAAGGACTTTGCTATAGGGGTCTTTTTGGACATCGAAGGCGCTTTCAATAATGTCTCTACGGACGCAATTATGGAAAGTGTTAATCGTTCCGGGGCTAACTTGCAAGTCAAAAACTGGATAGGCAACCTATTGAAATGTAGAATAGTATCTGCGGAATTAGGCAATGCCAAGGTAAACAAAGAAGCTAAGAGAGGAACTCCCCAAGGTGGTGTTCTATCGCCACTTCTTTGGACGCTGGTTGTAAATGAAATTCTCATGGAATTCGAGGGTAAAGCAGCTAAGATTACAGCATATGCGGACGACATAGCTATCATTATAACTGGTAAGTTCCTCGATACAATTAGCTCCCTAATGGAATCCTCGTTGAGGGATATTCATAGATGGGCAACAAGGGTAGGTTTGAACTTAAACCCAGGAAAAACTGACCTTGTGCTTTTTACTAATAGGAAAGTAAAGGAATGGAGAACACCAAAGTTAGACGGTATATCGCTCTCGCCCAAAACACATACAAAGTACCTGGGGGTTATTTTGGATAGTAAGCTGACGTGGAGGTACAATATAGAAGATAGAGTTAAAAAGGCCACCATTGCTCTATATGCATGTAAAAAAATGCTGGGCAAGACATGGGGCCTTTCACCTACTCTTATGTATTGGACATACACAGCGATAGCTAGACCAATTTTACTCTACGGAATACTTGTATGGTGGAGGGCGACTGAGACAAAATCATACCTGAAAAAGCTGGAAAGTATCCAGAGGCTAGCAGAGCTCTGCATCACTGGAGCTTTAAAGAGTACACCTACTGCAGCCTTAGACGTTATATTGGACCTTAAACCAATAAAGCTAATTGCAGTGAACGTGGCATGCAAATCAGCTATCCGACTAAGGACAACAGGTCAGATGTCGTACAGATCATTTGGTCACAGCAAATTACTAGAAAACATGGAGTGTAGCTCGGACTACATCATTCCAGTGACGAACTTTTTTACCAAACCACAGATCACTATAAGTGAAGAAGGCTATTTGGAAAGTCTTAATCATAGTGGTTCTGGTTTTAACTTTTTCACTGATGGTTCAAAGATGGATAGAGGGGTAGGAGCTGCGGTTTACTGTCGGGAGCTCGATATAGAGGAATCTTATAAACTTCCTGATCATTGTAGCATCTTCCAGGCGGAAATCTATGCTGTCAAAATGGCAGCAGAGTTAGCCTTCACCTCTCTAACTATGGATGCGCGTGTAAATCTGTATATAGACAGTCAAGCAGCTATTAAAGCAATTTCAGCTGACTGCAATTACTCCTCGGTTGTGCTCCTGTGTAGAAAGGCCCTGGATATGTTATGTACTGGTAGACAAGTACATATATTCTGGATCCGGGGACACATGGGGATAGAGGGAAATGAAATGGCCGATACACTGGCCAAAAGGAGAATTCTATTACCGGCTGAGGTAACGGTAAATATCCGAAAACCAATTCAATACCTTAAAGAGATCATACATTCTAATATGAGGGAAGAAGCGGAGAAATGTTGGCGCGCGACGAAAACTTGCAAAACTTCTAAAATCATGTGGAGCTCCTATGATCACAAATTGACTAAGTTCCTTTTATCACTAACTAGAAGCAACTGTAAGCTTCTAGTGGGAGTATTAACTGGGCACTGCTGGACAGCTTCGTACGCTGTCAAAATAGGACGAATAGCCGACGGTACCTGCAGGAAATGTAAGGAACCCGGAGAAATGGAAACAATGGAACATCTACTGTGTCACTGCCCGGCTTTAAGCCGTACTAGATATAACTATCTTGGTGCTTACACTTTTCGTAGTCTTGAGATTGTATCGAGAGTAGAAATGTGTAGGTTGCTAAAATTTGTTAAATCTGTGTGGGAGTCATTCGATACAGGCACCACGAACTAGGCTGCCATACTAACAGGTTCTCATTTCATTTGCTGGTATCGCTAAGGATCAATGCCGGTCTATGCGAGGTCTTGGACCAACCAGATAAACCTAACCTAACCTAACCTAACCTCAAAAAGCAATTTCAATGTAATTTAAAAAACAATTGATATTTTACTAAAGAAGTTAAATATTAATTTTTGCCATGAAAATATTACATCTTTATATAAATTCTTTTGTTTTCTTAACAATAGGAATTGATGATACAGTAAAAAATCTATTTAAAAAATTATACTCGTATATCCAACATAATGGGCCTAATTACGAGTGTCGTATTTCGACTACGACTACGACGATTTCGTACTAGATTAAAAAAAAATGTTGCAATATTCTTAAGTCTTCTACAAAATCGTCGTACTCGAAGTCGTAATACGACACTCGTAATCAGGGCCAATAATTTGTCGATACAATAAAAAATGTTATTAAAAATAATTTTCCAACAATATAAATTGTGGATATAACGAAAAAATTCAATTTAAAAAACATTTTCAACAGTATAAATTGTTGATATAACAAAATATTTAATTAAAATTTTTTAGTCAACAATATAAATTGTTGATATAATATTAAATTTAACTGAAATAAAAAAAAAAAATTGTCAACAACATGCCATGCGGATATGACAAAATATTTAATTTGATTAATTTTTTCCCCCATCTTACAATGTTAATAATTGTTTTGACAGAAATCGTAGTAGGATAAATTTCAATTAAATATTTAATTGAATATTGAATACTTAATTTAATTAACAAAAAAAAAAACTACATACTTACATTTACAAATAATTATTTTCTATGCGAATATTATTAAAAGCCACTACATTTGGTCAAACCCGTTATATCTGACAACTCTGCTTTGTTCGCTCAGTTTCTTTGTATGTTAGAAACAGGTTTAATTAAGGTGATGCTTTAAAAGCTCTTGTAAAGTTTTTGGAAATATGTATGTAGATGAAGTAAAATCAAAACCTAACAAAAATTGCAAAAATAAGTTTGTTAAGCATATTTTGGTTTATTGAAATTACCTATAAAAATTATTTATGAATAGGTCATTAATTTCAATTAATATGAAAAATGCAATCTTAAATATATTAAATATCTTGCAATTTATGAACTTGCATTAAAAACTAAGCATACCTGATCATCTTTGTAGCGTGCACACAATTGTTTAAGAACGTTACAATAGCCATAAAAATTGCAACAAACTGATAAATGCACTAGTTGAATTTAAGCAAGTGTTGGAGATTTCTAAGCAGTTGAATAAAATGACTACTCCCGAATGGCTGACAAAAGACTACATACAGCAAGTCTTGATAGTTTATCATAAGGACTTGTCAATACAAATAGAAAATGTGAATATAAAACCTGCATTTGGCAAAGGTGAGAACTATGGCGGTATTATGAGTAAAATATATGCGGCATACAATTTGAAAAATGGTCAAGAGCAGAAAAAAATTTATTTAATGTGCAAAACCTCATATGAGGAAGATGAATTTGCAAAGAGCAAAATGGCACCCTATGATATATTCAATCGTGAGATGGCATTATATGAAAATGTTTTGCCAAAATTAAGCAATTTACTTAAGGAAATCAGTGATACCGATCGTTTATTTCCTGTCATATTTCACGTTGACTACAAGCGACAGGCACTTGTTTTTGAAGATTTATCTCTGCAAGGATACGTTATGGCTGATCGTATACAAAGACTCGACATGGATCATATAAAACTGATCTTACGAAAGCTATCCAAAATGCATGCCGCCTCAGCTGTACTGAACGAACGCGAAGGAGGCTGTTTGGAGAAGTATGACCGTGGATTTTTCAACAAGTACACCGACACCTATAAAACCTTCTTCGTTAATACATTCATGGCGTGTGCACGTTATCTGCAACAACAAGGTGATGCCACTTCTCGTAAATATGCACAGAAAATATTTGCCATGGAACCTTATTACATGGAATTGGGTAAACGTTGCTTTGCTCCCACAAACGGGCATGTGAATGTGTTGTGTCATGGTGATGTGTGGACTAATAATGTCATGTTTAAATATTGTGAGAAAGCAGGGAAACCATTAGATGTTTTGCTTATTGATTTTCAATATTCGTTTTGGGGTTCACCGACCTTGGACTTGCATTATTTCTTTAATACTTCCATCAAGGAACCACTGAGACTTTATCATCAAGATGTATTATTTCAAATGTATCATCTGGTGTTTAGTGATACTTTGAATAAATTAAATTACAAATCGAATCCAATACCCAGCCTAAAGCGGTTTTTGTTACATGCCGAACAAAAGAAATTTTTCGGTAAGTTATTTTTTAATAATGAAAATATTTTCATAAAATGTTATTATTAAAAAAATATCTTTTTCTAGCTCTGCATTCCTCTGTTGTAATACAACCTGTTATGCTTAACGAAGATTCCACAGATGCGGATTACAATGCCTTGATGGGAGAAGACGATCGTGCCATGAAATTTAAAAATAATTTGTTTAAGAACCCCATAATTCAGGAGAACTTGAAGGTTTTGCTGCCTGTTTTCTACAAAAGGGGACTATTAGACAAAAATCAATAGAAATTTTAATAATAAATTCTATCGTCATCAAAAAAAAAAAAAAAAGAACACATGCATTAAATAAAAGTAAAATAATTTAGTTCAATGTTTTCATATAGTTGTTTGCAAGAATATAAAATGAAATTTTTAGCGTCAATTTATTCGTAATGATTTGCCATCACAGTTCGTCAAAGAACGAAACAAAACAAAATCTAACAATTTGTTTTGATTATTTTGGTACTCTTGTCTTAAAATTTAATTACAAAGAAATCAAAACAAAAATAATTGCATAACTGTAATAGTGTCTAGTATTTTTGTTACAAAAAACACGTCCTAGCTCCTGTCGTGACATAAATAGCATAGCTATAAAAATTGCTGGCATTTCGCTACGGCTTACAAAATTTGATGGGTTTTAATAAAAAGTTATTGTACATAATTTCTCCTAAGGCTTGTTTTTTGTTTAAAAAAAAACTTTTAGGCCAACAAACTCAGATTTTTGTATATTTCTTTAGACCAAAAATAAAATAATTTTTTTATAAATACATATTATAATTTATCCAAGACACTCACCTTATTATTAGCACTTTTGAAAGCTTTTTCTCGATTACACACTAATAATTCACATTTTAATTTCATTTCGTATTTATTTATTTTTTTATATAAAAAATGCCATATCTATTTTGTGGTAACATACATATGTACATATGTATGTACCATTTCATATAATATTTTCTTCATTGTAGATTTGATCCTTATTAATAAATTTAACTATAATTTTTATCTCACATATTTTCACTGCAGCACTTAAAACTTTTTCATTCAATGCACATACCATTTCCTCTTTCTTTTTAACATCCACACGAATGTTGTTATTAATAACAACAATTTCCAGATTCTTAAATACACATTTTGATTGCATTGCTTATCTTAACTTCATTTCACACATTCATTAAATAAAAGGCCATATTTTGTGGTTTATTACCATCTTTAATTATATTTTCTTATTTATAATTAAAAAAAGAAATAATTAATTTAAAAAAATCTATCTATATAATTTCACTGATAAAACATTTGCTTATTGATATTGTTTCCTCTTCTCCTTCCACACACATTCATACACAAAATAAACACATTCCACATTCTGCCTACAACAATGTCGCGACTTTCATAATACACAATGCATAAGAAACCAGCAGAGACTGCGCTGTCATCCCGTATGAACACATATTTGAAAACACTTTTTTAGCAAGAAAACATTTGGAATTTTGTACAATATTTGGATTTTCTTATAATATACAAACTAAATTATATTTATTTCCAAAAAGTGTAAACTTTTAACACTTTTTACTGATATTCTTAATGATTTAAATGAAAGCTTTCAAAAACACGTAGGCGCACCACAAGAATTTCTAGAAACTGAAAAGAACTTGAAAATGACAAAGCGGGAAATATGACAATGTAGGAGAAGGTGGTGAAAACTATTTTACCTCTCATTGGCCTTTCACACACGAGAACAATTAATTATGCTGGCAGTTTGTGGGCAAATTCGGAGAAGAGAATGGTTTTGTGAATGGCATAATTTTTCAACAAGTTACAAGCAGCACAAAACCAATACACACACAACTTAAAAAAACAGCAGCAAGTGTTAAATGAATACGAAAAACATTAACACACACACACAAAACTGTGTGTGTGTGACATTTTATGTCAGATGAAGTAGTATCGTATAATTTGGAAAAGAACAAAAACTGTGCGTCTTAAAAATTGTTCTCGTGTATATTACCTCATTGTCAAACAATATTGTCAATGTTTTAAGTAAGTTGCTTGACAGCAGAGGTCCAGTTCTTTACAAAATAGTCGGCTCCGGAAAATATATACCGGCGGCGGCTGGCCGACTGGAGCAGATTTTTTTAAATAAGTTGTGTATGTATTTACTAAGGCATTGGCATGTACTGCAAGTCAAAAATAGCCGATCCAAACGTAATTTCATCTGCTGATTACAATGACATCATTAGTTATTCTTTGGCAGCTCTAGTTTTAAAGGCATAATGTCCTTTAAGTAGGGATGAAACGATACGAGTAAATAAAAGTACTCGATACTTTTTTAAATAATAAAATAAAAATAGTGTTGAGGAATAAAACAATTTGATTTTGAATTTTATTTCAACATAAGGCAAAATTTTATTATAATTTGTATTGACTTTATTTGCGTTAAATCAAACTTGATTGTGCAAAGTACGATGTTAAAGTAAAGTTTTAACATTCAATTCATCATAATGTAGAAAGCAATAAAAGAATATTACATTTAAGGAACAAAAGCGTAACAGTTATGTACATATTTACTATTTATGTACTATGTAATATATGAAGCAAAATTACATATGTACATATGTATTTACAAACATCAATATACATACATACATGTAATAAATCAAAGGAATACGTTATGTACATAGCAAAGATTAACAAAATTATGAACCATAAAACAACAATAACAAAAATTCTTCTACGGCAATCAATTGCGACAAACAAATATGTATGTAAGTTAAATTTGTACAGACAATACAATGTCGATCAAAACTGGTACAATGTAATGTGTTCATCAACATCCCGCGCCGCCCTGAAACATGGTTTCAGAGTAAAGGTAGCTGAACTATCGCAGCAATAGGCCGCGTCATCTCACCATGTTGAGTTTTGAGTTTCACCACACGAACGTTTCCATCCGCTCCTTTATATGACTCGATCACCTTAGCCATAAGCCATTTTGCGGGGGGCAAACTCTTGTCCTTCACCACAACTAAGTTGCCTTCTGTCACATTTGGCTGCGCTTGTTTCCATTTGGGTCGCTGTTGCAGGGTAGTGAGGTATTCTTGATGCCATCGCCTCCAAAATCCCTGAAACATGTTTTGAACATTTTGCCAGTAGGCAAGCCTATTGGTGGGTACTTCAAATAGGTCACCTTCAGGTACAGTGGTGTACGGGCGACCAATTAAAAAATGGGCTGGAGACAAGTATCCAAATTCGGTGTCTGGAGCAGTACCAAGTGGCCTTGAGTTAACAACTGCCTCGATTTGAACCAGTAGGGTGTGCATCTGTTCAAATGTTAAAATTGCGCTCATGGTTACCCGTTTTAGGTGTAGCTTCACCGACCGTACCGCTGATTCCCATATACCACCCCAATGGGGCGCTACTGGTGGAATATAATTCCATTGTATTCCGTCTTCTGCTAAAGATGCGGAAACAATTTCATTATGAGATTGCGACATAATTACTTTGTGCATCTCGTTTAGTTGCCGAGAAGCACCAAGGAAATTTCTTCCGTTATCGCTGTAGATCTGGCGACATTTTCCCCTTCGGCCGATAAACCTACGTAAGGCAGCAATGAAACAGTCTGTACTCAAATCTGTAGCCAGTTCCAAGTGTATAGCTGAAGTAACGAGGCATACGAACAAGCATATATACCCTTTAGACCTACGTGCGTTTTTACCAGAAAATTGTTTCAAAATCAAAGGGCCTGCATAGTCACAGCCAGAATTTTCAAACGGGAAAGCTTGACGTACGCGAACGCGAGGCAAGTCAGCCATAAGCTGTTGCGTAATAAGATGACGTTGACGAAAACATCTTAAACATTTATGTGTCAAACTTCTGATCAAATTTCGAGCTCCTAAAATCCAATATGTCTGGCGTGCAATAACGAAAAGACTTGAGACACCAGGATGTAAATTTCGTTCATGTAAGTCTTCTAAAATAAGCTTTGTAATTCTGTTAGACTTTGGCAAGATGATGGGGTTTTTCGTAACAACGTCCAGTTCCGAGTTGCGCAAACGGCCACCAACGCGAATTAATCCATTTGCGTCTAAATGTGGATGAAGTTTCAGCAAACAAGACCTAGAGCTAATAGGGCGGCTATTTTGTAAGTGGACTCGATCATCGTTGAAATTGTTCTGGGCATATTTCAGCAGGACCAACTTAGCGCTTTGAATTTCTCCAAAACTAAGATTAGAAGTGCACTTTCGTTGGTGTTTAGTGGCATGAAAAAATTTGAGCATATAAGCTACAACCCGAACCAATTTTGTCCATTTTGATACGCGGCTTACATGGACTTCAAGTGGGTTGTAGTTTTCAACAGAAATTACCAGGGTAGCGGTGCTTGGCTTCAGGGCAGCTAATGCTTCAGGGTCTGCAAATATATTAAAATTATTAGAACGATTTGCAACAGAATTATATTTTAAATCATCGCTTAGCCAGTCTGGGCCGTTCCACCAGAGCCGAAAACGCAAAAGTTGTGTTGCTGGCATTCCCCTAGAAGCACAGTCGGCAGGATTTTCTTTGGATGCAACATGCTCCCAGAATTTTCGTGGCAAAATGTCTAAAATTTCTGAGGTTCGATTGGCTTCAAACGTTTTTAATTTTAATGGCGGTTGTGAGAGCCAAGACAAAACGATAGTTGAGTCACACCAAGCTCGAACTGTGATTGATTCATGTGGCAAAGCGCTAATAATTCGTTTCAGTAGACGTGACAGCAAAAGAGCTCCACATAGCTCCAGGCGAGGCAACGACTTTTGTTTTATGGGAGCCACTCGCGTTTTTGAGGCAAGAAGTGTAACGTGTACAGCACCCGTACGATCGACAAATCTAGAATAAACTACGGCGGAGTAGGCTTGAGTGGATGCATCTGAAAAACCATGTATCTCCAACTTTGATGAGTCGTTAGGCACAAAACGAGATATGCTGAAATTTTCTAGAGACCGTAAATCTTCCCTATATTGTAACCACAAGTCTGCAATACCTTCTGGCAATATTTCATCCCATGACAGGTTAAGCGACCAAAGCTCTCTTAATAAAATTTTAAATCGGACAACAATCGGAGATAAAATTCCCGTGGGGTCAAATATTCTAGACACATCAGAGAGCACTTGCCTTTTTGTAGGGGGCGTGTTAGTTGAAAGTTTAATTTTATAGCCAAGGTTATCAGTGGCAGGTTGCCAAAAAATTCCCAACACCTTTTTGATGTCTTTGTCGGGCGATTTGAGAAACGTAAGATCATGATTACTGACTGATATGCTCGGGCAATTTGAAATCCATTTTCTTAACTCTAGGCCTGCTTGTGACAACAGACTGATCAAATCATTACGTTTGGAAATGATTTCTTCTTCTGAAGCAGCGCCAGTGAGGACGTCATCAACGTAGAAATCTTCAAGCAGCACTTTTGACGCAACAGGAAAAGTAGATTTGTAATCATGAGCCAACTGTTCTAGGACACGAACTGAGAGGTACGGAGCACAGGCTGTACCATAGGTTACAGTACATAACTGGTAATGTTTTACTTCTTCCATGGGCGATTCTCTCCAAATGATGCGTTGATAGTTTTTGTGATTGTCAGCAATCCAAATCTGCCGAAACATCTTCACAATGTCGGCGGAAAAAACGTAGCGATGAAAACGAAATCGTAAACAGACTGAAAACAAGTCTCTTTGAATGCTTGGTCCAATATGTAGCGTACTGTTGAGCGAAATTCCATTGGAGTCTTGGAAAGAGCCATCAAATACCACGCGCAGTTTTTCACCAAGCACTGGATGGTGGGGTAAGTAAAAAACTCTGCCGTCGTTGTTATTTATCTCATTTCGGCTAATTTGTCGCATGTGACCAAGATTTTTATACTCACGCATGAAGGTGTGGTACTGTTCACGAAGGCTAAGATTTCGTTGAAGTCGTCTTTCAACAGCGTAAAATCGTGACATGGCGCCATTAAGGGTATTTCCAAAGCAAGGCTCAGGCGTTTTAAATGGCAACTGGACCACATATTTACCGTCACTGCTACGAGAGTGAGTTGATTGAAAATGGGATTCAACAAAGACATCATCTGGCTCCATTCGTACTTGATATTCAGGCTCCTCTATCTCCCAAAAACTTCGTAGGCTTCGGTCGATATCTATCGTGGAAATAAGGGACATTGTGTGGTCACTAATCTGTGTTGTTTCTACACAAGTGACAACCCATCCAAAGATTGTTGAAATAGCAACAGTGTTTCCATTTGAATCTAATCGCCTATCGAATGTGAATATATTCCAGATGTGTTCCAGCCCAAACAAAATATCAATTTGAGACGAGAAATTGTAAAATGGATCCGCAAGAGACAGTTCCTTCAAATACTTTGCATTTCTGTTATCAAAGGACTGACTTGGAAGTGATGTCGTTATTTGCGACAGTATGTGAACTTTGGCATCTAATGTATGTTGTGAGACTCGGGATTGTACCATAATGTGACAAAATCCACGTGTGGTTTCCGCTTTGACAGATGAAATTCCGCTGACCAATATCTTGGAGGGAGACCGAGTAAGTCCTAGGCGTTGAGCACAACTTTCGGTTATGTAAGACAATTTTGAGGCGGAGTCTAATAGAGCACGGCATTGGATTAATTGTCCATAGCGATTCTTCACATAAATAAGAGCAGTAGGCATTATAAATTCATTGTTATTTATTCTGTTAGATATACGAGGTGCTAGAAGACATGATGATGAGACGGGATGTGCAACGTTCGCGACGGTAGACCAGAGACCAGCGCCAGCTGCAGATGTACTAGGTGCTTGTGATGGTAAGTCAGGAATGAATGAACTTGCAGCACCTGAGGCAGCTTGGGCCTCTGTAGACGTGTGTAAAAGAGAATGGTGACGTCGACGACACTCTTTGCATTTGTGCTTCGACGGGCAATTCAAAACAGTATGACCACTTCTGAGACAATTAAAACATAAAGAGGCTTCTTTTACAAAATTACGACGCTCATTGGGAGTCATATGGAGAAACGATGGACATTTAAATATTGAGTGGTCTGTCAATTTACACTTTAAGCACGAATTTGATTTTGAACTTGTACTCACCAGGCATTTTGTATTATTATTGTGCAACTTATGTGGGTTACCGTGTTTCGACTGGGAAGTTGACTTTCGTTGACAAAGCTCCAATTCTTCACACCTGTTGTCCAAAAAATCAAAAAAATCAGCAATAGTTGGACATGGACAATCATGGCTGTCATGAATCCAACGGCGTTTTGATTCGGCATCAATCTTACCGAGCAACAAATAAATAAGCCAACAATCACGCTCGTTTTTCCCAATAGCATCGAGACCTCGAATAATTTCATTGGCTTCGTCTGATATTTTTCTTAAAGTTGATGCATTTTCTGTAGACGTAGAAGGAAGAGCCATAAAGGCTTCGATAAATGAGCTGATTATATGTTTCGGGCGATCGTATCTATCGTTGAGTCGAATCCACGCTGTGCTATAAGCCACATCTGTTACAGGTATGTGTTGAATTAGGCGAGCAGCATCGTCTTTTAACAAAGATTTAAGATAATGAAATTTTTGGGTGTTCGACAGCGTGGCTTTGGAGTCCACTGTACTCCCGAACAAGTCCTTGAAACTGGGCCAATCCTTATATGAGCCAGTAAAGACAGGAATATTAATTCGTGGTAGATCGGTTTCTTTCGCAGGAGTAGTTGAAGAAAACTTCTCCAAAAAGGTTGCTTGTTGCTCTGCCAGCCTCTCAATAGCATCGCTATTATTGTTGCTTTCTACTGCCTTCGACACATATCTAGCTTTAAGTGCATATAGCTTACCTCTTGCAGCCAAATACTTGTCCTCGTAAATATCAAAGTCCACCTCAGGATCAACAAAGTTCTCTTGGTCTTTATATTGATGAAGCTCATCCGTGGATTTCACAAACCCCTGCCATACCTCTTCCAAACGCTCCAAGCGGCATACCACAATTTCAAAGGTACAGTCATCAGGTGGCCCTTCGGCAAACGACAGAATTCGCGTGAGTGAACCCTTTAAACGACCTCTAAAAACCACCAACGAGTTCATATCCACCAACGAGTTCATAGCCTTTGCCATTTTCCCACAAAAATTTGATTGATTTTAAAGGCCAAACTTTTATTTAATTTTATATTCTATAAAAAATCTAAGCTCATAAGTAACTTCTGGATAGACTGAGTAATCCGGTTCCAAGAAGGACCAATTCTTATGTTGAGGAATAAAACAATTTGATTTTGAATTTTATTTCAACATAAGGCAAAATTTTATTATAATTTGTATTGACTTTATTTGCGTTAAATCAAACTTGATTGTGCAAAGTACGATGTTAAAGTAAAGTTTTAACATTCAATTCATCATAATGTAGAAAGCAATAAAAGAATATTACATTTAAGGAACAAAAGCGTAACAGTTATGTACATATTTACTATTTATGTACTATGTAATATATGAAGCAAAATTACATATGTACATATGTATTTACAAACATCAATATACATACATACATGTAATAAATCAAAGGAATACGTTATGTACATAGCAAAGATTAACAAAATTATGAACCATAAAACAACAATAACAAAAATTCTTCTACGGCAATCAATTGCGACAAACAAATATGTATGTAAGTTAAATTTGTACAGACAATACAATGTCGATCAAAACTGGTACAATGTAATGTGTTCATCAACAAATAGCATTTGCATAATTTTCACCAGTTTTTGAATTATTCGCATAATAGGTGCGTTTAATTACTTTTCTAGTAAAATCTAGTAACTGAGTAAAGACTAGGGTAGCCAGATATTGAGTTAGCAAAAAAAAGTACACCAAAGAAAAAAGAAGAAGTACAATTAATAAAAAAAAAAAGAAAATTTCTGTTTTTATTGAAAACGTCCTTAAATTCATTCAATAACATAAGATATTATATTGCATTATTATTGTATAGTTACATTTACTTGATAAAAATGTATACATACCATTTGTTTCAAACTTATTTATTACTTTTTTAATACAATATATTTACATTCATATATACAGATATACATGTGTACGGACCCACTAAACAAAATGTTCCGAATTCGCAAAGAATTTGTAACGACTGGTGGACAAAATCTTCCGATTTCGGACGGGAAATATTACCGAAATCGTAACGATTTTTGTATGAAATGGTTGGACACGACTTCGCAACGATAATTTGCACATACACACAGTTTTTTTAATATTTGTTACAATCCTTTTTTATCAACATATATATGTATATCTTTATTTAGAAAAAAATTCACAGACTTTTATTTATGTACTCAAAAATGAAAGTTTTATTGTTTAAAAAAATGTTCAGAAAAACTACCGAAATTTCTTAACAAATTCGTTACGAAAAGTCTGCGTTCAGAGAAACTACCGAAATGTCTTAACGTATTCGATCCGACAAGAGTGACTTCAGAAAAATTCGAAACATTTGGTTTGTGGGGACTTATGTCTATCACAATTACTTTAATGTACTATTTTCACAGAATTTATGCAAAATCAAAAATACGAATGCTTAGGAGTAACTATTTGTTTGTAGCTCCTAAAAGTGTCTTCAAATTATGTATACATATTTTTTATTGTTTGTTTTTGTTTTACAATTAATAGGCAGAAAATTCGATTCAAAACATATCTTTTTCCATACAAATTTCAAAACGAAAAAATCATTTGTATTTACAAAATCTACCCTTAATTAAGCTGAATCTAATAAGCCCAATTGATCGAATCTAGGCAACAATATTTTGAGAACTCGTTGGACTCTTTCATTTGAGTATAAAATACTATGAAATCTTTGGGACTTCTCATCGTTGCCTAATAAGCATCTCATATCGGCATCTTCAGTTTTATCGTTGATCATAAGTGGAAAATTCGACAAGGCAGAAGTAACCGCTGAAAGTAAAGATCAAATATTTATTTTTGTGATTAAAATCTATTTAAATATTATTTTAATATGTATTAAAGTTCGGTGTTTGCTTGTTTCTATAATATAAAACCAAGGTTAGCAGTTTTTTCCGACCTATTTCATTAATTTTAAACCGAATACCTATAACTGTAAATATATCAACAACTATGTTTACGCACATTTTTTTAAATTACGCAACACAAACAAATATAACTAAAAGGTATAGACTGCGTAAGTTACAGTCACACGCATGAGTATAAAAGTAGTCTGACTATTAATCGGCTACAAATGCACATATGCAGTGCTATTTTATTTGCACACATATAAAGCATATTTTTAAACAACCACGCACTCACACTCATACATTTTCCATTCCATTTTATATACACTAATGTATACGTTGGCGTATGTTGAATAAATATCCCGAGTATCATGAGTATTTTTTTGTCCGATTATATATCCTCAGCCTCAGTATAAACATACTCAGACTAGAAGTGGAAAACTATGGAAAGTGACACTATCGAAAGTTTTCGATTGTTTAAAAAACTTTATACAATATATCAAGGCTATCAGAAGTTAGAAAACTATAGATAGATATATCGACGCTACTATTATGATAGTATCAAAGTTGTTTGGTTCTCGTACAATGTATTTATTTACACTAAATATTCAGAACTTTATTTTTTACTTCATTATATAACAAAACTAAAATAATTGTATGAAAAATAAGTGAGATCAGTGAAATAGATTTTAAGTCATCCAGTTATTTTTGTTTATGAAAAGGAACTTGTTTGCAATTTTAGTTCTTAGTGGTGTATTATTTACTGTCGGTAGTGACTAGAAAATATCGATTGTTTTCGGGTATTAATCTATTACAGAATAAAAGCATTGATAGTCACAAAAAAGTTAACTTTGGATAATATCGATAGTGCCATCGAAAGTTTTTCACCTCTAACTCAGACTATAAGTACGAGAGTGAGAGAGAGAGAGAGAGTCAATGCGATTGATACGCGTGTGCCTTTTTATTTTTAGTCCCGGTTCACACACCTCAACTTTTGTTGCTCAACTCGTGATTCAGCTGTAAGAAAAAAAAATATATTTGTACTTCCTCCTCTGTCTCTCTTACAGCTGAATTAACAGTTGATCAACAAACTTTGAAGTGTGTGAACCGGGACTTAGTTGTAGAGCATTTTAGTTTTTTGCATAAACGAAATATAGATGCTCTTGTATGTTAGCCCTGGCTCACACGTTTCAACGTTTCAAGGGGACGAAAGTACAAATATCTCTTTTTTAACCCCCGACTAAAAAAAGGGGTGTTATAAGTTTGTAGTGTGTGTCTGTGTATCTGTATGTCTGTCTGTGTCCACGTACAGGCCAAACGGCTAGACCGATTTTCATTTAGTTTTTTCTGTTTGAAAGATGACTTGATCGAGAGGGTTCTTAGCTATGTTTGAAAAAAATCGGTCCACCTGTTTAGAAGATATAACATCTTTTCTGAAAAAAGTCCGGGGTTTTTAAAATTTTTAATTTTTGTTATTTACAGCTGAATTACGAGTTGAGCAACAAAAGTTGAAACGTGTGAACCGGGACTTAGAAAGTTCCCTTAGTAAAGGGACTTAGTAAAGTTCGGTAAAATGAGAGGGAACTATAATTTCGCTCAATAATATACAAAAATGCACAAAAGTACGGGAACGCGAAAAACCAACATTTTAACACGAAAATAAAAGTCAATGCATATATGCATATACATACATACGTATACACATAACTAAACACATAGAGTAAAGATTATGATTATACGTAGTTACTTAAATTAAGACTATTTACTTATGTACATATGTACATTTTTTTGGAGTACTGATTGTCATTCTCTGATACACATACATATGTTGCAGATAACACACTCATACACAAAAAAAAAACGTTTTAAAACTGTACGTGTCTTCATTATATAAATATTTCCGAAACTCACCGTAAAATCCTCTCTCCAACAATTGTACATTGAACTCATGCAGAGTTGGTATATGCTGTTTATACTTTAATTTCTCCAAAGTCCTTGTTAGCACACTGTGGTAGTGTTTTATCAATCTGGCTTGATGATTTAATAATAGATCATCTTGTAATGATGAGTAAAAGAAGTAATAAAGATCAACAGCAGGAGAAGTCCAATTAGAATATTGAAAATCAATCAATAAAATATCTTCGATATTAGATTTGCTTTTATTGTCATCATATTTCACCATAAAGTTACTAGTCCACATATCGCCATGGTTTAAGGTAATAAAATGCTTAGGATTTGGATCATAGCAACGCGTGGCATACTCCACTACATTAGGAATGAGTTTTAACAATTTATCTCTGTAGTAAATGCCCAATTCAGGGCATGTTTCCGCAAATTTAGCACACGCGCGAAATGTATTTTCAAAAAATACTCCATAACAGTTGACGTGTCTATTTAGAATTCCATGTGAATACTTTTCCAAACAACCCTTTTGACGTTCATTTAAAACGGCTGCTGCAGCGTGGACTTTAGCCAATTTACTTAAGCAGATTTGTATGTGACTTTCGTCTATACCCTCTAACCGATTGGCCGTGGTAAACTTAAGCACCGATAAGTCTTCGATTACTATTGCCTTACGACTCCTATCCACATGTATAGCTTTGGCACATAATTTTTCACGATCATCAATTTCATAAAGCAATTTCTGCAGTTGAGGAAAAACTATTTCGTACATTTGCATTTCCGTATTGAACACATCGTATTGTTGTAAGATTCCAAATAAATAGGGATCATTATCAAATGCCGATTTGACTATTAAGTTTAGCTGATTCGAAACTTTTCCTCCATCTGTTTCATAATCAACTTCAATTCTAGTCATAATACTGCAATAACTTTCACCTTTTACTGAGGCGGGCGTTATATCAACTTTTCCCACTTTTAATGTGGAGTCTTTAAAACATTTTTTCAAAAAACTTTCCACATATTCTCTTGTCAAAAATTCCGGTGCATAGTAACTCGTTAACGATGACATCTTTGTTTTTTATGTGAAATATTTTATTTTAACTGATATTTTTATTCAACATTTATCTGGAACGTCTGCTTGTGAAATGAAAATTTATTACACTCTTTCTATTGCATTTATAATTTGAGATTAAAAATGATATACATGTGTACATATCGTAACCTTAATATAGAAAGGCTCTAACTCGTTATTTTTTTAAATCGATTTTTTTTATATATTTCGATAGAAGAACATCTATTGTATATCAAAAAATGCAAAAATCTCGATTTCGAAAAAAATAACGAGTTAGGGCTTTTCTATATTAAGGTAGCGATATGTACATATATATATATATATATATATATATATATATATTTCATTTGATTAGCGAGGTAGAAAGATTGGCGTCTAAACAAATAGCCAAACAATAGAATAAACACAAAGAAACACTTAGAATGAAATAAAATAAGGAAACGGCAATTTAAACTATATGGTTTAGCAAACAGAGATAAGTTATCTAACCCGGTCCCAAGGACGTAACTCAATATTTTTCGAAATCGTGTAGTTAAGGTTTTCTAATAGACAACGTACAATTACATTCTCCTTAAAGTACTAAGTAAACCCCCGTCTAAACTGGCAATAAAATCATTAAAATATATTGCAGCAAATGTCAAATTATTGATATTGCCAATGGAGACAGCTCATTGCCAGTACTTGCAATAATTGTGGCAATAATTGTCAACAGTTTTTCGTTGACAATTATTGCGAACGTGAAACGTCAAACTCGGTGTTAATTTATGTTCGACTTTTCTGTATTGCGTTTGGCATTTCGATAATATTATTGAAATTTATAAAATATACATTTGTATGTATATTAAAAAAAGGAAAATAGTCTCTTAAAAATGTGTGTAGTGATTTAATTTGTATTATTATAAGTTTTTAAATATAAAAAAATTTTCGATTAACCAGATATTTACAAGTGAATTATATTTTTATTCTGCACCTTCCCTGTTGACTTTTTCCATATTGTGGCTACGATTTCCCATAGCCTTAACATAAGTAAAGCAATAAGCAATATTGTTCTGCTATTCTGCCGGCGTTATTGCTATATTGCCAACATATTTATTGCCAGTATAGACGGGGGGTAAGTAGCGTATAGAAATAAAAGATTTATAGCCAATTAAAACAGTATTCTTACATGTTAATGCTTTAGGTTTTATAAAGTTTTGTTCCTTCTCCTGTACGATATCAAAAACTCGAGTTACGCCTCTTTTATATTAAGCCATCGGTGTGTGCAATAATTGAACAGCGATAAAATCACAAGCGATAAAATCGTTAGTCGAAAATTATAGTTTCGAGAAAACCCATTTTTAACGAATGAATGTGTTTTTTTGAAAAATAAAATTTTTTTTTTTTTTTTGAAAATGTAGTTTTTAGTATAATTTGTCTCTTATGGCAAATTTTATTGGCTTTTTAAGACTTCTGTCAATATTGCTTTGAGTATATCTTTTTATTAAACTTCGTTAGAGATATAAAGATTTCATGTTATGCCCTAATTCAGTAAGAAGATTTAGGACGTTTTTGCTTAAAAATACTTCTGAGTTCTTGTGTTTGAATTCTTTAAATTACTTTGTTCAAAAATAGTTGTTGTCTTTGATAATGAAAAACACAAATATTATTGCCATGTTTTTAAAACATAAAAATTAATTTAAAGTACTATACAATAGTTTGAAAAATATATGAAAAAATATGTGTTGGAAATAATGTTTGGAACAAAATCATAAAGCAAATACACGAACCTCCTAGCATAGACAATAAATAATATTTGTTTTAAAGCATCAAAACTGCGGCTTTTTTCGTCCATAGACAGGGATGCGAAATAAGATTTTCACAAAGTTACAAGAAAAATTTTACTTTTTTCATTAAATTGCAAATTTTTTCATATTTTCTGGGAATCACACATACATAGTTTTTTTATGCGAAACATAATAACTACGATAGAATCGTGCGTACAACAATGGCACAATCAAAACTTTCAACAGTCATTTTTCTTTTTCAAAAGAAAAAAAATTTTAATTGCCAAATTAATTAATTGCCTATGTACATATCGTTAACTTAATACGAAAAGGCCCTAACTCATGTTTTTCACAGTTTACAGGAGGACGAAAAAACTAAATAAAAAAAAGATGCAATATTGATACAAAATTTTTTTAAACGCAATTTTTATTAAAAACACTTCACATAAGCACATAATATTGCGTTTAAAAAAATTTTGTATCAATATTGCATTTTTTTAATTTAGTTTTTTCCTTCTCCTGTAAACTATGAAAAACATGAGTTAGGGCCTTCTCGTATTAAGTTAACGATATATATGTTCGCGGTATTACCATGATGGTAATATCATCTTCATTATAGGGTATGATTACCACATTACTCTACGAGATTTTTAAAAACTGAAATGTTACCTGTACTAATATATTATGTCAAAACATGCAAATTGTTAGAGCTCAAAATGAAAAGTCCCCAAATCCCTCCCCACGAAATTCTGTCCCCAAATTAGAGGCGAAATCCCCATTTTGGGGACAAATCCCCTAATCTGGTGGCACTGTGTTTGTACGAATGCTTATGAGAGAGAGACTGAATTATTTTCTTCCGTACGTATTAAAATAACAAAAAAAATTTAATTAGAAATTATTATTGGATAAATTTATCAAAATACATCTACTACATCTGCGTTGACAGTTTTAACATGTTTAGTTTAACATTATCATATTGCCATATTGAAAATGACATGCTTTTTATACTGTTAAATTTGCCACATGGTAATTAATTTGATTTATACTGTGTTCAGACAGGCATTTTTAATTGAGTCAATTTAATTTTAATTGAGCAATTAAATCTAGTGTTCACACATACTCAATTTAGCTGACTCAATTATCATTTGACAGCTGAAAAAAAAAACATTGTTTTTATTTGTTTCGTGAATATTCGTGTTTATGAATTTCAAGAACTGATGCAAATTCGGCTTTAAAAGAAATTTCACTAACATATAACAGAAATGTCGAAGTCATCAAAATTATCAGAACAGAAACAGAAAACGAAAAACTTGATAATTCTATTAAGTGTTAGACGCAATTTACACTGTGCCTTTTCTGCTTGCCTGTGCAGGCAGGCTTTTTTAGTTTATTGGTGAGAGATGGTGAGAAGCTTGCGGTGTAGAACAAAAGGCACGAAATGAAAATTCGAGGGGATTTATGACATTTCTCTTTGCCTCTTTCGTATTCTCAGTATTAAACGTGTATATAAATGCCAAAAAGGCATGAATAAAAAAGGCTTAATGTAAATGTGTGTGACTTTTCGTAGGGGTTTCAAAAGAAAATTGTCAATAGAAGGCAGGAAAAAAGGCATAGTGTGAATAGCGACTTAGAAAGCAGCAGCTATTGCTCTTTGCATTATGAGAGCAAAAGTTGGAAAATTATAAAAATTTTGATGATGTGGAAGAATCTTTGTGAATGAAAACAATATTTAAACACTCATACAATTAATTTTTAATTTATTGCAACTATTATTATTAATAAATGTAATTCTCACTGACTTTATTGAAAACCCAACTGCTCCAGCTCATCTCAGCTTAGACGCGGCCATTTTTTCTTTGGCCAAGAAACTCTACTCGACATGGTCACAATTCCATCAGAGCAGCTACCTTGGCCCCACTAAACGCCAGCCTCTTCCTCTTCAAGTTTTTTGCTATTTGTAAAAGGTATTTGTTAAAAAGTAAATTTATTTAGGGATTTTAAATAAACTTGGGAGACCAATGGAAAAGTGATGCGAATACAAAATTTTGTCGATTTGTACACAAGGCTTATCCTTTTCAATTGTCAACCTCACCCACTGTCCATAAAGGACTTGGTGTCTCCTGTTTTCACAAACGAGGCTCTGGCGACCGACCTTAGGCGGTATAACCTTCAGAACTACACTGAGGAAATTCTGTCGCAAACCCTGAGTCCGTTAAGGAGGAGGGATGGAGTGTCGCTGAACCCTGAATGGCCTAAGAGCGTCTCAGGAACTAGGAGGAATGCGAACACTAAATTCTCTGAAACACTGGCTCCAAGATTACAGCATGTTTGGGTGCTCAGATAGCAGCCCTATCACCAAACTTGGGAATGAAGGTTAGCAACCTACGTTACCTGAAATAAAATTGCTACCGAATCGCTAACAAATAATGATTATGATAAACCGAATTACTTGGTGCCCTATGCTCTAGTGGGATATATATATATAAATAAATAAACTTACCATCTTACCATTTCCTTTTGTATTGTTTATTTACTTTTTTTGGCACTTGGTTCGCCATTGTTGGAAATTGTTCTGCTCACTGAACACAGTTCTCAACAAACACCAGGGTTGCATTTCGAGTTTTTCGCAATTAGTGATACAATTAACTACTAATTGCTCAATTTATTAATTGACTTATTGTATGCCAAATTGTGCTCAATTAAGGCCTTAATTGCATAAAATGTCCTAATTGTGCAATTAATGGTATGTCTGAACACTATATTACATACAAAACAAAAACAACAAACTTGCCAGACCATATTAAAATTGTATTAAAATTGAAACGTTGCAATATTAAGACACATTTTAAAACGCTATTGTGAATTCCCTAATTATTTTTCATATATTTTTCAAACTATTGTATAATACCTTAATTTAATTTTTACGTTTTAAAAACATGGCAATAATATTTTTATTTTTCATTGTCAAAAACAAAAACCATTTTTTAAGAAAATAATTTAGAGAATTCAAACACAAGAACTCAGAAGAATTTTCAAACAAAAACGTCCTAAATCTTCTTAATGAATTATGGCATAAACCTGCACCAAATCTAGCATATTTTAATTAAAATCTTTACAAAAATCTATATCGTTTACACCATGTTTTTTTTTTTTTTTTTTTGACATTTATCAAGATTTTTTTTTTTACCAAAACAAAACCCATTAACCGAAAATTTTCCAAAACTACTACCAAACAACTGCAATGTAGCCAATTCGCACAACTTTTTAAGCAGGCGGTAGCTAATTCAATCATCTTTTATATAAATATGTTGTACAGGGTAGTAAAAAAATAAATAAAAATATTAGATTTTGAGTAGATTTCCTACAAATCTACTCACAAACTAGATTTTGTTTTGTATGGGAAATCAAGTAAAAAATGCATTATTAGAAAATTCAAAAACAAAAACTCAAAAGTATTTTCAAACAAAAACGTGCTAAATCTTCTTACTGAATTAGGGCATAAGAATAAATTATTGGTGCGGCAAACTAGTAACCACCCGACCATATGTACATACATACATAGTGTATTAATTTTTCTGCGCTTAAAATATTGCATTTGCAATCTACACTTTGGACGTTTGTTGAAATTGTAAATTAAAAATTACAACACGTAATACTTGCTATTTGTTGCCTTTTAATTAAACAAATAAAACTATTGCTTTATAATAAAAAAAAATTAAATTGTAGATATTTTATTAAGATTGTGTAGATAAATACTTTTGATCTTCAACATACATATATGAATATGTGCATATATCGGGCGTTTCATGTCAAATCGCACTGTTTGAAAATTTGTTTGTTTTGATTTCCCCATTTTTTTATATTTAAGTTCCCCTAAATAGATCCTCCCTGGCAAATTTTGGAATTTTTTATTATTATTTGATATTATTTTTTCAAAACATGACTTCTTTTTAGTTTTTTGTGCAGCTGCAGTAAAAATATAAAAATTGGGGAAATGAAAAATATCCAAACAGTCCGATTTGTAATGGAATACCCCATATACATGTGCTGCAAAAATAATAATAATAACTGATAAAAAAAAAAGAAAGTACATACTAGTTTAAGTTGCAAATTAAACAAAATTCACAAATTTGGCCTATATAATAAATAGTTTTGGATTTCTTTCGTTTTTGGGTTTTTTCGGTTTTGAGCGTTTTTTAGTTTTGGCGTTTTTTTCATTTTGGTGATTTTTTCATTTTGGCGATGTTTTTGATTTTGGCGATTTTTTCCAATTTTTGGCGTTTTTTCAATTTGGTGATTTTTTCATTTTGTATCCACCATCCTATTTTTAACCCCCGACTAAAAAAAGGGGTGTTATAAGTTTGTATTGTGTGTTTGTGTATCTGTGTGTCTGTGCAAGTCGACGTACAGACCAAACGGCTGGACCGATTTTGATTTAGTTTTTCCTATTTGAAAGATTGCTTGATCGAGAATGTTCTTAGCTATGTTTGAAAAAAAAAATCGGTCCAGAAAATCGCGGAATTTTATTCATGATAGCTCTGATTATGATTTTATAAAATACCTTTTAGGAAAATTTTTTGCAAGGTAAACGATCTCTTAACAAATAAATTAACAAAATTAAATTTGTGAATAAATCTTCGATTATTTTCAAACATAATAATCATAACAACTTTACATTGCGTTCGTATGTACATAGATATGCAAACGAGAAAAAAATATTTGAGCTTTAATCATAATTGCATAATTTACACCACTTTTTGTATTTAATATTTCACGAATGGTCCACCAAACTTGAAAACACTTCATGGATTATTAATCTACACAAAAATCTCTTTCATGTAGAAGGTAATTAAAATAAAAACCAAATAAACGGGAGAATGCAACAACAAAGTAACATAATATCCACTATTATAATACTTATATGTATGTACCGACGGTACATCGAATAAGTAAAAATAATTAATGTGATGATCGTAAAAGATAAGCAAGAATAGTTAAACATACGTAGGTAGAGTAATATAACTTCGTGCTAACCTAAATAGAATAAATTCAGTAAAGTGCGACTCTGACTCGCACACGAAGGGTTCCGTACGAACACTAGATATGTAATTTAATACAAACTTCATTCTATATAATATATAGTTTTGGCTGTTTTTTCGTTTTTGGAATCTTTTCGGTTTTTTTTTGCGGTTTTTGCGTTTTTTCGGTTTTGGCGATTTTTTTAAGTTTTGGCTCCTTTTTTAGTTTTGACACTTTATTTTCTTGTTTTGGCGATTTTTTCGGTTTTTGGCGTTTTTTTCATTTTGGCGATTTTTTTTATTTTTGGCGATTTTTTTCATTTTTGCGATTTTATTTTATTTAAATTTTTTTAATTTTGGCGACGTTTTCGCGTTTTGGCGATTTTTTTCGATTTTTGGCGTTTTTTTTATTTTGGCGTTCTTTTTCATTTTGGCGATATTTTCGAATTTGGCGATTTATTTTAGTGTTAGAATTTTTTTTTAATTTTGGTGATTTTTTTCGTTTTGGCGATTTTTTTTTTAATTTTTAGCGATTTTTTTTTGGTTTGGCGATTTTATAATTGTCGGTTTTTTTAATTTTACCGTTTTTGAAAATTTCAAGTTTTTGGAGATTTTTTTAAGTTTTGGCTCTTTTTTAGTTTTAACACTTTATTTTCTTGTCTTGGCGATTTTTTTATTTTTGGCGATTTTTTTCATTTTTGCGATTTTTTTTTTATTTAAATTTTTTTTTTAGTTTTGGCGACATTTTCGCTTTTTGACGATTTTTTTCGATTTTTGGGGTTTTTTTCATTTTGGCGTTTTTTTTCATTTTGGCGATTTTTTCGAATTTGGCGATTTATTTTAGTGTTAGAAATTTTTTTTTTAATTTTGGTGATTTTTTTCGTTTTGGCGATTTTTTTTAATTTTGAGCGATTTATTTTTGGTTTGGCGATTTTATAATTGTCGGTTTTTTTAATTTTACCGTTTTTGAAAATTTCAAGTTTTTGGAGATTTTTTTAAGTTTTGGCTCTTTTTTTAGTTTTAACACTTTATTTTCTTGTTTTGGCGATTTTTTTTTATTTTTGGCGATTTTTTTCATTTATGCGATTTTTTTTTATTTAAATTTTTTTTTAGTTTTGGCGACATTTTCGCTTTTTGGCGATTTTTTCGATTTTTTACGTTTTTTTTCATTTTGGCGTTTTTTTTTTCATTTTGGCGATTTTTTCGAATTTGGCGATTTATTTTAGTGTTAGAAATTTTTTTGAATTTTGGCGATTTTTTTTCGTTTTGGTGATTTTTTTTTAATTTTTGGCGATTTTTTTTTTGTTTGGCGATTTTATAATTTTCGGTTTTTTAGTTTTGCCGTTTTTGAAAATTTCAAGTGTTTGCCTCTTACGGTTTCCAAGATATAGCAAATTGTCAAAATTACATAGTCAAAATTGCTTTAACTGGTGGACCACCCTTTAATTTTAATTGTTTTAAATTTTAGTGTTAATTGTTGTAGTCTGTATAAAAATACACTAATTTTACAAATTTCAAGTTTCAGTATACAATTGTATGTATATTACATGGGATTTTAACATTTTTCGTTGCTCGTTTTGGAACACCCTTTAATTTTTAATTCTCATGTATTTTTTGTTGTAGCGGCCAAGGTTCTACATACTCTGTCCAAATTTCAGGTCCGCAGCTCTTACGGTTCCTGGGGAAATAACGTGTGACGGACAGACGGACAGCGCAGCGAAAACAATAGGGTTCCTTTTCACCTTTGGTGTACGGAACCCTAAAAATGAAAAAATTAAAAAATGGAAAAACAGGGGAAATAAATAGTGATACTTACATATGTATTTACCAAAGGTAAATCAATAATTGTACACAACAATCATTTCTCACATTCCGTTTCATTAGAATTTACGTTAAATAGCTGATGTTAGTAACAATCTATACCCAAGTAGATAGACTAGGGTGCTGATGAAGTGCGTTGGTGCACAGAAAAATATCGGTATTTCCCCCAGCTTAAAAGTCTAATTTAATTTTTCTTCTCTTCTTTAGAAACTCACATTAATTAATAAAATATTTCATTCAATAAAAAAGAATTGAAATTACTGAACTTTAAGCCTGACTAAAAATTATTTCTGATTAAAAATTCACTATAGTTCAATTAAAAATCTAAAAATCTCTAAATTAAAAATGATTTGTCTATATTTTATCAGCTAAATGTCGAAGTCAAGCTAAAAATAAAAATTTCAAAGGCAAATATTTTCTTGCAACGATAAGAGATAGATAAAATATTAAGATAACAATTTTCTTTTACTTTGTCCCTATTTATACTACGCAAGTACAGAAAACGTTTCCTTTCCCCCCGTCTCTCTCTGTCCTAATAAACTAATCAGCTTAGCAATAAGACTTGCACAGTGTGATTTGGGACTTTCTGATGATTTCTTGAAACATCTTTAGAATCTGTCCACATTTTTGTAAGAGTTATGCGATCGAAATCATAACCCTGGGTGGTCAACTTTGGCACCCAGTGTCACAGCTTCTGTTATAGCAGCGTGTTCAAATAACATGTTAATTCGAAAGTCTTTTCTTTCGCTTCAAATTACAGAGTAGATCACAGAATTTGAATAAAACCAAATTGTTTGTATTTTTTGTAGTTTTTAATACAAGTTGTCGATCGAACTTTTTTTTTAGACATTCTGTTCAAGTCATTTTTTTTTATAAAGAAACAGGTTTGAAGAAAATAAAAACATGCGAAGAGAGTATGTTTGAAAAATTGTTACACTCGAGAAGGTTGCATGCGCTTACTTTCGGAAAATTGAAATCCCTATGAATTGATTCATTTATAAAACTAACTTTTAATTTATTCTATTGTTAACAAGAATTCACAATAAAATATTTCTTTCGAAAACAATCAAATAGATACATTTTAAAAAGAAATGAACAGAAATTCAACTTTCCTAATATTTAAAAATCCCAGCCGGCGTACTCTTTAACAACATCCTTATTCTCCTTACGATGCCGATGTACAGAGCTGGCCTCTCCTTTGGCTACACAGCGTTTGCGCATATCAATTTTTTCTTTTTTATCCATATTGCGTTTAATACGGTCCGTTATAACAGATGGCGCTATGGTACTGGCAGTAGTCGAATACGATCGTTGGGATCGGGCATCATTTAACAATTTCTCAACCATTTTCAAGCGATACATACGAGAATTGGGATCAAGATTTGCTAATTCGGGAACATTATCAGTTTCCAAATCATTCGAACTCAGCGAATGAGCATCATGATCTGATGTACTTTCATCTTTATTTACAATTACGGATAAATTTGTGTCTTCTAAGTTTTTGTGTGTTTTACTTTTTGGCAGTCCAGCAAAGATTTTTGTTTGAGTTTCTTCTGTTTTAGCTGTATATTCCAATGTTTCTATTTCTTCATCTTTTTTGTTATTACATAAATATTGAGAGCATGATTCAATATAATGCCTTATAGAATCAGCGTCACTCTTAGATGATTTCAGTTTGCTAGAATTAATTTCACTTTCTAATTGGTGGCGATTTTTATTTTCAATAGTTTTAACATCTTTGCCATTCGTTCGAAAATTATCAGTATCCAATTCATTCGAAACTATCGACTGAGCATCAGAGTAACTTTGATCTGACAGTGTATCATCTTTATCTTCAATTACGATGGAATTTGGGCTTAATAACTTTGAATCGTCATAATTTTCCAGCGTTGTGCTGTTTGGTAGTTCAGCAGAGACTTTAGTTTGAGTTTCTTCTGCGTTAGCTGTACCTTCCTGTATTTCTACTTCCGGGCTTATTCTGATATTACATAAATATTGAGAGCATGATTCAATGTAACGCCTTATAGAATCATTGCAACTCTTAGATGATTTCAGTTCGCTGAAACTAATTTCATTTTCTAATTGCTGGCGATATTCTTTTATATCGTCTTCAACAACTTCAACTAAAACTGGAACGTCCTTTTCATCTTCGATTTCTGCTTCATCATCTGATTCTTCAATCATGCCATATTCCTAAAGGAAAAATCAAGGAATTATTGCAAGGCTAACGATAAACTTCATTAATATGTAGATACAAACCTTGAACAAATCTTTTTCCATATCTTTGGTGAAACCGTAGCCCGTACAATGAACTTCTGTATCTAAATTATCATCTCTAGTTAAATCTGTAAATTTGGGATATTCTTCACTTTCATAATTATATTTGCGACGGAATAGCTCGCGCACACACTGCACATCACGATCGAAGAAACTAAAAAGAGAAGGAAATTAAATTTACTGTTTTATTTTGTATTTTAACACAAATGTAACTATGGCAAAAAAGAAAATATGCTTAAGTCAAGATAAGGTAATTTTGAGTGAATTGTACCCCTGTAATCTTCATATTCAAAGTACCCCTTATACTTTTGTCATTTACACGTTTATTAAAAATAATAACTTACAATTCTGCATTTGCATGTGATGTTGACATCATTTGTGGAAAATCTATCAATACCGGTTTGCCATCATCGCTTAGCATTATATTGAATTCGTTGAAATCACCGTGTATAACACCAGAATTTCCTAAACGTACGATTAAATTCATTAGATCATCGTACACTTGATCAGTATCTCTTAATTCATGAATTTGTGTCCTAAATAAAAAAAAATGTGTGTAGTGAACATTATTGGAAAATATTTCTTCAACTTACATGGGCCAGCCGTTAACCAATTCCATTAAAACGCAATGACGATTAAAATCAATTGGTTTGGGCACAGGAAAGCCTCTCTCGTGCAAAGCTGACATATAGGCAAATTCTCTAGTCGCTGAAATTCTAGACAGATATAGCCAAGAGGCTTTATGCCTGCGCCCATGATAGTCACGCTTCGATTTGATGTTGCGAAAGCATGTACGTCCCAAACGATGCAATTTTAAACAAATAGGATTGCCTTCTTCATCAGCTACAACGTAGATGTTTGATTCTTTGCCAACACCGATTTGATTACCAAATGAAGCTACCGAGCCACGTAAAGTTAAGGACTTCAAAGCTAAGTAGTCATAGCCGGTGTTGGTAAGGCGATAACCATCAACTACAAAAATTTATTTATTAATAATAGGTACATACTTATGTATTATTTTATAAAAATAAGAGTTATAAGCTTACATTTCTTGCCTCTTTCGTAAGTGAGCAATTTGTGTTTGCAGAGTTCTTTGAGCAGTTTATGCACGCCACCCGCTTTAACATTAGCAATAGATGCTACTAAGGGCCCAGGTACCAATTCATGATTTTTCATACCCATTTCAACCTGAAATATTTACATTTAAATATATGTACATAATTTATATACATACATGTATGTATGTACATAAATTTGGTAAATGTTATTTTATTTGTTCAACTTACCGCAGTTAAAACACGAAAATCTTCTTTCGTTAAATAACGTAAAATTGTAACATTTAGTTTACCCATTATTTATTAAATTCTTATGCAAATTTTAAATCGTTTTGTTATTAAATTTTATTTATTTTCACTTTACACGTGCAACGAATTTTTTTTAGACATTTAGCAAACACCTGAAGCACTAGAGCTGCAAAACTATCGATAGTACTATCGATAGTATCGATAGTTCTGTTGTAAATGAAATACGATAAATTTTTCCACTATCGATACTTTCGGCAAAAAAACAAGTAATTAAAAGAGTAAAAATAATCGAAGTCAGTAAACAGTAGCCGGCAGCTTTGAAGCAAATTATCCGTAGTTGTTTTAAGCTTTTGTACAGCGATGGAAAAGTTGGTACAATTGTATAATTTTAGCGCTATTTGAATATTATATTACATGCCAAAAATAGCATTAAAATATATTAACCCCCTGTACATTAAAAAAATTTCCATAGAAAAACCGGTTTTAACGTTCACTTATTTTTTTGCACAAGGGGTTTAATCTTTAGCTCGAAAGTATTAGAAAATTAAGTAAATCAAACGATGTTTTCCGGTACTTAAAGAATTGCTGGAGGAATGTTCTTCATTCCAAATTCATCTGCAAATGTGGAAATTTTATTTTCGTACCAAGAGAGAAGCCGACTATTTGCATCGACTGTGAACAATCGAATAAAAAAGGCGTTTTGTTAATTGATTTTTAGTTAATTAAAAAGTACAAGTATTAAAAAAATATAAATAAAGAATTAGGTACAATCGTACTGAAAAAATTAAAATTTTTTTTGAAAGTTAGTACAATTTGTAAATATGACATCGCATCCCTGCTTCTGTATACATAAGTACTTAAATACATACATATGTATGTATATGAATTTATTTATAAATCCAAGTGTTATTCGACAAATAGTAGTCACAAGTATCATAATAAATTCAACATCGTCGACACAAAGATAAATTTTGGTGGTACTGATATCGCGACGGCCGCCAATCGTCTCGGATCTATTTTGACATACCCTAGCGTGTTTCCCTACAATTTTTTTTTAAATGTACCTACATACCTACATATCCAGCCTAATCTTCGATGTAATCATATGCGATACAAATTACATTTTTAGAAGAAGGTTAAAATTGTCGCTTACGATAAAACTTTACAGTTAGTGTCTTAAAAGTTATCAACAATTTTCGCGTTTTGATAATTCTAAGCCATGGATAGGCTCATAAAATTATAAGTTCAATAAAAAGTATATTTTCGATAATGTGCCGCTTACGATAAAATCGAAAAAAGGCTTGATTTATTTTTATATACTAATAAAAATGTTGAGGACTCTGGATTTTTTTTCGAGTCAAATGTAGTTTATGTGGCAACTTTTATAAAACTATTCGATTCTATCGATAGTATCGATAGTTTTACATAAAACTTTCGAAACTATCGAGTGGAGCGACTATCGATAGTTTTGCAGCTCTACTATTAACTTGTTTATTTTCAATTTCAACTTAAACGGGTGTAACCATGTGCTTTAACATCCCATTTTACAAGCAAATTTGAAAAAGTCGATTATTTTAATAAAAACAAATAAAAATATGTAGTTAACTAAAAAATATCTGTTAGTACAATTAAGTCCAAAAAAGTACAATTTTTGAAAATTGTGGGTACAATTTCAAAATCCACAATGCCCTCCCTGTTTCGTAACGAGTTAATCATTTGCATTCTATCCAAAATGATAGCATGATAAAGAAAGAGTGTTGCCAGAGAATGATGATGAGAGAATACTAAATAGGTAAAATAAATCTGCTAAAATGTTTTAAGTGTTCAGGAGACGTACAAATAAAACCATCAATCGGTAATTGATGATTTTTTGGAGACGTACAAACAAAATCGTCAATCAGCATTTTAATTTTGTGTTCGTGATGTGCAACTGCATGTATGTCTTCATCGGATTACGATTTTTTGTTATTGGCGGCAAGTGCATCTTTGTTAACATTAAAACTCTTTATAAAATATTGGTATAAAAAAGCACATTGAACAAATATACAGAGTTAAATAATAATCTTTCTATCTTCCAACCTAATTTTTGTTCTATTATTATTATTTATAATAATAATTCTTCTATTTCTTTAAACTATTCTAAAAAAAATTCAGTCTACTATTTATTTTAAAAAAATATTATTTTCTTTTACATTCAAAAGTTATGCTAAAGACAAGATTGGGAAGAACTATGAACTTCGCATAGTTTGACAAATTTGCCTTCAAGAATTCTTCGCAAAAATTAATTTTTTGCAACACTATTATATATGACGACTTAACAACTCCAGACAAAATCTCTGCCTTGTTATAAATATTTTTGTATCATATGGATACTAAATTATTCAAATATTCACTGCGGCAAAAATCACTAGCAAAAATAACAGAAATTCGCCACAAAAAAAATGCAAAATTTTAAACAAACCATGATTTATATTAAGAATCTCTAAAACTCTACGGAATGCTATTAACTCGGTAAAAATGGCGAAAATGGTTAAAATACGCAGCAGCATAATCGTAAAGTTTAAAATTCGCAAGAACTTAAGAAAAGAATATGTACTCGCAAAACTCGCTTTCATCGCGAGTATTGCAAAAATTCGCGAGATTCGCAAAATCGAAAAAAATCCTTAAAATTCATTAGAAATCGTCAAAACTGTTAAAAATAAAAAATCGCTTTCATCGCGAATATTGCCAAAAATCGCGACAATTCGCAAATTCGGAAACAATCCTTGAAACTCCCTAGAAATTTCCAAAACTGTTTAAAATAAAAAAAAACTTGCTTTTATCGCGAATATTACGAAAATTCGCGACAATTCACATAATCGGAAACAATCCGTAAAATTCATTAGAAATCGCCAAAACTTTTACACATAAAAAAACTTGCTTCCATTTAGAATATTGCGAAAATTCGCGATAATTCCCAAAATTTTAAACCACATCATCGAAATGGACATTATTTAATATTTTCGAATTAAAAACAAGAAATTCAAACTGTTAGTCATCTTTCAACGAAGTAAGATATAGAAATAACCCTAATTGTTTATTTTCTGTCATTTGAATTAAACGTTTGTGACAATTTTTTATATGGAAATACAACAGGTCGTTCACAACGGTGCTATTTGGTCTTAAATAGTAATTTATCACTTGTAGATATCTCACTCACTTGGGGGTCCACACGTTAAATTTTTGACTTTCAATTCCATCCAATTTTCAATACACTCACACTTTTTCACGAACACAATCAAACTTCTTAAATTGAAAACTTGATTGATTTCAAATTCACCTATCCATTTAAATCACAATTTAGTTTTCAATTTGAACGGCTGGTCACAGCACACATTGATTGAAGCTACAAATTTGAGTTGTCTCTTCGTCGGTGGCATTTAAAAATGAAATTGATTATCAATTTGTGTCACAGCTATCAATTTCAAGGAATTTTGACACACAATATGTGTAATGAAATTGGAAGTCATTTATTGAACGTGTGGCTGCAACATCAGCTAAAAGTCTAGATTAATATTTCGTCTCTTCTTTTGAAAATCACATTAATTAATATATATATATATATATATATATATATATATATATATATATATATATATATATATATATATATATATATATATATATATATATATATATAATGCTATTAGAATTGAAAAAACTACCTACTAAACTTAAGGCTGGTAGGAGTTCTTTCGGAAATTCATCTTGGCAAATTTCTTTAAGAAATTTCCGTTTCCAAAAGCAAGGCGCACGAATTTTTTTAAATTTATTGTCTATTGCAGGTATGTTATAACTTGAAGTGGATGCTTTTTTTAGTCAACTGAAAAAAAATTGATGATCATTCAATGATCATGAAGGTTTGGCGACCTTCGAAAACAGCTAGTTGTTCCGTTTTGCTACTACTTGTCATTTTTTTTTAGTTTCGTAGCTTATGGCTAGCTATCAGGAGCAAAGTGCCAGGTTCTTCAACGAATAGAAGTTTTCTCAAGGCCTCATTCGACCCACGCCTTCACATGGGAAGTAGAGAATCCTAGAGTACACTCCTAGAGTTTAAATGGTCTCCACCAGTCAAAATTCTCTTCAAATTCGAGTTATATATGGTTCTCCACCAGGTTCTACAACAAATTGCCAATTATGCCTAACACAAACACTATCCACCATCCGAGTATTATCAGCTGTTTTCTACTGTTGCAGTTACTTTACATTACAGTTGGCTAATTGAGCCTTTAGTATATTCCTTGTGCACTTCTCTATTAGTGTGATTTTTTCAGTTCAAATTTGGATATAAGTGAAATATATGAATTTCACAATATACGAGTAGTTTATTATTTTGATTATTCTGTAAAAAGTAAAATAATAATATGGGATTATTAGTGCGCTACTAAATCCTTAACTTAAATTGTAACATTGATCTCTTATTATTTAGCTGGTGAGACCTATCTTGTTTTAAATTGTAACAATTCCCAAAAATTAAACACTAAAAGCCTTATTAAGAAAAAAAAATTTAGGTTTACAAAATATTTAACAGACAAATTTCCATACAAAATTTGTTTTGTAAACCTTTCGTATATCAAAATAATTTTTTCTGAATACAGTTACGGCAGTTAATATTTTCTTATTGTTGGAAAAAAATGTTCTCTGGTAACGCTGATTCTCAAGAGTGTGAGATACACACAACTCAACAATGCGTGTGAAATCATATGTAATAGAAGAGTAAAGGCTCAAGGCTCAGTTAGCCGACTGTAATGTAATGTAACTCTATAACCATTTTCATTACTTTTCACATAACAAAATCGATCAGCTGTTTCTTACTGTTGCAGTTACTTTACATTACTAACTGAAGGCTCAGTTAGCCGACTGTAATGTAATGTAACTGTAACGTAGAAAGCAGCTGATCAAAATTTTTATATGAAAAGTAGGTTACGTTTCATTACATCTCTATAATAATTTTCATTACTTTTCACATACCAATATCGATCAGCTGTTTACTACTGTTGCAGTTACTTTACATTACAGTCGGCTGAGCCTTAACTGAGCCTTTACAGTCGGCTAACTGAGCCTTCAACATATGAAAATTCCATATCTAGCAGTAAAAATGCTAAAATGGCAACAATGGTGTTGTCAGATTTAGTTTTAGCCTCCCGCCGAATAATAAAACATCAAATCTGTTTTATTTTGTAAATTAACTGCTTTACTCCTTTTAATATTGTTAATCTTTCAGTGTGCCTATCGTAAAATATAAAAATTACATTGCTTAAGAAAAATTAAGAAAAGTGGTTACATTAACAACAGTTAATTTCTAAAACGTAGAGTGGTTTACTTACCATAATACTGCCGTAAAAAATATAGGTACTCTACAATAACTGATTTCAAACAAATCAATCTAAAAAGGTAAATTAAAATCAAATTTCTTATTTCAATATTGTGAAAAATAAGAATTATCGTTTAAGCATTAAGTACACATATCAATTATCAAAACTTTCGTACTCAATACTTTCAGTATGTTTATTGTTGTTTGTATCCTTACTGGAATACATTTCTTTCTAATTAAATCAAACAAATCTTCAGTTGGATAGTAAAAGCTATTTATATGAAATTTTTACACAAGATAAAATACGAAATGCCGAATTATTTTTCATTATTAACTAAAAAAACGCTAATGAAGTAAATGAGAGGTGCGATACTATTATTAAGTAAAGAATTGAGATCATATTGCATTATGTTGCCTAATATATTATTTTAATAAAATTGCTAACGGAAAATGTTCTTTCAACACCAGCAGAGTTGTGGTAATCATAAACTTTACGCGAGAACTCGTGCAGGTTTTTTGATGCTTCATTATAAAATGTTGGCTCCAACTCAAAAATTTAAATTTTCCCCACTTTCAAATGAGGTATTCGAGTTCCATCCATAAGCTTGGAATACATAGGTACATATGTACTAGTGATGTAACGAATGTCAATTTTTGATATTCCCGAATACGAATATTTGAAACGATATTCGCGAATACGAATATCATGTATATGTGGAACTTATAGACATTAAATTGAGGTTCTATTTACTCCATATGAAATATTAAAAAATTTTTATGAAAAATAACTTACTCCTGTTGGTGTACTTTAAAGTTAGTAAAAACTACCCAATATTTTAATGATCGTCATTAAATAATATTTAAAAATGATACAAAGCACAAATTTCTATAAAAAATTTAATAGATTCGTACAAACTAATATTTTTAGCCATTAAATCTCATTTCGGATTTATGCATTTATTTATTTATTACATATTCTACACAGTAAATTTAGTAGAATATGGTTGCACAACTATGGACGGAGTAACAAGACCATATGCCCAAGATGTTATTAACAGAATTTTAAATAGTTTTTGTGACTTACTATACACCTCGTTACCTTCACATAGGCGGAAACTTTCTGATGATTTATTTATTTAATTTTTTTGGAAAAATATTTGTATTCGCCTAAATTTAGGGATTACAACACACACAAGCCTCAATGCACTTAAGAAATAATTAGGATGACGCTTGAGCTATTCTTCAACCTAGAACTGTTTAACGACTGTCCTTAAGTTCTATTGAAGAAAATAAAATATATATAACTACAACTCGTATCATAACATATAGATTTTTTATTTCACATCAGTTTGGTTTTACAGTTTTGTTTCTTATCTTTGTACATATGGATGTGTTCCACGCTTGAAAAATCTAGGGGTCCAGCTCATTTGGGTCCAATACGATGATCCCTTTGTGCTTGGTTCCTGCAGTTTCTGTATGAATACGACATACTCTAGTTTTTAAACTTGTTTTTAGTTGTAAAATTACACACATATAATTATAGTTTGTTGCACTTATTTTGCGTTCTATTTGGTATTTATTTATAACCATCAAAATTGTGCTTCTTTCGAAGTTCTTTGTAATCATTGGCATTAAGCATTGGTTTCACAACTATTGGGTATAAAGTCAGACCGGTAAATCCAACAAGCGCTGCTATAAATGCAACATACCGAAATCCTTTCAGAGCAGGTGCCATGTTACGACATGTGATGATTTTAAATGAAAATTCGAATTTCTTTTTGTGGGGAATTGTATTGCACAAATGATGGATGAAATCTTATTTAATCAATATAAAATATGACAACAAATGACAAGGCCACAAGCAGCTGTTTTCCAGATGTGTTAATGCATTGCCAACCTTTTGACGATAATGACATCTATCAACGAGTAGAAAATAGACAAGTAGTATTGCTTCTAACAGCAGTTTCAAGGTGGATATAACCAGGAATTCAACATTTCATATTAACGGTTAACAGAAGAGTTGAACTTTTGCACAAAGGAATTTTATTGTGATTTCGACACGATATCGTTGACGATATCAATGGTTTCTTTGTAATACAAATTTATTATATTTAAACTTTGTTCCATATGCAATTTCATTAATATCTATCATTTTTAGAAAAGAATTGTGTCTTAATATACGGTTGTGTTCCGAAAATCACGGTGATTTCAAAAGTAAATTACTAATAGCTGACTTGATTGTATTTTAAGTTTTTGTCATTTATAATAAAATATTTTCTTCCAACTTCTAACGCTATAAATTGTGCAATTTACAAAAGCGATGATTTAGCTTTCATTAATTTTTTTAAATCACCGTGATTTGACATGTGGTGATTTGCAGAACATGCCCGATACATAGATATTTTGGAACTTACTGTTGCTTGAGTGATATATTAATAGAATGCTCAATTTGACCAAGTTTATTTAAATTTTCACTACTCTGTATGATTTTCTTAAGTTCAACTTGGAGCTGGTATAATTTAGAAAGTTAGAGCGGAATTTTATAGCAAGTATTTTTGTAAACCATTTTGAACTATTATAGCCCAGTTTTAGAATACTTATTTGACTGCTTTTTACGAACAGAAATGTTGAAGACACCATAGAAATAATATGCAAAGTTTTATAGTATCTTGTTCCGATTCACCATAACAATGGTTCTAAAGAGAGGAGGAACTTTAATCATAAAATCTAAACTTTTAAAATTCTGATACATGTATATTCTTTCTTTTTGGGTCTTTGATCTTACGCCAGAATCAGTCGCTAGAAACTCACTCAAATATGTGATGTAAAAGGATCATTTTCAAACCGATTTCTAACCAGTCATTTTTAAAAGGTGTGCTGAATTGGGATCTATTTTATTTATAATTTTAAAGCCAATCTTAAGCTACTGACTTTTAAAACCACACTAGATAAAATATTTGCAAAATAGTGGGATCTAGCAAAAAAAAAAAAAAAAATATCAAAAATTATTGCAAAATAGTAAAAACAAAATTTAAGATGATTGACAAATCGGCTATGGAAATGACATCAAACCTATTATCGCTTTCAAATTAATTTTGTATCTAAATCGTCTTTCATCACAAACTTGATTATTTTTGAAGTAGTTTCATTGTATTAATTTGCAGTTGAACTAATTTGAGAGTTTATTCTTGCAAATTAGAATTTATTAAAAATTTTGATTCTAATAAAATAAACTGAGGACATTTCCTTTTTATTATAAGTTTATTTTTTTATTTAATCAATATATTTGGTAATAAATTACGTACGAAAAAGAGTTATTGCTGATATTTACAATAAAGAAATAAATACACTTAAAGTTAATTTAGATATCGAAAAAAGTAATTTTATCTACAGTTAATTTTTAACAACAATTTAAATGAATTTGTCACCATAATTTCGTCTTCAAATTCTCCAATAATGATCCGCCATTAAAATATGTAAGCACGTATCCTTTTCAAGTTGTAGTTTCCTTATAATATTTGATGCTCAAAAACTTGAAATCCAAAAGTTTCAGATATAGGACTTTTAAAACTTTCTTTTCTCTATTTTTTGTCTTTTAGCATAAAGAATAAAATTATTTTAATTGGCACAAGAATTTTTTCAATATCAAAATTACTTACTTGTACGTTTCTTGTTATCGGTATCCTTAAGAAATTTAAATTGTTTGCAATCAGTTTTGCGCGAATCTTTGCAAAATTTTTTACAATCCATATCATAGGTGGGATAGCATTGGCGTAGACCTTCTCTGGGATGGGGATTATAAGCTGGTTTACGCTGGGCAGGTGTAGGACTTTCCACAGCTTTGCATTGACTTTCTCTACCTAATTCATCCAACGTTTTGTTATTCTTATCCTTGCGTTTGGAGCTAAAATACCGCTTATAAGCAAAATTGTGAAATTGCTTATTATATCTTATTGAGGGCAAATTTGTTAAGGTACGTTTAATCATGCTATTAGAACTTTGCCTTGGCCATGCTGTTGCTAAAGTACTGTAATATTTTTTAGCTTGTCCGCAATTCGGCCTTGTTTCCCTTTTATTTTTAGTTTGTCCGCAATTCGGCATTGTTTCCTTTTTGTTTTTAGAGTCTCCGCAATTTGGTCTTGTTTCCCTTTTCGATTTCTTTGAGCTGCTGCTTGAAAATGTTTTTTGACCCATTTTTGTTGTACATGGATTTGCGGAAGCGTTTTCTTTTTTCGGGGCGTTAACGCAAGGACTACTCTTTTTCTTTAGACAGGGATCTTCTTTTTCTTTTTTGCAAGGATCATCCTTTTGTTTTTGCTCCTTGCAATGATCTTTTTCCTTGCTTAGACCACTTGGTTCCCGTTTTTTGACAGCATTTTCTCCTTGTTTTTGCTCTTTGCAAGCATCCTCGTTCTTTTTACTTTCACCACTTGGTTCCCTCTTTTTGCAAGGATCTTCTTTTTGTTTTGGCTCCTTGCAAGGATCCTCTTTGTTATTTTCGCCACATGATTCCCTTTTTGTGCAAGGATCTTCTTTTAGTTTTTGTTTCTTGCAAGGATCTTCCTTTTCCTTACTCCCACCACTTGGTTCCCTCCTTTTGCAAGGATCTTCTTTTTGTTTTTGATCCTTGTAAAAATCTTCTTTCTTAATTTCACCACTTGGTTCCCTTTTTTTGCAAGGATCTTCTTTCAGTTTTTGTTTCTTGAAAGGATCTTCTTTTTCCTTACTCCCACCACTGGGTTCCCCCTTTTTGCAAGGATCTTCTTTTTGTTTTTGATCCTTGTAAAAATCTTCTTTCTTCTTACTTTCACCACTTGGTTCCCTTTTTTTGCAAGGATCTTCTGTTAGTTTTTGTTTCTTGCAAGGATCTTCTTTTTCCTTACTTCCACCACTTGGTTCCCTCCTTTTGCAAGGATCTTCTTTTTGTTTTTGATCCTTGTAGGGATCTTCTTTCTTCTTACTTGCACCACTTGGTTCCCTCGTTTTGCAAGGATCTTCTATTTGTTTTTGTTCCTTGGAACTATTTTCAGTTTGTTTATTTCCTGCACATGGATTTTTCTTCATAGAAGGATCCCTTTTGCAAGGATCATGTTTTTGCCTAATAGCTCCATATGATTTCTTTCTTTTGCAAGGATTTCCTTTCTTATATCGCTTATTGAGGCCATGTTTGCGTTTTCTGCCACCACAGGGGTACTTCTTATTATCAGAATCTTTACTTTTGCCAGCAGTTGTTTTTGCAGCATTACCACTAGGTTTGTCTTCTTTCAAAGGATCTTCATTACATTTTGGCTTATACTCTTTTTCTTTCTCCAAACACGGATTTTTTTGCTTTTCAGATTTAACTTTTCCACTAGAATCAGACTTACTGGGACTTCCTATATCAGAATCTTTACTTTTCGCAGGAGTTGTTTTTGTAGCATTACCACTAGGTGTGTCTACTTTGCAAGGATCTTCATTACATTTTGGCTTATACTCGTTTTCTTTCTCTAAGCATGGATTTTTTTGTTTCTCAGACTTAACTTTTCCAGTAGAATCAGACTTACTGGGATTTCCAATATCTTTTTTCTCATTTTCCTTCATTTGGACTTGATATAAATCGTTTTCTTTCATACTAGGTTTTTGACATCCTGGAAGTTTATAGGAGGTACCTTTGCTGCTGTGATTATTGATGTGCTCGATTATAATTGGAGGTTCGGTTAAACATTGGTATTTGTCACTTGATTGCTGATTAGAGGCCGTCTTATGAGGATTTTTCTGTATTTTGTTGCATCGATCATTTTTGTTGCATTTAGGATCCTCACAACCTGTAGGCATTTTACTTCTTTTCTTTTGCATCTCCTTTTCCTTATTTCTTTCAAACTTTTCTAATTCATCTTTGCAAAGGTCTGGACTTTCCGGAGGCTTAGATGCATCAGCTTTCTTGCAACCACTGCTTGCTGCCTGCTTTTTTGGCCTCAAAGGCGGAGGGCAAGGCTTAGAAGAGGAATCAAACTCAGATTTTAATAGGTACTCATTGTTTAGCTTGGGAGCACTACAACCTTTAATGTGCACCACCTTAGGTCGTTCGATGACAAAATTTTTAAATTTCTTGGCGTCTACTGCGCACTCATCTAAAGCAGCTCTACGTTTAGCCGCTTCAAGTAAAGACTGATTATAGGCATCACTTCTCATAAGTAAATTTTCAGTGCCAAATATTTTTGAAAGATGGGGAAAGTTATAGTTTGGATCACATTTCGGACTAGCTTTATGCTCTGAGAAAGATTTTTCTACCCCAACTGTTGTGTTGGTAGAGAATGACTTCTTAGCGAATACCATGGGAATGGGTCCTGAATGACCCTTGGATACAGAAAATGGCATAGTTTTATGCCAGAGGGCACCTTTTAGCAGTGGTTTGTATGCATCTATTTTCATAAGATTCGAGCGATTAAGGAAGTCTGTAACATCGAAAACTTTTTTATCATTAGCTGTTGCAACACACAATTTAACATCTTTAATATTCCAATAATGTTTTACTATATTTAAATAATCTTCAAAAAATTTTAAATACTCCACATCGGCGGGCTGATATTTGACAACAGAATTAAATGTTTGCTCCTTATCTGTGAACGAATCTTTTGAGTTGAGTTGATTAGTGAGTTCGTTTATTTGAACACTCATAGGTTTTAAGAATATAGATCTTATTGTATTTCTCATGCAGCATTCATACACATTGTGGTAGTTAAAAAGAACAAATAAAACTCTATACGAGTCATGGCTGCAAGTAAATTCAGTATTACCTTTTTTATTAAAGCAAAAACATCTTCCAGTTGAATTTCTAAATAGTAAATTTTCGACCTGGTACTTCTGTGATGTAACTTTTACCAAAGAAGTATAACGACGACTGCTAACATTGCTACATGTTCTTGAAGTAAGCTAAAAAGAGCAAACATTTTAACACAGATACAGATTCACTTTCATATTTTTTTAAACTTACTTTAATGACGGGCAAAATGTTTACGAAAATTCGCATTTTAAATCATGTAATTAGCAGCTAACTTGCAATTTAGAATTATAAATCGAAAGAAAATATGAAGTATTTAATTTTTATTTTATAAAACAATAAATTTGCTTAGAAAAGTTTTACTAAAATTTTTTTACGTTTTTTTTTTGTATATTTTGTTTGTTTTAAATTTAAGGAAATGATTGCTTTGTTTTGAATAATTTGAAATTTATTTGAAGATATTCGAAATGATCATATCCAAGGTGTATCTAACTAGGTGGCAGCGCTACTCCAGCTGATAATTTTTTGCTCTATGTGCTTTGTAGCTGACGAATGTCAAAAACTTCGATTTTGTTTTGGTTTTAGTACAATTATTTTTGTGCTTTTGACATTCTTCGGTTCTTTAAACAGCTATGGTTGCCGTATTTTTGTATAACAAATCCTTACGCAGTCACCTGTGTAATTACATCATGCACACAAAAAAATTCATAGGTTATATTTCCTAAAATAATGGTATAATTTTAACTAAGTGAAAGGGTAGAATGGCATTTTCAAAGTCTTTTAGGTAATTTAACAAAAATTTTAGTTGATTTCTATGTTCGAAAAATCAACTAAAATTTTAGTTGAAACTCCTTAACGACTAGGTAAATTCATACTTTTGTTTTCTGTGAACTATCTAAATAGCAAAGTAAATTTATACATATACAATGCGGCAAAATTATCATGGATTTTAGTTGTATTAACTATTTATAATTCGATAACTGTCATGGATTTAAAGAATTTTTGAATTTAAAAAAAAAATTATTATTTATTTATTAATTTATCTATGAAGGATGCATACATATAAATAAAATCGAAAAAAACACCACGAAAATAAAACATCTAAAGATTATGATAGGAACACAACTGGGACGAACGACGAATTTTGTCATAAAAAATAAAACACATTGGTGCATATGCAAATTAACACGAGACGAACTCTCCGAAATATTTATTTCTATTCTGTAAGCCGACGAAAAAAACAGTTTTATCGCTCTTTGCACAAACAATAAGCAACTTTATCAATTATAAGAGCTCTTATTTATTCGTCGTTGTTGTGCTTCACACGACGAATTTACTAAGCGAATTATTATAGACGAATTCGTCACCGTCCACGAAATTCGTCGTTCGTCCCAGTTGTGTTCCTGACGTAAGACCACGTTTGCCGGCAATCGTAAAGCAGCAGTTGGTAGAGACCATTAAAACTTGGGATGGGGATCTTCCTATGCGAAGGTATAGGTCGTCTGCAGCTTCTGAAGGAATACAGGATACACTGGCAAGTTGAGTACTTGGTTCTACACCATTAAAAACTAAGAACCGAAAGCAAGGAAGGGAGAGGACGTTTGCCGGGCTGCTAGTTTATCTATAATAATTAAAAATAATTATTTTACATAAATTTAAAAATTTTAATAATATAATGTATACATACCTTCTTGCTCAAAAATTTACTTTTGACAGTAAAATAGAAAACATTTCAATAAAAATAATTTCGAAAAATATGTATGTATGTACCTTATTGTAATAAGTATATTAACTTGGATTTTAGGTAATGTGTAATGTACAAATTACCTAACTGCATAGTTAATAAAACCCAAGTTTTTTTACTTTCATATAAAAAAAGTTGCCTATGTAAGCTTAGTTAATATTACCTCTTAAATTTTTTTGTGTGTGATCATATTCATGGTTACTATACCTATATAATTACATAGGTATGTATAAAAGGTAGGCACTATTTACACTGCACATGTACAACTATACAAAAAAACAGGGTCTTTTATAGGTTAAACTTTCGTTAGTCGCAATCCTTTTTAGTTGAGGTTAGTCGTAATGTGACAAATTTGATTTCATAAAGTATAATTAGAATATTGCCAGATACCTTGTTCGGGCGTATTTTAATAAATTCAGAAAAGCGCGACTTTGACTTTGACTAGCAAATATCGTACCGGATGTAAACATTTTTAAAAAGTTTTAATTAAGTACCCGGTACACTTTTTTCGGTTTTTGGCAAATTTTTAGTTTGCTAGTTTTGGCGCTTGCTCTTAATTTTGGGGCTCTTTATCGTTTTTGAAATTTTTTCGGGTTTTAGCGTTTTCTTAGTTTTAATGTTATAGGCGATTTATTTTAGCTTTGTTCCGGTCCAGACTTGCAATTTTTGTTGCAGCAACTTTTTATTTTTTAGTGAGAAAGAGCGAGAGAGGAATACAAAATGTATATGGTGCATTCTTTTCTGGCGTTACGTGACATTCATACGACAAAATGTCGAAAAAAAAATTTAAGAACCTGTTTGAAATTTTTTTTCTAGCATTTGAGAAGTGACTAAATAGCTCTGTATTCAGCTAAAAAATTAAAGCAATCAAACCTACAGATTTCAAGATATGATCAAAATATGACCTGGCGTTACGTTACAAAAAAACAGAAGTGGGGTTTGACTTGAATAACGGAATTGCTTATTTCTGAGAATTGGGCAAGTCTTTTTAGAAAAAAAAATTTTTGTTAGGACTCGGACTGATATACATTTATTTTCCAAGCTTCTAGATTTAAAAATCTTTTTCCATTTTTTATCTGTTAGCCTTATTATCTAGTCTTACGTTACATGGCGTTTCGTTACCTAAATTTCCAGTTGGTTATTTTTTTTTTTAAATAACAAAAAAGATATACTGCCTGTTCCAGGATGTCACTCATTCTCGTTCGCAAGCATTTTAAACGACAAACAGCTGTTTTGCGTTCCACTAAAAGCCTTTAGCACGACAAGTCGAAAGAAAATGAAAGCGAACGATAACGTAAACATTTCAATACAAATGTGAGCCCCAATAAAAATTTTTTCAGTCATTTGCACGAACTCAAATGCCAAAAGTAGGCACTTGTATTTTTATTGTCGACTGAGACAAAATAAAACAAAATATTTTTATTTACATAAATAAAATATTTTGCTTTGCTAATAAGACTATAATACCGGCTTCGCTGGGAATGGGTTTATTGCTTAACCCGTCGTTGCCAATCTCCTCAAGCAGTTTTGCGTCCTTTGGCTGGTCTTTGTGATACTCTTCTCTGGGTATGTATGCATGTGTGTTCGACAACAGCTTCGATGAGTAGATATTTTCTGCCTACCACCACTTCCGGTAGTTATAGTGAAGGTTGGTTATAAACTATTGGTCTTATGTGTAATAAAAAACGGTCAAGAAGTTAGATAAATCACGCTGGGACTTAATAGTGGGCTAAAACAACATTATGCGCCGATTTTTAATGTCAAATTGTATGGAGGAACTCCTTAGCACCTATTTCAATGTCGTCACTTACTTTATGCCAGTTTTTTCTTCATCTAAGCAGGTGTTCTACATACACAGAAGTGAAAATCGTTAAGATATCCGGCTATACAGAAAACTCTTATACATAAATGCAATAATAATATATGTACATATATGTATTTACATATGTCCATACCTAGAGGAGAGAGTCATTAGGATCGGTCGAAGACCAGCTAATCAAAAAATACTTCCACTCTACGAAGTCACCTTTATGCATACATACATACATACATATCTATGTATGTATGTACTGAAGAGAAAATTATTGCATCCATACAAAAGCCGACAAGGTAGAACCAAAGAATATAAATTGTATGATTTATATTCTTTGGTAGAACACTTTTTCTGGGTCTTTTGGTATTTTTAAAAGATCTAAAGATAATGACAATGACCCAAATGACAAGGAATAATGACCTAAATAAATGGGCTATTGGTCATTTTTTCTTTTGGGTGATTCTTCACAAAATTTTGCATAGTTTGTGGTTTTTTCTGTCTTTATTTATCATAAAAAAACACTTGAATAATTATGTATGTACACTTTTTATTATTTACAAAAATTGTTTTGTCAAGTTTATTTTAATTTATTTTTGGGTGCCACTTGTTGCAGGGCAGAGTTTAATTTTTTTAAAGCACAATTTACACATTTGAACAATTTTTTATTCCCCTTTGACGATGAATGTGTGAAATTGTGGATGTGGCAATATTGATATTTGACAACGGGTATACGGCTTACGTTAGAAACGTAAAGCCAATCGAACGATAAGTCGAAAGATAGTGGAACACTTTTATAGAAGAAAATGAGTGACTTACTTTCGTTCTCTTAAGTTTTCTTTCGACATCGTGGGGGCGGCAGATAATTTTAAGAAAACTATATTTGTAATCTATCTACATACTTACTAGCTTTAACCCGGCTCACCTCGGTTTCTATTTTGGAAACTATACTTACAATTTATGAATATCGCATTATGTTATTTTCCACTCACTGATAAAGGCGATAAAAAATGAAAAATAGAATAAAAACCGGTTTTAAGACTAGTTAAACAATCCAACCCAAATCGAAAGTTACCGTATCTAGCCCAATAATGTACTGTTCGGAATAAAAACCGTATCTTATATAAAAACCGGTTCTGAACCGGATATAAAAAATAGGCTGGTAATGCAGCATTCGATTGGCGAAAGAATTTTGAAAATCGGTTAAGCGCAGCAAACAAACAAACAAACTCACTTTCACATTTATAATAAATATTAGTAGGGATGTCAATATGTATACATACACAGAAAAAATTATTCCCAAAAAATTTTTAAACAAATATTTGTTTGAAATCAAACTTAGTTTCAGTAAATATTCTGTACTGTTCCACTAAATTAATTTGTACCAAAAAACCGTGTAGAGAAGAAACAGGCCACGACGTTTGTCGGCTACTTTTCGGCATTTACATGTATACAACACGATCAATCAAAATAAACAACAACAACCGCACAACAGCACGTTGTTCCTATCAACAAGCGAGATAAACACCAACACACTGAAATAACATTTTCTCTCAGCCGAACTCTGATTAATTTAAATTTTTACAAAATTTTTATCTGAATTTACAAAATTATTTGTATATAGGACCGCATTCAAATAAAAAATTTACTGATTCAACGAATTTGGTTACTGAAAATGAAATTTAGTTTTTTCTGTGTACATTAGGGTGGGTGTTAGCTATATGGGGAAATTTTTTTCAACTTTTCCTTACTCTCACCCAAATTGGTGACTATGGACAAAAATATGGCCTACAAAATTACATGTCAATTGGATTGAAGATTAAGGCGTGATTCAAGCCAACTGAAATTCAGGGAAAATCCTAATATCTCCGAAAATCTGTCTTTATTGTATTGGAACTAAAAAAATATTAATTTTGCAACAAAGTTTTGTAAGAGAAAACAAGAATTTTAAGTAAATTTTAAAATAACATTGTATGTACTCACAATCTGGAGTTACGTTACACACTTTTGAAAATTAATATTATATTAAATATTTGTTTTATAAACGATTTTTTTTATTATCACATAAGCTAATAACACTTTGTTAAAATACAAAATTTCACGCATTTGCCATCGTCAGCGTAGGTATAATGACAATATATGCTACTTTTCCTGGCGTTACGTTACATTGAAATATCATGTTAGGAAAAACTAAATTTTACCGTTAATTGATATATAATGGTTTTCTTTTCTTTTGTCTATGATTAGTTGTTGTTGTAGCAACAGTTTCGCAATAAAAGTATTAGCAATTGCTCCTAGAAGTATAAAAAGTAAAGAGAAAATGCTCCTGAAATTAAATAAAACTTACTAAAACCAGAAGCCTAAATTTGTAGGCCGTTATTTCGCCGTCACAACCAAGGAAAGCTTCGAACTCTTAAATTTAATTAATATTCAATATTTCTCATTTATAATACAAGAACTTTAAATTTCTCCATCATGGTAGACTTTTCTCTGGAAGTGCCCATATATTTATTTCTATTTCAACATATATTAGTCTTGAAATGTAAATACGTTCTGTATTTTAAACCAATAATAAATCATGTCGTTTAATAACCCTCTTGTTAGCCTAGAACCATATACCATACCTCTATGTCAACACTCTTTTCTCTAGCGACAATTGCATTAGCTGAAATGTCGGCAGCTTTCCTTTTATGAGCGAGTAGAGATACGTTAGGGACAAGAGTTCAAGGGCCTAATTTTGTAAAACGCAACGCTTAGCGTTGACAAATTTTGTATGTATTTTGTTTTTGTAATTTAAATTTTTTCTATATAAAATTTGTAAACGCTTGGCGTTGCGTTTTACAAAATTAAGCCCAAGTGTATTTCTCTTCACATTGTCAATAAGTGCGTTCGAGAACTCAAAAATTTTTACAAATTTTTACTATTTTTACTGGATTGCGTTCGAGTCAGGGTTACCGTTCATCCGACTAAAGTCGCAATTTGACCCTTTTTTTTTAGCGGTCTGCGACTTTTTGTGAGACTTTTTTTTATGACCGACTTTTGCGACTTTTTTGATTCTTGGGATTTTTAACCTTTTTTGTTAAGCTTCTCACAAAAATTTTCCCAAATTTTCAGCAGAAGTTTCAAATAATAGTTTTAAGAAAAAACCTTTTTAAATTAAAAATTTTCGTTTTTCATTGCTTATTTTACAACATTATTTTTAGCTGCCGATTCAATGAAAGACATGTGAACATTTTGAAATTACCTTTGCTAAAAATAAATTTTTTTTTTTTTATTTTTTTTTTAACACAAACACAATTCGCAAAGCGATTAGCTTGTCTGCGAAAAACACACAGGGTCTATGGTGGGAATCGAACCCATGACCTCCGGACTTCGGTAAACATACAAGAAAATATGAATTGAAGGACATACAATAATCCAACTGTATATGTTATGAAATATGCAATAAGCTTTTTGTTTTGATTCAATAATCTTTTTTAATAAAAAAAAACGTTTAATAAGTTTAATAAGATGTGCAACTTTTATTTTCTCACGCGACTTTATTTTTATAAAACGACCTTTTGTGCGACTTTTCAAAAATTCCCAGCGGTAACCCTGGTTCGAGTACACAAAATCCAGTAAATGAGAGGGCGAATTGAGAGAGAAAAATGACAGTTCATTTACTGAGTAAATGCAAGTTTTTACTGGACAAATTTTTGCCAGTAAAAACCAGTAAAATGAAACCATATGTTTTTAAATATAAACAAGCAGTAGCAAAGGGAAACAAAAGTTTTTGGTTTTTGATGAAATTTTAAAAATAACAAAAAACAAATGTATTAAGTTATGAAAAATATTGCATTTATTTAAGTTTGATGACAGAAAAATATAAGGGTATGTTTTATGTATTCCACGGGAAATTAAAACCTGTGGAATTTTCATAGAATTGTTGGAAATATGTATTTATAACAACAATTTCCAACGATGTAATTTCACGTGAAGTGCAGAACATAACCGATTGTTTTTAAACGTGAATAAAGTTAATAGATTTTTATAGTTAAATTTTTGTTTATATATACATATAGTCGGAGGGTTACTGGTTCCCCGCATGGAACATTCAAAAAATTTAGTTATTGATCGATTAAATATGATTAATGTGTACATTTCTTAAATTTGTTTTCAGTTTTTCGATAACTTGAATATATTAGGTTATATAAAGTTCTTTTCCCATTGTATATTTCTCTTAATAAATGCACTCATTGGAACTACTTGAAAGGAAGTGAACAATATTGTTGTGATGATTGGTATAAGCGGCAACAAATATTTTTGTCTTTTTCTGTACATCCTAATTATTCACGTCGAGGGTAAAAAGTTTAGAAACCTTAACGGCCTGACGCGCGATATCGGCAAGTAAGCTATAGAAAGTTTCTTGTCGACATCGTGGGTCAGGCCCGTAAGTTCAAATAAAAACATATGTATCTATTACTTTTATTATTAAAGATAACAAAAATTAAAAATTTTAAAAACCCCCGACTTTTTTCAGAAAAGATGTTATATCTCCTAAACGGCTGGACCGATTTTTTTCAAACATAGCTAGAACCCTCTCGATCAAGTCATCTTTCAAACAGAAAAAACTAAATGAAAATCGGTCCAGCCGCTTGGCCTGTACGTGGACACAGACAGACACACAGATACACAGATACACAGACACACAGACACACACTACAATCTTATAACACTCCTTTTTTTAGTCGGGTGTTAAAAATATACTATGGTGTATTTTTGTAAAACAAATGAAAAAAACATTCTTCATCAATTTTCTCAAAACCATATAATTTTTCAATGCGGCTAGCCAATAACTACCCAGCAAAAAAATCTGATTTGGAAGCACTAACAACTGAGGGAAGCAATGTACTGGTTACTTGATCACAAAAGCTTCGAAAAATGCTTCTGAAAAGCACTAACATAAGGCAGGCTCTCTAACAAAATAGAGGAGGAAGTAACAAAAAATTTGCAAGCTAGTAACTTTTGCATCTGAGTACATAAAAACTATAGCCCAATTCACAATCTTGTGCAAATGGTCTTGCATCGTTGCATGTGCAAAATGATATTGATATTGATATTGATACTCACCACTTAACAATTCTTAGAAGTTAATGTTAAAGTTAGCTATTTTATGTCAGGTGGAGACCGCGAGTAAGGAAGATAATGTTAGAGAATCACTTGGTGTTGCGTATGAATAAGGAGATTTTTTTTTGTGCGAGATGATCCAGCTAGAAGCAATTTATTCAGCTTCCAAAAAAACCATAATTTTTTGCCTTACCAAAGTGCTTCACAGAAGCAATAATATATACTTATGTATGTATAGTTTTGTATATTGTCTGCAGATAATGCGACTATTCCATACATGTATGTAAATACTCCAAAGAGGAGTAGGAATACGCCGAAGCTACTCCAAATATGTGAAAAAAGGAGGTATATGTCCTAGGGTTGGACTAAATGGTCAAAATTTGCATTACATCGGCCTAACCCCAAAACTACTCCATATTGCATTGAATGCTTGTGTGAAAAAGACATGATCCATGACTGCATTACATGGACCATGATATAACTAGTCTGTTTCATCTCGATTGGACCACGTAGTACAATATTATATTCAAGTTTTTTGCATATACATATGTACATACTTATGTATGATTTTAGCTCCAAATTGTTTATCAGCTGTTGTGTATATTTTACTGGATTTTAAAATTTTTCCGTTCGCGTACTTTTAGCTGCAAACTTTTTTATTTGAGAGTAATTTCTTTAAATTACTCAGTATTTACTCAGTTACTGGATTTTACTGGAAAAGTACTCAAACGCACCTAATGAATGCATCAATAGTTGGCTTTCCTTTTTTTATTATGCTATGCAATAAAGTTAATGCGAGGAAACATCGATATTGTACACTAGAACACCTAAAATTTACTAATTAATCTTTGGTGCCAATGGCTTTATGTGTTCCCAAAGGGATTACTTAATCAGTAGTTCGATGACAAGTTAATGTTAAATGTCAATATATAATTACATTGGCTGGGGCACACCTGGTCAGTAGTACTACTGACAATGTCACTAGTAAATCACTACAATTTCACTATTCGCATTCCCTGCATGGAAGCGAATTACGATAGATGTATTGATGTGCATGTATATGAGTGTTTACAAGCAATCTTGTTTGTAACAAACACTCAAAACAAGTAGTGCTGATGCATGTGTGCTTATTTTTCATATTTGTTTGATGTGTTTGTGCAAGATGTAGATGGTAAGCTATTATGTGTTTAAGGGTGGTTTTTTAAAGCACAACTACCCTGCAAATAATGCGACTAGTCCATACCTGCATGTAAAGACTAGACCAAAGAGGAGTAGGAGTACCACAAAACTGCTCCAAATATATGAAAAAAAGGTGGTCGATTTAACATTGCGATGTCCTAGGGTTGGACAACATGGTCCAACTTTGCATTACAACGAACTAATCCCCAAACCAACTCCATATGGAATAATTATAGACTACTCGTATACAATTTGTGAGTGCCTAAGAAGATCGATCATATTCGTATAAACACGAACACTTATCGTACAGCATTGAATGCTTGTATGAAAACGACATGATCCATGACTGCATTACATGGGACCATGATGTAACTAGTCTGTTTCGTCTAGATTGGACCACGTACTCCAAAATTATTTGCAGGGCATACACACAACGTGTTTGTGTATGTACGCATCACAAATTCTTTCGTCAGGAAGTATTTTCTTCTTTACTCCTATACCTGTAATAACTGAAACAAATTTCTTCCAAACAGTGTTGTTAAGCGTTTATTTTAGAAGATTTTACTGTAGTAAAGCATTTCAAAAACCCCTCATATCGTAAAAGTTTTTGCAAGTGGTCTGGTGCAGTGGTCTAATGTATGTTGCTCGCTTTTAAGCTGCCATATATTTGTTGTTGTAGCGGCCAAAGTTTTATTTATTCTGTGAAAATTTCTGGTCCGCAGCTCTTACGGTTCTCTCGAGATGACAGCCAGTGACAGACAGACGAACAGCGCATGTTAGGAAAAACACAGTAAAGACCCTCGCATTATAGCTAAACCAAAAAGTACGATCATTACTTTTTTTTCCTACTTTTTGGTAATCTAGATATATTGAATATATTAAAAACGTATTTTTGAAGTCAATTGAACTCTCTCCGCATGGTCTTCAGCCTCAGAAACATTTTAATTTTTTTTTTAAATTTTTAATTTTTTGTATATACAATTTTTTATACACATGGGTGTTTTTTTTAGAGGTATAGAACTTCGAATTGAAATAAAACACAAGAAAATCGTTTTAATGTCCATCAATTTGGCTTTATTGGAAGGATAATTTTATGCCATTAATGTTTAAATATAATCTTGAGCATGTGGCCGCCGCGGCTGGCTCGAATAAAGCCAATTCTACAGGTCCAATTTTCAACCACTTTTTCGAGCATATGGGGCCGTATGTTGGCAATAACGCCACGAATGTTGGCTTCCAAGTCACCTAACGTTTCTGGTTTGTTGGCGTAGACGAGCGACTTCACATATCCCCAAAGAAAATAATCCAATGGTGTCAAATCACACGATCTTGGTGGCCAATTGACAGGTCCATTCCGCGAAATTATGCGCTCATCGAATGTTTCCTTCAATAAATCGATTGTGACGTGCGCTGTGTGGCATGTAGCGCCGTCTTGTTGGAACCACAACTCATCCACATTCATGCCATCCAATTCGGGAACAAAATAGTCGGTTAGTCGGCTCCAATTCCTGTGTACGGTGGCGAATCGATTCATTCGGGTCCTCTTCAACACTTTGCTCTACAGCTGCAATTGTTTCTTCGGTGCGCACTGTTCGACGTCTCTGCGGATGCGTATTATCACATAGAGTAAACGTAGTGCGAAAACGATCCATGGTTAACCGAATTAATTGCTCTGATGGACGATTATGTCGACCATAAAATGGACGGAGCTTGCGGTAAACTTCGCGAACTGACCCATTATGCTGAATGCTTAACAAAATCAATGGTACTTAATTTTCCTGTGCCTTTTTGAGAGTTTTCGGTATCATTGTAATGTATTACTCTTTAAAATTTTTCTATCGAGCAAATTAGCTAAGTATCATATAACTAAGGCTGAGTTTACATCTGGCATTTTTCTTGTGCCATGTGCCCAAAAAACGTAACCACTAATTACTAATGAAAGACTGTTTGATTCAGAAATGTATTTATTGATTTAAACTGTTTCCAATCATGTTAGATTCTATAAAATTGTCTATTAGTTATGTATGAAACCGTTTAACTTAATAAATACGTGTCTGAATCAAACTATTTTTCATTAGTAATTAGTGGTTACGCTTTTTTTACGCTTGTGTGGCATATGGCACACAAATGTAAGCCCGGCCTAATTCATAGAGTAGATTAAACTTAAAATATCAAATCTTCATAAATTACACTTCTTATATAAAATTCTGAGTGACTTGCAAAACTAAACCATTTTCTTAAGAAAATAATAAACGATATTGTGTTTGGACCGATGTCGGTATTTCTTATCTTCTTCTCGAAATTCTTTTAATTTGGCAGTCATATGCTTGCAGTGGATAAAAATACCAAAAAATGTAAAATGTCCATTGTGCATAATTAATAAAAAAAAAAAACAAACAAAAATAGCAAGACTGTTGTAAATCAGAGATGGTAAAATTGAGCTTTCATTAATTGCGTTCGCGTACTCAAAAGTTTTTAAAATTTTTTACTGAACTTTACTGCATTTTACTAAATTGCGTTCGTTTACCCAAAACACAGTAAATGAGAACACAAATTGAGAGAGTAAAGTGACAGATCTTGACTGAGTGTTTTGCAAATTTTTACTGCAGAAATTTGTCGTAGTAAAGTTTAGTAAGACAAAAACATATGATTCAAAATGTAAACAAATTAAAAGTAAGCAAACGAAAAGTATAAAAATTTGAAAAAAGGTTAAATGAAAATCGTGAGTCATAATAATAAATATTGTATCGAGTACCAATAATTAAAAGAGTTGAATAGTCAAAAGGTTACATATACAGGGTGGGCCAAAAGAAACCAAGGGGTGTAAAAGTTTAATAACTTTTTTGTTTATTAATTTTTTTTTATTTTTTCTTTCAGATTATATAGACAACACTTGGAGAATTTATAATGGAGAGGTTCACAACTGAACAGAGAACCAGAACAATAGCATTTTATTATTTAAACCAGAGATCAATTATTTTAACGCAAAGAGCATATCGTCGACATTTTAACGTCAGAATTTCGCCCTCTGAAGCGATGATTCGTTACTTAGTTAATCGTCATCAACAACATGGCAGCGTAAGAGATTTGCCTCGAACCGGTAGACCACGTTTAATTCGCACTGCGGAAAATATTGAACGAGTACAGCAAAGTGTTAACGAAGCACCAGAAACATCTGGCAGAAGGCGTTCTGCTCAGCTAGAAATGTCTCGTACGTCACTACGGCGCATTTTAAAAAAAGATTTACAGTTATACCCATATAAGGTGCAATTGGTCCAAGAATTAAAACCCGCAGATCATCGGCAACGTCTAAATTTTGCAGTTAAATTTCAAGAGTTGGCCAGAAATGAAATCAACTTTATTGAAAATTTGATTATGAGTGATGAAGCTCATTTTCATTTGAATGGCTTTGTTAATAAGCAGAACTGTAGGTTCTGGGGTTCTCAAAATCCAAGAGCCATTCATCAACGCCAATTACACCCCATCAGGTGTACAGTATGGTGTGGGATCACATCTGAAAATGTCATTGGGCCCTACTTCTTCGAGAATGAAGATGGAAGTGCTGTAACCGTAAATGGAGAGCGGTATCGGTTTATGATAGAAAATTTTTTACGTCCTGCTCTTGAAAACATACCTGGTATGTGGTTTCAGCAGGACGGAGCCACTGCCCATACTGCCCGAGACACAATGGCACTTTTAAGTAAAATTTTTGGAGAGCGAATAATTTCTCGAAATTCGGAAATTATTTGGCCAGCGCGATCGCCAGATTTGACAGCACCCGACTATTTTCTTTGGGGTTTTTTGAAGGAGCGAGTGTATGTGAACAAGCCAGAGACAATCCTTGAACTCAAGGCAAACATTGTTGCAGAAATTCGAACGCTACAGCCACAAGTTTTGAAAGATGTTATGGAAATGCTCTAAAAAGAGTCCATCAGTGCGAAGCTGAAAACGGTGGTCATTTAAGAGACATCATTTTTCATACTTAGTGTAAAAAAATTTCCATTTCGTATATTATATAATCTGAAAGAAAAAATAAAAAAAAGTTAATAAACAAAAAAGTTATTAAACTTTTACACCCCTTGGTTTCTTTTGGCCCACCCTGTATATTTTTCAACACTATGTGGAGTTAGAGTCAGCTGTTTCTTTAATCTTACTAATTTTTACTATTTTTCCGTTCGCGTACTTTTTTTGGCTATCGCTCTTTTTGAGAACAAATTTTAAAATTTTCGCAGTAACTACTCATTTACTGCATTTTACTGCAAAAGTAAACGAACACACTTATTACAAAAATGCTTTCAGCAAATTGTAATACGATGAATTCAAGCGATTCACATACATACTTCATTTGTACTGAAAAATATGTAAGAATGCGCATAAAGCTGAAATTTGCATCAACTGACACCAAACACAAGAACGCTGATGATGAAGGTGTGGCTGCCTTGGAAAACAGCATGTTGTTACGTTCTGCTAGAGCTTGTTAGACTATTTAAAATTAACTTTAATGCTATTTGTTCCTTAAAAATTATCACATGCCAAATTGGCTTCCTAAAAGCACGAACCTTAGCCTTATCAAATCCAAATAAGAAACAATTAAATTATAAAATTCGAATAATAAATAATTAAACTAACTGAAATTGAGCTATATAAAAAAACAAATAATTTTTCTTGGCATACAATTTAATATGGTTAATCACAGTTTTAGGGCATTCAGTAGCACTTTAAATTTGACAAGAGCTTTTGAAATAAAACATTTTTTTTTCTATTAAAAACTAAGAACTATTTGAGGAGCTTGAACCCGATAATGCTGCACTAGCACTACCCGCACTAGCAGCAAAAACCTGCCTTATATTCGACAAAAATCCCCATACTTTACTGCCAATAGTGCCCAAGACTTCGAGAAATTGTAAATCCGTACTGCCATTAACCATTTCTCGTTCTTCTTCGGTTTCAATAGCCATCGAAGCGTTTTGCTCTGACATCATCGGTTTCATTTCGCTAAGTAGAGTGTGGTGCCGCTGAACATGCTCCGTATTGTTGAGATGCCCATCGCGTACGCTATTCACTAAATGACGTACGGATTCCAAGACTGGAATGCTCTGCTTTGAACGAAGCCACATTGTTTCATTTTTAGGCGATTCGTGCTGGTCATTGTGGCCAAAACCATTTTCCAATGTGTTCATTTGATCATTCATCAAATCGTCGCTTAATTGACTGGAAGGAGATATTTTATTTTCGTTAACATTTTCCAAATGCTCTAGGTTTGTATCGAAATTCTCCACAAATCGACCAAAAAATTGCTGTAAAGCTCCACGCATTTCACCATCATTCTTGAAGGTAAGATTTGAGCGGAAATTTTCAAAGTCAAATTCCTCAAATTCATTGTGTTTTATTCCATTTTGCTGCTGCTCTTTTTGAGCTTTACGCTGATGCACATAACTGACAATGTGATTTGTGGCCTCAGTTGAAGTTGCTGGATAGGAATCGCATTGCAGTTGCGGACTCTACAATGAAATTTAAATGAAATATATTATAAATGAATCAATAAAACAATGATGCATTTTACTATTTTGTAGAATTAGCAATTTGGAAACAATTAAAATTCTATGAGCAAACAAAAGGCATTTGCCTTTTAAAGTTTCTTTTTTGAATGCAGCTTAATTTATTGCTGCTTTAGTGTGATTAATTGAATACAGATGTTCATAATTAAGCTGTTTATTTGACTAGATGATAGTATTTTTTTAGTGTGATTGATAAGTGCATATCCGTTGTATAAATACAATCTATTATAAACATGTATGTGTTTATAATAGATTTTTACACTTTAATTATTGGATTTAAATGTAACGCAAAACTTGTACGAACTTAGGCTGAGTTTACATCTGGCATCTTTTGTGTATCATTTGCCCAAAAAAGCGTAACCAACTAATTACTAATGAAAAACTGTTTGATTCAGACATGTATTTATTGATTTAAAAATTTTCCAATCATGTTGCATTATATAAAATTGTCTATTAGTTATGTATGAAACTGTTCAACCTGATAAAAATGTGTCTGAATCATGCTGTTTTTTATTAGTAATTAGTGGTTACGCTTTTTTACGCTTGTGTGGCACATGGCACACAGATGGAAACCCGGACTTATACGTTCTATAGAACAATTAGTTTTTTTTTTCAACGAACTTCATGCGTATTTAGCTCCTCTGATACAAAAAATTGTTTAAGGATTTGTTTTAAGAAAATTTTTTGATCAACTTTTCACACAAGATATGTGCTTCGTTTCTGTAACGAATGTAATGCTGCGTGCACACCTGTCATTTCTTGTGTTTTAAGTTTTTGGTGTCATTATGTTTTTATTATATGTTTTTTTTATATGGTAAGAAATGCTAAAAAAAATATATCGGAAATGACTAACGTTGCCACTAGTACACACTGTTACGATATCACAAAAGATCATAGTGTGCACTCGGCATAAGATCTTTTTGAAATTAAAAAAAAAATATGAAGGTGCAATGACCTTCGCAAACAGCATGCTGTTCCGTTCTTCTAAGTGTTTGTCAGAACATTTACAATTAACTGTGGTGTAGTTTGTTCATTAATAACTATCACATGTAATTTAGCTTACAGCGCGATACGAATCTTAGCCTAATCATGACGTTGATAACTTCCAAACGGCTAGACTAATTTTCTTCAAGTATAGACTAAAAGATATTACATGAAGTCTACATTAAATTAAAATCGGTTTAGCCGTTTGGGAGCTACAACATCAAAGACAGTAGTAGGGAACTGTTCATCCTGCCCCACAGTGGGTCGGTTCGCTAACCTGGCAGGTCAAAATTATTTGATGGTCAGTCTATACGGTTTTGAGGATGCTGAGTTCGACAAAAATAATTAAAAAATTCTAGCTCAATTTGTTAGGAAATATTACAGAGTTTTGCTATTGCGAACTTCGGTAGTATTAATTTTTCATGTAATATTTTCAATATTTAATTTTTTATACAATATTTTCAGTACTTTTAGAACAAGTTCTTAGCTGTCCAGAAATCCTTTAATTTTTTTTATATTGAAATGGTAATATTTATGGTTTTAGTCCAGATAAATTAAGCATTCATTCCACTGTGCACCCCCAAATTGTTAAATTTGGGTAATTAAAATTTGAAAATTGTTAAATTCTTGGAAATTTGTGTTTTTTTGTTTACATAAGGAGTTTTTTGTTTATATAAGGAGTTTTTTTGTTTACATTAGGAGTTTTTTGTTTACATTAGGAGTTTTTGTTTACATTAAGTGTATGTCTGTCTGTCGGTCTGTCTGTCTGCCTGCCTGACCGTGGGAAGTTTGTGTGTGGAATATTTTGTGTGAATGTATTAAGGCGGTTCATAGTTTGGCGGTTTTTATGTGTGTATGTGACGACGGGGAAAATCATGAAAATGGTTTTTCCTAATGCTGACGGAAAATCATCTAATGATTTTTCGTAATACCGAAGGCAAAACATTATAATTTTTCCTAATGCCTACTGCAATACATGATAATTTTTCCTAATGCCGACGGCAATACATGATAATTTTTCCTAATGCCTACTGCAATACATGATTATTATTTTTTTCAAATGCCGACGGCAAAAAATGAATATAATTTTTTCAAATGCCGACGGGAAAATGATTTTTCCTAATGACGACGGGAAAACGTGAAAGTTATTTTTTCTAATGCTAATGTAGGTGTTGCTAGACTGTGGGAATTTAAGGCTGACCGTGATTTGAGTGGGCGGCGCTGTTGCCGTAATATGTAACCATAGGAATTTGTGGATGTGTCTGTCTGTCTGTGAGAATTTAGGTGAAGGTTTGATTGGCAGGGGGCGGGGTGTAGTTGAGGTAGATCGATTGCGTGTGTAGTTGTGTGTGAATGTATGTGTATGTGTGTGTGTGTGTGTGTGTGTGTGTGTGTATGTGTATGTTTGTAGGAATTTCAATGTGTGTATTTCTGTAGGAGCTTAAGGCTGATTGTGATTTATGAGGGGTGAGGTGTTCTAGTAATATGCAACCGGGGGAATCTGTGTGTTTGTATGTCTGTAGGAGTTTAAGGCTGACCATGATTTGGGTGGGCAGGGTTGTTGACGTAATATGTATCCATGGGGATTTGTGGATGTGTCTGTCTATAGTAGTTTAAGGCTGATCGTGATTTGAGGTGGGTGAGAATGTTGTTGAGGTAAATTGGTTATGTGTATGTATGTATATATGTATTTTTGTAAGAATTTAAGATGATTGTGATTTATTAGGGCCGAGGTGTTCTTGTAATATGTAGCCGTGAGAATCTATGTGTATAGACGTCTGTAGAAGTTTAAGACTATCTGTAATTTCAGGTAGGTGAGAGTGTTGTGTTGTTGAGATTAATCTTATATATTGTATATGTATGTATGATCATGGGAATTTGTGTATGTATATCTGAGGGAGAATTTAAGGCTCGTCATGATTTGCAAAAGGTGGGGTGTTGTTGAAATTTTCTTGGATATTTCTTATATGAATTCTGCTATGTGTGTTTATTTGAGCTGGTATTTATGTGTAGGTAGAAATAAATTGTTTTCAATATCGACATATGGTACTATAAAATACTATCATATATCTGGACTTCCCTAATCCTAGTATGCTTTTATACTTACGATTGCTTTATATTTTCTCATGCTTAAATTTGTCTCGCGTTGAAGTCAGTCTGTGTGAAATTTGTTTATATTACAGATTTTGTTTATTTAACTACATTCGTCTTCTTTGACTGAAAGAGTTATCTACACACAGAGAAAAACCAACTTGAAATCAGTAAGAACCATGCTGAATTAATAAGAACCATTAGCGAAGGTTTAGTCATATTGAAATTTCTTATTTCAATATGGACAAAATATTAATTTACAGTATTCATTTATTAAACTCATTAGTTTGTAGATATCTCAATATACATTTTCTATTATATTAAAAATTATTGAATTAATGTGATGAATTCTTATTTTTAAGCTGCAGATTTTCCCTGAGTGTATGGATTGTTTATATTTGCATTGTGCTTTAACTAAACGACGCTTCATATATTTTCATGATGTAGATCTAATAAATACTTAAGCATTGATAAGAAATTTGATATGTATACATACATATCTACAAATTGATTTTATGTATGTATGTATGTATGTATGTATGTACATATATATGTACATACAAATAAGTGTTCAACTCAATCTTTGAATACATTTTTTATTTTATTTTTTGTCATGTGATGTCTGTTGTTGGTGAAATTAAAAACATTTTAATTTTTATCTGCGTTTACTTAAAAGTTTGTGAGGATTTTCTGTTGTAAGTAAAACTGAATTCTTGAAGATATGTACTTACATACTCTATAGTAATAGTAACTATAATAGAAATATTTCTTATACTTAATTTACAGTTTTTTAAAGTATAGGGTATAAAATTTTTTCTAGCTATAGCCTTCTACATTTATTTTGGAAAACTTGCTTTGCTTTTTAAAAATGTATAAACATTTTTAAATGAAACTGATCCGGCACTCCAGCTTAGGTACTGATAGTTTTTTTTTTGTTGTTAGTTAACTTACTTATTTTTTATTTTTTATTGATAAACATTGGAAATCAAAAGGGAGTTTTATATTGTAATTATTATTTTCATAATTGTTGAAAACAATCGCTGCTTTTTGTTTGTTTTTTGCGATGAAATCATTTGAATTACTTTTGCAACTTTACGCGTTTATAAAAATTATGTTATTTTCTATATTTCTTAATTTATAAGACTTTTAGACTTTGTCCTTTAGGGGTTATATATTCTATTATACGATTATGAATAAGAATGCAGTAAGCTGATGTATTTGCTTACTGCTTCAAATTAAAATTTTATTAAATTGAATAAAAGGAGTTTTTTTTTTCTTAAACTCTGATGCAGTTAGAAGCGCTGGAGATTCTTTCATATAACAGCTTTTTTGAAATTTTTGATACATAGTATAATATAGAATTGGATAACATTTATTTTTAATTTTTATGTTAAGAAGTACGGGTATGAGACTGAATTTAAATGTACTTTTAAATTAGTTAAATCATAATGAACAAACATATTTTCTTCTTTAATAGCGATCAACAGAAAACGAACTCGTTTTCATATAATTTAGGTATACCCTATCGACGGCTCCTCTAGGATACAAGATGACTTTGTATGACGAAATTTCTGTTGCTTTATACTGATAATATGTTTACATTAATAAGATACATATACATATGTTTATTTTATGAACGGTGAGCACCTATGGCTTTTATTTAATGTTCTATATGACTTTTTTTTTTCATTTTATTAAAGTTCAGCGTATTGTATATATATTTCTGAAATGTTTAAGTGTGTTTTGTGTGCCCATCGGGCAGAGTGTACGTATTAGTTGGTCAGTCAGTCTCTATTTTTATTTATTTTTTTTTCTTCTAATGTGCCACTCCTTTTTCAGATTTTACTACTTGGAATAGAGAATTTTTGTCTAATTTTTTGGTGGGTATATACATTAGGTATGTAGAAATTAGTTTAGATACAAAGAAATGCATGTTTAATATACAACTATTGTATCAAATCGATCTCAAATAACTCAGTTACCTCTACCAGCAATTCACCGTTGGTGTATTCATAAAGTGTTAGAAACAATGAAATATCTATGTTTTGAGAGAATTTTTCCCCTCAAGTATTTCTACATGAGGTTTGAGGGGTCAATCACTGTCGCATTCATATGTAATGATTATTCACTTAAAAAACGTCATCATCACCATCAATCATCTCCGTATACAATACATTCATGAGTTGGGTTGATCCAGATACAATTGCTGTCTCATCACCTTCTAACAGCTTTATATATTTTGCTAGTATGCATGCCTTAGCATGCTTCTATCGATAGTGACGTAAGAGTCTGAGATGTAGTAGTGTTACAATTAAAAATCTTTGCTATTAGAATTTACCAGTTCGCTCTTTTGAATTTTTGCAAAGTAGATACATATGTATGTATTTCATTGACCACAAAATCATAAAATTTCTTTGCTTACAAAATCGTATGACGTGAGGATTTTTTTATTTTTATTTTTTTTTTTTTATTTTTTTTTTTTAATTATACATGCTTCGGCATGCTTTCATTTTTTTTTCTATAAATTTATGTAATACTCATACAGATACAGATATAAAGTAAGATCTGTTTACTGTACATTTTAAAATTTATGCATGCTTCAGCATGATTCTAGTTGAAGCGTATATTCATTCACTAAGTTTGTTTGATACTTATTCATACACATGTACATTCTTAAAGATTGGATATCAAAGTCCAATTTCCGTAGTTTATCTATATTTTCTAAAGATCTGATAGCTAAAGAAATAAATAGAGTGAAGATCTTCTATAATAATCCCATTTTCATATTGTAAAATTTTGCGTGCTAGCGCTTTCGATGGGAAAATATACATACAACTTTATAAAAAGTGATAATATGATGTGCTGCTGAATATTGCACTATGTTATAGTTCATTTTAAACACTGAAGTTTTAGCAATATTTCATTCAGACCAACAAGTTTAGAGAGAATTCCACTACATTTAGTTAATTATCTTTCTTAAGACTCATCATTCCTAATCAATCCTGCAAAAACAACACAAACTAGATTTTTCGTTTTAATTTTATTTTATTTTTTAAATTCAACATTCATTCTTCAAATTACTTTTTACTATATTAAGTAGCTTTTCCTCATTTGTTGAGTTGACTTTAATAGGAGACATTTTAATGGTACGATGAACTTTTCTATTGCATGCATTGAGTAAATCTTTATACATACCAATCCACTTATATGAACCATTAAAGCTAATTCTTTTCACATCATACCTTTCAATGATCTATTAAATCATTCTAATATTGATGCTTTCATATTAAGTAATCTTTAATCTTCTATTTATGTATGAGTTTTCCCAAGTATTTATTAAAAAATTCTTTAGAATCATCTGTTTGTAAGTTTTTTGGTACCCGTACCACTTCAAAAATATTTTCCATTGCCTTGGTTTTTAGAGTGCAGCTTTTATTTTCAGCTGTACTTTGAGAATGTGTCAATTACAGTCTTCAAAAATCAACAATTTCTATTTTCTGTAGAATAGTTCTACATTTCACCTAACTTAGCTCCATTAAACATCATATATTCCTGTCATTACATCTCTACAAGCACAAACAGTTGTTGAAATTTAATATGGACTTCGTTAACTAAATTCCTTTTTAAAGACATTGAATTGTTTCACAGATTTTTTCGAAAGTGTTGTGATCTACATCTTGCACTTTCAGCTATTTATACTAACATGTAGTTAATTTTCTAATCTATATATTTAACCGTAAACTCTTCAATTTGTTTTTAATTATTTACTTTTTAGAATTGCTTTTTCAATTTTATAACTGTCTTCTTTCTCTAATTTTATTTCACGTTGTTGTTCCTCAATTTGCATTTAAATATATTCTTGAATATTAATGCTTTAAGCTATATTATTAATTTGTCTTGTATTTTATCTTCATTCAGTTTAATGTAACTATCAACAATAGTTTGTATCTAATTCATTTATGCCTTCCAATACTGATAAGTCAGTATAAATGTCTTCAGAATTGGAAGTCTATGAGTAAAATCATCGTCATCATCATTCTCAGTATTAGCATCATTAAATATGATGGTATTATCAAATATTGTTCCTTCTACTAGTTTCTTTTGGGGTACTTGTCTATATCTTGAGTGAAGGTTTCTCAGGCTTTAAACTTGTATATTTTCAACTTCTGTCTTGATTTTACTTTCTTCTTTCATAAGAATTCTTTTAATATTTTTAGAACTATTTATGAATTCTTCTGCTATAGGTTTAAATGTATCTTTTAGTTGTTCACTTGTATCTATTTCACCAGTTTTTATACTACGAAGCTTTTTCTTCAACACATTTCTTGTCAACACCAACTGTTTTAAAATTTTCTCATCCAGGGCAAATAACAGGTATCAGCAATCATATCAGCTTTTCAGGAGCTGGTCTGGTTTTCAGATCAGCTTTTCAGGACCTGGTCTGGTTTTCAGATCAGCTTATCAGGACCTGGTCTGGTTTTCAGATCAGCTTTTCAGGACCTGGTCTGGTTTTCAGATCAGCTTTTCAGGACCTGGTCTGGTTTTCAGATCAGCTTTTCAGGACCTGGTCTGGTTTTCAGATCAGCTTATCAGGACCTGGTCTGGTTTTCAGATCAGCTTATCAGGAGCTGGTCTGGTTTTCAGATCAGCTTATCAGGAGCTGGTCTGGTTATCAGATCAGCTTATCAGGAGCTGGTCTGGTTTTCAGATCAGCTTATCAGGAGCTGATCTGATTTTTAGATCAGCTTATCAGGTAACAGATCAGGCTATCAGGAGCTATTCAGATTTTCATTTCAAGATATCTGAGTTAGATTTAGTTATCAGTGTACAAGTAGCTAGCCATTTATAACATTTATATACATGAAGTTTAAAGTCAGATGAAATACGAAAAAGTAAAGTTTTATCTAGTAAAATTATTTTCTATAACGATCATCGTTTAATTCACTATCTTTGCTTATAATCAAAAATCCATATTTATCCTTTCAACATGCTTTTTATTTTTCTCACCTAACTTAAACATTAAATATACATTATGATGATCTCTTATTAAATGTTTGGTGATTCTGGTGTAAGTTTTACATAAGTAGAATGAATCAACATTCTTATCTCTCCCCATACAAAAATATGCTTCCCATACGCATCATCGTTAAATATCATATTGGAATTACTTTGGACTGAAATAACAGATTCACTATCGGTAAATTTTGTAATATATTATTATTTTAATTGATGTAATTAATTTCTTCAGATATTTATATCTGGGGTGATATAAAGATTTTGAGTATAAATAAATGTTCTCAAAATTTAAGTCCATTAGGACTTTCTAGCAAGCCAATCATAGCGTTTTTTTTTCGTAATTTGACAGGTCAACTATTGTTGCACGAATAGAATTTGATATAAAGGAACTATGATTTATTTTTGAACTATCGTTCGATGAATCATCAATATTTCGTACCAAGGTATTTTAGGTTGTTTTACTAACCGCATTTATGTAGCTAAATACATTTTATAAATATTATCTCTTATTATAAAAAAATAAACTAATACAGCTATACCATATCAGAAAATATTTTCTGAAATCGTATAGCTGCATTAGTTTATTTTTTCTATAATAAGAGATAATGATCCACACTCATAATCAAAACAGCATAAAAATATCCTTTTTTTGACTATGAGTATGCATCAATATTTATGAAATGCGTTTAGTTACAAAAATGTGGTTAGTAAAACAAAGTATATTTTAACAGCCTTATTTATAACACTTATTAGGGCTTTATAAAGACTTTTTAAGAAAAAATTTTTATAAAAAATTTGTTTTAAAAAGCCTTTCCAAAGCCTTAATAAGTATTATAAATAAGGCTGTAAGAGTTTAAAATCAGTATTTTTTATGATAATACTGATTTGAAACTCTTAAAATATTCTTTGTTTTGACTATGAGTAGGGGCCATTATCTCTTATTATAGGACAAATAAAATAATATAGCTATACGATTTCAGAAAATATTTTCTGATATCGTATAGCTACATTTTTAATTTTTCTATAATAAGAGATAATATTTATGAAATACATTTCATAAATATTGGCGCATACTCATAGTAAAAACAACCTAAAAATACCTTGGTACGAAATATTGATGAATCATCAAAATTTCATACCATCCTATATTTATGTTGTTTTACTAATCGCATTTTGTAAATAAATGCATTTCATAAATATTATCTATTATTATAGAAAAAATCAAATAGTATGGTTATATGATATTAGAAAACATGATTTCTGATATCATATAATCATACTATTTTATTTTTCTATAATAAGAGATAATGACTCATACTCATAGTCAAAACAAAGGATATTTATATGCTGTTTTGATTATGAGTATGCGTCAATATTTATGAAATGCATTTAGTTATAAAATGTGGTTAGTAAAACAAAGTATATTTTAAGTGTTTAAGACCACCATTTTATGGTAATACCGGTTTTAAACACTTAAAGCATACTTTGTTTTGACTATGAGCATGAGCTGATATTTATGAAATGGATTTTATAAATATTGACTCATACCCTTAGTCAAAACAACATAAATAATTCTTGGTACGAAGTATTGATAATTCATCGAACGATAGTTCAAAAATAAATCATAGTTCCTTTATATCAAATTCTATTCGTGCAACAATAGTTGACCTGTCAAATTACGAAAAAAAAACGCTATGATTGGCTTGCTAGAAAGTCCTAATGGACTTAAATTTTGAGAACATTTATTTATACTCAAAATCTTTATATCACCCCAGATATAAATATCTGAAGAAATTAATTACATCAATTAAAATAATAATATATTACAAAATTTACCGATAGTGAATCTGTTATTTCAGTCCAAAGTAATTCCAATATGATATTTAACGATGATGCGTATGGGAAGCATATTTTTGTATGGGGAGAGATAAGAATGTTGATTCATTCTACTTATGTAAAACTTACACCAGAATCACCAAACATTTAATAAGAGATCATCATAATGTATATTTAATGTTTAAGTTAGGTGAGAAAAATAAAAAGCATGTTGAAAGGATAAATATGGATTTTTGATTATAAGCAAAGATAGTGAATTAAACGATGATCGTTATAGAAAATAATTTTACTAGATAAAACTTTACTTTTTCGTATTTCATCTGACTTTAAACTTCATGTATATAAATGTTATAAATGGCTAGCTACTTGTACACTGATAACTAAATCTAACTCAGATATCTTGAAATGAAAATCTGAATAGCTCCTGATAGCCTGATCTGTTACCTGATAAGCTGATCTAAAAATCAGATCAGCTCCTGATAAGCTGATCTGAAAACCAGACCAGCTCCTGATAAGCTGATCTGATAACCAGACCAGCTCCTGATAAGCTGATCTGAAAACCAGACCAGCTCCTGATAAGCTGATCTGAAAACCAGACCAGGTCCTGATAAGCTGATCTGAAAACCAGACCAGGTCCTGAAAAGCTGATCTGAAAACCAGACCAGGTCCTGAAAAGCTGATCTGAAAACCAGACCAGGTCCTGAAAAGCTGATCTGAAAACCAGACCAGGTCCTGATAAGCTGATCTGAAAACCAGACCAGGTCCTGAAAAGCTGATCTGAAAACCAGACCAGCTCCTGAAAAGCTGATATGATTGCTGATACCTGTTATTTGCCCTGGATGAGAAAATTTTAAAACAGTTGGTGTTGACAAGAAATGTGTTGAAGAAAAAGCTTCGTAGTATAAAAACTGGTGAAATAGATACAAGTGAACAACTAAAAGATACATTTAAACCTATAGCAGAAGAATTCATAAATAGTTCTAAAAATATTAAAAGAATTCTTATGAAAGAAGAAAGTAAAATCAAGACAGAAGTTGAAAATATACAAGTTTAAAGCCTGAGAAACCTTCACTCAAGATATAGACAAGTACCCCAAAAGAAACTAGTAGAAGGAACAATATTTGATAATACCATCATATTTAATGATGCTAATACTGAGAATGATGATGACGATGATTTTACTCATAGACTTCCAATTCTGAAGACATTTATACTGACTTATCAGTATTGGAAGGCATAAATGAATTAGATACAAACTATTGTTGATAGTTACATTAAACTGAATGAAGATAAAATACAAGACAAATTAATAATATAGCTTAAAGCATTAATATTCAAGAATATATTTAAATGCAAATTGAGGAACAACAACGTGAAATAAAATTAGAGAAAGAAGACAGTTATAAAATTGAAAAAGCAATTCTAAAAAGTAAATAATTAAAAACAAATTGAAGAGTTTACGGTTAAATATATAGATTAGAAAATTAACTACATGTTAGTATAAATAGCTGAAAGTGCAAGATGTAGATCACAACACTTTCGAAAAAATCTGTGAAACAATTCAATGTCTTTAAAAAGGAATTTAGTTAACGAAGTCCATATTAAATTTCAACAACTGTTTGTGCTTGTAGAGATGTAATGACAGGAATATATGATGTTTAATGGAGCTAAGTTAGGTGAAATGTAGAACTATTCTACAGAAAATAGAAATTGTTGATTTTTGAAGACTGTAATTGACACATTCTCAAAGTACAGCTGAAAATAAAAGCTGCACTCTAAAAACCAAGGCAATGGAAAATATTTTTGAAGTGGTACGGGTACCAAAAAACTTACAAACAGATGATTCTAAAGAATTTTTTAATAAATACTTGGGAAAACTCATACATAAATAGAAGATTAAAGATTACTTAATATGAAAGCATCAATATTAGAATGATTTAATAGATCATTGAAAGGTATGATGTGAAAAGAATTAGCTTTAATGGTTCATATAAGTGGATTGGTATGTATAAAGATTTACTCAATGCATGCAATAGAAAAGTTCATCGTACCATTAAAATGTCTCCTATTAAAGTCAACTCAACAAATGAGGAAAAGCTACTTAATATAGTATAAAGTAATTTGAAGAATGAATGTTGAATTTAAAAAAAAAAAATAAAATTAAAACGAAAAATCTAGTTTGTGTTGTTTTTGCAGGATTGATTAGGAATGATGAGTCTTAAGAAAGATAATTAACTAAATGTAGTGGAATTCTCTCTAAACTTGTTGGTCTGAATGAAATATTGCTAAAACTTCAGTGTTTAAAATGAACTATAACATAGTGCAATATTCAGCAGCACATCATATTATCACTTTTTATAAAGTTGTATGTATATTTTCCCATCGAAAGCGCTAGCACGCAAAATTTTACAATATGAAAATGGGATTATTATAGAAGATCTTCACTCTATTTATTTCTTTAGCTATCAGATCTTTAGAAAATATAGATAAACTACGGAAATTGGACTTTGATATCCAATCTTTAAGAATGTACATGTGTATGAATAAGTATCAAACAAACTTAGTGAATGAATATACGCTTCAACTAGAATCATGCTGAAGCATGCATAAATTTTAAAATGTACAGTAAACAGATCTTACTTTATATCTGTATCTGTATGAGTATTACATAAATTTATAGAAAAAAAAATGAAAGCATGCCGAAGCATGTATAATTAAAAAAAAAAAATAAAAAAAAAAAAAAAAAAATAAAAAAATCCTCACGTCATACGATTTTGTAAGCAAAGAAATTTTATGATTTTGTGGTCAATGAAATACATACATATGTATCTACTTTGCAAAAATTCAAAAGAGCGAACTGGTAAATTCTAATAGCAAAGATTTTTAATTGTAACACTACTACATCTCAGACTCTTACGTCACTATCGATAGAAGCATGCTAAGGCATGCATACTAGCAAAATATATAAAGCTGTTAGAAGGTGATGAGACAGCAATTGTATCTGGATCAACCCAACTCATGAATGTATTGTATACGGAGATGATTGATGGTGATGATGACGTTTTTTAAGTGAATAATCATTACATATGAATGCGACAGTGATTGACCCCTCAAACCTCATGTAGAAATACTTGAGGGGAAAAATTCTCTCAAAACATAGATATTTCATTGTTTCTAACACTTTATGAATACACCAACGGTGAATTGCTGGTAGAGGTAACTGAGTTATTTGAGATCGATTTGATACAATAGTTGTATATTAAACATGCATTTCTTTGTATCTAAACTAATTTCTACATACCTAATGTATATACCCACCAAAAAATTAGACAAAAATTCTCTATTCCAAGTAGTAAAATCTGAAAAAGGAGTGGCACATTAGAAGAAAAAAAAATAAATAAAAATAGAGACTGACTGACCAACTAATACGTACACTCTGCCCGATGGGCACACAAAACACACTTAAACATTTCAGAAATATATATACAATACGCTGAACTTTAATAAAATGAAAAAAAAAAGTCATATAGAACATTAAATAAAAGCCATAGGTGCTCACCGTTCATAAAATAAACATATGTATATGTATCTTATTAATGTAAACATATTATCAGTATAAAGCAACAGAAATTTCGTCATACAAAGTCATCTTGTATCCTAGAGGAGCCGTCGATAGGGTATACCTAAATTATATGAAAACGAGTTCGTTTTCTGTTGATCGCTATTAAAGAAGAAAATATGTTTGTTCATTATGATTTAACTAATTTAAAAGTACATTTAAATTCAGTCTCATACCCGTACTTCTTAACATAAAAATTAAAAATAAATGTTATCCAATTCTATATTATACTATGTATCAAAAATTTCAAAAAAGCTGTTATATGAAAGAATCTCCAGCGCTTCTAACTGCATCAGAGTTTAAGAAAAAAAAAAACTCCTTTTATTCAATTTAATAAAATTTTAATTTGAAGCAGTAAGCAAATACATCAGCTTACTGCATTCTTATTCATAATCGTATAATAGAATATATAACCCCTAAAGGACAAAGTCTAAAAGTCTTATAAATTAAGAAATATAGAAAATAACATAATTTTTATAAACGCGTAAAGTTGCAAAAGTAATTCAAATGATTTCATCGCAAAAAACAAACAAAAAGCAGCGATTGTTTTCAACAATTATGAAAATAATAATTACAATATAAAACTCCCTTTTGATTTCCAATGTTTATCAATAAAAAATAAAAAATAAGTAAGTTAACTAACAACAAAAAAAAAAACTATCAGTACCTAAGCTGGAGTGCCGGATCAGTTTCATTTAAAAATGTTTATACATTTTTAAAAAGCAAAGCAAGTTTTCCAAAATAAATGTAGAAGGCTATAGCTAGAAAAAATTTTATACCCTATACTTTAAAAAACTGTAAATTAAGTATAAGAAATATTTCTATTATAGTTACTATTACTATAGAGTATGTAAGTACATATCTTCAAGAATTCAGTTTTACTTACAACAGAAAATCCTCACAAACTTTTAAGTAAACGCAGATAAAAATTAAAATGTTTTTAATTTCACCAACAACAGACATCACATGACAAAAAATAAAATAAAAAATGTATTCAAAGATTGAGTTGAACACTTATTTGTATGTACATATATATGTACATACATACATACATACATACATACATACATAAAATCAATTTGTAGATATGTATGTATACATATCAAATTTCTTATCAATGCTTAAGTATTTATTAGATCTACATCATGAAAATATATGAAGCGTCGTTTAGTTAAAGCACAATGCAAATATAAACAATCCATACACTCAGGGAAAATCTGCAGCTTAAAAATAAGAATTCATCACATTAATTCAATAATTTTTAATATAATAGAAAATGTATATTGAGATATCTACAAACTAATGAGTTTAATAAATGAATACTGTAAATTAATATTTTGTCCATATTGAAATAAGAAATTTCAATATGACTAAACCTTCGCTAATGGTTCTTATTAATTCAGCATGGTTCTTACTGATTTCAAGTTGGTTTTTCTCTGTGTGTAGATAACTCTTTCAGTCAAAGAAGACGAATGTAGTTAAATAAACAAAATCTGTAATATAAACAAATTTCACACAGACTGACTTCAACGCGAGACAAATTTAAGCATGAGAAAATATAAAGCAATCGTAAGTATAAAAGCATACTAGGATTAGGGAAGTCCAGATATATGATAGTATTTTATAGTACCATATGTCGATATTGAAAACAATTTATTTCTACCTACACATAAATACCAGCTCAAATACACACACATAGCAGAATTCATATAAGAAATATCCAAGAAAATTTCAACAACACCCCACCTTTTGCAAATCATGACGAGCCTTAAATTCTCCCTCAGATATACATACACAAATTCCCATGATCATACATACATATACAATATATAAGATTAATCTCAACAACACAACACTCTCACCTACCTGAAATTACAGATAGTCTTAAACTTCTACAGACGTCTATACACATAGATTCTCACGGCTACATATTACAAGAACACCTCGGCCCTAATAAATCACAATCATCTTAAATTCTTACAAAAATACATATATACATACATACACATAACCAATTTACCTCAACAACATTCTCACCCACCTCAAATCACGATCAGCCTTAAACTACTATAGACAGACACATCCACAAATCCCCATGGATACATATTACGTCAACAACCCTGCCCACCCAAATCATGGTCAGCCTTAAACTCCTACAGACATACAAACACACAGATTCCCCCGGTTGCATATTACTAGAACACCTCACCCCTCATAAATCACAATCAGCCTTAAGCTCCTACAGAAATACACACATTGAAATTCCTACAAACATACACATACACACACACACACACACACACACACACACATACACATACATTCACACACAACTACACACGCAATCGATCTACCTCAACTACACCCCGCCCCCTGCCAATCAAACCTTCACCTAAATTCTCACAGACAGACAGACACATCCACAAATTCCTATGGTTACATATTACGGCAACAACGCCGCCCACTCAAATCACGGTCAGCCTTAAATTCCCACAGTCTAGCAACACCTACATTAGCATTAGAAAAAATAACTTTCACGTTTTCCCGTCGTCATTAGGAAAAATCATTTTCCCGTCGGCATTTGAAAAAATTATATTCATTTTTTGCCGTCGGCATTTGAAAAAAATAATAATCATGTATTGCAGTAGGCATTAGGAAAAATTATCATGTATTGCCGTCGGCATTAGGAAAAATTATCATGTATTGCAGTAGGCATTAGGAAAAATTATAATGTTTTGCCTTCGGTATTACGAAAAATCATTAGATGATTTTCCGTCAGCATTAGGAAAAACCATTTTCATGATTTTCCCCGTCGTCACATACACACATAAAAACCGCCAAACTATGAACCGCCTTAATACATTCACACAAAATATTCCACACACAAACTTCCCACGGTCAGGCAGGCAGACAGACAGACCGACAGACAGACATACACTTAATGTAAACAAAAACTCCTAATGTAAACAAAAAACTCCTAATGTAAACAAAAAAACACAAATTTCCAAGAATTTAACAATTTTCAAATTTTAATTACCCAAATTTAACAATTTGGGGGTGCACAGTGGAATGAATGCTTAATTTATCTGGACTAAAACCATAAATATTACCATTTCAATATAAAAAAAATTAAAGGATTTCTGGACAGCTAAGAACTTGTTCTAAAAGTACTGAAAATATTGTATAAAAAATTAAATATTGAAAATATTACATGAAAAATTAATACTACCGAAGTTCGCAATAGCAAAACTCTGTAATATTTCCTAACAAATTGAGCTAGAATTTTTTAATTATTTTTGTCGAACTCAGCATCCTCAAAACCGTATAGACTGACCATCAAATAATTTTGACCTGCCAGGTTAGCGAACCGACCCACTGTGGGGCAGGATGAACAGTTCCCTACTACTAAAGACATACAGATTCAACAGAGTATATTTAGAAAAGATGTGATATCTTCTAAACCGCTAAGCGATTTTATTAAAACACAGCTAAGAACACTATCGATCAAGTCACCTTTCAAAAAAAAAAAAAAAAACTAAATCAAAATCGGTCCAGTTGTTTGGTCTGTACATGGACTCGTATACACACACACACACACACATACACAGAAGTACAAACTTATAACACCCCTTTCTTTGGTCGTTGGGGTTAATGAAGTTCGAACAATTACTAAAAAAAATTTATTAACCTTTGAAACATGGTACTCATCCAGAGAAGTACCCTATTTGTTGATATGAATAAGCTGCGTTCGCGAACTCAAAGGTTTTTAAATTTTTTTAATAATTTTTACTGTATGTTACTGGGCTGTGCTCGCGTACATATTAGCCAGTAAATGAGAGGGCGAAATGGGAAAGAAAAATTATTGTTCATTGACTGAGTAAATGAAAATTCGTACTGGATACAGGGTTGTCAGATATGGCGATTTCTTGCCAAACGTGGCGATTTTTCAACTTGTTTGGCGTCCAAATTTTTGGTTTGGCGACATGGCAATTTTTCTGGCGATAAATAAATTTGTTGGCGATTTTACTGGCGATAAATAAATTTGTTGGCGATTTTACTGGCGATAACTAAATTTGTTGGCGATTTTTATGGCTACTTTTTAACAAAATTTAACTTCCAAATTTTTGTAATTCAGCAAAATTAGTTTGTTGAAGGAGCAGTTTCAAAAATAAATCCTACCAAAACTCGCCTGCAAGAAGTTAGAACAACTCGATTTTGATTATTTTTCTTACATTAATTGTTGTAATTAATGAGTTTTGAATTTGGTTGAGAAAAATTTACAAGAAATAATTTTTGGCGATTTTATTTCTAATTTTGGCGATTTTCTGATAAATTTTGACACGATCATTTTATAAAAATCTATCGGCCATGTTCTGAAAACCATTTCGTTTTGAAATCGCAAAGTTTCAAAAATGGGAAACATTGTTCTCTTTATCGGATAATTAAGTGAATCCGAAATTAAGTTCGGATAAAATATCTCAAGCACATGAAATCTTAAGACCAATTAAAAAGCTGCAAGAAGTGAGCTTTTTTGTTGATTTTTTTCCTGAAATTTTTCGGTTTCAAAACGAAATCGTTTTCAGAACCTGGCCGTATATTCAAAAAGTTTTATATGAAAACAAGTATTTACTAAGAAAAACTACATAAAACTGATTTTTAGCGAATTTTAAAATCAATTTGGCGAAATAGGTCGGAAAAAATCTGACAACCCCGACTTGATAAGTTTTTACGATTAAAGCTTAAATTAGACGTGACCTAGCCATAATGCCATAGCCATAACCAAACCAAAATTCAATTGGTTTCTATGGTGAGAGTTATGGCGCTATGGGGTTATTATCAAATACATTGTTGCGTATAAGTTTGGTTCGAACAGCTGTTTTCTATAGTTATGGTTATGTCACGTTTGATTGAACCTTAAAATCCAGTAAAACGAAATCATAAGTTTGTAAATATAAACAAACAAAAGCAAAGTTGAACAAAAATGTTTAGTTTTAAGCCGACTTCACAAAAAGGAGGAGGTTATCAATTCATCTGTATTTTTTTTTTTTTTGTTATAGTTACTTCATTGCCTAGTACCTTCATTTTTCATACAAAAGCGCTTATAAAAAACTAAAAAATTATTTAGTATCAACAAAAGAAATGGCTTTGTTCAATGTAGCGTTCACTATGTCACCTTCTAGCATGATATATCACAAACAATTATCGCTTCTATGTTCGCTTCGCTTCTACTGGCCACTCTGTCATCAGCCTAAAACAACGCCGGCCAAAGTAGCACAAGAACGCCGAACATCAATCCGTTTCTTAAACAAATGAATACACATACGCGAATACATTACTCGCGGTGGACAGCATTGATCTAAAACATGACATAATGCTATGGCAATTCTGAACAATTTAATTTCACATGCAATACAGAATAGACTTTTATAGAAAACTTTTTATTTACATATACACATATGTATGTATAATTTCTTTGCATATCCATATGTATAATTTCGTAATTTTTTACATAATAAGAAAATTATTAGCAATCGGCTTTTGAATATATTTTAGTGGATTTTACAATTTTCTCGTTCGCTTACTTCTATATGCAAATGTTTTTATTGAGAGTAGTTTCTTTATATTACTCAGTATTTACTCACTTAAAGGGTTTAACTGGAAAAGAACTCGAATAGGCCTATTATTTTTTGTAATTTTATTTAACTTCATAATAATATATTTAATTTTTTAATTGAGACATTTTTATATTTAATTGATCTGTAGTGAATTTTAATAAGAAATAATTTCTTATTCGGGCTTAAGTTCAGTAATTTCAATTCTTATTGAATGAAATATTTTTATTTATTAATGTGAGTTTCTAAATAAGAGAAGAAAAATTAAACTAGACTTTTTATTAGCTGGGGGAAATACCGATATTTTTCTGTGCAGCCACGCATTTCAATACGAATTCAAATTACTGAACCTAAACCTGAATAAGAAATTATTTCTGATTAAAATTTTTTAAATTTGATATCTCTTCTCTTTATTTAACTTTTTGTACGAATAATCCATATTCGTATAACTACATATTTAAGTTTCCGCGATACCAAAAAATTTCCAGCGAATTACAAAAACGGGATAATGGTTGCGAATCATAAATTTGAAACCTAACTGCTTACATTCATATTTTGACCAAGAATTAAATAAGTCCAAACCTTAATCTTAATAATAGTGTGTTTAATAATCATTAATGACTTCTGAATTACCGAATTAACAAAACTTACGTTTAACACTATCAATAACGAAAAGCACCAAATTATTCTTGACATGTTAAAGGCCATTTATCAAGCATTGATATAAACTAAAAACAACAATTAACTATTTATCGAGTAATAATATTTTTTTTTTTTGTTACCAAAAATAAACCGTTCAAACCAAATCACAAACTAAAACTGACCGGTAGGCTAACATCGAATATTTAAGAATAAACACAAAATTATACAAAATATACATATTTATATGGCAAAGATATTAAAATTCAACTTGCGTACAATATTTTTTTTATATAGAAGTATTTTTTTTTATATATTTGTAGACCTGTGTGCATACGAGTACATTCATATGTATTAACAAACAAAAGTCTAAACAATAAAACGTAGAAAAATAACTATTGTATTTTTAATTTGCAGATAAAAATCAAGTGCAAGTAAAAATAAATCTATGTATAAGTATAAGTTTGTTATAATTGACAATAAATTCTAAAGCATATTTGGATAATTTCGAAGTACGAATAACTTATTAATGAATAAGTGGGTGATAGATAAACGTTTACATTTAGCGTCTGTGTATGTAGTAATGAAATGAAATAGAAGGAGCATATTAGGCTTTCCATTTCCTTCATTATAAAATAAAACAATAAATATTTCTGCAAAAAATTTTTATACTCCAAGAAAATTATATAATTGAAAGCCACAATTTTTCTGATAGTTTTCTACTTACCTTGCGGCTACACGTTCAACAAATTGCTTTAAATTTTTTCACACGCATTGTTTGTCAAAATTTGCTAAAATTGAAGTTGTGACGTAGGCTGCAAGCAATTTGATTTCCAATTTTATGTTCAAAATGCCATTTTCGAGAAAACAATTAAAACTTTTTGCTACATATTTTACTTCACGCTGCAGCCACACGTTCAATAAATGACTTTCAATTTCATTACACATATTGTGTATCAAAATTCCTTGAAATTGATAGCTGTGCCACAAATTGATAATCAATTTCATTTTTTAAATGCCACCGACGAAGAAACAACTCAAATTTGTAGCTTCAATCAATGTGTGCTGTGGCCAGCCGTTCAAATTGAAAACTAAATTGCCATTTAAATGGATAGGTGAATTTGAAATCAATCTAGTTTTCAATTTAAAAAGTTTGATTGTGTTTGTGAAAAAAGTGTGAGTGTATTGAAAATTGAATGATGGAATTGAAAGTCAAAAATTTAACGTGTGGCCCCCAAGTCAGCAAAGAAAACTACTTCTGTCTTAAATGTTTTACAAACACAAAAATTATTTTAAGACAGCTGTTAAATTGAAAGAGAAATTGAATGAAGCGTTGAAAGAAAAATTGAAGTCCACCTGGTATTCAATTACCAAATGTATGAGTGTGTTAGTAAAAAAGTGTGAATGTATTGAACTTTGAAACCAAAATTGAAGCAAAAATTGAACGTGTAACCTCCAAGTTAGTCAAGGGCTTACAGTTAAAAAAAAAAACTAATTACTTTAAAATTTTGGGCCAAGGCACGTTTATTTCCAAATAATATCAGGATTACAAAAATAATGAAAAATACTACAATGAAAAACACAACATAGATTTTAGTTTATCCAAAATGTCAACAATATTATTTGTTTAACATAATAATAATAAAAATTATTCGCATAAACTTGAAAAAATTTCTCCACGGCAGTTACCATTAACAAAATTTGCAACGTTTAGCACTTTTTACAATTTTTAAAAAATTTTCCATATTTTTAAATTTATTTTCAAAGAATTTTTTTAATAAAATATTTTTCATGTTAAATTTTTTTTTAATTTTTTTTAAATTTCTCTTTCGTAAACAATTTTTGAAGTTTCGGATGAACTTTAATTAAAAAAAATAGCTCAGCTGCATTTCCGCTACTACCTGGTGAATGTGCCTTGTGTAGGGCCTAATTTTTTTTAAACGTAATGCTTAGTCACCGCCCATGCGTTTTTGGCATTTTATTTCGATTTTGGTTTTAGTGATTTTTTTTAGTTTGGCACTTTTTCCCGTTTTGGTGATATTTTCGGTTTTTGGCGATTTTATAACTTTCGGATTTTTTAGTTTTAGCGTTTTTGAAAATTTCAAGAGTTTGCCTCTTACGGTTTCCAAGATACAGCAAGTTGTCAAAATGATATTAACTGATGGAAAATACCCCTTAATGTTGAATTTTAAATTTTATAAAAAGACACTAATATAATATAATTGTATATATGTATGTATGTTACATGGGATTTTATCTGTCATGTATTTGTTGTTGTAGCCATCAAAGTTCTACATATTCTGCGAAAATTTCAGGTCCATAGCTATTACGGTTCTCAAGATAACAGTCTTTCTTTTTAGCTTTAGTGTGCGGAAGCCTAAAAAGTCCTATCAATGTACACGGGAGATATTGGGCTTCATTACGAGTGTCGTATTACGACTTGCCTACGACGATTTGGTACTAGACTAAAGGACATTGCAAAAATTTTTTTTTTAATATTGTACAAAATCGTCGTAGTCGTAGTCAAAATACGACACTCGTAATTAAGGCTCAATCAGACGTGACATAGCCATAGCCATCAAAAACAGCCGTTCGAACCAAGCTAATGGGCAACACTGTATTTGATTATAGGTGACTCGCCATAATCCTACGTCTATACCTGATATATTTTTATTATGACAAAAGTCAAACTGTATATTGAAAAATAATTTTTTTTATGTTAGCTGTTTTTCATGTATGGAATGTGAAATTTGTCATGACAAAAATATATCAGGTATAGACGTAGGGTAACGATAGAAACCAATTGAATTTTGGTTTGGTTATAGCTATGGCATTATGGCTATGTCACGTCTAATTTAAGCTTTAGGCCCATAATTTTCGTTGATGTATGCATAAATTCGCCACAGTATGGAAAAACAAAAGACTAAAGCAAGAAGCGCAGCCTTTCCAGCGACATCTACTACCAAGTGGTCCATGTACAACAAGGTTTTTGTATTGACTAAACTTAACACAACTCAGCTGCTTTTTCATTTCCCTTTTATTCCTTCATTTAAGGCAGAGAGCAAGGTCGAGGAAAAATAATTAACGCCGGCTACAGCTGATTAAAATAATATAACAATAAGGAATAGCTATTAGTAATATCGTCGATTTTTTTCTGCTTTGATGTATGGCACAAAAATGTGTTTTCGAGAAAATCGATGAATAATGTTTAGTTCATTAGTTTTATGAAAATAAACGATAGAATTTTTTGTTTAATAATAAATGTAATTGATACATATGTTTTTTATTCAAACTTAAAGTTAATAAACTTTTTACATCCAACATGAAAAGTTATAAGGACTTAAAGAAAAAATTACAAACATCTTTGTCAACGCATGCCACAATCATAAAAATTATACTTTTTTCTACTACCAAGTCTTGTTCAAGTAGGTTAAGCTACTATATATATTTAAGTAGATAAAAAAGTGAAAATATCAGTTTTATTCATCTAACATGACTTTTAGAGGAAAAACAAAGGAAGAAATAAAAGACAGTGAATATATGTAATAAAAGAAATTTTATTAATAAAAAATTATTATCAATTCATTTCATTCACAATAATTAAATTTTTGTACTTTGCTTTGATTCACGTTCTTTGAGTAGAATATGCATTATAACAATATTAATACTTTTACGTGGGAAATGTGCCACATATCAAAAACAATTTTGATTGCCGTAAAACAGACTTTAAAACACGGTTGCCAGAAATGCAGATTTATCTGGATTTTGCAGATTTTTACCCTCCAAAAAGACGAAATGCAGATTTGAAGATTTTTGGCCTAAAAACGCAGATTTTTCAACTCCAATTATAGTGCATTTTTTACATGTTTCCTACTATTGCTACAATTTTTGTTTCTTTTAGGTGTGAACGACTCATTGTTTAGAGAGTTACTTAGAAGAAATCATTAAAGAAAAAGAAGAAGTAATTTTGGCAAGCTTCTGGAAACAAATATTTGATATAAAACGAGCTTATTCTGATTACGATTTTGCAGCCCTCAGCGTACTCAAAATGTAATGTCTTTACCATATTCATTTGCAAATGTCGAAAGAATTTTCAGTCAAGGTAACTTGAATAAAACAAAACTTCGAAGTCCTTTGGATTTTTATGCAACAAATTAAATGGCTTTTTTTATACATTTTTATGTCCGATTTCTTTTCTCATTCATTTTATATTTGCACATAATTATAAAAGTTTTATATATGTTTGTTGGTAATATGCATTTCGTTTCTCCAAAAAACGGGTTTTCCACACGCAAATTTTACTTTGCAAAGTCTTGACTTTGTAGGAGAAAAGAGATCTTATTCTATATTCTCAAACTCAAGACTTTGCGTGTGGAAAAACCGCCAAATTCATCCGCAGACTTCAACCAATGTGGCAGCTAATTTTAAAAAGGTAATGAGAAAATAACAGTGAATTGAAAATCGAAGATGTTAGTTTGTAAACATTTTTGCTTAAAGCCTTTACGCTTATTTTTATGAGTATACCTATTATGTTTGTGTACGTAATTCTTAATAACATATTGATAGTCTTTCTATAAACATATGAAGTTTTTAACCTTATTTCAAAAATTTTTGGTGAAGTCTGTAATGAGCAGCGTGACCGTTTGACTGACTAAAGTGGCAATTTGCCACTTTTTCGACTGCGTTTCCCCTTTTTCAATTGCCTTGCCACTTTTTGACCCCCTTTATTTAGGGTGAGTTATATGAAAATACATTAAAAATAAAAAGTTTAGTGCAGTTTTCTCGCTTTTTTTAAATTTTGCCCCCTTTTTTTTTTGATAAATCCCCTATTTAGTGCCACTTTTTGAAAAATGTCATCGGTCACCCTGGTAATGAGTTTCTTAAGCAGAAACGAAATGCACATTCTTCATACATTAAAGGCTTATATTCATAAAAAAATCATTTTTTTTCTAAGAAAGTTAAAATACAGTACATTTTAAGCCGAGTTTAAATTTTATGAATAGGGATTAATGAAAAATTTTTATATTACACATGTACATTAGACTGGCCGTAATTTTTTTTTTTAGAAATTTAAATTTTATTTTTTCTTAAAATGTTTGTTTTGATATAAAAACAAACTCCAGAAATTTTCAACCAAATCCGATGATGCCTAGTAGTGCCTAGTTGACCTTGAAGTTTACAATATGTGCATTATAGGGAAACCTACATAAAGAAATAACGTTTTCACCAATAAACGGTAGATTTTAGAAATATGTATTTATTTGAGTTATGTATATTAAAATACCTGGTTTACAAGGGAGCTTTTCGTGTGAGACGGATATATTTTCCTATAATGTTCCACCACTTGCAACAGATATTGCTTGTCTTCCTCGTCATACGTTAGCGCTCGATTAAAATCTGTTATCAATTTAACTCCCCTTTCGGCTGCATCGTTGACAACGGCCAAATTTTCGCAAATAATTTTTCCAGCGCAAAAATCATCTCTATCTTTCCACGTTACCGGATCCGAATGCAAGAAACTCCAATCAATTTCCAATCGAGTGAAGAATCTTTTTGTTTTTGCAGACACGAAATCGCTAAAATTTTTTTCAGTATACGCTCTGACATCTTCTATTGTAGTTTTAATTTTTTTCGAAATATCTTCTTCATATAATTCTGCAATGTTACCAAGGGCATTAACCATTTTTAGTTTTATATCGTAAGGGATTTGGTCATCAAAGAAAGACAGAGCAACAGCTTCTTCACTCAAATACCATAAATGATTGATAATTTTTTTTAGCAAAATGATGGAAATATTTGTATCATAATATGCAGTTACATCATTTATAAGTTGCAAATCTAATCTTGGTGCATTCACAGATTTGACACATCCAAACCAATACGGAACGTAAATTCGCGTCAAAAATACACAAATGTTACGAAAGCTATTTAATTCCGCTGTCGTTAGTTTAAATTGCTCACGAAACAGAAACACTTTAAAGCAGTATATATTTTTCGACATAAATCGAGCATGCGTTGTTGCACCAGGTGCACGGAATCCCGAAAAGCCTGGTGCTTTTTCACCAATAAAAAGCAATGAAAGTTGCAATACTTCTTTATAATCTGCCCGAACGTATTGAGATTTCAATGCCTCAAGGCAAAATATTTTGTGGTATTCTAATTCACCCACCGTAAAAAGTTTTTCTACATCCTCATCCGATATTCCACTCTTAAAATTAATTTGGTTAATATTTGGCCAAAACTTGGAGAAGCGATTAAAAATAAGAACTTCTGGTGCAGCAGTTTTACCAAAATTTAGTTCGAAGACAGCTCTTATCAACAATTCACTAATGTGATGACGAAATGGAAGAAACAGCAAGTCCCTTTTTAATTTCTTTTCTAATAAGTAGGCTGCACCCTTATTAATGCCAGTGTTACTTGCTGTTGTGTCAAAAGATATTATTTCGACTAAATTGTCCATTTTCCATTTTATCAAGAAGTTAAAGGTTGTATCAGCTATACTTTCACCAGAGGAGTCTTGCATTTTTGGAATTCCAAGCAGTTTCTCCACATTTTTGCCAGTCACAACTAGAGCTAGTCGCTCTGATTTTTCTTTGCCTTTTACTTCTGGAAGTAGTTTGCCATCCCAATGAAGGACAAATACTTCAGGTATCTTGAATCAGAAAAATTAAAAAAAAAATATTATTTTTATACAACTAGTCACAAAAATAGATTTTTTAGTATTTACATTGAAACTTTCCAGAATCTGCTGAGCTTGTTTGCGGCGATAATCCCTCCTCATCGCCTGAATAGTGGTTCGATTGAGGACTAAAGCGTCCAATTTTATTGCTGTGGAAGTTGGATTGACTCCCTCAATTTTTCGTAGTAGTGCAGCTGCTGTTGCAGTAATTAAATGCATGGCATCTCTCGTACTAATTTTGCATTTGTCCATACTTGCCAGCATTCTATCATCAATAAAATGGATATTTCCACGCGATTGTTGACCTTGTGTTACGACGGTCGGTTCATCGTCTGCTATATCAATTGATACATTTTGATCAACCACAGAATACGCCATTTCGCTACTTTCAGTACTACCTGAAATATCCATAGCAGATATTTGCTCTGATATTTCAAGAAAAAATAAATAAACTAATTTGCATGATAATTCAATAAAAATCTCAATTAACTAAATAAACATTTTTCTCGCGATACGTTTCAACGCGCATTTTTAATATATCAGAACGCTTTTCTTTTCGTTTCTGTTTTTCCACCATTTTTACATCTATACCAGACATACTTCCTGGTCGACCTCTTTGCCTTTGAAGAACAAGAAAGTCTTTATCCTGTTGGATCTTCATTACCGCAAGTGCATCTGACGTTGCAATGTCAAATATATAATTTTCAATGCGATCCACAAATTCCTCTTCGTTTTTCCGGTGCTTCTCATACTTGGACTTGGCATTCTTCTGCAAATTTCTCCATTTCTCATATATTCTCTCCAAGGCTTTAATAGAGTTTTGTTCTGACATTATCGGAATGTTGGCTCTTTTCCAAAAATCAGAAACAACTGCAATTGTCAATTTTGCACTGCTTTTTAAAGAATAGTTTTCCATACGTATTTTATAAAAAAAAAAATTGAAGAACCTGCTTCACTGACGGTAATTTTGCACTCAAAATTTCATTTTTACATTTTCCTATGAACAATACTAAATCATCTCCAGATCTCAGTTGTTTTTTTAATGCCATTATTTGTTATTTTTTTTATTCTTTACTATTTTTTTTAATTTTCACTTATATTCACTGTCACTTAACAGACTCTACTTAGTAATGAAACGCAAAGCTTACATGCTTGTTAAGATCATCTAAATAACGGTAATCAGTTCTTTTAGACTTTGTATTTCTTTTTTGCAGCATGTTTCTCATCATCTCAACTTGCTTTAATGTCCCGTTAGATTTGCTCTTCTGTAGCATGTAGCAATTGTATCAAATAAGTTTTTAAGCAAATAATTTTTTTTTAACAATTATGTATTATTTTTTTTGAAGCGAAAGAGAGAGTAATGTAAAGAGAATAGAAAAAAGCTATTCCTTGAATGAATTATATGTATATAACAAATTTAATAGCAATAATATAATAAAATTAAATCTGTTGCACATTTTTTTTTAGTCAAAGTAGAACAAACTTTGTGCAACGCATAAGAAAAAAAACTTTTTGGCGTAGTAAACTTCAAGGTCAACTAGGCACCACTAGGCATCATCGGATTTGGCTGAAAATTTCTGGAGTTTGTTTTTATATCAAAACAAACAGTTTAAGAAAAAATAAAATTTTATTTTCCAAAAACAAAAACAAGCCATACATCGTACGGCCAGTCTAATGTACATCCATATTTATGTAAAGTTTTTGAATAAAATATAAAAAAAGTAATTTTAAAAATTACTTTGGATATTTTTTGAAGATTTTAAAAACAAAATGCAGATTTTGAAGATTTTTTTGTGAAAAATTGTTAAATTTTGCTGATTTTATCTTAAGAAATTCTGGCAACACTGCTTTAAAAGTGTCAACAATTGTGGAAATGACGCAAATTTGCACCTCTATATATCCAGATATATTCAAGATATGGGAAATCTGGTAACGAATTTGGAAATAGGACACATTATTCATATACATATAATCAATCAATAACTCAATTTTTTTTTTAAATGTTCCATACATCAAAGCAGAAACAAACCGACGATATGGTTAAACACTTGGCCGTATAAAAAAAAATATTTGAGGTTGAAATGTACGTTAAAACAAAATTTCCGTACAAATTTTGACTAAAGACGTTGAAATTATTATTATTATTATTATTTTTTTGATACGGCGCTTGTTTCGGCGTACATCCGGTGAGGTATCTATATACAAATAAAACAAACAAGAATTAATATTTTGTAATAAATATTAAGACGGAAATCTCTCTTTATTAATCATTTAATTAATGTATGATAAAATACTTCATATACATACAATGCTTTTACACGCATCTCTTGCTGTATAACTACCTCTTATGAATATCCAATAAGGAAGCGATATGTTTATAGATAAACACTAAAAATTTTATTGAAAACTACGTGTATATATCAACATAGCGAACTATTAATGACACCTGCCGCGTATTTCTAGACCAGACTGTATTTTTTGCAATATTTATACAAAATTTACTTATTTAATATAATTTTCATGTCGCCGGCAAAGGAGCGCAAAAAACTAACAGCAGCGGCTAAATCTTGACAGATTCTGTCGGCCTCGCTCTCCGGATCTGTTTACAAATAGTCTTTCTTAAAAAAAAGTGTTAAAGTGTAACTAAATAATTATTAGCGGCAAAACTTCAATTATTTACAATACAAATATTAAAAAATCTAACAGCACAGCAATAGCAGGCAGCACTAAAATCAGTAAATGATAAAAAAAATGAGCGCAACTTCAGAAACCACGTCGTCGTCGAAAAGCGGCCAAGCCATAGAAAAGTTGAAGGAATTTGGTTATGCCTTTAACTCCGGTAAATAGAATCTATTAAATTTTGAGCAAATAACTAATTTCAACAGAAATATAAACATTGATTGGCAGCTGGGGAATTGCGTAAAATTGACAAAAGTACAGATGAAGTTGGCGACGAACCATTTCAGTTTGAAGTAACCAATGATCATGCCAAAAATCAAGCTCACTATGAAAAATTAGCAGAAGTAAGGACTTCAATTAGATGGATGATATTTTTTATTAAGAAATATACATATTTATATATTTGTTTTTCTGTAGCAAATTCCTGAAATCGTTTACGATTTATTGGAACAAAATGGACTTGCACGTACTTACATTCCCGAAAACGCACCAATCGAAGAATCAACATTTTTCTTTTCATATCCGGAAAAGTTAAATAAACCCAAGAAACTAATTGTTATTATACATGGCAGTGGCTATGTACGGGCAGGACAATGGGCAAGAAGGTAGGAACAAAGTTATTACTTTTAGTTTTTTGTTTATTTTAATTTTCTAAACATGGACGCCACCATTAAATCTGATTATTGAATAACGAAACAATAAAAACGATTAGCAGACTTGAGGAAAAAATGAAAAACCCTCCTACGCATTTTGAAAGGGTTACAATGAAATTTGATAAAACAAACACTTGAAATATATTCTTTTTAACCCCCGACTAAAAAAACGGGTGTTATAAGTTTGTAGTGTGTGTCTGTGTATCTGTGTATATGTGTGTCTGTCCGTGTCCACGTACAGGCCAAACGGCTGGACCGATTTTCATTTAGGTTTTTCTCTTTGAAAGATGATCGAGAGGGTTCTTAGCTATAATTGAAGAAAATCGGTCCAGACGTTTAGAAGATATAACATCTTTTCTGAAAAAAGTCGGGGGTTTTTAAAATTTTTAATTTTTGTTATATCTTATTATTAATAAAATGTTTAGTAAATTTCTTACAGCCTTATTTATAAAGCACCCCATACACGATTCAATTCAATTTTCAATTGAGTCGGCTGTTGTCCAAATCAAAGCGTGTATGGCTTTATCAATTGATTAGTTTGGCAGTTGTCGGGTTGGTTGAAGAAAAATCGAAAGATTTTGATTTTTCATGTTGACTAGTAAATCTTTCAATTCGATTGTGCTGTGTGTGCTCGAGTCTCTTGATTAGTTGCCAAAATTTATGTTTGTAGCTTTATTTTGTATAGAAAAAGTTGAGTATTTTTAAAATTATATTTAATTTCATTCAGTTTTAAATAAAAAATATATAAATAAATGAATGAATGCAATAGAAGTTTTAAATTTTTAAATTTGTAATTGTGAAAAAAATATAAATTTGACAGTTGAATGAAAATCTTTCAATTCAGTTTATGAAGTGTGTGGCCAATAATCAATTCAATTGAAAGACTCAATTCACAATTGAATTGAAACGTGTATGGGGTGCTTAAAACATAAAAAGTCTTTATAAAGGCTTTTTAAGAAAAATTTTATATGAAAATTTGTTTTAAAAAATCTTTATAAAAACATTTTAAGTTTTATAATTAAGGCTGCTTTTGTTTCAAGACGATTTAACAAGTTTTCTATAGACGTTTGGCCAACAATTTTAAAATTTGTTCATAAAGTTTCAATAATTTTTGATTAATTTCGTTTTGTAGCTTCATTTTATTATTTATATTTTATCTTATGTGCTTTTTAAAAATCAGTAGTTGAAATTGGTTTTTCGAAATTCATCACATCTTTTGACAGCTATAATTTTGAAGTCCCTTTAAACTTTATAAAACGATCGCTTTCCACCACATACCTGGGGGCAAATTACGGTATTCGATACCGATAAAAATTTAAAAATGTTCCATATAAACTATATTGGAATATTTTGTAATTTCGTTCGATGTCGAGTGCCTTTATTTGGCACTGATACTACAGCAACAAACTCTTTTGTTCTAATTGACGTTTTGTTTAAACTTAAGTTTAGTTTATGTATATTGTTTCCAACATCACTGATCCCGCGGGAATTGCTCTTTATTTAAGGTACGGCCACACTTTGCAAACATTTGCCCAAAAAAACCTAACCACTAAATACTAATAAATAACTTTTTGATTCAGAGACGTGTTTATTAAGTTGAACAGTTTCGAACAATATTGGGTTCTATTAAACTGTCTATGAGTTATGTGTGTAAAGTGCTTAACTTATTCAAAAGTTTTTTCATAACTATTTAGTGGTTGCGAATTTTTTGGGCTATTGTTTGCCAAGTGTGACCGTACCTTTATAAAATTAACATTTACTACAACCAAACAGTTATTTAATAAACTTTGGATAGTTTTCTGCAAATCTGTTAGAAAATTAGAAGCCGTGAAAAGCATTGTATTAAAGATTTTTTCAATATCGAGAATAATAATGTCAGTACTCTTGCGATTTCCTCTCTTGCTTTCCATAAAATTAACAACTTGCTTTATTTGTTGAAATGTAAAGTACTACTTACGGTAGTTAAATAATAGAGATGTACAAATGTCGTGATTTTATCGTGTCACGCGTAATTCACGTGATTCGTGATCAAATATTATAACTAATCACGCGTGAGTGCGTGAGCGTGACTGAAAAAAATTTACTCGTGCGTGATCGTGCGTGAGCTTTTTTTAATAATCACGCACGAATTTTCACGCTCTCACGAGATAACATTCCTGCATAGGTACATATGTAAGTGTATTCAATCATTTGAAACAAATTATTTTATAATAATAAATGCATATATGTATAGTAATATGTATGGTAGTATGAGCTTACAAACATAATGAATACCCCCAAACAAAATGTTTCGACTTTTCTGAATTCCTTAAGACATTTCGGTAGTTTCTCTGAACAATTTTTTTAAACATTCCCAATAAACCACTCCATAAGCTAAATATAACTGCAATGGAGAATAAGCTTATCACTTAAACACTTTTTTGTAAGTGGTATCACTGTTTGCAAGTTTTTTTTTGTTGTTTATGATGACCAGTTATTTTGAACGCGTGAATTTTATATTATTTGTTAAAGTCGTAATTTTTTGTCCTGTTTAATTAGTTCAGTGTCCTAAAGTTAAAAAATTTACATTTAAAAAATAGTAATTATTATATTCGAATATAAATTTTAATTTTAAATATGCCTACTATAAACATGTTTAGAAAACTATTTTCCTGGAAGCATATTCTATAATTTAGAATTATAAGCTTGTTGTATACTATAGGCTAGCAATATTATCGCAAGGGTTCAATTTTCTTTATAAAATAATTGTTAATAAACCTTTCACAAGAGTATGCACAACACTTTTCTAAGCTTGAGGCTTATGGTAGGAAGTTTGTTATAAACTATTTCCATAGCGTTTTGGTTTGTTGGGTTAAAACTTTGATTTTTGAGTACATAAGTAAAAGTCTGTAAGTAAGTTTGTAAGTATGTATGCATGTTTCTTAGATACCCTGTAGGAAGTATCAATTGAGAAACACTACTGATTGAACAGTGCCTTTGTCAACAATACTACTGACGACTTGTACCGCAGAAAATGTTTTTTGCTTTAAGGGCCGTCCATATATTACGTAACGCTGTAAGGGGGGAGGGGTGGGGTTCGAGTTTTGTTATGACTTGTTTTTTTTAAAGAGTCAGTTTTTTTTAACACAAACACAATTCGCAAAGCGATTAGCTTGTGGTGGTGGGGGGAGTCTTTGTTACGTAACAGAAAACATTTTAGTAATTTGTATGTTTTCTCATTTAATATGCTTTTCTCATATATTTGATTATCATTTATTTAATTGATCATACGTCTTACCTTCACATTTATATTATGTATGTATACATACATGTGCGGAATGTCAATTTTTGATATACGAGAATGCGAATTCGAATATTTAAAATGATATCCGCGAATACGAATTTTTAAAACTATATTAAATTAACTTTGCTTTATTTTAATTTACATTGTAAATTTTACAAAAACACGAGCATAGATATGTATATACAAATGTATATGTAAGAACCTATTTTTCAACCCAAAAACCATGAAAATTATATTATACATATACTTTTTCGTGATCGTGATAAGTTGTAAAGCACTCGTGCGTGATTAAAAATATTTTATTCGTGAGCGTGCATGATCGTGAAAATTTTCAAAATCATTCGTGCGTGAAAGTGCGTGAGTAAAATATTTTTCTGCGTGAGCGTGCGTGTCGTGAATCAGAAAACACTCACGTGCACATCTCTATTAAATAATAAACGAAATTTAAAATGATAAACGAGTTCCTGCATTACCTTTGTATGGAAACAAAATGTTGATACAAAATTTCAAAAATGGCTTTACAATAAAAGTATTTACTTTTTAAGAGAAGTTCCAGTGGGTTTAAACCAATTTATTATTCCTTGTTAAATATAAACATATCGATAGCCTATATTCAAAACTCGTCAACTCAAAAAAGCTAACTTTTCAGTAGAGCGAAAAAACTAGTTAATTCGCTCGTTATTGTAAAAATAAATTATATGCCTTCTATAATATGGTTTATATATATTTACTTACTAATTTATAGGTCTGCAAAAAATATTTTATTTTGCACTGGTTTGCATATTTTTATGAGATAACATGTTTTAGTCGATCCAAAAACAAATATTTTCTTAGAGTTAGCATATTTTGTCGGAAAAAAATATGATTTTTTTTAAATATATTTATTTTTTAATCAATTTGTGAGATTTCAAAAAAATGTCAGTTAGGTCAGTTAGTTAAAACAGCGGCGATATATGAGGTCATCAGCGCAAAAATGGTGTAACCCTCATTTCTTGTTGGTTGCTGTTCTGGTCTTACATACAGAAAAGTAGACTAGTATTCAAAAAAGATGAATCTGATAAAACATTTTTGCACAGAACAGAATAATATAAAGTAATAGAGCAATTAAATAGTTTGGGGCTACACCATAGTTTTGGGGCTGATAGCTTCATATTTTGTAGAATTTCCAAGATCGTTGGTATAAATTCGACCACTTGACACTCATGTTCTTATGTATTTTAAACATGTTTGTACATGTTTAGTTTGGCAAGTACAAAACAAAAACGAAATGTAATATTCTTTCTTTTCGAACAAATTTAAAACGTTAAGAACTTTGGAGAAACGTTATGCAAACATATATATGTTTCACCTATATTTGTTAACGATAAGATACTCAAAAGTGTACGACAAGAAATGTGTGCATTATTTATACAAATCAACGAATTGATAACCTCCTCTTTTTTTGAAGTCCGTTAAAAATAAGTGCAATTCACCGAATTTAATAAAATTTATATGCCATACAACAGACCTAATAAAAATAAAATGTAAGTAAAAAAACCACAAAATCTTGTTATAAAAAATTTCCCGATTTTTGTTGTTTGAGAGCTTTACACTTGCTTAGTCTTATTGCTAAGCTGAACAGTTTGTACCAGGCGAGAGAGGTATAAGAAAGAGAAAGAGCGAGAGAGAAAAAAGAGAGAAAGATAGAGAAAGAGAAAGAGAGAATAAGAGAGAGAGAATAAGAGACAGAGAGAACGAAGAAAAAAGAGAGAAAGAGAAAGTGTTTCGGAATTCGGAATTGAAATATCCTTCAGACACCCGGATGAATGCAGCATATTGCATGCAGAGATATCTACCAATAAGGGCCTGTTTGTCAATGTCGACAACGTACTTGTCGCACAATTACATTCAAAACAAAAACAATTTTAAAAATTTTGCTTTTGGTTCAAATGTAAATGTACGAAAAGTCGAACGTAGTCGACATTGAAAAACTGGCCCTAAAAGAGCCACACGCTGTACAGGCACGTCTCAAAGCCCTCGATAATCTTGCGCAGCATTCACGTATCACATTAAATTGGGTGCTTGGACATGAGATAATTTTAAGCAACGTAGTTGCGGTTGACCTGGCACAGAGGGGAACCCTACGATAATCTCTGTTGGCTCCCATTCTCATCCTGCTGGAGACTTTTCGACATTGCTCTTTATGAATTAGCTCAGGACAGATGGAACAATGAGCCCAGCTGCGTAATAGCGAGAATACTGACCTGGCCCAAACGCGCACAGGGTGGTCTACTCTGTAATTCGAAATGAAAGGAAAAGCTTTCGAGTTTACATGTTATAAGCATACAAATTTGAAAGCAATTTCTTTCGTTTCAAATTACACAGTAGACCCTCAGGACTAAGAACCTCATGAACTTTACAAAAAAGCACTTGAGGAATCTCTTGACTACACTGATCGGCGTACGTTTGGGTCTCCCGTACAACGAATACTGCTTCAGTTGTAATCATGAAGAGGGGGAGGAAATCATTATGAATCTCCTCCGCCTCCTTCACGCTCTGGATGATTGCCGACTGCACGTCAGTGGCAGATTATATTATAGCATCCTATACAAGTTATCAGGGATGAGACTCAAAAGCTTGAGGCTTTATATTAGCAGCAGCGGCTCTGGCGTGTGCACACACATCACCCATTCTCTTCTCTAGCATATATAATCTCTGAGAATATGCACCACTTCAAATCTATATTTTTCACCTCCCCCCCCCCTCCCCCCCTCTACACATTTCTGAATGAATATGAATTTTTTTCCTTCTTACCAAAAACCTGCTAACCTAACCTAACATATCTTCTCAGAAATCCTTTTATTTGAGGATAATGAAGCTTCGATAATAATCACTGACGTCAGTATGACATCGTAAGCGAGCCATCTAAGTACTTGGATTGTAATGTACGCGTAATCTGATATGTCATGTGCTACTAATAACTTCGATTACGATGTAAGCAGGGATTCATTTATTGATTAAAACAAACAGTTTGTTATACAACAAAATTTAAATACTGGTCTACTTTTAGGCTAAATTTATTATCATGCTCGCTTACAAGTCCGCTGTTGATGTAAGTGCAATGCTAGTGACACGTACTGACATCGTGGCTTCCCAGCAAAAAAAGACATGCAAAAAAAAATAGTTAATGCATGGGTTCTACTGCAAATGCATTGGTTCAACTTAGGTGCAGAACGCATGATTTTAGCACAGGCGTGTCATTGACGAGCATGGGTTCACATTTAGCAAAACTGCTCATCATTCGAATGAGTGCTTAGAACCCATGCAAAAACCCATGATTCGATGACGTTTGAAATGAGTGCTTAGAACCCATGATTCGATGACGTTTTTTCACGTAAATACAAAACGAAAAAAAAATTTTCGCAGCCAGGATACGAACCGTGCTGTTCTGACTGTTAAGGCATACTCTCTACCACTGAGCTATTGCACTCTTGTTATTTGTTGGAGATAAAACTTGTTTTATGAAAATGTTTCAATGTGATGATTTAATTCCGTTTTTGCATGCCTTTTTTGCTGGATATTAATTTTAATGTATGCATGCGTTCGTCGCATGCGTTTTTAATGAGTTCAAATACTATAGCATTATTTACGTTTTGCGATGCCATTCGGAATGCATGCGAAGAAACACATGCTCAAGAACTCATGAAACACTATTTCATTTTGAACGCGTTCATTTATTTTTTGCTGGGTTACTTTGTAAGCGAGAGCTCACCACTTACGCGTCCTATGACACTTTTATGTTAAATCTAAGTAACAAAATAAGCTAACGAATCACCACTGACTGCTACTAAGTATTGCTGATGTCATCGATTACGTAATGTATATTTTTACCACTGGGACGTTCTAAGATTTGAATGACTGCATTTTTAGAGCTTTTCTCTCTGAGAAAACCTTTTCGCTTGATAGAAATAAAACACACATACGTGAGAATAGGTGAAATTTATAAAAATTTGCCGAATACGTAAGACGAATTTTTTTAATAAACAGCCTATTAACATAAATTTTTAATTTATTGTCGTTTTGCGTTTTAATACACCTTCATTCAATATTTGAAAACATAAAGAGAACAATATCCATGTAACTATCATGCATGTAATACATACATGTATTGTGTGGCATTTAATATAATTTCAGTTTAATAATCAACAATTCATTAGACCATGGCACCCAAATACCATATATTAAACGAGCCCGAGATCTTGGCTACGATGTGGTCGTGACGAACACCAACGATAATTATCGTATTATCGATGGTAAAAGAAAACCAATTAAAGGGCTTGATTCCGCTACATCGCATGCTATTCATGTGTGGAGTAAATACGTAATGGCTAGTGCACCCGAATCTGTAGCAATTGTGGCACATAGTGCTGGTGGAGCAGTTACTTTAGAATTGGTACGTGCATATGTACATATGTACATACTTATGTACATATCATATATTATTAATTTTAAATCTTAAAGCTGTAATATCATAAATTATTGTTGAAATACTCCAGGCTCGACTTTTTCCAGACTTTTTTAAAAATCATGTTTTCGCTATTGCTTTTACTGATGCTGCTTTCTCGAGTTTACCTTTGGGTGTACAGAAAGCTATTGGCCATAAAACATGTAATTGGGTTTCCAGCAGTAAACCTTTAGATACGGAATTTAAAACGTCGAAAGATGATATTAAAGTGCTGTCTGCAGGTAAGTGGGGAAAAAAGATTATTGTTATAAATATGAATTGATTCATATATAATCGCTTTGCAGGTAACTCCAAGCATGAGTGGACATCTTATTCGGCATTTGAATCTGTTTTTAAATTTTTGGAAGAAAAATATGATGACTTTTTATCGCAAAAGCAACAGTGAAAAAATGGAGATTTAAAAATATTTTTAAATTGAACAAATATTTAAAATAAGTACAAAATAAATTTTGCTATAAATCTGGCAGCAAATTACATTAATCGATAACGAAATAAATTTTAAAATATTTTCATATAAACTCTATAGAAATATTTTAAAATTTTGTCCAATATCGAATGCCGCAATTTGCAACTAGGTTTTAAATTTTCTAAATCAAACTAATTTGTATTTAATATCTTCGAAATAGTTTTATGATTAATAAAAATTAACATAAAGAACAACAGTATATGTACATAAAAGAAATTCAGTAAAGTGCGACTCTGACTCGCGCACGAAGGGTTCCGTACGAACACTAGATATGTAATTTAATACAAACTTCATCCTATATAATATATAGTTTTGGCATTTTTTTTCGTTTTTGGGGTCTTTTCGGTTTTTTTGTTTTGGCGGTTTTTGCGTTTTTTCGGTTTTGGCGATATTCTTAAGTTTTGGCTCCTTTTTTAGTTTTGGCATTTTATTTTCAGGTTTTGGCGATTTTTTTCGGTTTTTAGCGTTTTTTCATTTTGGCGATTTTTTTTTATTTTTGGCGATTTTTTTTTATATAAATTTTTATTTTTAGTTTTGGGGACATTTTCGCGTTTTGGCGATTTTTTCGATTTTTGGCGTTTTTTTTCATTTTGGCAATTTTTTCATTTTGGCGATTTTTTCGATTTGGCGATTTATTTTAGTGTTAGAAATTTTTTTTAGTTTTGCCGATTTTTTTTTTTCGTTTTGGCGATTTTTTTTAATATTTGGCGATTTTTTTTGGTTTGGCGATTTTATAATTTTCGGTTTTTTTAGTTTTACGGTTTTTGATTAAAGGTTCCCTGATGATCTGCATTAGCAACAGTGAAATGCGCATAGGATCCAGCTAAACCCCTCAATAATCAATTTCAATGTATTTTTAATAAAAAAATATTTTACTTAATAAGTAAAATATTAATTTGGGATTATTAGTGCGTTTAAAAATTTTTAAACAAAAAAATTTAATTTTCGAGTTATTGATGCAGAATTAATCCTCTTATCGTTCGTGACGATTTTATACTATACTTAAGAAAATAACATTACTAAATTTTTTCTTTAATCTAGTACAAAATAGGCGCAGTCGAATTCGAAATATGACACGTAATTAAAGCCAATTTTTAAAAATTTTAATAGTGATTGTATCCTGAACGGTTCACAATAAATTCATGATTGTATAAGATATTGGCTATGAAAATTTTTATGTTTTTGTAATTGATTAAAGGAATTTTGTACTAGATTAAAGTACAAGCAGATTAAAGTACAAGTAGTTCGGCGGCTCCCCAAAATAAACAGGTTCGTCTTTAGTGTTGTAAAAAGCGGTTACTTTTGAATACTCAGTACTACTTGATACTTTTTCAATTGGGTACTCGATACTACTCAATACTTTATATATGTTTATATATGGGAAGTTAAAAATTATTATTTATATTATTTTATTGATAATGCAATATGGAAAAACAAAGATTAAATACAAGTATATTTAAATTAATTTGTAACAAATGAAAATAACTAAGTTTGAAGATTCATTTTTGTACATAAAATTTTTTTAACGTACTCTTAACACTTCTAGTGCATTAATCTCTTAAATTATCTTCTAAATATTTTTAATAAACATTTTTTACTCACAATTGATGTTATTACTTAGTCACTGTTGAAATGTAGAAATAAAATTTTACCGACATTGAAAGTATTTAAAATATTTTTCATGTTTGTGAGGACCTGACTTGTTGGTTATATTGTATCACGCGTCTTCCTTCCACTATTCTAAAGGCTCACTTTTTCTGTCCAATAGTATTTGTTAATGACTGAATTAGTTTAATAATGCATTTTGTAGTATTTTTTTTTAGTGGCTGTTTGTTACACTAACTCCATGAGGTTCAGAGTCATATTTATTTGTATCAAGCTCACAGAGTTGTAAAATTCTGATGTATTTTAAAGAAAGACTTTCGCTTGAATACTACAAAATGCAACCCTGAAAGTATTGAGTAGTTACTTTTGTGTATTGAGTACCGGGAAAAACTGCCGGTATTGAGTACTCAGTACTCAAATACTCAATACTTTTACAACACTATTCGTCTTATATTCGGTACATCTCGAGATAAAATCCTGAGTTCAAGATATATTCTATAGATTTTAAATTAAAGGAAGGATGAAATATTTTATTTTGTCGTTTTAGGCTTGTATTGCATTCTGTTTTGAATAAATAAATAAATAGAGATTAATTCGGTAGATTTTTAATAATTGATTAACAGTGTTCAAGATGAACTCAGTACATTTTGAAGTAAAAGAATAACGGATTCAAAATGAATTCGGTAGATCCTGAATACTTGCTCAACATTGTTCAAGATGAATTCGGTAAATTTGAATAATGACCTAACAGGGTTCAATATGTATTCGGTAGATTTGCAAGTAAAAGAACAAGTCCTGTACTGATGTCCGTTTCCTTTGAAATATACGGTTAACATCGCTGCTTACCGCATTATGGCATACAACTTGTTCGTATCCCTATTTTGAATACCGAAAGAAATGAAGACAGGGCAATTCTGCGAACTTTTCTCGTTTATTTTACTCTCTTCTTAAACTCTTCCTTTGCAGTTATCTCCATACATTTGTTTGTTTTTAATGTATACATATAAACGATTCATATATGTGAACGTGGTTTCGTACAATATCACGGCCGATGGCCCGATAGGAATAATTTTAAGATTTACGATTTTTCCGCTTCACTTAGAATTGCCAGTTATTAATTAAAAACCAAAAAATTTCATTAGCGTATTGTTTAAGACTTACTATTTGTAAAAAAAACTTTGAAATGTAAAGTCGGTATAACTAATCTAATATAAAACAATTTTATTTGTTGCTAGGCACGCTTACATATGTACGTATGTATATGCACTTCGCTTCTGTTTAAGAAACTCATCAGCAGACTCAATAAGATCACACTAGAAAATGCCAAACATTTTCAAGAATTTAAATACGAATTAAAACAATGAGTTATAGAACAACACACCAGAGAATGGCAGAACTCTACTGTTGGAGCAGTGAACGAAATTCTCTGGGAAAACCCAAATAGTAAAAAGACGCTGGAGATTCCACGTTTAAAAATACCAACACTTCGGAACTTGGTTAGCATAATAACAGGACATACAGAGTTAAGAAGTCACCTGGCTCGCATGGGTGTTGTTGACAATACGACATGTAGAGTTTGGCAAGAAGACGATGAAGAAGTCAAATTAGAAGACAATTCTTCCATCTGGCAAATATACCATCTATGGAATATCTAAGGGGTTCAGAGTAGAAAAACCTAATAAAGTATAATGGGGAGACTAAGTTCCTAATCTGATTAAGTTTAATAGGTTTTATTGGGTATCTCCTCAGTATTTCTTATCAAGAGCGCACAACATGCTATGATACCAGAAAGACACTCCTGGTTCAATCGAAACCTAGAACAAACTAGGGGAAAGAACGGGCCTAGGTTTCTTCATAGAAGAACCGTAGGCCGAGATTTACTTCCGCTTGCATGACCATAATACAGTCTTCCAGGCGGCGTTTCGTGCGATAACGAATGCTTTAAAATGGATCAGTATGAATATTAGACCCACAGAGGTCAACACATTTACCGACAGCAAGTCGGCAATTAGGGCAATCACAACCGAAAGAGCAAACTCTGATAACGATTACGCAGTACATGGCAACCTTCGTCTGGTATGGGTGCCCGCTCACTGCCGCGTAACCGGAAATGAACGTGAAAATGAACGTTACGGACAGTAACTCTAACTAATGCGAAGTTTTTCAAGACTACGAAGATTGAGTTACAAAATTGGGCGAAGATGGCCCAAAGGATACGATGGAATTGTGATACTGTGAGTAATTTAACTAAGGCTCTATGGGGCGACCCGGACGAAGACAAAACAAGGGGATTGTTGAAACTAAACAAGCCCGAGCTAGGAAAGTTGACTGGCATCTTAACGGGGCACTTTAATATACGAAGGCATTTGTACCGGATTGGAGCCATGAATGACAATGAATGCAGGGCATGCATGGATGACATGGAGACAATGGAGCACTTCCTTTGTCATTGGCCAGCTTTCGCCCAGCCGAGACCCCGTTATTTTGGGGATGACACCTTATCGGAATTTACCCAACTTAGAGGTATTGACTGGAAAAGTTAAAGGGACTACGTGAACAATACCGAGTTCCTATAAAGGTGGGGTTCGTTTGTTAATTTATACGAGAGCGCACAACAGGCCTATAATGGCTTATTTATATGTCCCCGTACACGAGCGTAATGGCTACTCTTTTCAACCTAACCTAACCTATTAATACTAGATTAAACTAGTTTAATCTAGAACCCATAAACAGGCTGCTAATATATTAAAAAAAGCAATGTGCGTCCGATCACAGAGGAGATGTGTAAACATCTAGTAATGAACAAATTTTTTTTAAGTTGGAAGTACCCAGCAAATAGTTATAAATATTTATTTTTTTCATTTACGGTTTTAATAAAAGTTCATCAATGAAAGCAATTGAAATTTTTCTAAATATACATAGTATTTATAAGTAACAATAGAGGCACTGATACGAATAAAATATAACCCACTTCAATTGAGTTTATAAAAGAAATTTTACAAAATGGTGTATTTCGTAGTAAAACAATAAGTTTTTTTAAATTATTTAAATTTTTCTTAAAAGTTATTATATGTATATTTAATCAAACTGACTTTTTAACCAAGACCTTCCATTTACTCAAACAACGGCATATTTAAAAAAAGTAGTTCAATCAAGAAATAAATAACTATTTCCCACAACGGAAAATATAATTAATTCCTACAATAAACAACATAACTACTTCTCAAGAATCGATTATTTTAGTCTCACACCTTGTTAAAATCATTAAGTTGGTAATCCAGTAAGGAATAGCTTCCACCAAAAATTCTTAATTCCAAACTCGATTACCTTTTTTTTTGAAATTTTTTGCTGGGTACTTATGCTTTTAGTATATTTTTTTAATTTAATTTAATTTAGTTTTGTCGCTTTTTTTTCGTTTTGGCGTTTTTTTTCTCTTTTTAGGTTTTTTTTTTCATTTTCGCAATTCTTTTCATTTTGGCGATTTTTTTCATTTTGGCGATATTTTCTGTTTTTGGGGCTTTTTTATTTAGGCGATTTTTTAATTTTGGTGATTTTTTTGTTCGAGGGTTTTTTTAATTTTGGCAATTTTTTTTATTCTGGCGATTTTTTTCATTTTGGCGATTTTCCCGGTTGTTCGCGATTTATTTTAGTCCCAGGAATTTTTTTAATTTGGTGCTTTTTTCGTCTCGGCGATTTTTTTTGTTTTTGGCGTTTTTTTTAAATTTGGCGATTTTATAACTGTTTGATTTTTTAGTTTTACCGTTTTTGAAAATTTCAAGAGTTTTGCTCTTACGGTTTCAAAGATACAGCAGGTTCTCAAAATTGCATTAACTGATGGAACACCCTTTAATTTGAATTTCTTAAATTTACTATTAATTGTTGTAGTCTGTATAAAAATACACTAATTTTACAAATTTCAAGTGTGTACATATAAATTGTATGTATATTACATGGGATTTTAACATTTTTCGTTGCTCGTTTCGGAACACCCTTTAATTTTTAACTCTCATGTATTTGTTGTTGTAACGGCTAAATGTCTGCAAACTGTGTCCAAATTTCAGGTCCGTAGCTCTTGCGGTTCTCGAGAAAATACCCTGTGACAGACGGACGGACAGACGGACAGCGTAGCGAAAACAATAGGGTTCCTTTTCACCTTTGTTGTACGGAACCCTAAAAACCAGCAAATTCCTTTGTATTTACAATATTTTCAATAAGTTTGTATTGCTTCTTTCAAACACTAATACACTCATACATAGCTCATACCGATTTGATAACGCGGTGTGCATCCCTATCGGAAATTTGGCTAACTTTAAACTAACTTTAAGCTAACTATTTCGCAAGTAGTACTGACTACACTTGTATTACTTTGTAATGTAATCAACTGACTATTTTAGCATTGCGATGTCCTAGGCGGTAGTCAATTGTCTCACTAGGCACTACTTTAAGCTAACTTAAAGTTGACTTTTTTAAATCACTTGGTAGTCAGTAAATTAAAAAAATTTTTTTCTGTGGCTCGAACATGTAGCATCACACGTTGTGTACTCAACGCGCTACCATTCTGCTAAGCTGCCATCTTAAATAATAGGAGCAAAATGTTAATATAAAACTGAAATGAGTTTTAAACTAGCTGAGAATAAATTTGTTGGCTCTCACCAAATTCGATTACGTACTCAACTTTAGAATTAATTTTGGGATTGTTCTGGATGACTTTGCAGCAGTGATGCCAACTTTTGAGACTGAAAATGCGTAAAAATTTTTGAAAAAAGTGCTAGAAAGGGCTAAATTAAAAAAATATTCAAAAATAAAAAAAATAGTGAAATTTTTCGAAAAAGCGCGAAAATGGGCTCGTATTAAAATGTATCTGTTGAAAATAAAAACAAAATCAATTTTTGTAAAGTAATTTATTAGAATATAAATAACTATCATGAGATCAACACATACATAGCTTTAGAGCTTCAATATTGTGCATATTTCATTTACATTTTATAAAGGGTGTTTTTTATTGAGGTATAGAACTTTAAGTCGGCATCACTTTTTTAACTGGCGGCCATTTTGTCAGCTGTCAAGTGATTAATATTTAGTTTGGTTTGCCATTTCATCATGAACAGGTTGACAAAAGAACAACGCTTGCAAATCGTGCAAATTTATTTCGAAAATAATGGTTCAGTTCGCGAAGTTTACCGCGAGCTCCGTCCATTTTATGGTCGACATAATCGTCCATCAGAGCAATTAATTCGGTTAACCATGGATCGTTTTCGCACTACGTTTACTCTATGTGATAATACGCATCCGCAGAGACGTCGAACAGTGCGCACCGAAGAAACAATTGCCGCTGTAGAGCAAAGTGTTGAAGAGAACCCGAATGAATCGATTCGCCACCGTGCACAGCAATTGGAGCTTTGTCCATCAACTTTATGGAAGATTTTGCGCAAAGATCTTGGCTTGCGACCTTACAAGGTGCAGCTTGTGCAAGAATTAAAGCCGCGAGACCATGCAATGCGTCGTGATTTTGGTGTATGGGCCGAAAATGAGATTGATCTCGATGCTGATTTTCATCGCAAAATTTTGTTCAGTGATGAGGCTCATTATTGGTTGAATGGCTACGTCAACAAGCAAAATTGCCGCATTTGGAGTGAAGAGAATCCACATGAGACCTTGAGACGCCATTACATCCACAAAAACTGACTGTTTGGTGTGCTCTATGGGCTGGTGGAGTCATTGGGCCATACTTCTTCCGAAATAATGCTGGAGAGTCAGTTACCGTTAATGGAGACCGGTATAGAGCCATGATAACCGACTATTTTGTTCCCGAATTGGATGGCATGAATGTGGATGAGTTGTGGTTCCAACAAGACGGCGCTACATGCCACACAGCGCACGTCACAATCGATTTATTGAAGGAAACATTCGATGAGCGCATAATTTCGCGGAATGGACCTGTCAATTGGCCACCAAGGTCGTGTGATTTGACACCATTGGATTATTTTCTTTGGGGATATGTGAAGTCGCTCGTCTACGCCAACAAACCAGAAACGTTAGGGGACTTGGAAGCCAACATTCGTGGCGTTATTGCCAACATACGGCCCCATATGCTCGAAAAAGTGGTTGAAAATTGGACCTGTAGAATTGGCTTTATTCGAGCCAGCCGCGGCGGCCACATGCCCGAAATCATATTTAAACATCAATGGCATAAAATTATCCTTCCAATAAAGCCAAATTGATGGACATTAAAACGATTTTCTTGTGTTTTATTTCAATTCGAAGTTCTATACCTCTAAAAAAACACCCGATATTACATTTCAATAAGGTATGTACATACGTAGATTAAATAGTTAGCGTATACATACATATAACTATAATAGAAATATATATATACATATGTATGTTAACATGAGTAGATACATTTAAAATTGGCCGTTATTAAATAAAATTTCGATTTCTCGCTCTTCCAAAAACATACATTATTTGTTTTAGGCTGTACTGAATAACTTTCAAGGCATAAGAAATTTGGAAGAAATAAAATATTACTCTATACTATTCTTCTTTTTTAAATTGTTAAAGCAATATCGACATTTTACTCATTTTATTTTGCTAGATTAAAGGAAGAAAAGGTTCGAAAAAGTTTAAGTGTAGCCATATCAAGCAAAAACTAAAAAGGGGCTAAAAGGGCCGAAAGATTATTGTAAAAAGTGCTAGGTTTGCGCCTTTTTTAGTTTAGGGCTAAAAAAATTTTTTCGCGTTTTGACTGACTGAAAACGGGCTAAATCTAGCCCTAAAAGGGCTAAGTTGGCATCACTGCTTTGCAGCTAGGTTTTAGTCAGTCTCAGAAAAGTTAACTATAAGTTAACTATTTTTGTAGTCAACCACACATTCTCCGACAGGGATCTTACTCAAAATTTGTGATTGTATTGTGATAAAGATTTTTACACCCTAGCGTATAGATGTTTACACATCAATAATAATACAAGAGACATAGTTAAAAAGAATATCGCAATATTATTTTGTGGTAACTTGCCTTATACGTTAGCACTCTTTAGTCTATAGTTACTTTAATTTTAAGCAATTTATTTCAATACAAAATGCTTGACATTTATCCGAACTCCATAAGGAACTGCACATTGCAAACCAATAGGTCACATCAATATAGAATATGGATGTATGCATACAATTTTATAAATATGTATGTAGACTAAATATAAAATTCAATATTTTATAGACAGCCGCTGTCAATGTCACTACAATAAGTAGCAGTGATATGTCACTATCATTTACATTAATATATTTAATTTGATTTCTTCGCACTCAATATTTTACTTAATTTTACTCAACTCTAATATAAGATATTGAGAGTGACAAAAAAAAAGACAATATAAAACTAAACAAATGTGACCTAAACATAACAAATCAAATGTTAGTTTATTTTCGTTTTTTTACCAAAACTCCTCCAATGCTTTATTGTTTCACAAGGAAAGTATTTATGTTCGTATCCTTACATTTGTGGTCAATATTTGTAGAATACACCCCTCTTATTATTATGACTATCTAATAATGAGTGTTTGTGTGAATCAACCCTCCTCCATCTAGTTATCGGATTTCATAAGCATAAATGTCATAAAAAATAACATTTTCCTTATACATATCACAAGATACTTAAGATTTTATTTGCTTAAAAAAAACAAATGGAAAAAGTTTCCCATTAAGACAAGTGTTTTCCTTCTGGTTGTATTTATAGTCTTTAGGGAGTTTTCAATGTTTTTTTCTTTGAGGTTTCGAAACCTCTTATACACTGAAGTATATAAAATATATTTTATCTATTGTTTAAGCTGTTGATGATACGATGTCATTAAGAAGTCATAAAATTGTCCATAAAAATCGTTAACTAAGTTTATGTTCTATAAGTGCTTATTTATGAATCGATATACATACTGCATACATAATTATGATTTGAGTATTTGAGAAAAATATATATGTACGTATGTAGATACACGTTGGTATTTATATACATATCGTCAGCCCATTATTGGTTTGACCTACCGACCATTTAAAAAAAAAATGAGTTAGCTATGGGGTATATATATTTCGAATATACACTTTCTGAATCCAAAAAGTGTTTCGTGAAATTAATTATAGTTTCTGAGATATTTAGCATTCATATTGCTCCATTTTAACTATTTTTAGATTTAATAAGTATTGTTTGGCTGTAAACGCCACTGTTTGGCTATTGCGTCAAATTATTCATACAAAAACGTACAAAATAAATTTAACTCTTGTTTTGCTTTATTTCCGTAATGTTATAAAAACAATTGGGACGACCGACGAACTTCGCATAGTTCGATGAACTTGCCTTCAACAATTCGATCTACTCCAAATCTCTGCCTTCCTATGGATATATTTGTAGTGTATGGATACCAAGTTATGCAAATATTAACTGCGGCAAAAATTACTTGCATAGTATGAAAAAAATTGGATTGTGTACTTGAAATAAAAATTAATGCAAAAATCCATATCAAGTCTTGAAATAAATAAAAGTCTCTTAAACTCTAAAAAGGCAGAAATTTGAAATAAATCACACCTATTGCGAAAATCTTAAAAATTCGCAATGTTAAAAACAAGCCCAAAACTAAAATTGATCATTAACATTATGAAGAAATTTTTTAAATTTTAAGTCCTTAAATAAAAATAAATAAGGAAACCTAAAAACTTTGGAAAAATTACATCTTTCGCAAAAAAACAGAAATTCGTGAAAAATTGCAAAATCTTAAATCAGCCATAATTTTTATTACAAATCTCTAAAACTATAAGGAACGCTAAAAATTCCATAAAAACGCGAAAATTCGCGAGAAATTGTAAAATCGGAAACAAGCCCTAAAATTGAGTAGAAAAAAAAAATAAAGTCGAAAAGAACGCGAAAAATTCCTAAATACATTGTAGAAATTACTCACACTGCAAGGAATAAAAAAACCTGAAAAATTTAGATCAATTGCACAAAAAATTGCTAACATCGCGGAAATTACAATGGCTGGTAAGGGTTTTTTGTTTAGTTTTGAGGTCATCGTTAAACCGATCGACTTATTTCTATGGACAGCAAGAAAAATAAATTTGAAGCATAAATTTTCTTCTCAACAACAAGTTTCTCAATATACAGCAGTATACATATGCAGCACAAAAAGCTACTTTTTAAAAATAGATTATGAAAAGTGGCGTATGTGGCACAAAACAGTATTTTTCTCTTTCAATAAAGTAATATTAACTTCTAACATTATTCATGAAAGTTCACAAAAATTTACACATTTCTTCTAAACATGTGTCCGAAATAATGGTGAAAATACAAAAAATTATATCGGGTATACCTTGAGAAAACTTCATGTAAACCTTCTTTGTCGTTTTTCTCCATTCTGACTTTTTGGCATATGCTCCAAACCAATAATGGGCTGACGATATGTTAGTTTGTATATAGCATATGTTGATTATAAATAAGACCAATAAATATCTGTCCAATTCACAAAGTGTTCTTTTATGTCATATTGTCATAATGTTTAAAATTATTTAAATATAATTGTTTTTTGCTTTCCATAAAACATTTTGACAATGTGACATAAAAGAACATCTTATAATAGTGTGTTTACACTTTCTCGAAATCTAGTACTTACGAGATTTCGAGCTAAATCTTGCTTCTTTCTACTAAATTTCCCATACAAAACAAAATCTATTTTGTCAGTAGATTTGTAGGAAATCTAATCAAAATCTAATATTTTTATTTATTTTTTACCACTCTGTACGACATATTTATAAAAAAATATGAGTGAATTAGCTACAGTCTGCTTAAAAAGGTATGTGAATTGGCTACATTGCTGGTGCTTGGTTTTAGTTTTGGAAAACTTTCAGTTAATGGGTTTTGTTTTGGATAAGAAAATCTTGATAAATGTCAAAAAAACATGATGTAAATGGTATATATTTTCATGAAAATTTTAAATAATATCTACTAGATTTTGTGCAGGTGTAAATGCCCTATAAATTGGCCAATTATATATTTTACTTTATTATTCACTCTTATAGTGTATGGACATATCGCACATATATTTCAATAGTGGCATAACTCAAAAAAACCAGTTTTGCAGAAAACGCGTTTTAAGTTTTCAATTTGCATACAACTCAATGGAGAAATGAAAAAATAAATTCTTCTCTCAGGAGGTGATATTACAAGCTATTTATATGAAATTTTTACACAAGATAAAATACGAAATGCCGTATCTTTCTGCATTATTAACTCAAAAAACTCATTTTTTGAGTTATGCCACTATTGAAGTAAATGTGCAATATGTATATGTAATTTTATTCGAAAATACACAAGCATGCATACATATGTGTCTATCTACATTAAAGTGTGATTAGAATGTATAAACAAATAAACATTTTCGTAAAAGCCCAGGCAAATTATTGAAAACTGTAGCTAAATCGGACTACTCCAAACCGTGCTTCGTTTGGGGTCAAATCTCAAATATTGCGCAATTCTCCCATTTATCAATGATTAATTTTGCACTGATTCTTCTGAAAATCGGCGGGAGTGCACTTGTAAAATTTAGCTCTCATGTGTATCAAACATTCACATATTTTAAAAAAATATATCAAAATAATTTTTTTTTTTGAAAAAATGCTTAATGAACCAAAATATTAACCCCTCCACCGTTTGCATCAACCATGACCCAATTAAAAACTTTACACTTAAAATTTTGCAATATATTTTTTTAAAGTTTTAATTGCTAAGGATTTTCGCAATTTCTGGAAAAAATAACTTTGAAATATCTAAAGCTATGTACAGACGGTTGTCAGTAAAATGTGCTAAAAATTTCTTACAACCGTGTGAACTGGCAATTTTTGTCAGACGTCGTTACCAGAAAAAGCATTGTCAGTCCATTGCAAGAATAGCAACTGACAACAAATTGTCAGATATCTTACAATCGTGTGAACGAATTGTAAAATTATTGCCAGATATTTGTCAGACATTTTAATATTGTCAGATGTGCGAAGTTTATACATCATTGTAAGAGAATTATTTCTATGGGCAACACTTCACACGCCTGCTTTTAAAGACAAAATATATAATAAAATATATGCAGACAAAATCATTGCAATTACTTCCTTATGGTCCATAATAATTTATATTTTCACTTTTTACATATAACACAACCGCAAACGATTGATATTTAACAATTTCTAACAAATGCTTTGAGTCTGGCAACGCATAACGACAGATCTGACAATTTTTGCATATGACAACCGTGTGAACTGGCAATTTTTCGGCTGACGATTTTGTCAAATGAATTTATTGTCATACAACCGCGTGGCAATAATTTGTAATATTATCTGACAATCGTGTGAACTGACAAGGAATATTGTGCTGGCAATTTTTGATTGCCAGTGCATTGTCAGCACATTGCCAGATTTGACAATATTGTAAGATTTTTTTTTAATTCTTATTTTTTTATTTTTATTTTTATTTAGAAAACACAAACACAATTCGCAAAGTGATTAGCTTGTCTGCGAAAAACACCCAGGGTCTATGGTGGGAATTGAACCCACGACCTCTGGACTGAGAGGCTAGCATCGCTTCCACTCAGCCACAGGGACACCCTGTGGCTATCGTCTGTACATAGCTTAAGAAATAAAAGAAGTAGTAATTAAAAAAATTAAGAAACCCGACTGCGACCAACTTTCAAACGTTAAATATCCTAAATAGTCATTGGAAATGAAAAATCACAAGAGAAACCGAAAGCTGGATTTTAAATACCTGTCGAATGATACCCATTTTGATATATGTACTTGGCCAATTTTTTTTTGTATTTGCAAAATGGCGTCTGTTGGCCGTTATATTGAATTTTGACTACTGTCATCGATTGATGTAAGAATCATCAAAATCGGTCCACGCGTTCGGTTTTTACACCCTGCAAATAATGCGACTAGTCCATACATGCATGTAAAGACTAGTCCAAAGAGGAGTAGGAGTACCACAAAACTACTCCAAATATATTAAAAAAGGTGGTCGATTTAACATTGCGATGTCCTAGGGTTGGACAACATGGTCCAACTTTGCATTACAACGAACTAACCCCAAAACCAACTCCATATGGAATAATTATAGACTACTCGTATACAATTTGTGAGTGCCTAAGAAGAACGATCATATTCGTGTAAACACGAAACTTATCGTACAGTATTGAATGCTTGTATGAAAACGTCATGATCCATGACTGCATTACATGGGGCCATGATGTAACTAGTCTGTTTCATCTAGATTGGGCTACGTACTCCAATATTATTTGCAGGGTAGTGCCACAAAAGAACACACATACATACATACATACATCCATGGTAAAATTATACTAGGTACATGCACGAATACAACAACAACAAAATTAAAACACCAAAAAACACATGCATTTTGTTGGTATAAACAAACTTTTATAATTGTCAGAAACAGATGCCTTTTGTTTTTAAAAGTAACAATTACAGGGTAACTAAAGTTTAATTGCAGACGCGGCATTCATATTATAGTCATTCAGTGTTGCCAATACGTGTGTAATTACTCTCATGTGTAGGCCATGTTACATTACATTCATGTATAATCTGTGTGTAATTCTACTTTATGTTCAATTTTTATTTATTTTTGTTTTCATTTTAACCTACAAAAAACATATGTAGTTTACTTTTCTTCAATGTGTAATTGGAAACACATCCATATGTAAACTCAATGGCAACACTGTAATCATTTTATTTACAACACATACACTAACATTTTTGCAGCTTGTAAACAAAGTTTGACAACTAATCGTATTGTATACAATAACAGGCTGGTCTTGTGTATGTACCTGTTATAACCCTGCAGAAAGTGCGAATAGTGAAATTGTAGTGATCTACTAGTGACATTGACAGTAGTACTACTTACCAGGTATACCCAAGCCAAAGTAATCATCTATTGACATTTAACATTAGCTTGTCATTGAAAATCCACCACTAGACTGTAGCACTACTGACTAAGTAGTTCTTTTGGAACCATATGGAGACATTGGCACCAAAGATTCACTAGTAAATCTTAGGGGCTCTAGTCTACAATATCGATATATCCTGTCTCGTTGTCAATAGTAAAATTATAGTGATTTTCTAGTGACATTGTCAATAGTGCTACTGACTAGGTGTACCCAAGCCAATGTAAATGCCTATTGACACATAACATAGTGTTGTCATTCAAAATCTACCAGTAGACTTTAGCACTATTGAGAAGGTAGTTCTTTTACGACCATATGGAGATATTTGAACCAAAGATTGACTCGTAGATTTTAGTGACCCTCGTCTACATATATTTTTTTAATATTATTGCACATCATAATAAAAAAGAAAAACAAACTATTGACGCGTTCATTGACAATATCACCAAAAATACACTGGAACTGTTGTCTCTAACGTATCTCTACTCACGCATAAAAGGAAAGTTGGTGACATTTTAACTAGTGCAATTGTCGCTGGAGAAAGAGTATTGACATAGAGACATATGGTTCTAGGCTGCCTAGAGGGAATTGTAGCATGCATACATCCATACATACATGCATGCATACACACATTTTAGCTGGCCATTGACAGCACACACATTACAGCTAACAACTATACCGGGCTGTTATTAATTTAAGCCTAATCTTTTCGCGAAAGGTCAAATTTACGTCCCTCTCAGGTCTAGCGATTAGTTCGCTTGATCCTGGAACCGTTTACCGCTTAAATTGTAATTGTTTGGCATGCAATAAATCATCTCTAGATTTCGTCCGACTTATATAAGTAACACAGTTTTAGTGTCACTCTGCGGGAGCTTGGTATGGTAGGTGAAGTACAGTTTCTTCTTTCTCTAGATCATTACAGCTTCTAGAGTAGTTGTTCAAATCTAGACCCATTCTCAAAGTATGTAACCCTATACTCCAGTACCCTCTTAGGGCTATTATTATAGTAATTTAATTTAATATTTTCTAAACCCGAATAGCCTACTAGTTCTTTATTTGTTATATTAAGGCCATGAGGTCCTAATGGCCCTTTGTTCCAACCTAGAATTGATTATATATATGTATGAGGCCCTGGCCGTAGGACACTTTCTCATCTTTTTTACACCAAATTACTGATTAGTCAAATTTTAGATTGCTGATTAGCAATATTTTTATTACCCTAGAATGCTTCGTTTTTCATTGAGAAACAACCGGTACTAATTTACTACTAGGGATCGTGCTACAAATTCACGTGATTACCTGCCAATTACGTGCTAGTCTCGTGGTATTCTTAGCACCGAATACAGTTGAGCGTCCGCTGGCGACCCCATACACCCACAGAAAGTACTATGTGGCCTGTGGGACATAATCGATCAAAAAGCGGGATTTTGAAGAAAATACCGCCAAAAAGCGGGATTTCAAAATAAATATCTTTCAGAAAGCGGGATGTGTAATATACACACACAGTTTTTTATATACTTAGGAAACACAGTTTTTAACACAAAAGAAACGCTTTTAAATAAACAAAAGTATTTATAAAATAATTATTAATTATATAAATAAACATCAAATGTCGTTCGATGGTAATCGCATCCATTAAGAGCGGATGCAGCTATTTCGCCACTTTTTTAATGTGGCACCTCCCATATATTCTTTTTATTTTGAAATATCTTTCAGCAAGAAACGTAAAATTTTGTGTGGAGAACGAACGAGAACGAACGAGAAAAAAGTTCGAATTAGACATGTTGGGTGTGAAACCTGACATAAAGAAAAAATATTTACTGTGAGATATCTGAAAAACTAATATAGTGAGAACCTTGAAATATTGTGGGGATAACTTTGCTAGAAACAATTTCAAAATTTAACAAGTGGACATGGTGCCTCACATATAGTGGAAAGTTTTTTGTCTTCAAGAATAATACCAGCGTACCGATCTTGCTGATTTGCTGACAGAGTACTACTGATGGTCTAGAACAGCTACGTTCGAACACACATACACTGATATTTGCCTTTGAGACAAACAGCTTTGAAAGCGCTTAAATTTGTTCTTGTTTCTTTGCAAAATAAGAGGAAGCATTGCTGCCTGTTGTGTTGTTGTTGTGGATGTTGCACTCTCGTGAGCGTGAAAGCACAAACACCTCTTTATAAAAGATTGCACATTGTGCATATGACTTGGACGTAGCTGGTCTAGAACAGTTTCCCGCAAAATAAAATATGTTTGTATTGGTGAGAAAAATGAGAGTAAAATAAACTTGCACTTGAAGAAACGTTTTGTAATATAAAATACATGATATGGTTATTAGTTGTTTGAATTTTTTTTTTTAAATAAAATAAAAACTTAAATAAAAACTAACACCCCTATTCAAAAAAATATTTTACTTGAGTTTTAAAGTTCATAGTAGTTACCAAGCACCTTAAGGCTAACATTGCTTTGTTAAGAAATTCTATTCAAAAGTCAACTTTAATTATTTTGTGATTTAATAATAAATTCTGGTAACACCACCGTGTTCAGCAACCATTTCACAGCTTATGATGTACAAAATCGAATGCAATTTCATTTGAGTATTCAAATAATTTTTTATTTTATTAAATACATTTTTATTATCTTGAAGTTAAGCAACCTAATTTAAAAAATATAAGGTTCTGACATGGAAGCAAAACAGATAAACATTTTTATGAAGTAAAATTAAAAAATATGATGAACATAGAAAAACTATCTCTATTTATTTTATCCGAACGAAATGAGTATTTGCATATCCAGCTTTTTTCGATTCGTTTTGTTTGAATATACATCACTAAAACATTTTTGTATAATTGTATTTATTTTAATATTTTTTTATGGATTTTGCTATGTATTTCGAATCAGTTTTGTTTTCCATCACATGACAAAAATAATAAATTTAAAATAAGAGCTAGCACTTCTAGCTTCATTTTCAGATGTACCATGAATCAATATGTGCTATATTAACAAAAATATTTGAGGTACAAAATACACATTTTGGAAATATCAACTTAAAATAGCCTTAACAAACGTAAGCACCTACTTTAGAATTTTGATATAATAATTTATTTTGAATACAACTTTACTTAACATTGCTTTTCAAAGCTTTATTAAGTTTTTTTGAATACGACCCTAATAATTTAATAACCATTCAACAATTTAGTGTATAAATTCAAAATTAAATTTATTCACAGCTCTGTTGATACTATTAAAATGCCTTTTAAACTATTTTCCCTATTATTTTTAAATATTCCATAACATAAAATGCATCGCATATTGCCTAAAGCATTTTTAATCACGAAATATTTCCCAGCTTCCATAATTATATTATCAATTTTTTGTCTGTAGAAATTTATTAAATTTGAACTTTAATTTCGTTCCGTGTGCTCAAATAAACTAAACAAAAAACCAGGAAAAAATTAATACATGCGTGCACAACTTAATTCGTCGCTGGCTCAGTGACGACTAAATGAAAGAGCATAAGCATGTATGTGATTTTCATCCGCACAATTGTGCTATGGCTTGCGGGTTACTGGTCTAGAAGGAACAAGAGGCTATTACTTCAACATATCTTGGAAGCCAAAACAGTCAACATTTTGAAATTTTTTCGTAAGCAGTAACGCTAATAACGATAATAGTATTATGAAAAGGAATCAATAATGGAGCAAAAAGTGTGCCACGTCCCAAATAAATTAAACATTAGTTTTTTAATATCTTGGTATCTGCTACAAATACAAACTTGAAATTCCGCTGATTCTGCCGATGATAGAAAATAAAAGGGATTGGGGAAGTGAGCATGGCTCCTCAAAATAATATCTTGAAAACTAATGCAGTGAGAATTTTGAAACTCTTCGTGGCTATTGTACAACAAAAAATAGTGAAATTTCTATTAACAAAAATGTCTTTTCATTTCAAACCGTTTATGGGGTGTAGCGGAGGAAACAGGGTTTTCTCTAGTTAAGCAATAACTTCACTGAAAAAAATATTTGGAATGAATTTTTGTCAGTTACATTTTAATAAAAATAGAATAAGAGATTGAATTTTTCAAAACTCTAAAAAGCGGGATAAAGCGAGATAGAAATTCGAGCCGGGAACATGTATATTGCTGAGGTGCTCGAGCTATCGAAACTCCCACTGCTAAGACTGAGGTGAGAGCAGCATCCGTTAAACGGTAATGTCAACCAGACACTATTTTAGACGGACCAAGTATAGTGTCAGGTTGACCGCGTCACACCAATGACTAGCATTGATTTAAAACTGGGGAGCCAGGACTATTCGCTAGCAACCACAGCCATTACGTAAGCTTCTCCGTGACAATAAGCAGTGAATGTGGTTGATCACATTCGTTGCGTGCCGTCCTATATCAGGTACAGCGCTACTACTCATATTAGGGTTATATCAATGCATGCCCCAAATATCATCCATCACCTACTTGCCATGGTGGGCATAATCTATTTAAAACTGTAGGGTTAGATGAAGACCACCATCAATTTTCGGTAATGGATGATGTGAACACACCCATTAAACCCTCGAATAGACCAACTATTGGCTCTAGAACGGACCAACCGGTGCCCATAGTACCATTTTTAAGGCACTGATTATACCTTGAAGTTACAACCCGAAAGGCGTCACCTTAACCATCGTTACAAGTTACATCCTTTTAATACTTATGTGCATATCCGTTACTATCTTATTCAATACATTGGACAGTAATACATAACTTGTATAGGTGTATAGCCAAAGTTATGCCTTAACAAAAGCTAAATTACCCAAACTAGGGTACGTCCCAGCCGTTATCTACGAAAAGATACTCCTGAAAGGTTACTGCTGGGGATGTTAACCCAGCGTCTTCACGAATCATCGAATTTAACATGACATGAACATGAACATGACATGAACATGATATCAATATCACATGAACATTAGATGAACATGATGTGAACATTGTATTAACATGACACGGACATGACTTGAACATGACATAAACATGATATGAACATGACATGAAGATGACATGAACATGACGCCTGCAAAGCAACGATCATAACATGTCTATGTTTTTGTATGTGGCAAATACGTGAAAATGTTCATGCTCTTACTAGCCATACAATTTTTAGTTTCTCAAAGTGTTCGAATAAAACAAATTTTTTGGTTACACGTTCTGTTTTGTATATTTTTCAAGTTAATCTCCTACTTAAAAGTTTTTTACTGCACGTTGACTGCAAAACCGAAGGTCCTGGGGCTCGAGCCCAACCACAGACAAAGTCACTAAATAACAATACCACAAATTTTTCTAATGTGCATTGGTGTCCCTTTGTAGTTGTAGGAAAGTTCAAGTGATAACGGCATAGACAGCTGTCAATGAATTACACCTGCTTCCGTGGATGCGAATCCTAATGCAACATCAAAGCACCATCATTCGACGACCAATAAAATGGCTACTAAATACAGCTTTGAAAATTTAATATGCCTCATTGACACCAGAGGCGCTGCAAAAACAAAGTTGTAAAACAATGTAGCTCTCCTAGTACTACCCTATCGCTAAAAGAAAGCTACACCTAATATACTAATTGAGTGTTACTTCTCTGTTCATATAAATAAGTATCTGTTGCAAAACAATATTTTATTTTTAATCAGAAATAATAGTTCAATTAAAATCTAAAAATGTGTCACAACATTTTATTATGAGAATAAAAAAGAAAATGACATTTGATGGCCAACCTCATGAGGAACAGTGATGCTCGAACTTATGTACATATGTTCGGGCATCGATGTCAGAGCATGGACGAAACATCGACATTAGCTGTTTACATTAGCCATAAGTGTAATTTATTTATAGCATAGCTGTTAAGTAATGATTAGTAATTGTAATGATTACTAATTTGATTACTTTTTTTTTAAAGGTGAAGTAATGATTAAATTACGATTATATTCAGTTTCGTACTTAGTAATCGTGATTACGATTACTAATAATGGAAAAGTAATCTGAATTACTTGAAATTACTACAAAATAATCAAAAAGAATCAAAAGTATTAAAAAAATAATCCAATTACTTTTAAGGATTACTTTTAATTCTTTTTGATTATATATTAAGTTTATTGCATTTCACTTATATTAAAATTTAAAATATTTAATAATTTGACAAATGAGCAAAATTTTGAGGAAAGTTTGAAAGATATCTGTTGATACATTTTTATAGTCTTTCAAAAAATTGGCGTGTATGTTTTTTTCTTTTGTGATTTTCAAAAATATTTTTTTGTGAATTCTCAAATCATTTTTTAAAAGTCTGTTAAAAAGATTAGAAAGCTTGTGGCTGTTCAAATTGTGTGGTTTGAAGTCTACTGACATTTTGTCGAAGCGACTATGAAATGCATAAAGACAATGCTTAACCACCAGCAAAAAATTTCACTTTATGTTTTTCTTTATATTTTTTCTCAGATTGATATTATTAATGTTGTTATATAAACGAATATGTTAAGAATTTCTTAAACAAAAAACATCTAAATCTAAAATCATAATCGTAATCGTGGTTTAACAGCTCTGATTTATAGCAACAATTGCAGCCTTGCTACCTGTAAATTTATAGATATCTTCTGGTATATTAAAAAACCTTAGCCGATTTCCCGCCATAGTAATAGCAGAGACTTCGGATTGCAGGACATTAGTGGCATGTCCGAGAATCTCAATGGAATCCTTGCATTGAAGTTTTCGATTTAAAACCCTGCTCCTGTGTTTGAATTATTCACATGGTGTATTTTCCTCTATAATATATCGAAAAATAGCAAATTGTCATAAAAATTATGGCAACAGTCGAAAAATAGCGACTCTCCTCTTTAGTGGCGCAGCTGTAGTGCTGATATTCGCCTCACAAGGCTGAAAACAGATAAATATATTTTTTCTTTTATACGCTTAGAAGATCCATCAAAACTGTGACATTTTTTCATTTACAGATTTTACCTTAGGGAATTCTGTTTTATTTTTTATTTTAATATACAAAACTCGTACTTAAACCTTAAAAGTTAAGAAAATGAAATGACGTGACAACAGTTAAAGGTAAAATGCACAATTTCTTTTAACACGAGTACATATAAACGCTCTTTCTTGTAAGGATTCACTTATAAAGCGGAATCAAAGTTAACATTAATTTTTTTATTTTGTATTAGTACATAAAACAAAAAGTTCTACTTTAGCGTACATTATAAAGTTGAAACCAACACAACAATTTCAGCAAGAACTTTACCTGTTTCATTTCCTTTTGAAGAAAAGAAAAAAGAAGGACATGCCTCTAAGAAATGATAAAATGAAAAGAATAAGTATAATTTCTTATATTAACTTACCTTTGTTGCCTTGATGGTTATGGTTACCAGTCATAGCTTCTGCTCCACCTAAGACTTGTAAACGTACTCGCGCGTGTGTGTGTGTGTGTGTGTGTACGCATTAGATCCTTTTTCGTCTGCTAAAAGGACTTATGTGTTCAACTTTGCCGTTAAGGAATATTCATAAGTTACATGCATACGTAATACAAGATGGTGTTACTGAGTTTGAAAGCATAACAAGCAAGAATATTTGGTTGGGTAGGATACTTTGTATGTACTTATGTGTGTATTCTCTAATGTAGTAGTATGTGTGCGGGAGGGAATGTCTGTATAAAATTTATATGCAAAAGTTCAAGAAAGGGTCATGCGCGTCGCAACTTGTAAATATTACATACATATTCTCATGCACGCCTGTACCTGGATTTGAGCATAATTATTTTAAAGATTTTTTTTTGTTTTTCTATAAACAGAACAAAGAATTCACTAATTAAATTTTATTTAATTTAATTGAAAAATACAAATAATGAATTAAAAATTATATTGAGTTAATTAAACTTATATTAATAAATTCAACCTAGTAAAAGTTTAATTAAAAATGTACATAAATGAGTCAATTAAATTTTTGCTTACAAATTTACGGGCTTATTTATAAAAATTATTAAGGCTTTATAAAGGGTTTTTAAAATAAATATTCATAAAATTTTTTTTCTTATTAATCCTTAATAATTTTTATAAATATTAGTGTTAATTATTAATGGCTGTACTGTAAGAAAATTAATTTGTATTTCAAGTGTGCTTTAGTTAAAATTTTTATGCAAATTTTGTTTTAACATACACTTCCAACCCAAACTACTTTTATGGAATACAGCAATAAAATTAAATTTTTAAATGATATTTGTTTTTTTTTTTAATTAAAGGTGGTAACCAGAGCTCGCAAAATATGCTCAACCAAATTTCTCTGTGCGGTCTTCTCACTCAAAAGACCTAAAAAAATGAGACGGAATCATTCAGTGTCTGAACAGCAACCCTCTTTTTCGTTTCAATCGTATTCTCGCTCCCGGCTTATGGGCTGAGCGTGTTAGCAAAAAAGGTCTTTATTTTTGTTGTTTCGTTTGCTTTATGTTGTCGCCTTAGACATTTCGTCGCAGGCAAAGCATTAAAGAGGAAGGGAGAAGATAATAATAAATAACAATAAAAATATCTGTAAATCAAACTAAACCCGCAACACACATACATGCTCGAAAGACCGTTTGCCGAGATTTTACGAAATAAAGGGTTTCGAGCAGGGATGGAAAAGTTGGTACAATTATACTTTTTTTCAGCACTATTTGAATGTCAAAAGTACCATAGCACCCCAATGATTAGTTTAGCACTATCGAAAATGTTTTCTTATTATATTCGCTGGGAGAATAGTCTTGGCTTCCCAGTGTGAAATCAATGCTAGTGGTTGGTCCGACGCAATCAGCCAGACACTATTCTGGGTGCTGTTGCCATTCAACAGAAGCTGCTATGGGCACGGATATAGCAGCAGAGTTTAGATAGCTCAAATTACCTCATCAAGATAATTGAATATAGTACAGGGATAACTATATCAAAGATTGCAACCTATGTGCCTTGAGGAGTGGGCCTTAGGTTCATTCTAAAAGGGTGCATGGGGGCGATGGTCTGGCGTCTTACCTGCACCCGGTGCTTTGGCACCCGTGAGATAAGGCCTTAATGGCAGGTGCTCACGGAAAGCTATTGCACATCTGTCGAAAGCAACTGACTGCTCTTCGTAGGCTCATGCTACTCTAGGCCTTAAGAAACAGAAATAGACTGTCAATAGCACAAATATGTTCTCAAGAGCGAGTTTGTCTACTCAATACTTTGATATTGTATTGACGTAATGTCGATGTCGACAACTGGAATAAGAAGGATTGGTAGTACTAAGATCAGTTTTGTGACCAATTTTTCCATATTCCTAAATTCACTGATTTGATTTATTTCATGATTCAAAAACATATACATACATACTTAATAACGCACAGTGGGGCCAAATTCCCCTGTTTTGAGGATCAATTCATATCTCCACAACTACTGCATGTTTCAACAAAATCTTGGCGGTGTAAGAGGGCTACCTTTCATACAAAGTAATTATTATTTTCACACTAAATTGGGCGATGATAACTTTCAAAACGAATGGCATTTTCCACCAAAATCTCGAGAATATAGGAGGGTGGAACTGATACCCTCCCTATAAAGAAATCATTCATTAATTAATAAAAATTTTTTCGGTGTTTTTTTTGGGTATTGTTACAATTTAAGATTAACATTTATTAACGCACTAATAATCCCAAATAAATATTTTATCCCACGTCTACACCTGATATATTTTTATCATGATAAATGTCAAGTTCCATATAGCAAAAACATCTACCATAAAAAAAAGTATTTTTCATTAGTACTTATTAATGTTAAAGAACAAAACAAAAGCATTTTAAAAGTGAGTGGATAGCGAAAATGGATCAACTCATACAGTTCTCTGATTCGAAGTTATGTAAAGCAGGGCTAGATAGTCTGGCCTTAAGACATCGTAATGTTAAAATGATTAACTTTTCTTCATTTATTTGAAGTTGTTTTGGAGTAATTGTAATCATTTGCAGACTAATTTTGAAAAGAAGTATATGGACTAGTATCCTGCACAAGACCTCTTTTAAGAACTTTTAAGACATGAGTGAGTTTTCAAATGCCTTACTACAGCGAAATCTTCTAAAACAAGCATTAATTAAATTTAAGAGCTTTCAAAGCTGTTTACCTCAAATGCAAATATCAGTGTATTTGTGTTTGGACGGAACTGGCTTCACATAATAGCTTACCATCTACATCAGCTACACATACACTGATATTTGCATTTGAGGTAAACAGCTTTGAAAGCTCTTAAATTTGTTCTTGTTTCTTTGCAAAGTAAGAGCAAGCATTGATGTCTGCTGTGTTGTTGTTGTTGTGGATGTTGTACTCTCGTCGGTGTGAAAGCACAAAGAGCTCTTTATAAAAGTTTGCACATTGTGCATAAGGCTTGGACGTAGCTGATCTACATCTTACACACACACTCAAACGTACAATATGCAAAATAACAAGCATACACTAAACAACACTACTTCTCTTGATTGTTATGAACAAGAAATCTTGGTGACATCGTTTGTTAACACTCATATACACGTACACCAATACATTCATCGCGATTCGCTTATAATGCGACATCATTTATTATTGGTTAAGTATAATACATGCGACGAGAATACATTTAAAAAACAAGATGTATTTATATATAAAGACTGTTTACGCAGCTCTCTAATACGGACTCGATACGTTTTTTTTTTTAATATTTTATACCAATTTAAATTGTGGATAATTTGTTTTGATAAGGAATGGAAGCAGAGCGTTTGGAACAATCGTCACAAATTATCCTTAGCAATATAACTGCTGGATACTGATTTTATTTAAAACAAAGATATTTTCTTTGAGAAAAAAATCATAGCAGATATTGCATAACTTAATAATAAAAGAAACAATAGTATAGACTTGATATATTGCTGCCTTGTTCAAAGCCTGTTTATCTATTCTTCAAAATTTGGGTTAATTTGTACAATACTTATAAAATGAAATCTATTAAATTTATGTCGTATCCTTATTATACTCGTATTTTCTCTATGTTACATTAAGTTTACAAATCTTTACTTCAACTTTGCAATCTTATCTCTAACTAAATTTATAACGAACAATTGTTCTTAAAAAGAAAGTATAAACTTTCACACTTCACCATAATTTAACACGCACAATGGCCTTTAGCACAATCTATTGACTGACGGTCGTATATAGTAACAAAATCTCCACAATCATCCCTTCGTAGCAAAAATTTAGAAAGTGTTGAAATTTGTTTGCTGCCAGCTTATCAATGTTGTAAAATCAGCAAACATTTATAAAACACTCGTCGTTTTATTTCCTCAGCATTTGCATAACTTTATTTAAATGTAACTTTATTTGTTGGTGGTGCGGTGCGTTCTGTAACAAGGAAAGGACATTTCATTCATTCGTTGAAAATTTAAAGTTCAATTAGAACTTCTTAAATTTTGTCATGCAAAAGGGGATTTCTTATGACCTGCAATATGTGCGGATATAGTACCTACTTCACTAAGATGAATATATTAAACCTCAACGCTGTTTTCTTTTGAATTGCAGGTGGAAGTAACATTTTCAAAACATTATAATCCAAAAAATATTGAAAATATTTGAGGTCTTTACGTAACAGCATGCTATCGACCATGAATCAAGTAGAGATTGGGTTTTGATAACATTTGAGGTGTACTTCTAGGGTCAAAACAATTTTTCGTTACCTTAATATAGAAATGCCCTGACTAATTATTTTTTTTGAAATCGAGATTTTTTGCATTTTTCGATATATTAGATGTTCTAGTATTGAAATATACAAAACTCTCGATTTTAAAAAATAATGAGTTAGGGCCTTTCTATATTAAGGTAGTGATGTGCCACCTGAATTTTTATTCTCAGAACTTGTTCAAATCAGTTCCTTGATATATGTTAAATTTTTGTATTGAAGCTTGGTTTTATAAAGAAATAAACATTATAAATTGTGTTTGAAAATTGTCTATATAATTTCCGAACTTTAAGAAAATCCTTCTGCTGCAAAATGGGGCCCTAAAAATACATATTCACAGTTTAGCTGGACTATCGCAAACGGTGTACAAAATTCAAACTTACCAACCACATTGCACTCCTGAAAATTATCCTTAAAGAAAATACCATCATTTATTTAGTTGATATTTATCTAAAATGCTTGAACATAAACACTTGTATCTTTTTGAGACGTAGAAAAGGATTATTCTTAAGTAATTGCTAACCATTGTTTTCTTCGGTTTTTTTTTCTTACTTAACCAAATATTGTCTAAAAAAGGGAGTGGAGCTCTTGCTACCAGCTTTTAACGTATTTATTATTTTATTTGTTTTTTTATACTAGAGGATATATTTTGAATATCAGTTAAGACGTTAAAGGATATATGCATCCGTCTTGGGATATATTTAAGGATATTTAATACCATTTTATTTAGAAATAGATTGGTAAAGAGTTAAATTGACTTAAATAAAATAAAATAATAAGTAAATACATATGGGCATTTCCATTTCATATTTTCATATGAAAACAATGAAATTTAACTGATTTAAAAAATCGTACACTTATGCATAACCCATTTCAAGATGGAGATGCGGAGTCCCGAAAGTACAACTTTTTTCATTTGGATATTTCTTCTGCACGTTTTGTTTTGATAATTTTTCGTCTCCGTTGACTCTTGCTCTCTAAATTGTTTCTAAGGGTACAAAAATGCATAAGAAAATATGCTATCGCATACAACTGTCAATGTTTGTTTTACATGTCACATGCGACATTGAAAAACCACATTTTTTATCAGTGCGTCGAAAGTACATGCAGAAATCTCATCAAATATTCAGTATAAAAAGAGATGTTTAATTCAAAAAAAGTCAAAAAAACTTCGCTGAAAGTTCGCTGAGATTCGTAACTGTGATATTTATATAAAGTTGGTCACATGCGACATCGTATGGGTAAAATTAAAAAAAAGTAAAAAAATAATGTTTATATGCTTTTAAGTTATTTAAATTTAGATAATAAATAAATAAATTGCCAACGAGGAAGAGAATTTTTTTTAGGAAAATTAAATATTAAAGGTATTCACATCAGTTTTTTTCTTGTTGGAAAAATGAAAAAATGTAAATTTTTTACAACAAACACAAGAAAAAAAATTCCACCTAAAGTTGAGTTTTTAAATTCAACTTTTGGTGAATTTTTTCCCTATTTTTGTTGTAAAAAATTACATTTTTCCAATTTTCGAATAAGAAAAAAACTGATGTGAATACCTTTATTATTACAAAACTATAAATTCAATACAAAAATAAGAAAGGAATGCAAAATGTTTGGTAAAAGTAGATAGTGTAAATTGAAGGAAAACAATTAAATGATTAAAGAAGAAAAGACGGCCGTAGCTCGCAGAAATGCGAACTGACAAACAAGCTTAATACCAGTCTTACAAATAAAAGCAAACTTTTGCAAAAACTATAAAAAATAGAGAATGTCTTTCCAAAGACCATAAATAAAAAATTAAAAGCAGTTTAATGCTTCTGTTAGCTTGAAAAATTTTTACTAAGTTTGTTTATTTATCATATTGCAAAAATAGCAATAGAATCAATATAAATATCATGATATGAAAAAATGTCACGTGCGAATGTTATTAAAATTTAATTAAAAAATATATAAATTATTTTTGGGTAAAACCAAAAGCATTTAAAATAATTCTGCCAAAAAAACCGACTTCAATGCAAAGATCTGATAGAAAAAGATAAGAAACATAAAATGAAATTTTAATGGGCACGCCGTGCCACCGCCCATTTTTTAAATGCAAGATTGTGTGTTTTTTAGAGCCCAGAGTGCGTGTTAAGTCTTGTAAAAATCGGTAAAGTAGAACCACTTAAAATAAAATATTAAATTTTAATAGGCGTAACTCCTCCCATTTTTCTAAATGGAAGATGGCGTTTATTTTAGAGCCCAAGGTATGTGGTAAGTTTCCTAAAAATCGGTTAAGTAGAACCGCGTGAAATATTACCTCACAAACAAATCAATGTGAAAAAGTGCCAAGTTCCTATCAAAAATTTCGGCCATCAAAAGCAGTGAAATATAAATTTTGACCAAGTTCTTGTTTGCCACAATACTTAACACTGAAATATGCTATGCATTATATAAATTTGTAAACCTGGCAATATTGTTACCTATCTAAAAAAGGAGAAAATACTGTATATTTATATAGGTAAAAATATTGCCAAGTTAGCAGATTATCTAGAAATTATTTGACACCCTTACGATTACAAATTTATATAATGCATAGCATATTTCAGTATTAAGTATTGTGCCAAACAAGAACTTGGTAAAAATTTATATCTCACTACTTTTAATGGGCGAAATTTTGGATAGGAACTTGGCCTTTTTTCACATTGATAATTATCCACAATTTAAATTGGTATAAAATATTTAAAAAAAACGTATCGAGTCCGTATTAGAGAGCTGCGCAAACAGTCTTTTTATATATAAATACATCTTGTTTTTTAAATGTATTCTCGTCGCATGTATTATACTTAACCAATAATAAATGATGTCGCATTATAAGCAAATCGCGATGAATGTATTGGTGTACGTGTATATGAGTGTTAACAAACGATTTTACCAAGATTTCTTGTTCATAACAATCAAGAGAAGTAGTGTTGTTTAGTGTATGCTTGTTATTTTGCATATTGTACGTTTGAGTGTGTGTGTAAGATGTAGATCAGCTACGTCCAAGCCTTATGCACAATGTGCAAACTTTTATAAAGAGCTCTTTGTGCTTTCACACCGACGAGAGTACAACATCCACAACAACAACAACACAACAGACATCAATGCTTGCTCTTACTTTGCAAAGAAACAAGAACAAATTTAAGAGCTTTCAAAGCTGTTTACCTCAAATGCAAATATCAGTGTATGTGTAGCTGATGTAGCTATTATGTGTTTAAGCCAGTTACGTCCAAACACAAATACACTGATAATTGCATTTGAGGTAAACAGCTTTGAAAGCTCTTAAATTTAATTAATGCTTGTTTTAGAAGATTTCGCTGTAGTAAGGCATTTGAAAACTCACTCATGTCTTAAAAGTTCTTAAAAGAGGTCTTGTGCAGGATACTAGTCCATATACTTCTTTTCAAAATTAGTCTGCAAATGATTACAATTACTCCAAAACAACTTCAAATAAATGAAGAAAAGTTAATCAATTTAACATTATGATGTCTTAAGGCCAGACTATCTAGCCCTGCTTTACATAACTCCGAATCAGAGAACTGTATGAGTTGATCCATTTTCGCTATCCACTCACTTTTAAAATGCTTTTGTTTTGTTCTTTAACATTAATATGTACTAATGAAAAATACTTTTTTTTATGGTAGATGTTTTTGCTATATGGAACTTGACATTTATCATGATAAAAATATATCAGGTGTAGACGTGGGATAAAATATTTATTTGGGATTATTATCATACATATATTAGAAATTGTTCAAATATTAATTTTGAATCGCATGTTCTTATTTTAAACGGCATCGCTCTAATAATTCTTTTCTTCACAGTCTTAATTAGCACAAAATAGCCTTGTTTTTATACGGTTTTTGTTTCACTTTCTTTTTTGGTATACGATTGGAGGTGTGTTGTAGCAACACCCTTCCTAGCCGTGCATAATATTAACATACACGTTCCAAAGCAGTTGCATTTTCTTTTATTTTTAGTTACAGAGTATACCAGTACTTATTAAATGATGACGAGTTTAGTAGAACAATGCTAATAACACTCAAATTCGAAAGCATTTCCTTTCGTTTCGAAATACGGAGTAGACTCCCAGAATGTTAAAGTGTACTTGTGGACAACACTGCTTTAAAGCAATAATGTAATGGATGTATTTAATATGGCAGTTGCCTTTGAAGAGGAATTGCACTTAGACTCAAATGGGTCCAATCATTTTTTATATTCATATGCTCTTCACGGAAGTGAACAGAAAAAACCAAAGAATTTTTTGGTAGCAAACCATCATCTATATTGCATGCTTCTATCCATTTCTGCCGCAAATATGGAACTGAAGGAAATTGAAAAAAACTCGTGTCTTTGCTGAAATGCTGGGTATTACTGCAATTGTTGTATATGCAGCTCATTGCTCAACATTTATTTTTTTACACATATCACATATTAAAATAATTGAAATTTATTTGCTGGTAGTTTAGCATGTCTATATACGTATTTCATTGGCGCTTGAACCAAATCATCAGTAGACTGAAACCACAAATTTTAAACAGTCACAAACCTCTTACTTTATGCATAGACTTTCAAAAACTATATGAGAATTCATAAAATAATAATACTTTTGAAAATCACAAAAGAAAAAATAAGCTCAGTAGGCTTTGAAAAAAAAATAACTTTTAATGCAATAGTGATGACTTCAATATTTGTATTATGAAACATTTTTTTATTAAAAAAGCATAACAGTCAAAAAAGTAATCAAAAAACTCGGATTTTACAAATGAATACGGTAGCATTATTTTTGAGAGTAAAAAATAATCGGGGTAAACGTCAGAAGGTTAATATGGCGACGAAAAGAGAGAATGGTTTTACCTTTATATTATTGTATCATGATTAGGACTATTTGTCTGTAAAATGTCAGCTTTCTACAGTACAATACTACGTAAAATTTTTGTAGGACTGGCCCGCCGACTTTTATATCTGTTAGTGATTATGATTCATGTAAAGTTTTGTGGGAAAATGCTATTGAGAAATACATGAGTAATAGACTAAAAACTGCTAAGCCGAAGTACATGAAAGAAAAAGCTCAAATTTATGGGAGAAGTCACGGCCACTTTTCATTACATGAAATTTTTACTTTGGATAAGTACAATGTAAATTGTTTATCTAATTTTTCGACCTTTTTTATATGTACAATGAAACTATTTTTTAAGCTTTAGGTCAGTAAATTTTATATATTTTTAGTTTTATATCGATATTTCGTTAACCTTTGGTTAACTTAAAAATAAAATAAATATAATCCTGAAGAAGTTAACCAAAGGTTAACGAAATATCGATATAAAACTAAAAATATATAAAATTTACTGACCTAAAGCTTAAAAAATAGTTTCATTGATAAGTGCAATGTGTATGAAAAGTTTCAACAAAATTTAACTTAATATTTAGTTTATAGTGCTTGTTCCCAACCCCTGATTACAACTTCTGGTTTCTTAGATTTTTCTAAGTGATCTCTGATCTAGATTAATTTGTGTACCAAATTTCAGCTCATTAGTGCGAATTGGAGTTGAAGCGGATAAAACTTCTTGGTTTTAAGATTTTCCCATTGGCTTACTCATCTACACTTGCTTGTCTATAAAATTTCAGCTCTCTATGAACTATACCTTATAATTTTATGAGCATTATCCCTCCCACTATTTTAAACTCACAATATTGCTGTGAGTAGCGCTTATAATTCATGCTAATTTTCTTCTAAAATATGCTAGACCGAAGTAGATTAAACACAAGGCTAAAATGTTATGGGAGTGATCACGCCCACTTTTTTAGGTGATAGTTTAAAGTATTCTATACGTGTAAGGTATATGCAATTTCAGCTCCTTAGCGCAACTTTTAATTTTTAATATTTATGGGCGTAACTATGCCCACTTTTTCTAAACCCATGAATTTTTTCGGCCAGTGCTTATTATTTGTGTCAAGTTTCGTTGCAAACGGATAATAATACACACAGAAATAGTATATCTAAATATGCTGAGTCGTAGTACACGAAAAAGAGGTTGAAATTGTATGGGCGTGTCAACGCCCCCTTTTTTAATGAAAAATTTTAAGGCTTGCCCTATCGCAATATGTATGCCGAATTTCAATAAAATAGCTTCCATTAATCGCCTTAGATTTGCTTTTTTAATTCTAGCTTTTATGGGCGTAGCCCCGCCCTCCTGGCCAAAATTTTCGGGTTTAAAAATTTTTTTAGTTTATTGCCAACCTAGACCCAGCTCAGTAGCAAATTTCAGCTCACTAGCTTAGATTTTAATTTTTATGGGCGTAGCCCCGCCCCCTTCGTTAAAATTTTCAGGTTTTCAGATTTTTCTAGTTCATTGCTCACCTAGATCTAATTATGTACCAAATTTCAGATCTCTAGCTATAGCGGAAGTGCTTCATAATATTGATGAGTGAGTCAGTAGGTCAGTAAGTCAGTTAGTCAGTGAGTGTGTCTTAAAATATGCACTTTTTGCACCTCCATATCTCCGGAACCTTTCATTGTAAAACTTTCAAACTTTGCATATGAGGTTACATGAACTTATGCTAATTTTGATTTATATATCATAATTTTACGGTCGCGGGGAACAAAGTTAAGAGGGGTGTAAAAACAGATCGAATGGCTTCCTGTAAATATACACACTGCGTGCATTGGCCGGAACTTGGCCTGGCACAATGCAGTGCGCCTATATAATCAATTTTAATGGGCGTAAGCCCGCCCATTTTTTCAAATTGTGTAATTACAATAATCAAAAAGTATTTTGAAAGGTTTCGCAGGAATTAAATAAGTAGAATATCGCAAAATTAATTATAAAAAAATTTTTGGGTGTGTCTCCGCCCATTTTTTTTGGGTTCAATGGGAAGCTACACCCTCTCAGAAAAAAAAGAATGCTTACAATCGGTCTAAAATGCACCGAGTTATGAAGTAACACCGCCAAAAAAAAAAAATAGAGACGAATTGATAACCTCCTCCTTTTTTTTTGAAGCTGGTTAAAAATAGTGCAACATATTTTAGCATTAGTCACATAAAAATATTGCTGCAGGTGGGGCTGAAATCAGAGTTTTAACGGTTGGCCGCAAAATCAATTTTTTATTTTGTCACATGCGAATATCTTTTTTTTTTGGCAATTACTACCTTCAAAATGAAAACCAATTATAGGACTAATTTAAAGCTTATTTTAAAATTAAAAATTCATTTAAAATTGACTCCTTTTCACTTTAACCCCCATATTTATAAAAAAATAAAATGAATTTGGAATTCATTTTAGGAAAATTTTGTACGGAAAGTTTGAACTAAATACATTTCAAATTCGTTTCAAATTTTATGAATATGGGGGTAAATGTGTAAGTTAACACAGTTTCGTCTTTCATTCTAAGCGAACGTTGTTGAACTCATTAACGAACGCTGGTATCACACTTCATGAGACTTTTGTATTGTTTTGCTTATACTTTAATTTTATGTTTTTAATAATTTCTGTTTAGCTTAACAATAAGTTTCTTATTAGTCCGAACACTAAAAATTTCTAATGTGGTGCAGGCACTATGTCAACAATTTTTGGCTAAAAAATCGCTCACTTAAATAATTCAAAAATAATAAATTCATTCTTGTTGGAATCATCAAAACAATCGTTTATTTTAATAAAGTTGTACGATGGTCACGTTCGACATTATGGAAATGCCCATATACAACTTGTTTATATATTAAAGAGAACGTTTAAAATTTTCTTACAAATTAGAAAACTAACACTTTCCCATTTTTCATTATCAACACGTTTTCTAAACATAAAACAATCGCTCTCTGTAAAATAATATTAAATGCGTTGGAAAATGGTAAAATGAGAAAATGCATGCTGTTATCGAATATTTTTTTTTATCTGAAAAGCAAAATTAATTAGTAAAATAAATAATGGTTTATTTAGGCAGACGTATTTACTATTCGGTGAAACATCCAAACGTGGCCGTATATTTATCATTAATTTATCTAGTTCAAGACTAGATTCCAATTCAAAACTTTATATACGCTCTTAGCACAGCAGTCAAAGTGATAAAAAAACTTATTTAGTAAGTTTAGAAAATGAAAAAAGTGGTACTATTTTTCGGAAAATATTCAGATAAACACTTACTTGCGCCGTGGGAAACATATAAGGCCTTGTTCAGAAAAAAATAGATTAGGTTTACAAAATGTTTAACAAACAAATTTCCATACAAAATTTGCTTCGTAAACCTTTCGTAAATCAAAATAATTTTTTCTGAATATGGCAGATAGATTTTGTGCAAGATATTTTTCATGATAATATGCGAAAGCAAAAGAAAACAAATCCATAAAGTTTCTGATTTACGTGGGCGGATCTTACTACAAATTTTAATAACGTCTATACACACAGCAATATTTCTCGAATTTAACTAACACTTGAATTGTGCATTAATTACACTGCACATTTTACCAATTACTTGCTGATAGTCTTTTTGATGTGTAAACATCTATACGCTAGGGGGTAAAAATCTTTTGACTTTGATTTCTTTGCTGAGATTTCTTTGCATTGTCAAATCGGTGTGAGCTATGTATGAGTGTATTAGTGTTTGAAAGAAGCAATACCAAGCAGAGAAACAAGTCGACCGGCTCGAAGCCGACGGTGCGCCGCCGCCGGTTATTTTTCTGTGTATTTCCGTACACCAAAGGTGAAAATGAACCGTAAAAGCTACGGACTTGAAATTTGGACACAATATGTAGACATTTGGCCACTACAACAACAAATACATGAGAGTTAAAAACTAAAGGGTGTTCCAAAACGAGCAACGAAAAATGTTAAAATCCCATGTAATATACATACAATTGTATGTAAATATATAAACTTGAAATTTTAAAAGTTAGTGTATTTTTATACAGACTACAACAATTAACACTAAATTTAAAAAAATTAAATCAATGGGTGTTCCATCAGTTAATGTAATTTCGACAACTTGCTGTATCTTGGAAACCGTAAGAGCAAAACTCTTGAAATTTTCAAAAACGGTAAAACTAAAAAATCAAAAAAAAATATAAAATCGCCATATATAAAAATCGCGAAAAACAAAAAAAAAATCGCCAAGACGAAAAAAGCACCATATTAAAAAAAATCTCTAGGACTAAAATATATCGCGAAAAACCGGAAAAATAGCCAAAATTAAAAAAAATCCTTAAACAAAAAAATTGCCAATATGAAAAAATCGCCTAAATAAAAAAACCCCAAAAACAGAAAAAATCGCCAAAATGAAAAAACCCAAAAAAACAGAAAAAAATCGCCAAAATGAAAAAATCGCCAAAATGAAAAAAATTGCGAAAATTAAAAAAACCCAAAAAGAGAAAAACAAAACGCCAAAACGAGAAAAAAGCGATATAACTGAAAAAAAAAATCGTTTAAACTGAAAAAACTTAAAAAAGAAAGAAAGCTAAATGAAAAAAAAAATGATCAAAACCGAATGTGCTCGAGTCAAAGTCGCAATTACTGAATTTATTTTAATTGGAATGCGTACACAACAACAAGAACAGCAGCAGCTAAACGATGAACAACAGGAATTAAAAATTAAAAAGTAAAAGTAAAGGCATTTACCATAGATGAGCACTGCAGTACCACTTAAGTTTCAGTAAAAACAATAAAAAATGTTTAACAAGTAAATTTTTACTGATTACTAAAATTTTTTTCTACAATTTTTATAAATTGCCTAAATGATTTGTTATATGATGAGGTGCATTGAATTTTCAGTAATCAGTAATGTTCGTATTCATAATGAAATTCTACCAAGTGGCTAAATGTTTTTCATACAAAAGTTTCAAAATTTGAATGAAAAAACTTTGCCACTTGCTACAATTTTATTATGATTACGGCCCTACGATTTTACTGCTAATGCAAATTATATTTCATTAGCAGTAAAAATTTACTGAATTTTTTTAGTAATCAGTAAATTTACTGCTTACTGCAATTTTGAATGCAGTACATATACATATACTGCAGTGTGCCCATTTACTAACCAAATAAGTTTAATAAAACAAACAAAAACCAACAAATTCATATGTATCTACAATATTGAAAGTTTTGATACTTTTAATTAATTAATTTAAAAAAATATACTAAAAGCATAAGTACATCCAACTTAAAAAAAATTTCATTACTAGATGTTTACACATCTCCTCTGTGATCGGACTCACATTGCTTTTTTTCAAACTTTTATTCGAAAAATTCTTTACGCGAAATAGAATTTTTCCCTTTAATATATCAAAAATATGTAATGAAAACTTTCTACCTCAATTTAAATTCTATATAGTTTTTTTTCAATATCATCATAAATCATTTGATTTGTTTTTTTTTCTTTCTCTTTAGTACAAAGCAAAAAAATTTTATTGCAATTTAAAAATGTCGTTTTATTATTTTGGTGAAAAGTTCAAGTGAACAACAAAGTCATAAATAATAATATTTTGCCAATAAATGTTCACATATGAATGCTTCAGCAAACCAGCCTAAAAGTATGCAAGTGTATAAAAGTATTTTTGAGTGTGTCCTGTGGGGGGCATATGCATGTAACTATAACAGTTTGTGCGACAACAACATCATCAAACCCTACTACATGAGTTCTCTTGAAAGTTCTTGAAGTTATTTTTCTACTGTAAAAATGACCACTCCTGATGCTTATATTTAAACATATAAACTAATCGTTATAAAATTTTTCCCCTCACCATTTCGCTTGTGACTTAAAAGCTCAACAGCAACAAACAAGGTCATATAAAAAGTGCTCTTAACGTACCTCATGTGTATTTAAAGGGAGTTTTTAATATATTTTTATAATTTAAGTGTGACGAATTTTTTTATGGTTGACAAATGATTGATGATTAATATTTTATAGTTGAAATTAAGAAAAGTAATAAAAATGTCTGGTTTAAAATATATAAAATCATATCTTAAATAAATTGAATGGTTTAATATCTTGAATTGTTGTTGCAAAATCCGCTGAAACTTTATAAAATTTATATAAGCTTGAATCTTGTCGTTTTCTCCCAAGATAATCTACTGTTTATTTGAATACTCTTTTCGATTTTAGAACACACTCTGTGTGCTCTGAAATGTGAAACCTGTAACATAATAAGCAATTTGGCTTATTTTGATATCAATTTTTACTCAAGTCACACATTGAATTATACTTTGATTAAGCCTTGTATTTCAATTGAATTCAAATATTTTTCCAGCTTCTAAATCTGTACCTTTATAATTAAAAAAAAAATTGCATTCCTTTCAAAATATTTTCATTCTAAAATAAAATTTTAATTAAGATTATTAACTTAATAAATATAAACTTAATAAAACTAGTTGTTTTAATTTTTAAATAAATATTTCAATTGATAAATAACTATACATGCTTATATGTATGTTACTTGTTTTTATTTCAAAATATTTTCAAAATTGATAATTACATGAAACATGCTTGAATTGAACTTTGTTTGCAGTTAAATTTCAAGTGCTTGAATTTAAACTTTTTCTATGCTTATTGAAAAAAAAAACTATTCCCATAATGATAAGAAATTGCATAAAAAATAGGAAGTATTTTTTAGTTTTAAAATAAATTGGTACTACCGAAATATGTAATTTTATGTATAAATTAAACTTTATAAGAGAACCTCTTTTTTTAACAGTAATTTTGTCACATGATATTTTTTTTTTTTGAGATAACATTGAGGATTTAATGCTCATAAAATATTTGAAATCTTTCGTCTATCGTATAAAAATAAAAGTGAATTAATTCTCTTTTTGCAAAGATAATTCTGGTGTGAATATCCCTCAGATATCAGCACTAATTTTTCAGTGATGTATTTTTCTTCCAATTGCATTTGCTTTAATTACGATTTTCCCTCATTTCACCTTAAATTTTGTTGATTAGTATATTGGTTTTGGGTAAAAATGATTGATTTTACACCAATTTTCGAAAATAAATTTTTCATTATGTATCGACTTTTTGAGGTCTTGGGAGTCGACTCTGACTATTTTAGCGACGATGCCCGTATGTATGTATGTATGTATGTCTGTATGTGTGTGTATATAGGGGTGTGTATGTATGTAAATATCTTATAACTTAAAAACCGGTCAACAGATCGAAAGAAAATTCATCGCATTCGAAAGATGTTGAGTTCATTAGGATGTCGTAAGCTAGTAAATCCATTCAGTTTGGTAGATTTCTAAAATAAAATTTTGACATAACTATTTTCTTTCTTAAATTTTCAGTCGATCAAACTCAGCTTTTAACATCAAGAATAGATATAGATCGCTGCCAATTTGACTAAACTTGGCTGATTTCTTTGGGAGATATCGTTGACGAAAAATTTCGAAAAAATACACAGAGAAAACAGTGCCTACTAGTGTTGTCATTCGAACAAAAATTGTTCGAATATACGAACAACTTTTTATCATTTTTGTTCGAACGCACAAAAATATTCAATTTAGAACAAAAAATTATTCGAATCATTTTTATGGAATATTCGAATATTCGAACAATTTCCTTAATTACTTTATATAAAAAGTATTTTACATTTCATTACTTTTTAATTTGTTAACAATATGATATTAAGTAATCAAATTACTCCAAATTATAAATACTTGTGTAAGCTTTGTTTGTATGTACATATGTATGTATGTATACATACATAATTATGTTCGCTAAACTCATCTTTTTTTTCTTTTTGAGAAAAGGTAATGCTTCTTTCATGGAATTAGAAGGTGTCTTACAATTTCTGATAAAGAGATTAGAAAAAAAACTGATTTTCTCTAATCAAAAGCGTTAAAAATCGAATTATTGAACGACGTAATAAAAGCATTAAATACCAACTTTTCAAAATACGTCACAAAAAGAGAACAAAATTTATAAGTTTGTAGTGTGTGTCTGTGTATCTGTTTGTTTTTACGAGTCCACGTACAGAGCAAACGGCTGGACCGATTTTCATTTACTTTTTTCTGTTTGAAAGGTGATTTGGTCGAAAGTGTTTTTAGCTATGTTTAAAGAAAATCGGTCCAGCCCCTTAGAAGGTATCACACCTTTTTAGATATATATACTGTTAGATCTGTGTGTATTTGGCGCCGTAGCTCCCGAACGGCTTGACCGATTTTAATTTGCTTTGTTTTCGTTTGAAAGGTGACATGATCATATATCTTCTAATTTATACTTGAAGAAAATCGGTCTAGTCGATTGGAAGTTATCTTAAATTTTCTATATATTAATTTACTCTCTTTTTTGCGATTCTGCTACTTCAATAGTATTAGTGGAACATAGAGTTCTTAACTTATACTACAGCGTCAACTGCAAAAGTTCTTAAAATTTTCAAGTTTTCTTATTAATATTTCAAAATCTGTTATTGAAATCATATGTCTTTCGTGTGTAATGAATAATTTTTCGTTTGTTAATAGAAACATTAAAATAATACACATACGTGTCGTTTTTTGCAAACTTTTTAAAGATTATTCGAATATATTTTTTTATTCTTTGTTCGTTCGAATATTCGAACAAAAGTACAAAATTATTCGTCTGTTCGAACAAGAAAAAAATCATGAAATTTCATTCGAACAAATATAAAAGACGAATAATTAACAACACTAGTGCCTACTAAATACCTCATAAAATAGAACAAAATTAATAAGAAATCTCTATGGTTTTTTTCAATACGGAAATCTTATTAATTTCATAGAGAAAACCTTTTTAAAAAAATCAAGAAGAAATCTTGTAGTTTTTATGAGGTTATCTTATTGATTCTTTTAATAAGGTTTTCTTCTTGATTTTATGAGGCAACTCATAAAAAGAAAAAAAAAAATATGTCTTTATTCTTTGTGCTTTGCTTATGTATTTTCATTTAAATTCTATACCAGATATATACTTATGTATGTACCATATGTATTATATGTAGATGTTATTTATTTAAACATACTTACATACATACATACATATTATATTGTATTCTTAATTAACTAACTCACCATACATACATATTATTACTTGGAAGGAGACAAGTATTGAACCAGCAAACTTCTGACTGATCGACAAACACTCTAACCAATATGCTAACAAGCAGTCTAAATAACCATTGAAATAATTGTGCAAATATGCTTATACAAAAACGGAAAAGATCATAAAAAAAATTGTCTGTATGCCTGGTAGTGCTTCAGGCCAAGTTCCGGCCAATGCACGCATTGTGTATATTTACAGGAAGCCATTCGAGCTGTTTTTACCCCCCTCATAACTTTGTTCCCCGCGACCTTAAAATTATGAAATTTTAATCATAATTAGAATAAATTAATATAACCTTATATGCGAAGTTTAAATGTTTTACAATCAAAGGTTCCGGAGATATGGAGGTGCAAAAAGTGCATATTTTAAGACATACTCACTGACTCACTAATCACTCATCAAATTGATGAAGCACTTCCGCTATAGCTAGAGATCTAAGATTTGGTACACGAGTAGATCTAGGTGAGCAATGAACCACAAAATTCTGAAAACCTAAAAAATTTAAACAAGGGGGGTGGGGCTACGCCCATGAAAATTAAAATCTAAGCTAGTGAACTGAAATTTGCTACAGAGCTAGGTCTAGGTGAGCAATAAACTAAAAAAGTTTTGAAACTCCAAAATTTTGGTCAGGAGGGCGGGGCTACGTCCATAAAGGTAAGAATTAGAAAAGCAAATCTAAGGCGCTTAATGGAAGCATACATGCTGCGATAAGACAAGCCTAAAAATTTTTCATTAAAAAAGTGGGCGTTAACACGCCCATACAATCTCAACCGCATTTTCGTGTACTACGGCTCAGCATATTTAGATATACTATTTCTGTATGTATTATTATCCGTTTGTAACGAAACTTGACACAAATAATAAACACTGGCCGAAAAAAATCTTAAATTTGGAAAAGTGGGCGGGGGGGGGGCCCATTAAAATCATAAATGAAAAGTTGTGCTAAGGAGCTGAAATTTGATACACGAATAGGTATAGGGGAGAAAACAACAAGAAAACCGTGAAAACCCGGAAATTTTAGTAGAATTTCGCTCATAAAAATTAAAAATTAAAAGTTGCTTTTATGAGCTGAAATTTGATACACAAGTAGGTCTAGGTGAGAAACGAACTAGAGAAATCTGAAAAACAAAAAAAATTTACCATAATGGGCGGGGCCACGCTACTATTGTTTGAACCTGAAAACTTACAGCCATGTTAATAAAACTTATTAAAGCTTTCTAAGAAAAATTTCTTATGAAAATTTGTCTTAAAACCCTTTTATAAAGCCTTAAAAAGTTATATTAATAAGGCTGTTAATATACAGCTTTTGACTTAAGCCATTTTAGTGAAACCTTGCATATACGTTACACGTATACAATACTTTAAACTATAACCTAAAAAAGTGGGCGTGATCACTCCCATAAAATGTTAGCCTTGTGTTTAATCTACTTCGGTCTAGCATATTTTAGAAGAAAATTAGCATGAATTATAAGCGCTGCTCACAAAAATATTGTGAGTTTAAAATAGTAGGAGGGGTAATGCTCATAAAATTATAAGGTATAGTTCACGCTAAGGAGCTGAAATTTTATATACAAGCAATTGTAGATGAGTAAGCCAGTGGGAAAATCTTAAAACCAAAGAGTTTTATCCGCTAAAACTCTAATTTGCGCTAGAGAGCTGAAATTTGGTACGCAAATCAATCTAGATCAGAGATCACTAAAAAAGATTAAGAAACCAGAAGTTTCAATCAGGGGTTGGGATCAAGCACTGTAAACACAAAATTCAGTTAAATTTTATTGAAACTTTTCATACACATTGCACTTGTCCAAAGTAAAAATTTCGTTTTGGAATTGGCCTTAACTACTTCCATAAATTTTAGCTTTTTCTTTCATGTACTTCGGGTTAGCAGTTTTTAGTCTATTACTCATGTATTTTTAATATTTTTAACTTTCTAGAAAAGGAGAAAATAATGTATATTTCTTTATATCGGCAAAAATGTTGTCAAGTTAGCAGATTATCTAAAAATTATATGACAGCCTTACGATTACAAATGTATATAATGCATAGCATATTTCAGCGATAGGTGTTGTGCCAAACAAGAACTTGGTCAAAATTTATATCTCACTGCTTTTGATGGCCGAAATTTTTGATAGGAACTTGGCCTTTTTTCACATTGATGTTTTTGTGTGGATATGAAATAACAAGACACCTCATAAAATCCAGAAGATTTCCTTATTAAAAATATCAATAAGATGCTTTACACATAATCATATAGGAACCTAATAAAATCAAGAAGAAAACCTTATTGAAAAAATCAATAAGATAGCCTACTAAAATCAAGAAGAAAACCTTTTAGAAAAAATCAATAAGATAGCCTACTAAAATCAAGAAGAAAACCTTTTAAAAAAAATCAATAAGGGAACCTCATTAAATCAATAAAAAATCCCTATTGTTTACAATTTGTAAGAAAACTTCATAGAATCAAGAAGATTTTCTCTATGGATTGTTTTTTTGGTGCAAAAAATAACGGAAATTCAGTAAAAAAAGTTGTGAATAATAAGATCTCTTCTAGATTTTATGTGGTTTTCTTCTTGATAAAATTAATAAGATTTACCACATAAAAACAATAAGCAATCTGTATGAAAAAATCTTCGCTTCTTTCTGCTGGGATACGCCTTAGCCTAAAAACGTTTCATAGAGAAAATCTTATTGATTCTATGAGGCAGTTTTTTATCTGTGTTATTTCTTCTGTAGTCATCAATTCTATTATGGGCTGAAGGTCAAAATATTATGTTGAGTGTTTTGTAAAAATATTCAATTCCTTCAAATCTTATGTTATTACTAATATTTGTCAATGAATGAATTATGATTACTAAAGCTATTTTCGGATGTTGCACCTATGAATAAATATATACCTATACTAAATATGCTTTAACATTTTAAAGGTAAATTAATGTTTAAATTATAAATCTATTTATCAAATCTAATGTTAATATCAACATATTTAGAACATTTATGAGCTTAAAAGATGTATTCCGGGAGGTCCTTTGTATACGCCTTCTCGGGAAATGTGTCATTCCCCAGCAAAAAAATTTGAAGATTTTGTAATGGGTAGTACTCTTTTATTGGCTTAAAAAGTAATGAGTGGTACTTATTTATTTAATTATTTTATGTGTATAATAATGACTGTCTTGTAATGAATAAAATAACAACTTATTTATATCATTACATGAAGGTACTTATTGTAGTACTTCCTAGTTAATGCTGAAATCTATCTAAAAAATATTTATTGATCGTGAAAGTGAGCTTCGAAAACAATAAAATAACTTTGGTTTACTACAATATTTATTACAAAATCTAAGTATTTTTGCATATTCTTCAATATACGTATTCATATATTTGTTTTGGAAAATTATGATTTTTAACAATCCCAAAAAAGGTTCAAATTTTATAATTATTGTTACAGAATTCTATTTGTTTATAATTTTTGGCTATTTTATTAAATTTTGCATTTTTGTGAGCATAAAATAACCCATTATATTTTGAATACTTTTAGGCAATCAGTAATCTATTAACTTTTGAATATTTGTAGGCAAAAAGTATAGGGTACCGCATACTTTTTGAACTTCTCATACAAAAATAATGGCTTAATCAGTCAAATTGTAAGTACTCACGACTGGAGAGTACATACACTTTTTTGCATTCTAGTAGGCAAACTTTTTTGCTGGGCCTGCTTCGGTTTTGAAAATAAAACTCATTTATTGTGGTTCGCTGTTCAGTAATGTACCTTTCCATTTTCAATTCACCAAGTCTTTACAATAACGAATTTATAAATCATTTAAACTCTTTACTTTCTCTTGGGGGTCACCCTATATATAGTGCAATACCATATCCACCATTGGCTTGATTTCGCTCACACATTCGCAACATTAATTTCCATAGATTTTGTTGTTCTTTTAAAATTCTGTTATAATTTCTCCTTCGTATTTATCTTAGATGTTCACTTAAATCTAAAAGCACAGCCTTAAAATTTTATTTGGCATGTTAAGCGTTAAACACATTCACGACAGCAGGCCACCAACTAGAACCTGTCAAAAATAGAATACATGTTTGAAAATGATTATTTTCACTACAATACGGCTACACGATTATGCATTAAACACATTCACCACAGCAAGCTGCCGACTACCAAATGTCAAGGATGGAATACACATGTCTTTTGAAGACAGCAAGGCAACAGGGCGAGAGGTTGTTGTCTATGCTGATTTTGTCGTTGTAGTCGAATTAAACTAATTTCTATTTCTTTGGCTACAATGAGAAAATTCGGTGTTGCCAGTATAATACAAAATGTTGAATGAATGATTTTGTACAATTATTTCATGTTATTTAACAGAAACAATATCCAAAAATTGATGTAAAGAATAAATTTATTCATTTTTGTAATTTTACGTGAAACAAGTACATTTTAAAAGAGTAATTAATTTTTATAAATGCAAAATATATAAAAATATATAATATACTGAACTATGTATTTGTACTTAAATATCAGTTACAGATGGTGCTGCTGCCGTCTCCAAAATAATTAAGTAGCCGGCTAGGAGGTGACAAATGCTGCTTGCGGCATTTGAAGTCGTGTGTTCGTGTAGCCTGCTGTGGTGAATGTGTTTAATAAATAACACTACCACTTTTGTAGCTGTAGGCAACTTATGCCGGCCATACACTACACAAGTTCAGTGCTCAAGTCTGGCACTGCGTAAACTAAGCTTGTGACACACACTATGCAGTTTTTATTTTAAAGCTATAAGTGAAGAAGACAACATGTGCAAATACTGCTCTAGTTTATTAATTGCTGTGGCAATAAAAACAGCCTAAATCCTAAATGTGTTAATCTTTTTAACAGCCATTTCTCTATTTGCATCGGGGTATTTTTCCTTTAGTTTATTAATTAATTTTTCGTAGGCTTCGATTTTCATAATTCTATTGCTATAATCACTGCTTTTAATGCGCCATAATGCAGGCGATTCTTTGTATAATTCTAGGAACTCTGTCCAGAATATTTTTTCTGCGCTCATTTTTTGTTTTTAACTCTTAAAAAATCACGATAAAACTGAGCGTTTGCAACATACACTACACAAGTTCACTGTACAGTTTTCAAACTTGAGCAAATATCAAAATCGTTTTGATATTTACTCAGTTCACTGCGTTAATAGCACAACCGCCCCCATACACTACAAAAACGCACTGTACAGTGCCAGACTTGAGCACTGAACTTGTGTAGTGTATGGCCGGCATTACACTAATTTCTATTTTTGTTCGCGGGAATAAGCAAATACAGTGTTGCCAACATAACACAAAATGTGAAATGAACGATAGAATAAAATTATTGGATATTATTTATCATTATTATTATTATTTATATTTATAAATATCTCGAAACTCATTTTAAATAAGTAATTTTAATTTTTATAAATGTGAAAGTGACACCACAGAAATAAATAATTAATTAGCTGGCTACATAGCTACAATTGTTGCTAGCGACATTTGAAGTCGATAGCCTGCTGTCGTTAATGTGTTTAATGCATTACTTGGAATATTTCTGATAAACCCTTGAAAGTTTAACAAAAACAAAACCATATAAATTAAACAAAATGCAAAGTGTAAACAAACTTCTTGTCAGATTTTGTGAATTGGTGTCTAAACGTTAAGATTATTTCGTAGTTATTTTTAAAAGATTTCGTTCCTTTCATGAAAAAAATTGCGCATTCAAATTGCGCAAACAAAGCATTGAATTTAAAGCCAATAAAATAATTTCATTTGTAAGAAAATCATCTTGTTATTTTTATGCCTTGAATGGGCAAAAGGACATTTAAAAAAAATGATGATACCGCAATGAAGCTGAAGATGACAAGGCATCGTTGACAGCTTGTGGGGAAGCCAATTTAAAAGAAAAAGAAAACAAGTTAAGGTCCACAAAATGGTGATCTAAGATAATAGTATCATCAACACACACTTAACAAGAAAACAAAAGCCGCCAGAGGGGTGGTCGGTCGCCTGCTGCTGCCAAACTGTTAAACCCCAAAAAGTGGCAAAAGTTTAAAGTGAAGATGTTTTACAAGCAAATGACAGTTATTCATACGAATATTGTAAAAGCAAAAGAACAATTACTTTATTTTTAAGGATTCTTATTGTTAGAGGCGTTTTGTTTTAACATTTTTCTCCACCACTTGAGTGAGGCTGGCTGCCTGCATTAAAGATGTGGCGATATTGTGATAATAAAATTTATTTGCTTAATTTGCATAAATTTCGATTTTTTATTTGAAATCTAAACAAAATTAGGGATTAAGTAACAGCATCAATACAAAGCGCACAAAACATGCTGTCTGTGATAACTACAAGCCAAACAGTTTAAAAAGCTTAATTTTTTTAATCTTATGCCTGCTTCAAGCTGTAACGGAAATAATCTTTGGTGATAAATGCCTAAAATTATACCTCTTTTTCTCAAATCTAAAATGAAACCTTTTTGCAGAAGAAAATAATTTCGGTAGACTTTTAAAAAACGTTTAAAAATCCATTAAAGTGTATATTTTAAGCGTATAAAAAATATATATTTTATTTTATTTGTGGTCCTTGTGTTTATGTTAAACCTTGTGAACTCAACCTGTTATCCGGTCGTCATCAGTTGTTTTTTTCCTTTTATAATTTCTTTTTCGAGGTAATATTTTTGTGAAAAATTTTCAGGGTTTTGTTCATTTATTTTTTTATTTTTACATTTGCTCTAATCTTTGCGCCATTTATTCACACTTGATTAACACGCGTCTGACATTTGTTTGACTTTTTTTGTTTGTTGATTATTTGCCGGGTTTGGTGGTTAAAGACCAAATGTTGTTCGTTGCATTGTGCTATTTGGTAGATTGAAAAAAAAATATAACTCAAAAGAGAGAATATGAACTTGAAAATTAAAAAATAATAAAAAAGAAACTTTTCATATATCTTTTGTGAATTAACGCCCTACACTATGCAACCAGTTTGTAGTTAAGTGGAATGTCGCAGGCAGCAATGCTATTGGTCTGCTAGTAATTATCAGACTTTGGTAATTATATTGAGCCTAATTTAGAGTGTCGTATTTCGAGTACGACTACGACGATCTTGTACTAGATTAAGAGTCTAAACACAATGTTTGCGGTGCGGTGCGATTTCTCGTTGCGGGAGAGAAAAATAAACATAATACAACCGAAGACGGCAACGGCAATACTTGTCATTGTTTTTTTAAATTTTTTTAATTTTTTTTGTGCATACATTTTTATAAAAAATTTACTCTGTGTTAAATATTTTGTAATTGCAAAAAAAAAAACAACAAATGATTAACATTTTATAAATTCGCAGATATATTTGATATATTTTTTAAACTTTTATATTTTATGACAAAAATTTTTGAACTTCAAAATCATGTTTTTTGTTTACAACAATGTTGTGAATACCGCCAATTATTCAAAAACTATGGCAACATCAGAAAGAGAAAGATTGTCAAAAATTTAGAGAATAAGGAAGTCTGCAATGAAAATAAAATAGATTTTAATTTTATGCCGTTCCGCACTACGGTTTTTTACTTCAAAATCGTATGAAAAACCGCACCGCAATAAATTATCGTTATATTGTGTTCAGACTATAAAGAAAAATATTGCAAAAAATGTTGTTCTAGTCTAGTATAAAATCGTTGCAGTCGATGTCGTAATCCGGCACTAGTAATAAAGACTATTCAATTAAAATTACATGTAATTACAAAATGCAATTGTAATCGGAATTATTTTTAATTACAAATTACATCTGATTATAATATTTTTCTAATTACAATAACATGTAATTGTATTACAATTGTTTGTAATCGTAATTGTAATTGTAATTATAATTTCAATTGTAATTGTAATTGTAATTATAATTGTAAATGTAATTGTAACTGTAATTGTAGTTGTAATTCTATTTGTAATTGTAATTGTAATTATAATTATAATTATAATTATAATTGTAATTGTAAGTGTAATAGTAGTTGTAATTGTAATTGTAATTGTAATTGTTATTGTAATTGTAATTTTAATTGTAATTGTAATTGTAGTTGTAATTAAGAAAAGAATGCTTACTTCTAGTTCAACAGCTTCAATTACATTTTTTTGGAAAATATGGTTTTTTCATCAAATTTTTTAAAATGTTTGGTAAACCAAAAATAAGTTGTGTGTATATAAATGCGCATAATGTGAATAATAGTAATAGTAAATGTTCGTGAGATTTCGCTGAATTATGCACGGCACCCGATGCTAATATTTTATATGGTTATTTTCTATATTCCAAGTAAAATTAAATCGCTCGGAATCGACATAGCATTGTTGTTACAAATACATATTTCCAACAACAATTTAATGACAATTCCCCACATAACCGATAATGGAATTAGGAGTGAATTAAGAATTATTATATAAACACCCAGACAACAGCGTTTATTATATAACAATTAAAAAAAATATTTAAATTATATTTATTTAATAATTTATTTTTTTTGCGTTTTAGTTAACGATGTAACACATCATTTCAATATGCAAAAAAAAAGATTGTGGTTATAATTTTTGAAGTAATTGAATATTTTTTACTTAATGAAAAAAAAAATAATCATTACTTACATTTTTCATAATTACTTGATTATTGAATTATTTTTCCAATTTCATGAGATTTTATTTCTTTTTCGTTTGAAATTACATGCAATTATAATTGTTCTTTACAATTACAATTACATGTAATTGCATTTCTTTCCAACACAATTACTTTAATATTTAATAGTTTCTCATTTTCAGTTAAAATTAAAAAAATTGTAATCCATGCTCTTTTCAATTACAATTACATGTAATTGTATTTTTCCCAACACAATGACTGTTATATGTAATTACTGTTTTTCATTTTCAATTACAATTACAAAAAATTTTGTAATCGATGTGTAATCAATTACAAAATGTAATCATTAGTGGCCAAGTCTAGTAATTAGTAACTTAATCCTGGTCTCAGCAAATTTTTAAAATTTTCTAATGTTGTTTTAAAAGCATATTTCAATTCAAAAACTTTGAAATAAAATCATCAAGTTTAATTTTTTTACATATCTGCATGTTTCATTTGAGACTTATAGTGCGTATTGTATTTGTATTTGCCCATTTAAAAATGGCCAAAATATGATAACGTTCTTATATATATGTAAATACATGTGTGTGTATTTATTCTTTTACATACATATACATACAGCAGCATCCTTAAGAGCACTGCTAAGTTTGTTTGCCACTAAGGTCGCTTTACTGGTTAGTATTTATTTTTTAAAGTCTGCTTGCCCTCAGGCCAAACTGATTAATAAACCAAACGTCAAATGGAACAATACTTTTTGTAATAACAGCAGTAGCAAATATTCACATTTCAAAATCCCCCTTCCCCCACCGCACCAAAGAAATGAAGATTTGAATATGAAAAAAAATAACAGCATCATGACCACAGCTGTCAACTAAATGTCAAATTCAAATGAGAAAAAATAAGGAAAAAAACATTTATTTTTGAAAAATATCGTATGTATGTATGTATGTGTGTATGGCACAATGAATGTGTTAACGGTTCATAACACAAATGCCTGACAATGTTTTTGCATTGGTCCTGATGTTGTTGTTGTTGTTTGTGCTATTGTATTATTGCGGTGCGTATAAACTTCCGTTTGATTACATTTCATTGTGTTCGTCTTGTTGTTGTTGTGGCAGCTTTCTGTTTAATAGTATGGCAACGTTGAGTGGACACAATTGTGTATGAATATTTAACAAATTAAAGATACATATACAAAATTATGATTCTTTAAAACATATTGTTGTTGAATTAAATTTTTTATGTATGGATGCGAGGGTTGCCTGTTGTATATTACGAAAAAGACCCAATATGAAAATCTATATTATCGAAAATGCATTAAACATGTAAATTATGTATATCCTCATTAATTCTTGTTTGGTTTAGAAGAATTTATTTATTTTAATAGTGTTTTTTTTTTTGCGAATTGTTACAATTTAAGTTAAATATATGTTAATGCACTAAGGGCTAATAAATCAGTCATTTTATTTTTAAATCATGTTTAAGCAAAAAATTTCGTTTCTCACCGCACAATTAAATCAAACTTAAACAACCAACATTGTGCATTTAAGTGTTGTTTAAGTTTTACAAACACACCATATGCTTTGTGAATGTGTGTGTTTTTTGAAGGCATGTATAGGGTGTTTTTTTAAGAGGTATAGAACTTTGAATTGAAATAAAACACAAGAAAATCGTTTTAATGTCCATCAATTTGGTTTATTGGAAGGATAATTTTATGTCATTAATGTTTAAATATGATTTCGGGCATGTGGCCGCCGCGGCTGGCTCGAATAAAGCCAATTCTACAGGTCCAATTTTCAACCACTTTTTCGAGCATATGGGGCCGTATGTTGGCAATAACGCCACGAATGTTGGCTTCCAAGTCCCCTAACGTTTCTGGTTTGTTGGCGTAGACGAGCGACTTCACATATCCCCAAAGAAAATAATCCAATGGTGTCAAATCACACGATCTTGGTGGCCAATTGACAGGTCCATTCCGCGAAATTATGCGCTCATCGAATGTTTCCTTCAATAAATCGATTGTGACGTGCGCTGTGTGGCATGTAGCGCCGTCTTGTTGGAACCACAACTCATCCACATTCATGCCATCCAATTCGGGAACAAAATAGTCGGTTAGTCGGCTCCAATTGCTGTGCACGGTGGCGAATCGATTCATTCGGGTCCTCTTCAACACTTTGCTCTACAGCTGCAATTGTTTCTTCGGTGCGCACTGTTCGACGTCTCTGCGGATGCGTATTATCACATAGAGTAAACGTAGTGCGAAAACGATCCATGGTTAACCGAATTAATTGCTCTAATGGACGATTATGTCGACCATAAAATGGAAGGAGCTTGCGATAAACTTCGCGAACTGAACCATTATTTTCGAAATAAATTTGCACGATTTGCAAGCGTTGTTCTTTTGTCAACCTGTTCATGATGAAATGGCAAACCAAACTAAATATTAATCACTTGACAGCTGACAAAATGGCCGCCAGTTAAAAAAGTGATGCCAACTTAAAGTTCTATACCTCAATAAAAAACATCCTTTACATGAACATCATGTGGTCGTATTAAAAAGAATTTCGTTTAATTTTCACAAATATACAACAAATGTAACATAAATTTACATATCATAAAATATATAAATAGAAAAATGCATTCTGATGTTCTTTTTGTATCATAAAATGTGTTTTTTGCTATTTCATTTTTTTTTGCAAATTGAAAAATCAACTTTCTTATTTATATTGAAGAGCTGTTCTTTGGAAAGCTTTCCATATTATTTGGAAATATTTTAGTGCTACCATACTTTCAACGTAATTTGATAATAACTTTAATTACCCACTGAAAATATGAAAGTGTATTTAAATACATTTTAATTTTGTATGAAAATTAACTTAAAATATGTTTAAATATTCACTGATTTATTAGCTATTAGAACAGCTAGAGATGTTAAGTTAAACTTTCATTTCAACAAATTTAAAGTTCAACTTACTCGTATATCAACGTTGAAACAAGAACTCACTAATCAACATTTTTTTTTATTTTCTTACTTTACCATTACTGCATTGGCTGACTTTTTTCACCTCGAATTGTAGTTGTAAGAACATGAAGAAAAAAAAAACAAGATTGCGCATTGCGCAGGTCCGTTATTCTATTTTCTGCCTGTGGCGTACACATAGAATATTTTTTGTAAGTAAAGTGCATACATTAGTTTGTGGAACGCGCGCTCTCTCTATTTCTCTCCCTCTCTCTCTTTCTCTCTCTCACACACTTTTTACAACAAACAATCGTTTGTATTCTACGATGACGTAGGGCTGAATGCTCAATCTTATTTTTTGAGATTCCCCAGTAAGCAATTTTGCTTGAAATCAAGTGTAAAACAAGTGTTATTCAAGCCACACAATCAATTGTCAAGGGTTGAATTATGCTTGATTCACACTTTAATTCAATAGCATTCTGCAGTGAAAAGGGAACTTGAACTCAATGCGAACAATTCAGTTGTAGTACAGTTTAATTCAAGCCTTCAATTATACTGTAATTCAACCTTGTATTACAATTGAATTCAAGTGTATTTCAAGCTGCAAAAACAAGGCTTTTAAAATGGAAAGCAAAATGCAATTCCTTTGTTTTCTAATAATTGTTTTCTGCACTATTTCGCTATTGTTTTACTCACCTTTGTTTTTCAAATTCACTTTTATTTATTTGTTTTTCATATATTCACCACAATTTCAGTTTTAATAATAAATAAATTACGTATTTGACAAGGTTTGAGCATATATGTATGTTGTTTGATTTTTTATTTAAAAATATTTTCAAACTTGAAAATTACTTGAAAAAAATGCTTGAATTCAACTTTGTTTCCAGTTCAATTTCAAGTGCTTGAATTTAAATTTTTTGAGTGCTTATTGGGTCATGTTTAAAGAAAATAAATGTAAAATAACATTGCTTTAGCAAAAATAGAGTGTTGCCACACAAGTATTTTTAACCGGATACAGTCAAGTTAACAATTCGTCGTCTCAGAATTGGTTTAGCCCATACGCCACAGAGTTGGAGTGCAGAAAAACGACAAAAAAGGGTAACATGAAGTTTTCTTAAAATATACTCGGTGGATTTCTTTTGTATTTGCACCACTGCTTTCCACACATGTTTTGAAGAAAAATGTAAACTTTTGTGAACTTTTATGAATGAAGTTGAAAGTAGTGTTGTCATTCGAATAAAAATTATTCGAATATTCGAATAAATTTTTTTCATTTTTCGAAACTCTTGCCGAGGTATAGTTCCGTTTAACTTCAAGAATTGGACTACTTTTGGGAGTACTGAAACCAAGTGAGTAATATTGTCAGTGGAGTAATTGAAATCTCTTATGGCTAATTTATATCTCGAAATATTCTCCAAGTTACTTTGTGAAACATATTTAGGATTTGAATCATGGAACTTTTCGAATGCATAAGACTTGAAAAATCTCCAACTTTTGGATTTCCTTATCATATGACAATACCAAAATAGCCAACCCTCGTATATATATACCTATATTTAGGTTGTTATTTTATATGTTACTTTGATTACTCTAACTACCTTTGTAATTATCACATAAGTGGGTCAGAGTTGCTGTTGAAATTGTTAATTTGGAAAATTTAAATTTTGCCTTTAATCTTGTCATTTTTAAAGTCATTCTTTTATAATTTTTCGAACTTATTTTTGTATTTTTATATCCCAGAATTTTAATAATTTTATCACTTAACTTAAAGAGTGTATGAGTGCCATGTACTCTCATGCGTTAATTACCAATTGCACTTAAGGAACAAGAAATAACAGATGAGCCTTTGCTCTATGAACGTTACTTAAACAGAAACATTTTCAAATGATGAGTATTAACCCTCTAGAGCACGGCTATTCAACCTGTGGCACGCGTACCACTTGGGGTACGCGAAACTTTCCCAGGTGGTACGCCAAATCTTCGAAAATTTGAGCATTTATTGCCTTTGAATAATTAATTTGTTATGTTTAATTTCCTTACTTTATTTTATTTTATTTTATTTTATTTTTATTAGGACCATTATTACAACTTAAAATTAGTTAAAAGTAGGATTTTATCGGACGTATAAAAAGCTTTCCATTAGTGAAAATTGGATTTAACTTACCATGTAGGATAAACTTGTCTGTAGTTTATCGCTTACTTTAGGTTAAATTAAAATTTTGCAAATGATAAAGTTTTTATACGTACGATCAAGTTCTACTTTCAACTAACTTTAAGTTGTAATAATGGCCCTTAGTTGAATAATAAAGTACTGAAATAACCAAGATATCCTAATTTTTATGTATTTAATTTTATTTATTCTTGTAATGTTTTTAATAATTTTAATTTCTTTTTAATTTTGTTGTTTTTTATTATTAATAAATGAAATGGATTAAATATTTTAAAATTGTTTGGTTATTTATTGAGCCCATACTTATTAATACACATAATATTTTTTTTTTTTTTGGTGGTACGCGAATTGTTGGTTGTGAGTTTTGTGGTACGCGAACCAAAAAGGTTGAATAGCCCTGCTCTAGAGCAAATGCAAATTAAAGACAGGAGTTGTTGTTAAACAGCAAGTAAAGGCTTACGTTCAATTATTTAAAACAATCGGGAAAAAGTGATAGGTCCTCTTTGAAAATGACTCTTGGTGACGGGAAATCTGAATTATTCGGTGACCACCTCTAGGGTTTTCAAAACACAATAGTGTTTTTATGGGAACTGAGAAAATTCAATGCTTAATTAATTTATGACGCTTTTATAGAATAATCATATATAACTAATACATATTTAAAGATATTTTTCTAATATCCCCAAGAGATGCATAAAGTAAAAGCTTATTTTTTAGAAATATCTAAAATAAGCAACTACTTCTTATCTAAATTCCATAAAAAAAGAACATAAATCTTTATGCGTTATTTATGAAGTGTTTAACACAAGATCTGTGGTTTTTTTTGGCCAACAAGAATCGTTAAAACAATGTTTTTTGCAAAAAGAAAAAAAAAAGAAAAATGTTATATGTTTTTGACACACCACTATGTCCTTACGTTTGTATAGTTTGCTTTGCATGTGTGTGAGTGTGTCCTCACATAAGTCCTTATGACCGGTCATTTCAAATTCAACTACCCTTGTGATTAGTTACGCTTCTTGTTCACTTTTTTTCGTTGCCAGAGTTCTTTCTTTTTTTTTTTTATTTAGCCACTGGCAGGAGTGATTGTAAGTACTTGTACGATTATGTAGGAAAACTATCTTAAAGCCATTAATCATTTTCATTGTTGTTCGTTATAAATACATGAAATATTTCCATACATACATACATATAATAAAATTGATTTAGTTCTATATTATTTATTCTTGAGTTTGAGAGGGAGTCAAATATTTTACAAGAAATTTATTTTAGTTAAATGTTATGGGCGTATTTGAGTTATTTGCCAAGATTCATTGCATTACATTAATTTAGTGGAATTTGGGAAATTCTCATGCACAGCTTGTGTAAATAAAGTAAGAATTTTTTAAGTTAAATATCGACTGCAGTATCTTCTTTATACAAATTTTCAAATATTTACATATATTAACATAATTTTTTATCTAAAAATAATGGCGCATATTCAGAAATCGTAACCAAAGTCGAAACTAATAAAACAGAAACTAAAATATAGTTCATAGATAGTTATAGCTCTTATTCACAATTCATAACTAGTGCAGCAACTGCTTTCAGCTGGTAAACGAAATGCAACCTTGCATATTGTTATGTAGAGAGCATAAAATGTCGATAATATTTTGAACGATAAATTCTGCAATTAATTAAAAAGCTTATGAAGCTATTTAAAAAACAGTTTTATTTACTTAAACAAATTTACAAATTCTAAAAAAGTAATTTTTTAGTCATAGTCTGTATATAAATCCATTAAAATAAGGGCCTGTAAAAAAAAAATCAATAAAATTTTGTTGACCATAAACACATCTCTAATTTATTTTATTGCTTTATATGGATATTTTTTTGGACGCAATAGAAATAAATGCAAGAAGTAAAAATAATAAGGTGAGGTTATTATATAGGAAATTGTTAGAAAATAAAGAGTATTTGTTGTTTTGTGCATTTTAAAGAGCCACAAATTGATTTAACTTTTCAAATAAATTGCAAATGAAATCAGTGTCAGCTGTTCTTTGAATGTATTAGTTAGTTGGTATTTAGTTACAGCTTTACCCTTAATTAAGTCTGAACTTTTATTGCTGAAAGTAATCAACTCTGAATAACTTAAATAGGTAGTTAAAAAAGTTGCCACTTAGTGATAATTTCTGAATATGCGCCAATTTTATTAAAAAGTTATTTTTATTTCATAAATTTTGATTTTCATTTTCGTAATAGCGAAGACACAGCTGAGCTTTTTTTCAATTTAAACTTGCTTACGAGACAGAAATTAAAATAAATTTAGTAAAGGGCAACTTCGACTCGCACACTATCAAAATATCCTGCCTGCATATAAAAAACTTTCCTGCAATAAACACGTTTAATTGAAAAAAAAAAAAACAAAATACTGCAAATTGTCAAAGTTACATAGTCAAAATAACCTTAAGTGATAGAATACCCTTTAATTTTAATTTTTTAAAATTTCAGTACTAATTGGTGTTGTCTGCATGTAAATGGACTAACTTTGAAATGTCTATCAGGGCTATCATGAATAAAATTCCGCGTGAAATTTTTCCCCGGGAACAATTCCAACTAATAGCAAGTAATATGGAAAACAAAAAATGCTAATTGGAAAAGCGAGAAATTTCACTCGGAATTTTATTCATGATGGCCCTGTATATGTATGTATATTAAACCCCTGCACAAGACCACTTGCAAAATATTTTAAGACATGAGGAATTTGTCAAATGCTTTACTACAGCGAAATCTTGTAAAACAAACGCTAAATAACACTGTTGGCAAGACATTTGTTACAGTTATTGCAGGTATAGGAGTAAAGAAGAAAATACTTCGTGGCGAAAGAATTTGTGATGCTTGCTTCTTCAAACGGATGGGCCCGAATTCAAATGTCATCTATGTAAATACGCACACACGTTGTGTGTATGATCTTTTATTTTTCTACGCACATGCAAACGCACATGTGCGTTGACATTAGTTGTGTGCGCTTAATTTAAAAATCACCCTTAAACACATAATAGCTTACCAAACACACTCAAACATACAATATGCAAAATAACAAGCATACACGCATCAACACTACTTCTTTTGATTGTTTGATACGAACAAGAAGTCTTCGCGACATCGCTTGTTAACTCTCATATACACGTACATCAATACATCCGTCGTGCTTCGCTTATTAAACGACATCATTTATTATTGGTTTAGTATAATACATAATACGACAATACATTTAAATAAATTCAGTAAAGTGCGACTCTTGACTCGCGCACGAAGGGTTCCGTACGAACACTAGATATGTAATTTAATACAAACTTCATGCTATATAATATATAGTTTTGGCATTTTTTTCGTGTTTTCGGTTTTGGCGATTTTTTTAAGTTTTGGCTCTTTTTTAGTTTTGACACTTTATTTTCTTGTTTTGGCGATTTTTTTCGGTTTTTGGCGTTTTTTCATTTTGGCGATTTTATTTATTTTTGGCGATTTTTTCATTTTTGCGATTTTTGTTTATTTAAAATTTTTTTTTAGTTTTGGCGACATATTCGCGTTTTGGCGACTTTTTTCGATTTTTGGCGTTTTTTTTTCATTTTGGCGTTATTTTTTCATTTTGGCGATTTATTTTAGTGTTAGAATTTTTTTTTAAGTTTTATTCGATTTTTTTCGTTTTGGCGATTTTTTTTTAATTTTTGGCGATTTTTTTTTTTGGTTTGGCGTTTTTATAATATTCGGTTTTTTTAGTTTTACCGGTTTTGAAAATTTCAAGTGTTTGCCTCTTACGGTTTCCAAGATATAGCCAATTGTCAAAATTACTTAGTCAAAATTGCATTAACTGATGGACCATCCTTTAATTTAAATTTTTTTAAATTTTAGTGTTAATTATTGCAGTCTGTATAGAAATACACAAATTTTACAAATTTCAAGTTTCAATATACATATGTTCACACAATTGTATGTATATTACATGGGATTTTAACATTTTTCGTTGCTCGTTTTAGAACACCCTTTAATTTTTAATTCTCATGTAGTTGTTGTTGTAGCGGCCAAGGTTCTACATACTCTGTCCAAATTTCAGGTGCGTAGCTCTTATGGTTCCTGAGAAAATACCGTGTGACGGACAGACCTACGGACGGACAGACGGACAGCGTAGCGAAAACAATACGGTTCCTTTTCACCTTTGGTGTACGGAACCGTAAAAAAGACGTATTTACATTTCAAGACTATTTATGCAGCCCTCTAATGTATATTACATAGGATTTCAACATGCTTTATTGCTGGCTTTAGAACACCCTATAATTTTTAACTAACATAAAAAAGTTTTACACATTGTATGAAAATTTCAGATTAAGTGCGGTTGCATTTGAAGCAAAGTCTAGTACTTACAAGATTTCGGGCAAAATCTAGTAGATTTCCCATGCAAAACAAAATTAACTTCGTCACAAGATTTTGTACAATTCTACTTGAAATCTAGTAGAACTTAGTGATACAACTATGGTTTCTTTGAAATTTGTACTAAAAAGTCAGCCAGTGCACTTAAAAAGGTGTGTGAATTAGATATATCGCAGTTGTTTGGTTGTAGTTTAGGAAAAATGTCAGTCAATGGTTTATTTTTTTATATAAATACAAAATCTTGATAAATACAAAAAAAAACCTGGTGAAACGGTACAGATTTTCAGAACGATTTTGATAAAAATTTTTGCTAGATTTTGTGCAGCTGTAAATGTCCTATTCAACACAAATAACAAAAATTAAAAATTTTAAAAACCTTCGAATATTTCTAGAAAAGATGTGATATCTTCTAAGCGGCTGGACCGATTTTATTAAAATATAGCTAAGGGGCTGTCCATATATTACGTAACGCTGTTTTTTTCCCCGATTTTTGACCCGAAATAATTTTTAGTCAGGCTTAAGTTCGGTAATTTCAATTCTTTTATTGAATGAAATATTTTTATTAATTAATGTGAGTTTCTAAAGAAGTGAAGAAAAATTAAATTAGACTTTTAAGCTGAGGAAAACACCGATGTTTTTCTGTGCAGCAACGCACTTCATCAGCACCCTAGTCTATCTAAAAAATATTTCATTCAATAAAAGATTTGAAATTACTGAACCTAAGCCTGACTAAAAATTATTTCTGATTAAAAATTCACTATAGTTCAATTAAAATCTAAAAATGTCTCACAAAATTAAATTTAATTCATTGTTTTAAATTTATTTGTTAGACTAGCACAGTACGTAGAAAAAAATTAAATAAGCTATTTTTTAAATTTCTTCCCAAGTGTCCTTAAACTCCAAAAATTATGGTTTTATAGAGAGCTTATTGCTAAACTGTATGTATGTATTTATTAGTGATGTGTATTGGAATTCCAAAACATTCGGCCGTTTCTAGATATTCGTATTCGTTTAAAAAAATATATAAAGAAATTCATAAATCCAAAACGAAATTTAAATGAATGACTCACAAATATTATTTTGTAATAATTAAAAAAAAAATATTTTTTACTTTTTTGCTATGCGTTTTTTGCCAAATAATCTGCTATAGTTTTCCGTATTGATGACTGAGCAGTATTTCAAACATCAAGACGAGAATTGGCATTAGCCTTGAAGTCGCGTTCACTAGTTTCTATAAGTGAAGTCGTCGTGTATTTCAAAGAGCTTAAAGATGACTCCGTTTGGCCCTCTTCAAATCAATCTAAATTTTCGTAAAACAAAAAACAAAAAAATTATATCTTGGATCAATAAAGGATGCCATGGTGAATTATATTTCATTTTCTAAAAGAGAACATTTTTAACCCGCTTTAAACATACAGATTGTTGGGATATCAAATGAGTCAAAATGATGTCAATTACGAAAGATATGCAATTTTTCTTTTCTTAATTTTTGTCCCTTCTACAACATTACATTTTCAATAGATATTTGCCCATTAAAAAAAAAATATACCTTAAAAATACCTTAAGATTAGAGGAGCACACAATCTAGTTCCTAGACGCATTTCACTGTTGTTTTCATAATATTGTTTTAAGTTTTGTTTAGGGATGCCAAAAGGGACTAGGTTTTTTAAAACCCGGGATTCGGGATTTTGAATTTAAAAAAACGGGATCCCGGGACGGATCGGGATTTTTCGGGATTTTATAGACTGAAATATATTAGATAATCTCATTTATTATTATTTATTATTATTTTATTAATGTAAGTATAAGTATTAAAACAAATTCTTAATTCATGAAAAAAAGTTAAATTCATTACAGAACCAAATAAAACATTTTTAATGTATTATTGGTAGGAATAATTTAAAGTAATCACCCCTATTCTGCGTTTCGATTACGTTCCCGCATTCAGTTACGCACGGATCGAAAAGAGGTATTCTGCTAAAAAATTGAATCGAAAGAAAAAGAAGAAGAGAAGAGTATGTTTAAACCTGCTGCTTTGCTATGAAAGGGGTGAAATAGGAACAGAAAAATTAAGCAATTTTGCAAAAATTTTAGCAAAAACTTGAATTTAATGCAAAAAAACTGATTTAACATTAAAACAAATAATAATTAAAATTGTGAAAATTTTTATTATATAAATTCTTGCAAATTTAAGTACAGAGAGTTACAAAAAACGAGATAAGCAAGACGTTTTTGTGGCCAAACTTATCCAGTGTGAAGAATCCTGCCGCGCCGGAGGTGATATTTTAATTATTTACACATAATTGTAACACAGAAATAGTTTATTTGTTTTAATTTAATTAAATCCGCAGACATCGTTTTTCGTTGCCATTAAATAAATATGTCAACTTTTTAAACTGTTTTACCTGTAATAAATTAAATAAAAATCGCATTTCAGTACAGAAAAACAAAACAAAGTGTGTAGTTCATTAATTAAACCTTCTTTTGCATTTAATACTTGCATTATTTTTTGAATTAATCACTTTTTGAAGCTAAACAAACGAAAATTGAAAACACTCCGCCACTAAAATAACAACAACAACAACAAAAACGTAGTTACGATCGAAATGCAGAATACATAGAATCGAAAGAAAAATCGAAGAACGGAATGCAGAATACCAAAGTTGCCAAACGGAAAAACTTTCGATTTGAATCGAAACGCAGAATAGGGGTGAATATGGAAGTAATATTGGTATATTAAGTCGTATCTCTTAAGAAACTTCTTAAAAAATTAATGCATCTAGGGTGGCAGCCGACAATCGAGATCTTATTTTAGTGCAAACATAAGCTGCTGACGAACAACAACGTTCGTTTGGTATTGTAATTGCGCTATGAAATAAGGCCCAAGGAAATAACGCCCAAATAAGAAATGAAATAAGGCCTAATAAAATAAAACCAAAAAAAAAAATTAATTGAGGCAAAGAGCAAATTTATGAAATAACGCCCAATATAAATGAAATAAAGCCCAATTAGAAATTCCTTAATTTTGTTGGGCTTTATTTCATTTTTCTATTTGGCCGTTATTTCCTTGGGTTTTATTTGATAGCGCCAAGCGACACCTCTTTTTGTGGGCCAAGGAAGTTAGATGGTTGAGGTGCAGCAACCATCTCATGTCGTTTTTCTAGCTGAATATCATGGGTCTATAAAAATATTTCAAACATTTTATTTCAAATATTTATCTGACAAAGTATACTTACATTAATATGTGTCAAAAGACCTTTGAACCTAGAACCTCCATAAAGTTTTTAATACATTTTTGCAAAATTTGCTTTTTGCGTGCGTAGTTCCATTATCATCCATTAAAAAAAACACCAAACCGAGCTTCCGACTTTGTTTTGTGTGGTACAAAATTCATTACTAATAATTTTTTCGCCTACGACTTCTTTTTATAACCAGTAAAAAGAATTTGATTCATGGCTACTATGATTAAATTTCAAATATTCAAAATTATATTTAACTGGGAAACTCATGTTTATTTACAAACGTAAACATAGTTGCATTTAATAAAAAAATTTCAGATTTTTAATGTTACCAAAATCCCGGGATTTCTGCTTAAAAATCCCGGGATTCGGGATTCAGTTTTTTAGAATAATCCCGGGTTTTCGGTATTCGGGATTTCGGTATTGGCATCCCTAGTTCTGTTGCATAAAAAAATCAAAATAATATTCTTATGAAAATACGTCTATGTATGCAAGTTTCCATTAATGCATCTCTCAAAACTTGAACATTGTAGCCTCAAGCTGACAAAAAAAAATGTTAAAACTAAATAATTTGATATTGTCATGTACATATATGGAAGAATATATTTTTTGAAAGGACACTTTTTTGTCCATGAGAATTGCAAGAAATCTTTTCCTAAACTTCTGCAAATAACATTTCCTTCTATGTACATATTTGGTGGATTTAATGTTAATATATGTTGCAATTTAATATAAAAAGAAGTTTTTATGTATATACATATATTAAGAATATTTAAGAATGTAAATGGATAAAGAAAGATTTGGAATTCAGAAGCATGTACATACTTATGTTCAGTTTGACTACAATTTATTTAATTTATTATAAAATCTTTGTATAATTTTCAAATGTTGTTTAACAACTATTAAATTTTTGGATAGTTTTCATAAACTTCAATGTACGTTTTAAATATTCGTATTCGCCAATATCGTTTTAAAAATTCGAATTCGCGAATATCAAAAGTTGACATTCGGCAGATGTATGTAGTATACTCGTACATAATAATTGGTGTTTTTTTATTGAGGTATAGAACTTTAAGTTGGCATCACTTTTTTAACTGGCGGCCATTTTGTCAGCTGTCAAATGATTAATATTTAGTTTGGTTTGCCATTTCATCATGAACAGGTTGACAAAAGAACAACGCTTGCAAATCGTGCAAATTTATTTCGAAAATAATGGTTCAGTTCGCGAAGTTTACCGCAAGCTCCGTCCATTTTATGGTCGACATAATCGTCCATCAGAGCAATTAATTCGGTTAACCATGGATCGTTTTCGCACTACGTTTACTCTGTGTGATAATACGCATCCGCAGAGACGTCGAACAGTGCGCACCGAAGAAACAATTGCCGCTGTAGAGCAAAGTGTTGAAGAGGACCCGAATGAATCGATTCGCCACCGTGCACAGCAATTGGAGCTTTGTCCATCAACTTTATGGAAGATTTTGCGCAAAGATCTTGGCTTGCGACCTTACAAGATCCAGCTTGTGCAAGAATTAAAGCCGCGAGACCATGCAATGCGTCGTGATTTTGGTGTATGGGCCGAAAATGAGATTGATCTCGATGCTGATTTTCATCGCAAAATTTTGTTCAGTGATGAGGCTCATTTTTGGTTGAATGGCTACGTCAACAAGCAAAATTGCCGCATTTGGAGTGAAGAGAATCCACATGAGACCCTTGAGACGCTATTACATCCACAAAAACTGACTGTTTGGTGTGCTCTATGGGCTGGTGGAGTCATTGGGCCATACTTCTTCCGAAATAATGCTGGAGAGTCAGTTACCGTTAATGGAGACCGGTATAGAGCCATGATAACCGACTATTTTGTTCCCGAATTGGATGGCATGAATGTGGATGAGTTGTGGTTCCAACAAGACGGCGCTACATGCCACACAGCGCACGTCACAATCGATTTATTGAAGGAAACATTCGATGAGCGCATAATTTCGCGGAATGGACCTGTCAATTGGCCACCAAGATCGTGTGATTTGACACCATTGGATTATTTTCTTTGGGGATATGTGAAGTCGCTCGTCTACGCCAACAAACCAGAAACGTTAGGGGACTTGGAAGCCAACATTCGTGGCGTTATTGCCAACATACGGCCCCATATGCTCGAAAAAGTGGTTGAAAATTGGACCTGTAGAATTGGCTTTATTCGAGCCAGCCGCGGCGGCCACATGCCCGAAATCATATTTAAACATTAATGGCATAAAATTATCCTTCCAATAAAGCCAAATTGATGGACATTAAAACGATTTTCTTGTGTTTTATTTCAATTCGAAGTTCTATACCTCTAAAAAAAAAAACACCCGTTATATGTAGGCAGCACGTATGATCAATTAAATAAACTAGTGTTCGCCCAGTGGTTGAAATTCAACCATTATTGCAATAATACAAACCGCTCAGATAAAATGTCATATATTTCTTCATTTCTAATAAAATGTATTACCGTACTTACTCCAGTCTTTAATAGTTTTATCTATTAATGTCAGCTTTCCAAATAAATAATAGAAACGGTTTTCATGTTCATTTTTTCTCCGGTTTATGTTTTTCAACTTTTTTTTTTCTCCAAAATGGATTGTATTTCATTTAACTTTTTGTCGTTTTTATTCTGTCAGCTGTTCAGAGATGCCACTTGCTTATTACTCATACCAAATTGCATGCAAAATTTTCAAGATTTTACTCATCACCCTCTTAAAGCTGATTCAACTTAAAACCGGTTCTAATTTTGCCTATAGTTGAAAGAAAGCTAACAACAGATGTTAAAATTTAAGTTGTCTCTAAAAAGAACCGACTTTAATGTTTGTCTATGGTTATGGCCCATTATTTTTAAGCATCTAAAGAAAAATAATACAGTACCGTAATGTATTTAACTTACTCGTTATTTAAATATCCAAATTTTATTAGTTTCACCAATAATCGTAAAATGTTTCCCAGCGAAAAGCAAAATTTTGAAAATATTAACAATCAATATAGAGCATTGGCTGATTTGGAAGAATTAAAACTATTAACAACAGAAAATATCGGGCTTGTTCTAAAAATCACGGTGATTTAAATCACGGTGGTGTTAAAAACAAACTACTAATAGCTGACTTGTTCGTGGGTATTTATTGTATTTTAAGTTATAGTCATGTATAAACCATAAATCGTGAAATTTACAAAAGCAATAATTTAGCTTTTATTAATTTTTTGAAATCACCGTGATTTGACATATCATGATTTGCAGAACAGGCCTGTATATGCAGTTTTTGGCCTACTGATGCTAAACTAAAAACGCATTAGATGAATACATGTTTCTAGGTAAATCGACAGTAGCTTACCGAATTTTGTCTGTACCTCACTCCTCTGTAAATGTTGAAAAGGATTTTCTCTTTCTTACAAAATGTCATGAAAACAAAACAAAGGAACATACTTTATGTTCCAACAGTATCAAGTCTTATCCAGGCCTAAGATATATTGAAATCTTAAAATACTTCTATGAACGAGTACATACATACATATATGTGTATGCATATTAGGGTCATTCTAAAAAAAAATCAATTAAATTTTCTACAAAAGCGTACCAAGAAGTTTACTTATGAGAATCAGAATAAATAAAATCAATTTATACCATGTAAATCGTATGGGAAATCGAACGGACCATCTCACCATTAATACAATGAGCTGATATTTTAACAGGCCTATTTTTTACCTAACAAAAGTTTGAAACCTGGTTCTGAGAAAAACAAACGATTTGTTTTTAGAATCATCCTATCCATATGCCTTGTGGTTCATTTTTATTTCTTTGTAAATTAATTTTATATAATTTTTTGTTAAAAAAAGTACTCAAAAAAATTGTTTTTGATACCGAAATGCAAATCTCATTTCCCATCACTGCTTCTGAGTGTTTAAGGAGTTGCCAAGCCAAATTTAATTTAGTTAATTTTGAGTTTTTTGTTGTAATTTTTTAGCAAATTAAGAGAGAAAGAGAGATCATGGCTTTATGATTGGCTAATATTCTTAACTGTTTTTAACTATCTTAGATACAAAAATGTAGAAGAAAAAATACATTCTGCACTGCTCCTATTGACAATCTATCAAAAAAAAAAAAAAATCAAGCGAATACGCTGAGTTTAAGTCAGTTAAAATGGTTCTTAACTTTTTTCACTTGCCTATTTATATATAGATAAATGAGAAAAACATACGTATTTTTTTACAAAGTTAGTCATTTTTAGGGTTCCGTACACCGAAGGTGAAAAGGAACCCTATTGTTTTCGCTACGCTGTCCGTCTGTCCGTCACAAGGTGTTTTCTCAGGAACCGGTCCTGAAATTTGGACAGAGTATGTAGAACATTGGCCGCTACAACAACAAATACATGAGAATAAAAAATTAAAGGGTGTTCCAAAACGAGCAACGAAAAATGTTAAAATCCCATGTAATATACATACAATTGTATGAATATACATATGTATATTGAAACTTGGAATTTGTAAAATTAGTGTATTTTTATACAGACTACAACAATTAACACTAAAATTTAAAAAATTTAAATTAAAGGGTGGTCCATCAGTTAATGCAATTTTGACTATGTAATTTTGCCAATTTGCTATATCTTGGAAACCGTAAAAAGCAAACACTTGAAATTTTCAAAAACGGTAAAACTAAAAAAACCAAAAATTATAAAATCGCCAAACCAAACAAAAAATCGCCAAAAATTAAAAAAAAATCGCCAAAACGAAAAAAATCCCCAAAATTAAAAAAAATTTCTAACACTAAAATAAATCGCCAAATTCGAAAAAATCGCAACAAAAAAAAACGCCAAAATGAAAAAAACGCAAAAAATCGCCAAAATGCGAAAATGTCGCCAAAACTAAAAAAATTTTTTAAATAAAAAAAAATCGCAAAAATGAAAAAAATCGCCAAAAATAAAAAAATCGCCAAAATGAAAAAACGCCAAAAACCGAAAAAAATCGCCAAAACAAGAAAATAAAGTGTCAAAACTAAAAAAAAAATAGCCAAAGCTTAAAAAATCGCCAAAACCGAAAAAACGCAAAAAAACGCCAAAACAAAAAAACATAAAAGACCCCAAAAACGAAAAAATGCCAAAACTATATATTATATAGGATGAAGTTTGTATTAAATTACATATCTGGTGTTCGTACGGAACCCTTCGTGCGCGAGTCAGAGTCGCACTTTACACTTTACTTTATTTCTGTTACGTAACATTTTCAAAGCCCCTACCCCCCACCATTACAAATCGTAACAAAACTCGAACCCGCCCTCCCCCCTAGAGCGTTACGTAATATATGGATAGCCCCTAAGAACCTTCTCGATCAAGTCACCTTTCAAACAAAAAAAAACTAAATCGAAATCGGTGCTGCCTTTTGGTCTGTACGTGTACTTGTACAGATACACAGACACACACTACAAACTTATAACACCCCTTTTTTTAGTCGGGGGTTAAAATAGTTTATTAAAAATATATTTGTAAACAATTTGAAAAATTTAAAAAAAAACAAGTTAAAAACCTTTTGAAAAGTTGTAAAAAGTTATTAACGTTTACAAATTTGGATGGTGAGTGAGAATAATATTGAAAGTTTGTCTATAAACTTTAGAGTTTTGTAAGCTTTTTTTGAATTGTGGTTGAAGTCTACTGAAGAGATGCTGGTCAGCAACGAAATGTATCTAATAGAGAGCTGCGTAAACAGTCTTGAAATGTAAAAACGTCATGATTTTTAAATGTATTCACGTCGCATGTATTATACTAAACCAATAATAAATGCTGTCGTACTATAAGCGAAGCACGATGGATGTATTGGTGTATGTGTATATCAGTTGTAACAAGCGATGTCGCAAGACAGCTTGTTTGTAACAAACATTCAAAAGAAGTACTGTTGATTAGTGTATGCTTGTTATTTTTCGCATTGTACGTTTGAGTGTGTGTGTGTAATATGTAGATGGTAAGCTATTATGTGGTTAACCGCATACAACTAATGTTAATGCATGTGTGTGCCTTTGCATGTGCGCAGAAAAATAAAAGATCATACACACATACATGCATGACGTTTGTACACGCGCTTATGCGTAGAAAGAAGCTAGTATCACAAATTCTTCCGTCACGAAGTGTTTTCTTCTTTACTCCTATACCTACAACACTCAAAAAAATTTCTTGCAAACAATGTTGTTAACTTTTGTTTTATAAGATTTCGCTGTAGTAAAGAATTTGAAAAATCCCTCATGTCGTGAAAGTTCTTATAAGACGTCTTGTGCAGGAGACTATTATCTAATACATAATTAAATGTAAATGTATCTAGTAATAAAAATATGTTTCGCAAAAATGAAAGATAAACTTTATTATTAAAATTTGATAAAAGGACTTATACATACATGATTTTCTTTACCTTTTTTAAAAGCTTTTTCTCTGTGTTAAAAAATTATTGATTTTTTTTTTAACCTATCACGTTTTATGGGTGGCTTGTTTAAATAAAACATGCAATTCTTGTCACATTTAATAAAAATGACTTCTTTTTTAAATTTGAATGACTTCTTTCTTTTACAATACATACTTTAATCATTTGGCCTGTCATAGTTGAGTTGACATTTACAACAAAATATACAAGATAAAAATCATATGACATTTTACAAACACATGTGCAAGCTTAAACTCAAAAGTATTCACCAACACATGTGTATGTGTGTCACGAAAAGGGATGCTCTGTCACACACACACACACAAACACACACACGAAAACATACAAGAACACGAGAACATCTAGTTAAGATGCGATTGTGGTATGTTAAATATTTCATGGAATAAGGTTTCGCTAGATTAATTTAAGGTCATGCATATTATAAAAATTACATACTTACAACAAACCCAAACACATACACACATGCACACACACACTTTACTTATTTATTTAAAATTTTACTTTCTGATTGAGGGTGTAAGTAAAACATAAAGCCATCAAATTGGTAAAAATAATTTTTGAACATAAAAAAGTTAAATTGAGGAGATGAGTGGTTGGAAATTTGTGGTAAATTGCAACCAATTTATTTTCAAGGATGTTTGTTTTTTAAAGCCTATCTAACTTGTTGTTCTCAAACGAAAGTTGGGGCTACAGTATTAATTTTTCAAAACATTTCCAGCAACACACAGACTTACACACATGCAGTTGATACATTCTGTCTAATTACTATTTTAATTTTCTTATTAAAATTTGTCAAAATTACATATGTTAACATAATTTATGTATGGGATTTGTTTGGCATATTAATTTTTAAAAATTTTAAAACCTTTTTCCGTTAAGGAACCATCATTATTACATTTGTTGGCATTTTTACATAAGAAATAAATTTGAGTTATTTATTAGTCCGTATTTAAAGAAAGTAACAGGTGTTTGAAATTTTTGTTACAGTTGTTGTTAGAAAGATTTTATTAGTCCTCAATTAGCCCTTAAATATGACAATGAGTGCCAGTTTATAGAAGACAATTAAAAAATTCTTCGTCTGGCCCTTTATATTGAAAACAAAAACAAAGCATTAAAATTTTTTGTTTTGTTTTCAATGTACGTAAATAAGCAGACGATAATTTTTTTAACTTCTATAAACTGGCAGTAAGTAATTATAGGGGTTTAACAGTTTAGCAAATACTTTTTTCATTTGGTAACCAATTTTGTGGTCGATCAAAAAGTAATACTTCAAAATGTAATATAAATCAAATTCAATTCAAATAAATTAAATTTTGATGTATTCCATAAGTCTATTGTCAAGATTATTCAAAATGGACAATTTTAGTATTGCTTTCAAGCCGTTTGCAATTAGAAGATATATTTTAAAATCTAAAGAAAATGAATGACTAGAAATTACAAATTTAATTATATTTTCTTACTTAAGGCTGACTAAAAAGTGAAGTAGCGTCTTCAATATAAAATTTTTTATGTACATATTTATGATATGATTACACAGAAAAAAATGTTCCTGCGATAAACACGTTTAATTGAAAAAAATACCAAAACTCAATTAAAAATGTAATTCAAAATCAATGATATCTTGTTTAAAAATTTAATTTAATTAAAAGTTTATTTAACTCAATAAAATTTTTAATTGATTTTTGTTTTTTTTTTATTAAACGTGTTTATTGCAGGAATTTTTTTCTGTTTAGGCTAAAATTAATTGTAAATATTCTGACAAACACTAGTAGAACGGAACTTAACTAAATATTAGTGTTGTTAATTATTCGTCTTTTATATTTGTTCGAATAAAATTTCATGATTTTTTTCTTGTTCGAACAGACGAATAATTGTGAACTTTTGTTCGAATATTCGAACGAACAAAGAATAAAAAAAATATATTCGAATAATCTTAAAAAAGTTTGCAAAAAACGACACGTATGTGTATTAGTTTAATTTTTTTTATTAACAAAAGAAAAATTATTCATTACACAAGAAAAACATATGATTTCAATAACAGATTTAGAAATATTAATAACAAAACTTAAAAATTTTAAGAACCTTTGCCGCAGTTGACGCTGTAGTATAAGTTAAGAACTCTGTGTTCCACTAATAATATTGAAGTAGCAGAATCGCAAAAAAGAAGAGAGTAAATTAATATGTATATACAAAATTTAAGATAACTTCCAATCGACTAAACCGATTTTCTTCAACTATAAATTAGAAGATATATGATCATGTCACCTTTTAAGCGAAAGCAAAGCAAATTAAAATCGGCCAAGCCGTTCGGGAGCTACGGCGTCAAAGACAGGCAGATCTAACAGAATATATCTAAAAATGATGTGATACCTTCTAAGCGGCTGGACTGATTTTCTTCAAACATAGCTAAGAACACTTTCGATCAAGTCACATTTCAAACAGAAATAACTAAATCAGAATCAGTCCAGCCGTTTGGTCTATACGTGGACTCGTAAAATCAAACAGATACACAGACACACACTACAAACTTATAAAGTTTTTTCTCTCTTTGTGACTTATTTTAAAAAGTTGGTATTTAATGCTTTTTTACGTCGTTCAATAATTCGTTTTTTAATGCAGTTTTTTCTAATCTCTTTATCAGAAATTGTAAGACACCTTCTAATTCCATGAAAGAAGCATTACCTTTTCCCAGAAAGAAAAAAGATGAGTTTAGCGAACATATATATGTTTATATATGTACATACAAACAAAGCTTACACAAGTATTTATAATTTGGAGTAATTTGATTACTTAATATCATATTGTTAACAAATTAAAAAGTAATGGAATGTAAAATACTTTTCATATAAAGTAGTTAAGGAAATTGTTCGAATATTCGAATATTCGACAAAAATGATTCGAATAATTTTTTATTCTAAATTGAATATTTTTGTTCGTTCGAACAAAAATGATAAAAAGTTGTTCGAATATTCGAACAATTTTTGTTCGAATGACAACACTACTAAATATGCACATGTTAGTCCTCGTCCAGACTTGCAATTTTTGTTGCTGCAATTTCTTAAAACTCTGCTTTGAAATTGCATAAGTGTCCACACTATGAAATTCTAATTCTGCAATTATGAATTTAAAAATTCTATTAAAGCACAAATTTCTATGAAAAAATCAACAATTCTATTTACTTTTTAATATACATATGCATTTTTTGTTTTACAACTGAAGAAATAAAATTATACAACTAACAACTTGAAATTAACAATTACGAAGTTCAAGTCCGAAAGAGAATTGCAGAGCACATGAAACTGTGTACCCCTGCCCAATCTTCTCGTCCCTCTCACCAATAAACCCAAGACTTACTGCAAGAAAAATTGCAAGTTTGGACGAGGACTTAGCAGCACAGCTAGTTGTTCCGTTCTGCTAGTGTTTGTCAGTATATTTACAATTGACTTTGGTGTTATTTGTTCATTAATAATAATTATCACATGTAATTTGGCTTAGAGAGCCATGCGAACTAGAAACAAATAAAATTCCAACAATAAAAATTAAAGTAACTATTTTTTTTTAATTTTTCACCCCAGGTCAGTTAAAAATATAAAATATTCGGATACATGTACAAAATTAAATTCAACTGTAAAATTCTTACAGCCTGTCCTATTACTTAAATTCAATAGCGTCATTTGTGGTATATGTTTTAGATTCTTTTGATGTTAATATCAATTGTTGCTTTTTTTTAAGAACATATTAGACCATATGTGACAGCGCATAGAGAAAGGGACCTAAGGGTATATATTTGGATGCCATTTCTTGACGGCTTGCTACGGGAAATCACAAAATTTTCAAACAAGTTGACGCCTCAAACATTTTGCACGTATTTTTTGATGTATTTTATGTCTGAAGGTGGACTTTTTTTCTATGTATTTTGAATATTTTTGCCACTCTTTTTGTTATTATAATTTATATTTTTTATATATTATTTTTTGTATAAACATGTTTATTGGTACCCTAAGGGCCAATTTCACCAACTCTATTTAAATATCAATTCATATTTAAATGTCGATTTTGATTGATTTTTGTATGGAAAAATTATTTTTAAATATGAATTGATATTTAAATAAGTTGGTGAAATTGGCCCTAAATATTGGTATAATTAATTTTTTGAATTTCTTCCCAAGTCTCCTCAAACCCCAAAAATTTGGGTGTATGTAGAGTTAATTCCTTAATGGTATATAAAAAATCTTTGGCAATGACCTTCGTAAAACTGAAAAAAAAATATTTTTGGTAATCTTTTTACCCAATTTTTTTTCAATTTTCAACCCTGAAACATTAATTTGGATTTTTCGGTTTTTTAATATTAATTTCTTTCTTTCTAAAATATAAAATATATTTAATTACAAAAGAAATAATTAGTTTTATATACTAAAATAAGTTGAAGTTTTCCAGGTTTGGAGGTATGTATGTCTTTTATTTTTAAAAAATATTTCAGGTTTATTAAGCGCTTATTTGACATATTTGTTTGAAAAATTTGTCAAATAAACCTGTAATAAACGTAAAATATTTTTTTTATGAATTAGAACGAAAGTATTTGATCCAGTTACTTTTATATACATACAAATAAAATTTTTCAACCCTTTAATCAACCTTTTAGATTTTCCTGATTCCTAACACCAATCTAGTTCTTTAAAAAATATATAAGATATGTTAAATGAACATAGAAAAAAAATAAATAAAAACAAGTAAGAGTGCTATATTCGGCTGTGCCGAATCTTATATACCCTTCACCGAAGTGCGTATATAAAGTATAGAGATACATTTATAAGCACATCCATACATATGCATATGTTTTGTGAAAAAATTTATAATTTTTTGCTCTAGTGTAATTTTTAGTAAGTGACCTCTCGGTATTTTTCGATTAAATATTTTTTTTTTCGATATTAGCAATTAGTTAAATATTTTATTGTACACTCTTTATTAAAGAAATATTTTACATTCACTCTTATTCTAGTTGTCAAAAACGACGTAACGTCATACAATATCAAAAAATCAAATTAAAAAATAGTTTTATTTATTAATTTTAATATCCAGAAAAAAAGTTCAAAGTTTCCAGTTCTGGAACTGTGGTTTTAATTTTTATAATTTTCTACACCAAACTTTTCTTTTCAAAACATAAAACATATATAATTTATAAAGAAAAAGAAAAAAATTAATTAGATCTAGTTATATGGCATATAAAATACCACAAAAAGTGTAAGTTTTCCAACTCTGGAATCATCCTTTTTGATTTTTCTAATTTCTTACAGCAATCTCTTTATTTTAAGTAAGATATGTTTAATTTATAGAGAAAAAGAAAAAACTTGTTTCAGTAAGTTACTTTTCTATAAGAAAAAGTTAAAGTTTTCCAACCCTGGAAACGTCTTTTTAATTATTTTAACTTTTTTATTAATTTGAAATATCAATTTAATTTGTACTGAAGTATAAAATAAGTTAATTTAATAAAAAAAAAATAACAATTAGTTTACGGTAGTTAATTTTTTATATCACAAAAATTTTAAGTTTCGCAACCCTGACATGATACTTTTTATTTTTCTGATTTCTTACACTAATCTCTTTCCTTTAAGAATATAAGGTATAGTTAATTTATAGAAAAAAAGGAAAAATTTGTTTTTGTAAGTTAATTTTGTATAAAAAAATTTAAAGTTTTCCAACCCTGGAAACGTCTTTTTATTTTTTTTATTAGAAATACCAATTTTATTCATACTGAAGTATAAAATAAGTTTATTTAACAAATATTAAAAAAAAAATTAGTTTTCTGTAGATACTTTTATATGGCAAAATAAATTTTAACTTTTCCAGCTCTGAAACCGCATGCTCGAATATTGCTGATTTTCAATACCAGGCTATTATGGACCATTTCTGACACACCAGTTCAAGACTGAAGTCTCTAGCTTTTCTGAGAGCGTCGGAAGACCGATTTCACGTACAGACAGAAGGACAGACGGACACGGCTTGTTCGTCTTCCTCATGCATAAGGATCCAGCATATACGAGTATATACCTTATAGGTCGCTTATTAATATTGTAGAAATTACACACGAAATGACAAACCTATATAAACCATTTACCATTTTTGGTGAAGTGTATAGAAATATGAAAATTTGATTTAATTTGATGTGATTATTGAGTTGAATGCTTCAAATTGAATCATAAATGAAGACTTGTAATTAACTTTGAATCTTCAAAGGATATATATATACTAATTTATTATTCATTAAAATTATATATATTTTAATGCATGCTTGAGATAATCAAGACAAGTTCTGATGCTGCAATCACAGATATTTTAACTTATTATTCAACATAATAATTGCTCCCATCTCTGAATGAAATTCAACTTTTTCCCAAATTATAATAGTGGGTTTACATCTGCGATTTCAAAAAAAATCTAGTAGATTTTGAGTAGATTTTCTAAGAAATTTATTGTTGGTAAATTGTTTTAAATTTTCTTTTTTTTTTCCAGATTTCTTACACTTCCACGGATACGCAAAATTGGTCCAGGCAACCAAGTAAGTTTTTATTTCAAGTTTTCGCAATGCAACATGTATGAAATCTATTAAAGGAGTAGCTAAAACCTTTATGTCGTCTCTTCTTGTAAATATTTCTGCAAATATTGCTGAGAATAACAATTTTGATAAATTCAATTTTTCAATCATAAATTTAACGCTTTATTTGAAATTCATATAATTTTTTTTTTTCAATTTTATTGCACAAAAAAAAGAACAACACTAACAACAATGCGAACAGTAATTGAAAATTTGTTGTTTTGGCTTTAAATTGTCGTCATTGTGGTTGTGTCGTCGTTGTCGATTGTGTATGAAAGCGTAACTAAATAAATTTATAGTTGAAAATATATAAAATATGTCGAGTGGGGTTACATGCAAGCACATATTTGCCTTATTGCTGCTGTTTTTCTTGTTGTTGTTGTTTTTGTTGTTGTTGTTATTGTCCTGTTTGGGTCTATCAATGTTAAGCGACATCCTTTATATCATGACACATGACTTGCATGTCAATGGGTGCTAAGAGCTCAAAACTTTAACAATAATCTTTTAGTACGCTAAACAAACCCACCCACCAACCAAAGTCGACCCACCGACCGCCTTCATGGCAGCCCATCGTTTGTAAGTTTGTTGGCAGCAAAATATGACAAAACAACAATGTTGTTTTAAATTTTGCAAAACTCTGCTAAAAGCGTATGTGTATTTGTACAAAATCTTGTCGACATTCAATTGCTAAACTTTGTGCATTGTCCTTTTTTTCTCTTTGGACCTGCCTTCTTCTTGCTTGTGACTTTACTTATAACTGTAAACCAAACCAGATGAGGACTAAGAGTTTCAAAAAAGCACATAAATTATATGGAAATGCAAAAAGGACAAAATATCAATATCCACTTTAGTTTACGCCAAAAGAATGTTAAATAACCAAATATTTTTTAACATATTTGATTTTATTTTTCTTTATTTTTTTATTATTATGTGATTTTAGAATTCATACTATTTACACCCCTTGTGTTTAATATTTTATTTGTGGTGTAAGACGGTTCGTTTCTACACTTAAAAGTTTTCAGGTTTTTATATATTTTGTTTGCGTGGAAAAACTCTTCTGTTTTAACATTCAAATAATTTTTATAATTTTTTGATAGGAAAAATTTTGAGAAAGTCTTTGGAATTACACTAAATGTTTTACCGTTAACAGTTCTACTAGGTGGAGTTAGTAACAACAATTCAGGGTTAAAATTTATTGAAGTTCCGTTGTTAGCGATAAAATCTTAAAATTTCCCTAAACTGCATGCCGCTGCAAAATGAACTCCTAAAATCGCATTCAAGAGATCATCAGCAGGCTATAAGTCTGTTTTTTCTGAATATATGTATACGTTCTTTAAAAAGGAACGAGAACCTTTTTACCGTTTTGTAACCGCGTCAGTGAAATAGAAAAGAGCTTTCAGTTTTTTCGTGTTTTTGGTAAAACATAAAAGCTCTTTTTACGTGACAATGGAATAGACGAAAGCTTTAGAATATTTTATAAAAACCAAAAATTTTTAAACGGAATTTTTTTATAATTGAAAGAAATATAAGTTTAAAATTTTTTAAACGCACTAATAATACCAAATTAATATTTTACTTATTAAGTAAAATATTTTTTTAAATTAAAAATACATTAAAATTGATTATTGAGGGGTTTAGCTGGATCCTATGCGCATTTCACTATTGCTAATGCAGATCATCAGGGTACCTTTACCCAAAGTTTGTTAGAACAACTAGAGTTATTATCAGGGAAACCGCAAATATGCAATTGCATGTTTTTTCTTTTGTGACGTATTAATGCGGATATAAGATATTTATCCGTTTCAGATCTTTTAATGAATTTTGGCATCGATTTGTTAGTGCATATTTTTGCATTTTTTACCCTTTAAAGCATGTTTTTGCATATTTTTAGAATTTTTCGAATTTTGAGAGCGTATTTGACGCTTTTAAGGCATATTTTGATACTGTATAGAATTTTTTATTTTAATATGCTACAAGCCATTTATCTGTTGTTCAATTAATTTTTTCACCAACTAAATCTCATTTTCAATGATCTATACATATAAAATTATAAATTTTTGTAATTTTTTGCGCCGTTATTACGGACGTTATTTTCAATAAAAATTTGGTTTTGCTATTTGTGCCGGACTCTGCCCCGATTACATCAATAGACATTCAAGGAATATTGTCAGTGTATAAAAGTTTATTGAGATGTGACAAGCAGCAATTTTTAATTGAAAATATAGCCCAATATTTTATTGCTTATTCCAATAAAAATTATAAATAAAAAGCTTGTCTTATTTATCAAAAATATAGTTCCAAACTTTTAACTCTAATATTGTAATCTTTTTTGAAGTTGAAGTTAAATTTTTACGGTCGTCGTATACAATAGAAATTTATTTGTATTATTTCAAACCCAAATTATTTCTTTAATATGGAAGTTATTCGTTAATATTTTTCTTGTTTGCTTTTTTTGGTTTATTTTATTTTTGTCTTATTTTATATGCAAATTTGATGATTTGTTAAATTAAAAATATATTTTCGTTTACAAATAAGCCAATTCAAGTTATTTTAAGTGCATATTTTCAAGTTATTAGTGCATATTGAATGCGCATAAAACACTTTTTTTAGAGCATATTTCTGGTTTCCCTGGTTATTATCTTATAAACTTTCATTTAAACAAATGAGAAGCTCAAAACAAATAACAAAGTTGAAACAAGAACTCAATAATCAACATGTCTTTTATATTCTTTACCATTACTACATTGGCTGACTTTTTTTCAGCTTCAAATTGTGGTTGTAAAAGTATGTAAAAAGAAAATAAATGTAAATAACAACAACAACTTTTTAAGACGCATTTTTGTGAGCGTCACATATCTCAAGGACACCATTTCAAACACTTTTCAACATACAAAAATAAAGCAACAAATATCTATTTACGGCTCTTAAAAATATTTCCAAATATCATTACATTAATATAGAAAGGTCTTAACTCATTTTGTTTCAATCCAGATTTTTTAAATTTTCGATACATTAGAAAAAAAAAGATTTCAAAAAAATAATGAGTTAGGGCCTTTCTATATTAAGGTAACGATATGCTTCTTTTATTTAAAAACTTTGATGATTGATGACATCACTTGCATATATATATATATATTAACATTTTCATATATAAGTTTCTCTGCAAAATTTTCGCTTTAGCAATTGTATAACGTGGCTGTCTACTTTTCTAATATTGGACTCGGTAGCTCTGTAAATAGATATTTCACTACAACAGAAGAAATATTCCCATAAGATGGACTCGCCTCAAGTCGCTTTGAAAAATTCATACTTGTGATGTGAAAAAATTTCCACCCGTTATGAATTCACCTTGAAAATTGTATATTTTGAACATGGCAACCCTGTAACTAAAGTTGAATTTTTACGAATTACAAGTTCCCTCAAATATTTTCGAAATTTTTGTGAAACCTTTTACCATAATTTTTCTAACTGTAATACTACAATTTGCCCAATTCAAAGCTTTCCGTCTACAAACTTTAAAATTTATTTCTTCATTTTCTCTGCTCGGTATCTAAATATTTTTGCATAATTCTGTTTCAATATTGTTTTGGTATTTTATACTTACATATAATATTTTTGTTATTGTTATCATTGTGGAAAACAAATGAAATTTTGTTTCAACATATTGTGTGTTAGTTAAGTTTTGTTGGCTGTTCTTTTAAGTCCGTCCAAATAAAAATAACATGCAACATTTGTTATTTCAACTTGAAAGAAGAAAAAAAAAATATATGAAATTCGAGCAACACAACTTGCATTTGTAGGAAAATCTTGTTTTGAATTTTAAATAAAAATTTTCTTTTCTTCTCGTTTTTTTTTGTTGCTTTCTTTGTAAAGATAACAAAGTGTTTTGTTATTTTGCACATAGTTTGCGGTTTTATAGTTATTCACAAATTAGCCATAAAAAATTAAAAGTTTTAACACGTAAAATGTGTTTAAAATTAATAAGTTTATTTACGAGATATTTTATTGAATTCGAAGCAGTTTGGTTCGGATCTTAGGCGTAGAGATTGAAATGCTTAGCTGCCTTGATAACGCAAAGAGTGATTTCGAAAGAATTACAATTACTTAAAGTTCCTTAAAATTGATTTTGCATTATGAAATAATAATAATTATTATTATTATTATTATTTATTAATAGATATAAGATAAAGTAGTAAATCATTTACTTATTTACAATGGTATTATTATATCTATATATGGCATAACTCTAATAGTTGTTAGCCAGATTGGCATATTATAAGAAATCAGTAAAAGAGATGTACATTATTGTATAAGAGAACAAAAATAAATTATATTAAAATTAGAATTCAAACTCATTTAATAACAACCTTCTATATTTAGAACATACTTCTAAGTATTTGTGGAGATAGGTAAAATTGCAATTCGAGCTATTTAAGATATCAAGCACTTCATTAAAGCTAAGTTGAGCAATTCTGTGCCGTTCTTTTCTAATTTAAATATTTTGCAATTACTTTTTCTGTGAAAATAATCAGCTGGAAACCTAAAAAAATGTATTGCACTTGTATATAAAATGTCACAACACACTAATACATACACACTTTTGGCTGTCACTTGAATTCTATTTTCTACAGATTTGTAAAAACAAACCACATATACAGACTTTCAATTGAACAGAAACAAAACAGCTGATTCAGAACAGAACAGCACGTACAAACTAATTCTGCCTTTAGATCCCTGTACAGGACCACTTACAAGAACTTTTAAGACATGAAGGATTTTTCAAATGCTTTACTACAGCGAAATCTTCTAAAACAAACACTTAAAAACATTGTTGGCAAGACATTTGTTTCAGTTCATCAAAGAAGAAAATACTTCATGGCGAAAGAATTTGTGATGATGCTTGCTTCTTCATACGAATGGGCGCGTATACAAACGTCATGGATGTACATACATACGCACACACGTTGTGTGTATGATCTTTTATTTTTCTGCGCACATACAAACGCACATATGATTGACATTAGTTGTGTGCGCTTGCCTTAAAGAACCACCCTTAAACACAAACATAATAGCTTCCCTGCAGAAAGTGCGAATAGTGAAATTGTAGTGATTTACTAGTTACATTGTCAGCAGTACTACTGACAAGGTGTACCCCAGCCAAAGTAATTATATATTGATATTTAGAATTAGCTTGTCATTGAAAATCCACCACTAGACTGTAGGACTACTGACTAAGTAGTTCTTTTGGGACCACATGGATACATTGACACCAAAGATTTACTAGTAAAGATTTACTAGTTCTTTTACGACCATATGCAGATATTTGAAGCAAAGTTTTACTAGTAGATTTTAGTAACCCTCATCTACATATATTTATTTAATATTATTGCATTGCATAGTAAAAAAGAAAAACAATCTATTGACGCGTTCATTGACAATATCACCAGAAATACACTAGAATTGTCGTCTCTTACATATCTTTACTCGCACATAAAAGGAAAGCTGTCGACATTTTAACTAGTGCAATTGTCGCTGGAGAAAGAGTATTGACATAGAGACATATGGTTCTAGGCTGACTAGAGGGTTACCATCTACATCTTACACACACACAGACACACTCAAACGTACAATATGCAAAATAAAAAGCATAGACGCATCAACTCTACTTCTTTTGAGTGTTTGTTACGAACAAGAAATCTTCGCGATTTCGCTTGTAAACGTTCATCAATACATCCATCGGGCTTCGCTTATTAAACGACATTATTTATTATTGGTTTAGTATAATACATGCTATGACAATACATTAAAAAAACAAGGCGTCTTTACATTTCAAGTCTCTTTACGCAGCCCTCTAATTTGTGTGAAGTTACATTTAAATTTAACTAGCAGAGACAAAAACCAAATTTTTTAACTAAGCCCATTTTGCAGTTAACACGAACTGTTATTCATTTAAAAACTCTATTAAAATTAATGAATATTATTTAAAAGCCGACATCTAGGAATGGGGACTAGGACCTTGCTCATTTTTTTTTATTAAAACTTCATTCGTAAGAATATGAATTATTTTAATCCATATATTTTGAAAACTAAGCTAAGCTCTATAACAGAAATTTAAATTTATTCGCCTAATAAAAATTCTGATATGAATGCCACACAAACACATATTACATACATATGTATATAAAATTTTAAAATCTTTTAGCTTATTTATAGCATTTGTCATTACATTAATTAAATAACTGCTGTTGTGCTTCTTGTCAGAATATATAACGATCACAACAATTCTTATCAACCGCATACATAGGAGTACACATTTTATATAAATATGTTTATATATGTGCATATACAATATTCTTATTTTTAAAGACTTATCTTGAAATAAAAAATAAAAATGAATAAAGGCACAATAACATTTACTTAGGCAAACGTAAACTCTAAATAAAATATTGAATCAACGTTTAGAAATTCTCACCAGCAAGAACAATATAAATTTAAGCAAGAGGGTGCATATTTAATTCCCAATGTAATCATACCACACCATCAAACTAAGTAATTCTTACAGCTCAAACCCATTAAATTTTTAAATGATTTGCTACACGTAAATCCACTAATATATGCCAAACATACGCAAATACGAGTACAACAAACAACAGATAAACCAAAGAGAATGAACAAAAACAAAAATCGACTTCATAAATACTTGGAAATGTCAAATGCGACGGAAATAAAAAATCACAATTCAAATGTTTACCATGAACACCAAGTAGGTGGTAATTTGTTAAATTTACCTTTAAGCACTCTCGGGGGCAAATCACTGCCGAATAAAAATACCATCAACTTGAAAAAAAAATTCCAAAAAAAAAAAAATGGCAGGAAAATGAAAATGAAATAAATACATTGAAGTGTGTAATGTGTTGGATTTAGAAAACTAAAGTACATGCCACATTTATGAGCATTCGTTTAACTGTTCGTCTTTGCAAAGGGGAGACTTCTTTTTGTAAAAAATGTGCAAATGTAATTTTATATTGTTTGTATGTATGTATGTATGTATGTATGTATGTACGCAGTAGGACGTAGCACGTAGTACGTGCTACTAGCTGCAAATGAAATTGACAAGCCTTGTCAAAGTGTTTGGGGAACATGGACGCTTCTTTTTAGAGAAAGTTTTAAATGCGACCTCTTTGGGGAGTATTTGTCAAAAACAAAAGCTGTCATAGTTATTTTTTTTATTTAATATTTTTCTTATAATTTTTTTTTTTGCTAAATAAATATATTTGAAAAAAAACAAAGTGTAAAAATTTAGCATATTTATTGGCTTATTGTGTAAAGCTATAAGTGGCATTGAAAAATTTCTTTTTTAAAATTTCACTGAATCAATAAATGGAAAATTTAACTCGATATAAATATCCATAAGCATACTTAAAAAAAAATTTGGATACTCTAGCACAACGGTTCTACGTATCAATCGGTGGTCAGTATCAAGTGTGGGTGGCGTTGGCTGAAGTAGTTACTACGTTGACTACAAAACCGAAGGTCCTGGGTTCGTACCCAGTACCGACAGTCATTAATAAATAACAACACACGCATTTTTGTTCCTTTGTATCAGTTCTTGTGGGAAAGTTCAAGTGCTGAAGGCATAAACACTGATCACTGAACATCACCGGCTTCCGTAGATACCAATCCTAACGTAACAACAGAGCGCCCTCCTTCGTGGACATTGTGTAGCGGAATCATCGGCGAAGTAAATACTCCTCATTGTCACCAGAGGCGCTGCAACACTGCTTTCTTACAAACGTGAAAAAAATTGGAGTTGTAAAAAGAATGAAGCTTTCCTCTATCTCTTATTTCACCACTCTAACTCTTCTTCTCTATCACCCTATCTCACTATATTCTCTTCAACTCATCCAATTGAGCTGGACTCTAAACTTCACCCTTCCTTACCAACAGCCTGCTAACCTAACCTATCCTAACCTATGTAGAGTGAATTAATTCTGTGTTTACCTAAATAGAAAATGAAAAAGCGGAAAAAAGTAAAAACTGGTTAAATTTTAAGGGGCGGTGTTGACTTTTTTTTTTAGCAAACACAACTCGCAAAGCGATTAGCTTGTCTGCGAAAAACACCCAGGGTCTATGGTGGGAATCGAACCCACGACCTCTGGACTGAGAGGCTAGCATCGCTACCACTCAGTCACAGGGACAGCCACACACAAATTATTTGAGAAATTATTGTCATTTCATTTTATTATGATAATATTGTATGGTTCAATTATGAATGGACCAAAATATCGGCCAAATGGCCGCCGCGACCTCGGCGGCACACCTCTATCCGATGGTTAAAAATTTCGATGACGCTGAGGCATACATGAGGTTCTATGCCGTTAATGTGCTGAATTATCTCATCCTTTAGCTCCTGAGTCATTGCTGCCTTATCGACGTACACCTTTTCTTTCAAATTACCCCAAAGAAAGAAGTCCAACGGTGTCAAATCACATGATTTTGGCGACCAATTGACATCGCCACCACGTTAGGTAATACGGCCATTGAATTTGTCGCGCAAAAGAGCCTTTATTTCGTTAGCTGTGTGGCAAGTGGCACCGTCCTATTAAAACCACATATCGTCCACATTCATGTCTTCCATATCTCATGATAGCGAACACCATTCACAGTAACTGGCTGACCGGCCTCATTTTGGAAAAAATACGGCACGATGATGCCGCCAGCCCATAAACTGCACCAAACAGTCACTCCTTGTGGCTGCATTTGTTTTTCGATAATCACTCTTGGATTATCATTCGCCCAAATGCGGCAATTCTGCTTATTGACGAATCCACTGAGGTGAAAATGTTCCTCATCATCAAATCACGAAGTGCACGATGTTCATTTTGATTTGAATGCCCATTTTCATAATAAGCCTGAATAACTTTAATGCGTTTGTGTATCTTTTGTAAAAGGAAGTTATTTTAAATAAATATTTTATTAGTTTTATTTTATTTAATTATTTATTTTATTTAATTATTTTAAATAAAAGATAATTTCCTGAGATCAGCTAGGAGCTCTTAGGAACGTTGTTTAATAATTATTCAAATTCTAAAACTAAATTACATCTGCTTATATACTAACTATGAGAATAATGCTTAACCTATCTTAATATAAGAGAGAAAAGAAAAGGTATATGCTTAATAAGCAAATTGATCCCTTTTAGTTTCTAATGGTAGACGTGCGGCGTTTGTCTTATAAGTAACTTGTAAAAGCCAGATTTTGCAAACACAGATTATTATTAAATATGATTTATTCAAATGGTTTATGCTGCGGCCTTGGATCAGACTTGCGAGTGTCAAATGGCCGTTGTACAAAATACATATTTACGTTGCAGTCTGTCAATGCATTTATCTAACACTTCATGCAGCGGTATTTGCCCGAGTGCATGAGTGTCAAATCTCCAGTGCACAAAAATGCTTTCAATGCAATTGGATGTTATGTATGTTGCGGTCAAGTTGACTTTAAATGTTTACTATACAATGTTGGTCATAGTGATAGTTAGAACACGCTACACTTTCCATGGTTCAAATTGAGTTAGTCTGAAATTGGGAAATGTCAAATGAAATGCAGAAAAAAACTTGACGTTTAGGTGTGATTCACATTCAGCATCGGCCGTTAAAATTTAACCACCCTTTAGAATGAATACTGATACTTATAAATGCATTTAACAAAGGTATATTAAGAATTGTATACAATATAATAATTTCTCATATTCCATTTCCTTAAAAATTCACGTTAAATAGCTGATGTTAGCAAACAATCTCTGCCCAAATAGATACCCGGCAGAAAATTTGGTGACAATTGAGTGGGTAGTGTGAAAGCCTGTCATGCCCGAGGTTTTCGGTTCGGTAAAAAAAATATAAGTTTTTCATTGTTACAGTTAAAATGTTAGCATTACATTTTTAGATAATTTACATTATTCTACACCGAATAGGTCCCTATGGGATAGTTCACTGACAAGTCACAAGGTGCATAAAAAGTATCAATTAACCCCATCCTGGGTCATTCCCATGTAAAAGTGACTGGTCCGCTTTATAGGAAGTGTTAGAACTCGGACTAGTCCCTATCACTTGGGGACCGGTCACGTGACTAGTATTGTTTCAGTTCAATTTCCTGCAGGGTAGACATGGGTACTGATGAAGTGCGTGTCTGCACAGAAAAATTCCGTATTTCCTCCAGGCTAAAAAGTTTAGTTTAATTTTTCTTCTCTTCTTTAGAAAATCACATTAATTAATAAAAATATTTCATTTAATAAGAATTGAGAATACTGAGCTTAAGCCCGACTAAAAAAATTATTCCTGATTAAAATTATTTATTAATTTAATTGTACTACATAAAGTAATTTTTGCTTAAGAGTAAAATTAATTGCTTTGAGTTGAATTTTATTTCCAAGGTCCCCACAAAAGCTGTTAGTTGTTAAATTGAATTAAAAACAATGAAAATGATAATTAATCTTGCAAAGCAATAACTAAAAAGTAATTTTTTCATTAAAACTTATAACCGCTACGATCCTTTTCTACTCGTAACATTTTGAAAATAATCATTTGCTTCTGCGTAAAATGAGAGTTCGGTGTATGCATTTATCTATTACATAAGAAGTTATATGATATGGGGTTTAATAAACCACCTAATGTTAGTGTCTACTCAATGTTAGTCCTTAATCAATTTCCGTTACAAATAGTTTTTGCAAAAAATGGCAAATAAAAGAAATTTATTGATGGTCATTTTATGAAAAAAAAAACAGAAACACACTCTAGTAGTTTAGATTTTTTCTGCAACTTTCACACATTGTCACCCGTCGTTAGATATTACGAGTATTTTCCTTTTGTGCTGACAAGAAAGACGATAACTAAATGGATTTCAGGTGTTTTTGTTGTTTTTATTTTTTGCTACTGGGGAGTTAGTATCATCATAAAAAAAAGACACTAAAAAAGTGAACAATAGTCACTTTTAATTTATATGAATTGACTTTTTGTCTGCCTACGACAGCAACAGGAATATTAGAATTTGTCCATTTACTACTCGCACTTTTTATTAAGGATTTCTTTTCTTTTTCTCTATTGGTTTTTTTTAATATATATTTGATGTGAAACATGATATTTCAGTTGTAGGTAATTCTATTAACATATAAAATGCATATGAAATACTTTAGCAAAGTTCTAAGTGCATATATCGAATAGTAAATGGATTTTTTGTTATGAAAATCAACTGGACTTGAATGAATGTCCTTAAGGTTTAAGTTTCAATGAGCTGCATAATTTGGCTAATGTTGGTATATTTGAAAAATTCAATGTATTGTATTTTTTTATTGGTATTTATAACATTGTGCGCTAAGCAACCTTTCTGCTTTAATTCTAGAAAACTATTGCGACCATTACTTATTGGTTAAACAGTGCAATAGACAAAATCTCAATGGGATGAAACCAAAAGCAAAAAAAATCTGTTGTTTTCCATAACAAAACCCCCAAAGTTTTTTTAGTTTAGCGTTAGATATTTTTTTACATGCACTTGAAGTTGGAAGGCTGTCTAACAAAAAAAATTCATTTATAATTTGAAATTATTTTTTAGGATCCTGGAAGGTTTTGGTATCTTTCTGTTTCTGGGGTCGAGGAATCCATTATTTACATTTATTTTAAAACTCACGCTAGATAACGCTGTCATACAAATGTTGCTAATTCTAGCAGATTGACATAGAAAAACGGCGTTTTTACTTTTTTAAGGCTAAAAAATCTATTTTGGATTTTGGCTTAATTATAACAAATATTTCTAATAATATAGCAAAGTACATTTTACTATTATCAGTACACATTACTATTACAAAAACTTTATTTTTATGGGAAATTTAAAAAAAAACAATTTTTCTTTTTACAAAAACAATAAAAAAAATGCTCCTTTCAAATGTTGGGTAGTGTATTTTGTTTACAACATAAAAAAAGAAAAAATATAAGAAAACTATTTTCTTGCTTTTTTTTTTTGGAAAATTTACATAAAGCTAAGTCTAGACGATATGTTGAATCAGCAAATATATGCTTACATTAATATGCTTTAAAATAACAACAAATCCTGCTGTCAGCATATAAATATATATGTTAGGCGTCTACACAGTATGCTGAAACTACCAAATTTTTTAAAGTCAACATATGTCAGCAAATGATAATACAACATATGAGTTACCATAAAATTTTTGTGTCTACATGATATGTTGAATTTTGTATTCTGATATATATGTTGAGTCATGTGAGCATTTGCTTATTGCAATTACAATAAATTTATGTATGTATATCAATTATCGCTTTCAGTGCAAAAATTTATATTTTTGGTTAATAAAAATTAGTGCAATTATACATGTAAAGGGTGTTTTTTTAGAGGTATAGAACTTCGAATTGAAATAAAACACAAGAAAATCGTTTTAATGTCCATCAATTTGGCTTTATTGGAAGGATAATTTTATGCCATTAATGTTTAAATATGATTTCGGGCATGTGGCCGCCGCGGCTGGCTCGAATAAAGCCAATTCTACAGGTCCAATTTTCAACAACTTTTTCGAGCATATGGGGCCGTATGTTGGCAATAACGCCACGAATGTTGGCTTCCAAGGCCCCTAACGTTTCTGGTTTCTTGGCGTAGACGAGCGACTTCACATATCCCCAAAGAAAATAATCCAATGGTGTCAATTCACACGATCTTGGTGGCCAATTGACAGGTCCATTCCGCGAAATTATGCGGTCATCGAATGTTTCCTTCAATAAATCGATTGTGACGTGCGCTGTGTGGCATGTAGCGCCGTCTTGTTGGAACCACAACTCATCCACATTCATGCCATCCAATTCGGGAACAACATAGTCGGTTATCATGGCTCTATACCGGTCTCCATTAACGAATCGATTCATTCGGGTCCTCTTCAACACTTTGCTCTACAGCGGCAATTGTTTCTTCGGTGCGCACTGTTCGACGTCTCTGCGGATGCGTATTATCACATAGAGTAAACGTAGTGCGAAAACGATCCATGGTTAACCGAACTAATTGCTTTGATGGACGATTATGTCGACCATAAAATGGACGGAGCTTGCGGTAAACTTCGCGAACTGAACCATTATTTTCGAAATAAATTTGCACGATTTGCAAGCGTTGTTCTTTTGTCAACCTGTTCATGATGAAATGGCAAACCAAACTAAATATTAATCACTTGACAGCTGACAAAATGGCCGCCAGTTAAAAAAGTGATGCCAACTTAAAGTTCTATACCTCAATAAAAGCCATAATATGGATTAAAAATCGCTAAAACTGTAAAAAAAATTCGGCAAAAATTACGTTCATTTGCAAAACAGCGTGATGATAACAAAGTTTTATACTTTTTAAAATCGTCAAAACTGCCAAGAAGCTGCAGACATGTAAAAAGTCGCTTTTATCGCGAATTTTTGCAAAAAAAAAAAATCGCGAGAAGTTGCATAACTTTAAACAAAATAAATCGTCAAAACTGTAAGGAATGAAAAAAAGTCAATAAAAATCGCAAAAATGACGAAAATTCGGAAAAACTTACCAACAGCGGGATGGTGACAAATTCTTTTTTTTTTTTTAAATCGCCAAAGCTTTTAGGAGGCTGAAAGCATGCAAAAAGTTGCTTTTATTGCGAAGTTTGCAAAAATTCGTGAGAAGTTGCCAAATCGGAAAGAAACTGGAATAAGAGTGATAGTCTTCTTCAGAATCGCCTAAAATTATTTTTTAAGAAATTGTAATTTCCCTTATTTTTTACTCACCCCAATTCACATTTCTGCAGTATATTTTTCGCATAATGCAGAATTTTTTTGTTTTTTTTTTCTTTTATTAAACTATTTTCGTTATTTTAATGTTTACGTTAGTTTTATTTTAAAAATGACAAATCAGGCAGCACTGCTCATACATGAGCAGAGTAAAAATATCAATTCTATATGCTATCAAATTTGCCGTATGCTGAAAAGCTTACATAGGCTTTTCAACAAATAACATATCTGATAGCATACATAGGAAATTTGTTACAAAGTAAAAATATGGTGTCTACATGATATGCTAAAATCTTGAACATATGTTTGTTGACAACCTTAACAAATGTAGCTAAGCATACGAATATTGAAAAAATTTTCTGTCTACACGATATGTTGGCACTGGTAACAAATTTTTCATCATAAATATGCTGATTCAACATATCGTCTAGACTTAGCTTAATACAGTCTGGTTTAATTTTTAATTTATTCCTATAAAATACTAAATGTGTTTTATGAATTTTAATATTTTTTTTTCATTAATGAAAACTAGTTGATAACACTGTATAACACACAAAAAAAAGAAATTTTGAGCCAAACCCACAATGTCGACAAAGTTCGTTTTGTCGCCCACTTACATTTGAAACAAAAACAAATTTTAATATTTTGTTTTTGTTGTTGTTTCAAATATTAAAATTTGTTTTTGCTTCAAATGTAAGTGTGTGGTAAGGTCGAACGTTGTCGATATCGTGGGTCAGGCTTTTTATTTTGCATTCCATTATTCAATTGAAAAAACAAACATTACTTTTAGTGAAATAGGACCTAACAAATACCAAAATTTTTAAACATTTAATTAAAATGAAAAAAAACACATACTTTCCTTATTAAAATATTTATTTATTTATTTATTTATTAGCTTATAATTAAAATTATAAGATAATACAAGGTGGGCCAAAAGAAACCAAGGGGTGTAAAAGTTTAATAACTTTTTTTTTTATTAATTTTTTTTTATTTTTTCTTTCAGATTATATAGACAGCACTTGGAGAATTTATAATGGAGAGGTTCACAACTGAACAGAGAACCAGAACAATAGAATTTTATTATTTAAACCAGAGATCAATTATTTTAACGCAAAGAGCATATCGTCGACATTTTAACGTCAGAATTTCGCCCTCTGAAGCGATGATTAGTTGCTTAGTTAATCGTCATCACCAACATAGCAGCGTAAGAGATTTGCCTCGAACCGGTAGACCACGTTTAAGTCGCACTGCGGAAAATATTGAACGAGTACAGCAAAGTGTTAACGAAGCACCAGAAACATCTGGCAGAAGGCGTTCTGCTCAGCTAGAAATGTCTCGTACGTCACTACGGCGCATTTAAAACAAAGATTTACAGTTATACCCATATAAGGTGCAATTGGTCCAAGAATTAAAACCATACTGCCCGAGACACAATGGCACTTTTAAGTCAAATTTTTGGAGAGCGAATAATTTCTCGAAATTCGGAAATTATTTGGCCAGCTCGTTCGCCAGATTTGACAGCACCCGACTATTTTCTTTGGGGTTTTTTGAAGGAGCGAGTGTATGTGAACAAGCCAGAGACAATCCTTGAACTCAAGGCAAACATTGTTGCAGAAATTCGAACGCTACAGCCACAAGTTTTGAAAGATGTTATGGAAAATGCTCTAAAAAGAGCCCATCAGTGCGAAGCTGAAAACGGTGGTCATTTAAGAGACATCATTTTTCATACTTAGTGTAAAAAAAATTCCATTTTGTATATTATATAATCTGAAAGAAAAAATAAAAAAAAAATTAATAAACAAAAAAGTTATTGAACTTTTACACCCCTTGGTTTCTTTTGGCCCACCCTGTATAAGGCAAGAGCAATAAATACAAAGGCCTTCAGCTCTAGATGTATTATAACTTACGTGCTAACTATAAATACTATAATTTTATATAAGATTGTACAAATTTGATTCTTTTAGAAAATTTATAGTTTTTGAAATATTAATAGAGGAAGGATTTGATTGAGATTCCATCGGATCTATATCATTAAAATATTTGTTTCTATATGTTGTGAAATTTTGGACAATGTTGGAGTATGTGGGAAGGATTTGGAGTAGGAGATGGACAGTTGTAGGTAGGGGATGTTGGGAGGTTTGAAAGATGTCCGTGAGTGAGTTTGGAATGACCAAGTCTTAGTCTTTCGTACTTTATTATGTCTAGTCTGTTACAACCAGAGATTTTATTTTTCAGAAAGCAGTGAATAAATTTTCTCTCATGGTTTACTGTTTTGTACCAGCTTGATGTTTCATTAAACAGTATTTGTTTGTGTTTCAGGTTTAAATTTTCTGTAATAAAGTTATTCAAGTCTTTTTAATTATGATTAGGTGAACTAAATAATGCAGTCATATCAGCAAAGTCATTACCCATAATGCCGCAGTGGCCGGGTACCCAAATTAGTATTATGTTGGGTTGTTTATCAACTAATAGATTTCGAATTTCATTCACATAGTGATTATTGTTGTTGTAAAGAGGAGAGTGAGTCCGAACAGATAGCAAATTTGCCTCTGTTGTGGTATGCGTGTTTTGTGGCTTCATAGATAGCTATAAGTTCAGCAGAGTATATTGTACTGTAACCAGGTAAGATAGAATATTTAATGACACTGTTTTCTGTTGTTACACTAAACGATACAGAGCTGTTAGATTTTGATCTGTCCGTGTAGAGAAATGTGTGATTTTTTAGCTTGTCTTTTAACTCATAGAATAGCCGTAGGTACTGATCCGAGCTACAGATGGACTTTGTGAAATTATGTAACGATGTATTGATTAGTCTATTATTAAAAGTCCATGGTGGGTATTGTTTATAATTATGTCTTATAGTTTCGAAAGGAAGATCTAATTTCTTGCAATTAGTAATAGTGCGGTGGATTGTTGATGGTATTCTTGGTAACTTTCTGGATTTCTTGCATTTTCTTACTAATCCTAATATAGGAGTATTTGTGCTAAAGGCTAGAGATTTTAAAAGCTTTGTCGTTAATAGTGTAGAGTGTTTTTCAATTGGTAAAATGTTGGTTTCAAAAAGCATGTTATTAATTGGAGTTGTACGAAATGCTCCAAGTGAAAGTCTTAATGCAGAATTGATTTTGTTCTTAATTTTACGTAATTTTGATGTATGGGCAACTCCATAAACTGGTAATGCATAGTTAATTTTAGACGGAAGAAGTGAGTTGATGGCAGATGTGATAGTATAAGTATTACAATTAATTTTTGGACTTGATATGCACTTTATTATATTTAAACGACTGGATAGTGATGAGGCTATGTATTCTATATGTTGGTCCCATCGGTATCTTGAATTTATGATAACACCAAGAATTTTCATGCTGTTGACTTGAGTAAGAGATGTGGATCTATTTATTGTCTAAGAGCAGTTTTTCTTGTGACATATATGTAAAGATTTGCATTTTGTATCTGAAAGAACTGCACCTGAGACAGATGCCCATTCATCTATATCATTAAAGAGTTGGTTGAGATTGATTATGGGGGTTTTTTCTTTATTTGACTTTATAATAAGATTGAAGTCGTCGGCGTAAGCAACAAAATCTATTTCTTTATGCAGGGAAATGGTACAGCATAATCTATTGTAGGCAATTAAGAAAACGACTACCGACAGGAGAGACCCTTGGGGAATGCCGTTAGATAATGGACGAGCGCGAGAGTAAGAGTTACCTATTCGAACCATAATTTTTCTATTTGTCATAAAACATTTGATATAATTGATTATTAGGGGTCCCATTTTCCAAGCGGTAAGTTGGTCGATGACAGCATGTATACCTATTCTATCGAATGCTCTCTCAAAATCCAATGAAATTATTGAAGCGTGTAAGTGTGTGACAAGGTCGAACGTTGTCGATATCGTGGGTGAGGCTTTTTATTTTGCATTCCATTATTAAATTGAAAAAAACAAACATTACTTTTATTGAAATAGGACCTACCAAATACCAAAATTTTTAAACATTTAATAAAATGAAAAAACACATACTTTCCTTATTAAAATAATTTACTACATAATTACAGAAAATAATAAAACTTAAAGTAAATTAATAAAAAAAAAAAAAATTAAAACAAACCTGTCATAATATTTTCTGTGCTAAAAGAATAATAATTATATTAATAGTTACTTTTTAATCAGTGATTATAGCAGAGACGATAACAATACTCTTGTATCGATATTTTTGGTCCCTGAGGCAGCCTACTATGGCGGATCGTCCTAGAAAAACTTATAATTCTACACTCAAAATATTCCATGCTTAAAAATATGAAACATCTTTTCGTAATTTAATTTTTGTACAATAAACGAAAATTTAAGACATTTTATGAAAATATTTGTAACTTGTGCAGGTAAAAACTGATTTCGTAATTTTACGAATTTCGTTAAGTTACAAAAATTATTTCGTACAATTATTTTCGTATATATATAGTACCATATTATTTTTATATTTTATTGAATTTATAAGAAAATATTTTTTTTTTATAAAATTGGAAATTTCGTGAAATAAACAAATTTTGTTTTGTTATCATTTTGTTTGCAATACAAAATTATTCTTAAATCTACACAAGTTTCGTTAATTTTGAAAAAAAAAAAAATTTAAATATAAGAATAAAAATTGTTGTTTTGTTTTACTTTTCATCATGATGCAATAATATTATTATTAATATTATTGTATGGGCACTGCTACACGTTCAATATATAATGTGATATTTTGATCGCGATCCATTTTAGTGGATTGATGGATCACGAGCGTATGCTACATGTTCAATATTTATCGCGTCAATATTTACATTATTTTTGCGCTGTGCGGATCGTTTATTAAAAAAATGTCTCACAAAAATATCCTACAACTACTGCAATGCCTCCAAATTAAAAATAAAGTCTTTTCAAAATAATTTTTTCGGTCGTTAATTCCAATCCCACCGGCAGAACCCACATCGCTTTCAATATCTTCTGCCACTACCCTTTATTAAAACAAACTTTACAGAAATGTAATAAACTTTTTTACTTTTTATTTGTTAAATTTTTTGCACTGCTTCTTTTATTTCATTTGTTTTAATTCACTTCTTATTAACGTATCGCGATCTAATACCATGAAAATGCTACACTTTCAATATTTATCACGCGATCCGCGATTCACGATCTGAATTCCATAATTTAGGCCATTTTGCGATATGGATCGCGATCCATCAATACTACATGCTACACGTTCAATAAATATTGCGGTACTGGATCGCGTTCAATATATATTGAACGTGTAGCAGTGCCCTATCATGCTTTTTATTTTCTTGTCATAGTATATATGTATATGTATGTATGTATGTATATTGTTTAAAAAAAATTATTAAATAAATTTCAATTAAATTAAAAAATTATTGTTATAAAACATTAGTTTTAAGTTTATCCTGGGAAAACAACTGCAACAAACGATAAATCTCGTCCATGGCACACCGACGAAGAATACGTAACAGATATTATAATTGATAAATGGATATTTAATTATTGTTTCCGCAAAGAGAGAGAAAATTGTTCTTTCGTTGTTCATCGGCGGACGAAATGGAAAGAAATGTATCCCAGAGCTTGTCACGCACGACAAATTCCGTTCGATGGCAGTGTACACAAATGTATGTTAATTTTTATATGAACCAATGTCTTTTATTTCTATGACGAAAGTTCGTAACGAAAAATTCGTTGTTCGTCCCAGTTCTGTTCCCAGTTTGAATCGTGAGTTTGGGCGTGTGTCAAACGGGAGAAAAGTACTATGGTAAAAAAATATTTGCCTGTGGAGAAAAATTTTCATTTTTCTGCTGTGCCAAATGATATCTTTTTTGACAAAGTAGGAAGAAGCTGATGAAACAATTGCTGCGGCGGCGGGTTTGCTTCGCCTGACTACAACCCGCCGGCTATCAACAAATTTTTAAGAGGACATTTTTATATAAAACAATATTATTGTAGCAAAAAATTATATAATATTATATATATGATGCAACATTTTTCGCAAACTAAAATAAACAATGATTTTTTCACAGTCTAATTAAACTTAAAATAGGTAAAAGTCTTTGTATTGGGCGACGGCTCGAAGCGACGGCGGTGGATTTAAATTTTATGATAACATGCTTTTTATTGCAGCTTGTCAAAAATTTACCTGTTGTGTCAAAGTCTCTACTAGCCCCCAGGGCTAGTGAAATTTTATTCACCTCAGAAGTGTAATAAATTTACTTACACTAGTACCTTGCTACCGTTTGGCACAGGCCCTTTCAATGCAAAATATACATATAAGTATGTATGTATGTATGTAGGTATGTATGTATGTATGTGTGCGATGTATGAGGTTGTAACAATTCCCCTTAAATTATCTTTTTCTTTTCATAATTGTTACAATTGTTGCTCAAAGAATTACAGATTATTCTACAAAATTATTTTTCCAATATAAGAATATATATTTTTTTTTTGCAGATTTTAATTTTTTACACAAAATTTCGTATACGACACAAAATTGCTGTTCATGATTCACGAAATTATTTTGTAATATAATCATGGTTTTTCGTACACTTACGAAAAAATATTTGTAAAAATACAAAATTTTGTTATTTACAGACAAAAAGTATTTCGTAAAATAAACGAAAATAATTTCTACTATATACAAAGCATTTCGTACCGTAAAAACAACGAATATTTTCGTAAAATGAACCACATTTTTCGTTTATTTTACTTATGAAATATTTTGAGTGTAGTATTTTATATATGTACTGTAACTTTTATGTAAGATCCTACCAAGAAACTTTACTTCTCCGACTCTTCTCTGCGTGAAACTTTTCTTTCTTTTAGTTAATTTTAATTATCATCATTCGAACTTTTTTGTTTCTATACTTATGATTTGATCAGGGTAAAGTTTGTATCCCTTTGTAAGCCCAATTACATGTGATAATTATTAATGAACAAATAACTCCAAAGTTATATGTAAATATGCTGCCAATAACGTAGTAGAACGGAACATTTAGCTGTTTTCGCAGGCCACTACACCTTCATCATGAGCGTTCTTTATGTTTTGGTCCACTGTGTGTGGTGTCAGTTGATGTAGATTTCTGCTTTATGTACGCAAATTTTTTTTCTTTCGCAAAAAGATGGCAAAAACTATCTGTCTGCGGTAATGCAAAGATTCTGTTGTACCGTGTAGTTTGTTTTTTAAGTTGATGTTAATGTATGTACATATGGATGTAAATATGTATTTAAAACCTACTTTAAATAATTTAAACGATTAGTATAACTGTAAACTATTAAATTTGTCAAAGTAGTAAATACAAAATTAGCAAAATCGCTTCTCACTCTGACGTCAATCAATTTACTTTACTCACTTAACAGGTATTTTTTTTTATTTATAAAATGTTAAAGTTGTCAACAATCGATAGGGGGTTTCCCAAAACATGTTTTCAGCTCAAACAATATTTATTCATTAAATAAATGACAATTGGATGATGATAACTGAAAACCAGTTCAGTATGATAATATGTTTAAATTTTTGCAATACAAGTTTTAGTAATAGAGGATCTACATAAACTTATTTCTGTACTCGAGATAATCGTTTTGAGCTGAAGCTTAATATATGCATAAGTACATACATATGTATCTACATAGATATGTATTAGTGTCCTGCATAAGACATCTTATAAGAACTTTCAAGACATGAGGGATTTTTCAAATGCTTTACTACAGCGAAATCTTATAAAACAAACGTTAACAACACTGTTTGCAAGAAATTTATTTGAGTATTGTAGGTATAAGAGTAAAGAAGAAAACACTTCGTGACGGAAGAATTTGTGATACTTGCTTCTTTCTACGCATGAGCGCATGCGCAAACGTCATGCATGTATGTGTGTATGATCTTTTATTTTTCTGCGCACATGCAAATGCACACACATCCATTAACATTAGTTGTATGCGGTTAATCACATAATAGCTTACCATCTACATATTGCACACACACTCAAACGTACAATATGAAAAATAACAAGCATACACTAATCAACAGTACTTCTTTTGAGTGTTTGTTACAAACAAAATGTCTTGGCGACATCGCTTGTTAACACTGATAAACACGTATAAACAATACATCCATCGTGCTTCGCTTATAGGATGACAGCATTTATTATTGGTTTAGTATAATACATGCGACGTGAATACATTTAAAAATCATGACGTATTTACATTTAAAGACTGTTTACGCAGTTCTCTAATATGTATAACATATTCACATATATGTATGTATTAGAAGGCTGCGTAAACAGTATTGAAATGTAAATACGTCTTGTTTTTTAAATGTATTCTCGTGGCATGTGTTATACTAAACTAATAATAAATATAGTCGTTTAATAAGCGAAGCACTTCGGATGTATTGATGATAATTATGTGCGCAGAAGCCCACTTGACCTGAGATTCGATAAAAACGAATGCTCACTAAAGTGAAGAAATTTCGAAACAAAACTGTTCGCAAATCTAAAATTAAATTCGAATATTTGCTAAAGCTTCGAAATTCGAATTTCTCTCGATAGTTTTTCGCCAAAAATAGCTTAAGCGACATAATTTTCAAACTTCAATTTTGGACCAAAATCGATCATTTGCGATCGTAAATAGTAGATTTTCGTAAAAAAACGAAGTCCAAAAAATGTGTCGCTTAAGCTATTTTAGCGGTTATGGCTCGATATGTACAATAGTTGAAAATAAAAAAGTTTGCCACGATAGCCTAGTGATAGTCTGTTAGAAATGCAGGCACCATGTTTAAATTCTGCAGCGTAAGATTAAAAAAAATAAAATAAGTAAGTTGAAATAAATAATTTAAAAAATAAAATGACCCTTTTCCTTTTGCTGCTGCCTTTTTGTGGTATTCGTTATTCCCCCACTTTTGATATTGCTAGAGAAACTTCGAGATCGAATCTTTTTTGGGTCAAAATTGAACGACAGGTGAACTTTTTTCAACTCATTTTTGAGTGCAACTCTCGACAGTTTTACACGATAAATGTTCGAGATATATTCGAAATAGATATTAACAGTGAAAGCCTTGGTCAACTGGAAAAATAAAAGATCATACACACAACGTGTGTGGGTGTATATATATACATGCATAGTGTTTGTATACGCGCCCATGCGTAGGAAGAAGCAAGCATCACAAATTCTTTCGTCACGAAGTATTTTCTTCTTTACTCTTATACCTGCAATAACTGAAACAAATGGCTTGCTAAAAGTGTTGTTTAGCGTTTGTTGCAGAAGATTTCGCTGTACTAAAGCATTTGAAAAATCCCTCATGTCTTAAAAGTTCTTATAAGTGGTCTTGTGCAGGGGTCTACTATGTAAGTATAATAAGGCTGATCTACGTGATTTCCTTTTGACGTCTGTTGAAACAATAATAAAGTTGTTTATAAAAAAACGCATAAATTTGGGTATACATTTTGTTTTCTGTTTATTAATTATGTAAATGTTACAAGTATAGGGGCACCCTGTTTATGAAATTAATATAAATTTGCTATCTAATGTTATATTTTATTTTATTTTTCTACTACTATTACCATGCATTGCCTTCTTTTAGGAAAGAGCTAGCTAGTTATATAGAAGAAAGTTTCATTCTCTTACAACTCTGCTTTTTTTGCAATTTTTTTTTTAAGTGTAGTGTTATATGTTACGACAAAGAGTGGTGTTTTTTTTTCAAAAAAAGAACGTAAGCTAAGCAACTGTAAAATCTATCCTTGACAAAATTCCTTACCTGAGGGTTACACGGTAAAATTTTGCCTCACCCACACTTTTTCATTAACATATTCATATTTTTAAAATTTGCTGCTGACTTGCTTTAAAATTTTCTTTCCAGTTCTGTGTTAAAATTTACAGGCAAAACAAATATTCTGCCGCTAAAGCTTTTTGTGCTCTTTTATTACAAATAATATGATTTTACGCTGAAAAATACTAATTGAATTAATATAAATGTATCTGTGAATAAAATAATAAGTGCAATGAAATGCATCTTACAAATAAAATAGCTTTGAAATTGTGTGCAGCTTACGTGACAGATTTCAATTTAAGTGACTTTTTGCAACCACACAGAAAAAAATATTGCTGCAATAAACAATGTTAATTGAAATTTGAACCAAAAATCAATTAAAAACGTATTGAAGTCAATTAAACTTTTGCTTAATAATTAATTATTTTTGCAATAAACAACTGTAATTGAAAATAAAACCAAAAATCAATTAAAAATGCATTTAAGTCAACTAAACACATGTTTAAAAATTTTATTAATTACAAAATTTAATATACTCAAATATATTTTTTATTGATTTTTGGTTTTAATTTCAATTAAAATTGTTTATTGCAGGAATATTTTTTTTGTGCAGTGTGGTGTGAGAAAATCTTGTTCGTGTAACTGTAGCGTTAAAAACATTTAAGCGGGAAAGTACAGACGTAGTTTTACTCACAAATTTTCTTTGTTTTTCATTCGTTTTTAGGGTTCCGTACACCAAAGGTGAAAAGGAACCCTATTGTTTTCGCTACGCTGTCCGTCTGTCCGTCACACGGTATTTTCTCAGGAACCGTAAGAGCTACGGACATGAAATTTGGACAGAGTATGTAGAACCTTAACCGCTACAACAACAAATACATGGGAATTAAAAATGAAAGGGTGTTCCAAAATGAGCAACAAAAATATTAAAATGACATGTAATATACATACAATTGTATGTACTTATGTATATTGAAACTTGAATTTTGTAAAATTAGTGTATTTTTATACAGACTAAAACAAATAAAACTAAAATTTAAAAAAATTTAAATTAAAGGTTGGTCCATCAGTTAATGCAGTTTTGACTATGTAATTTTGACAATTTGCTATATCTTGGAAACCGTAAGAGGCAAACACTTGAGATTTTCAAAAACGGTAAAACTAAAAAAACCGAAAATTGTAAAATTGCCAAACCAAAAAAAAAAAAATCGCCAAAAATAGAAAAAAATTGCCAAAACGAAAAAAATCGCCAAAATTAAAAAAAAATTTCTAACACTAAAATAAATATTTAAATTCGAAAAAAAACGCCAAAATGAAAAAAAAACGCCAAAATGAAAAGAACGCCAAAAATCGAAAAAAATCGCCAAAACGCGAAAATGTCACAAAAAATTAAAAAAAATTTTATATAAAAAAAATCGCCAAAAATAAAAAAATCGCCAATATGGAAAAGCGTCAAAAACCGAAAAAAAATCGCCAAAACAAGAAAATAAAGTGTCAAAACTAAAAAAGAGCCAAAACTTAAAAAAATCGCCAAAACCGAAAAAACGCCAAAACAAAAAAACCGAAAAGACCCCAGAAACGAAAAAAAATGCCAAAACTATATATATTATATAGGATGAAGTTTGTATTAAATTACATATCTAGTGTTCGTACGGAACCATTCGTGCGCGAGTCATAGTCGCACTTTACTGAATTTATTTCTTGGTTACGTACAGTTACTTCGTGGTATAGTGAAAATCGGCCAAAGTAAACTTTGCGTGTGTAGAAGTGAGATAAAATTTAAAAGAAGTTTTAAAAGACTTTGCCCAAGTAAATTTTGCTTATGCAAACTTTTCCGCGCAAATAGAATACGTGAACTACATATGAATTTTCATTCACCGTGACACAATTTACTGAAATATTTTAGGTAAATGAAACAAAATATATTATTAGCAGCCATCTTTTAATTGTCTCGTACAAGTGTTATAAGAAATTTCTGAAAAAAGAGTGAACAATCAATATTATCGGTGATAACACCAGTTGTAAGCCCATCACTAGTACATTTACATATCTCTCTGGCGAAAGAATTCCTCTCAGGGAACATTGTAAAATGATTTGATAAAATCGAAGCTAAGCTATAGTACTAACAATCAAAGGCTATGAAGCTTATAGTAGCCACAAATTTGAGTCCATCAGCGCAGAAGTGGTGTAACCCACATAAATTTATTTCAACAACTGCTCTTTTTAATTGATTAATTGCTTTATTACCTTGCAATATTATGATCTGTGCAAAAATGATTTTTCAGCTCCATTTTCTCTAGAATACCGAAAGGTGGTTTGCTCTACCTTTTTTGATAGTTGGTAATGTAAATAATTTATTTATCATCACAAGAGCAACCAAAAATCAAATGTGGGTTGCACCACTTCTGCGCTGAAAGCTTTATTTATAGTTGTTACTAAATGTTCTCCATCATGAATGCTCTATTTCGAGATTTTATTCTTGCAGCTGAGTGATGTAGAGCCGGCTCTACATTTACTAGTTTAACATTTAATCTCATTCGTCAAACTTTAATCTGCATGTTATGGCATTATCTTTTCTTGCACTTTTCACTGATAATTCACATTAAAATTTCTTTTTTTTTAAATAAAGATTTTAAATTACAAATTATTGCATGATCCCTCACGACCGTCAATTTTGGCTTTAATAGAGCGCTAAATTGCATTTTTATTAATAAAAAGCTAAAAAATGTTGCACAATTTCCGGAAAAGAAAATGACATTAAGAGTCTGTCCCACGATGTCGGCAGCATTCGACTTGTCGCACAATTACATTCAAAACAAAAACAAATTTTAAAATTTTGTTGTTGTTTTCAATGTAACTGTGAGACAAATTGAACGTTGTCGACATCGTGGGACAGGTAATAATTTTTTAACATCATTTACATGAATTTTGCAATACCCTTTACCCTTTCGCACTGATTGTTTATTATAAACACTATTGCGTTTTCCCAAATATTATGTTAATTAATTTTATTAAATTGCTTATTTTTAGCACTTTTATTATTTGCGATTGAATGTTTTTATACCCTTTACCAAAAAATGGTAAAATGGTATATATAGGTTTGTCATTGCGTGTGTAATTTCCACAGTATTAATAAGCGAGCCATAAAGTATATATACATTCTTGGTCTTTATGAATAGGGAAGACGAATAAGCGATGTCTGTCTGTCTGCGTGTGAAATCGGTTTTCCAAAACTCCCAGAAAAGCTAGAGACTTCGTTCTTGAACTGGTGTCTCAGAAATAGTCTAAAAAAAATTGGTATTGAAGATCAGCAAAATCGAGCAGACGATTTCAGAGCTGGAAACCTCAAACTTTATTTTGCCATACTGAAGTAACTACCGAAAACTAATTTTTATTATTTTTATTATTAAATAAAGTTATTTTATACTTCAGTATGAACAAAATTAGTATTTTTAATAAAATAAAATTGAAAAAATTAAAAAGACGTTTCCAGGGCTGGAAAACTTTAAATTTCCTTATACAAAATTGACTTACTAAAACAAATTTTTCCTTTTTTCTATAAATTAAATATATTCTTAAAAGAAAGAGATTGGTTTTAGAAGTCAGAAAATCAAAAAGTATGATTCCAGGTTTGGGAAGCTTAAAAGTTTTGTGATATAAAAAATTAACTGCCGTAAACTAATTTTTATTTATTTTTTTAGGGCCATTATTACAACTTAAAAATAGTTAAAAGTAGGATTTTGTCGGAAGTATAAAAACTTTATCATTTGCAAAATTTTACTTTAACCTAAAGTGAGCGATAAACTACAGGCAAGTTTATCCTACCTGGTAAGTTAAATCCAATTTGCAATAATGGAAAGCTTTTTATACGTCCGATAAATTCCTACTTTTAACTATCTTTAAGTTGTAATAATGGCCCTTATTAAATTAACTTATTTTATACTTCAGTACAACTTAAATTGATATATCAAATTAAAAAATAAAAATAAAAAAAATTAAAAAGACGTTGCCAGGGTTGGACAACTTTAACTTTTTCTTATACAAAAGTAACTTACTAAAACAAATTTTTTCTTTTTCTCTATAAATTGAACATATCTTATATTCTTAAAAAAAGAAATTGCTGTAAGAAATCAGAAAAATCAAAAAGGATGATAAAAAGGGTTGGTAAACTTACACTTTTTGTTGTATTTTATACATCATATAACTAGGTCTAATTAATTTTTTTTCTTTTTCTTTATAAATTATATATATTTTACGTTTTGGAAAGAAAAGTTTGGTGTAGAAAATTATAAAAATTAAAACCACAGCTCCAGAGCTGGAAACTTTGAACTTTTTTTCTGGATATTAAAGTTAAATATAAAACAATTTTTTAATTTGACAACTGGAATAAGGGTGAATGTAAAATATTTCTTAAATACAGAGTGTAGAATAAAATATCCCACTTATTATTAATATCGAAAAAAAAAATAATTAACCGAAAAATACCAAGAGGTCACTTACTAAAAACTGCACTAGAGCAAAAAATTATAAATTTTTTCACATAACAAATGCATATGTATGAATGTGCTTATGAATGTATCTCTTCACTTTGGTGAAGGGTATATAAGATTCGGCACAGCCGAATATAGCACTCTTACTTGTTTACAATTACAATTCAATTTCTAAATTTTTAGCGTTTCCTAAGATTTTGTTTATATTGAGCACAAAATCTTCCTCTGATTTTCTATATAAAAATCATTTAAATTGATTTAACGACATCAGTTATTATTGAAAATTCAATCAGTTAGCTACCAAAGAAAAAAAAAGTGTCAAAATGCGCAGAATTTTCATTTTGGCCATCGTTTGTAGTTTCCTAGTCACCCTGAGTTTGGCTGGAATGGGAAATTTGAAAGGCAACATGCATGAAATACATGAATTCGAACATGAATTAGGAGGAGGAGGACATAGTGAACATGAAGTTGGTGGTAACGGCAACTTAGACGATCGCCATAAACGTGGAATCATGCAAGGATTAGGAGAATATGGTGAACCTGAAGAATATGGTGCAAAAGATATTGGTGGCAATGGCAACCTAGACGATCGCCATAAACGTGGACTCATGCAAGGATTAGGAGAATATGGTGAACCTGAAGAATATGGTGCAAAAGATATTGGTGGCAATGGCAACCTAGACGATCGCCATAAACGTGGACTCATGCAAGGATTGGAAGGATATGGTGAACCTGAAGAATATGGTGCAAAAGGTATTGGTGGCAATGGCAACCTAGACGATCGCCATAAACGTGGACTCATGCAAGGATTGGAAGGATATGGTGAACCTGAAGAATATGGTGCACAAGGTATTGGTGGTATTGGCTACTAAGCAGATCTCGATTAAAGGCATTTTAAGAAGCAAATTTTTGCTGACATCTAAACGTCAAAAATGTCATGATACAGTTGTAATACTTTTTGTAAATGTTAAATAAAAATATTGTTATACCTAGTAAAAAGTTTTGTGCTATAATTTTTTAAATTTTATTTATCAAAATATTGTTTTCATCTTTTTTTTTTTTTTTGAAGAGAAGTAACACTCTGTCCACAAAACATACAGAAGTGTCACGAGACAGAAGATCCTTACAAAAACATAAATGTGAAAAAAGGCCAAGTTCCTATCCAAAATTTCGGCCATTAAAAGTAGTGAGATATAAATTTTTACCAAGTTCTTGTTTGGCACAATACCTAACACAGAAATATGGTATGCGTTATATAAATTTGTAATCGTAAGGGTGTCATATAATTTCTAGTTAGTCTGCTTACTTGACAATATTTTTTCCAATAGAAAGAAACGAACAAATACGCATTATTCTCTCCATTTAGAAAGGTAAAAATATTGCCAAGTAAACAGACTATCTAAAAATTATATGACATCCTTACGATTACAAATTTATATAACGCATATCATATTTCTGTGTTAGGTATTGTGCCAAACAAGAACTTGGTAAAAATTTATATCTCACTACTTTTAATGGGCGAAATTTTTGATAGGAACTTGGCCTTTTTTCACATTTATGTTTTTGTGAGGATCTGACTACTTTTAGAAAAATTTTTTATAATAAGACTTTTTAAACTTAAAATTTCTGGTGTGTCTTATTTCTATTAATGATCGCTGTGCCAGTTGAAAATGGCATAGTTACATAAAATAATGGGTTAGAGCGTGATGGGTTTTGGATTTTAGACCTTAAAAATGCACTATTGCGTCATTACAACGGGTCGCTAGTGTGTACGCAATTTGGTAAGAGTCCTCTGGAAAGAAACATGTTAAATACAGCGTACATTTTAGTAGACGTGATTCTGTCTTTTTTCTCAATAAATTTACATATTAAAGTCTGATTAGCCAAAGTACATATATCAAAAGGATATGCCCAATGTGCATGCAAAGTTTCAATAGAGTAGCTGGTGCTTTAATTTTTAGATTTTCTGATCGAGTAAATCAATTACTATTTGTCTACAAAATGTCATCTCTCTATGGTATAATATTACGTAAAATTTTTATGGGCCTGGCCTCGCTGACTTTTATATCTTCTAGTGCTTATGGTCATGCAAAGTTTGGTATTAAAAAGTTAATGAGAAATACCTGAGTATTAAATTAAAAACTCCTAAGCCAAAGTACCTGAAAGAAAAAGCTAAGATTTATGGCTGAAGTCACGGCTACTTTTCAAAATAGGAAATTTTTATTTTGGATAAGTGAAATGTGTATGAAAGGCTTCATTCAATAAAATTTATCTTAATTTTGAATTTAAAGTGCTTGTTACCGCCCTCTGGTTGAAATTTCAGGTTTTTTAGATTTATCTTAGTGATCTCTGATCTATATTTATTTGTGTATCTAATTTCAGCTCTCTATTGCGAATTGGAATTTTAAAAGCGTGGCCCCGCATACCGCAAAAAACTTCTTGGTTTTAAGATTTTCCTATTGGCTTACTCTACACTTACTTGTGTATAAAATGATAGCGCTCTAGCGAGAATTAAATTTTATGAGTACTATCCCTCCCACTATTTTCAACTCACAATTTAGTTGTGAGTAGCGCTTACAACTCATGCTAATTTTCTAGTAAAATATGCTAGACTGAAGTAGATTAAACACAAGGCTAACATTTTATAGGAGTGATCAAGCCCACTTTTTAAGGTGATAGTTTAAAGTACTGTATACGTGCAACGCGTATGCAAGGTTTCAATAAATTAGTTTGAGTTAAAAGCTGTATATCAAGGTTTTAGTATCAAACAATATTAGCGTGGGCCCGCCCATTCTGATAAACTTTTTTGGGTTTTCAGATATTTCTAGTTGGTTTCTCACCTAGACCTATTTGTGTATCAAATTTCAGCTCATTAGCTCAACTTTTAATTTTTAGTTTTTATGGGCGCAGCCCCGCCCCTTTAACTAAAATTTCCATGTTTTCAGATTTTTCTAGTTGGTTTCTCACCTAGAGCTACTCTTGTATATCAAATTTCAGCTCCTTAGCGCAACTTTTTGTTTTTAATATATATGGGCGTAACCACGCCCACTTTTCCAAACTTAAGATTTTTTCGACCAGTGCTTATTATTCGTGTCAATTTTCGTTGCAAACGGATAATAATACCCACATAAATAGTATATCTAATATGCTGAACCGTAGTACACGCAAATGAGGTTTAAATTATATGGGCGTGTCACCGCCCACTTTTTTAACAAAAAATTTATAGCCCTGCATAATTGCAGTATACATGCAAAATTTTAATAAAACAGCTTCTTTTAAGCGCCTTATATTAGCTTTTTTAATTCTGACTTTTATGGGCGTAGCTCCGCCCTCCTGGCCAAAATTTCCGGGTTTTCAGATTATTTTTATTTTAGTGCTCACCTAGACCTAGGTATGTATCAAATTTCATCTCACTAGCACAAATTTTAATTTTTTTTCCTGGTTAAAATTTCCATGTTTTCAGATTTTTATGGTTCATTGCTCACGTAGATCTACTCGTGTACCAAATTTGAGCTCTCTGGCGATAGCGGAAGTGCTTCATCAATTTGATGAGTGTGTCAGTGGTCAGTGAGTATGTCTTAAAATATGCACTGTTTGCATCTCTATATCTCTGAAACCTTTCATTGTAAAACTTTCAAAATTCGCATGTGAAGTTATATGAATTTATTCTAGGTATGGTTTAAATTCAATAATTTTAAGATTGCCTGGAACAAAGTTATGGGGGGGGGGGGGGTAAAAACAGCTCGAATGGCTTCGTGTAAATATACACACTGCGTGCATTGGCCAAACCTTGGCCTGGCGCACTGCTGTGCGCCTAGATAAGGGTATTTTTCTGTTTGTCTCATTTTCCCTCAAATTTTGTCGGCGTTTTTGTTTTGAATCTTCTTTCTAGTGCAATAAAATTACAACGTTTTTTATTAGCTGCGTTAATTGTTAATTAGTAATACACACAGAAAAAATTATTCCCAAAAAATTTTCAAACAAACGTGTTTTTTGAAACATAATTTAGTTTCAGTAAATATTTTTTAATGTTCCAGTAAATTATTTGTTCTAATTTTATTTTATGTAAAAAAACTGTATAGAATGAAAATTATATATAAAGTAAAATTTGTAAAAAAAATTTTAGATTTATTTTTTTTTATTTAAATTTGTTATTTTCAGTTAAATTTATTTTTATATACTGCAAAAAAATTTGTCTGATTTTTTTTTTAATTTTTTCAGTTCAATTTATTTTTATATACTGTAAAAATATTTGTCCGATTTTTTTTAATTTTTTCAGTTAAATTTATTTTTATATACTGCAAAAAAATTTATCTGACATTTTTTAATTTTATTTTATGGAAATAAAAAACATTTTATTTTTTTAAGGATTTTTGTTTGCGGTTTTCAAACTTATTATGTTTGTATATTGTGATTCTCAATGTAGTATTAAGAGTCTTACCCAATCGGACATTTCCAAATTCTGGTCGTTTCCCTTTAATGATGTCCATGTATTCTGTAGGTGTAGTATGTTGTCTTGTCCGATCCAATTTCCCATCACTTGTAGAAGTTTTTTAGAGTTCTGGCTAAATTTGATTAATTTATAAAAAAAAAATTATCAGAATTGTAAAACGTTAAAGTTATTTGAATGTGTTTCTCCCGTGGAGTGTGTGTGTCAAAATATGAGTTGCGTAACCAACCAAGTTGCCAATAGTTTGCCTACAATTATAAAATGTTCTATTTTGCATACAGCTCAGTGATGTAAAAAGCTGGCATTACATTTGCTAGTGTTGCATTTCATATCATTTGTCAAACTTTAATCTGCATCTTAATTTTGTAACAACATTATATTTAGTTAACAGTTTGCATAAATTTTGCAATACCCTTTACTATATTAGCACTGCTTGTTTATTAGAAACACTATTGCGTTTCTACAAATATTATGTTAATTAATTTAATTATATTTTTTATTTTTCTTGTTTGCGTTTGAGCTGTATTTAAAATTTTATCGTTACAATTTTAATGTTTTCTAAAATTTTGTATATTTTGAGCATAAAATTTTCCTCTGATTTGCTACATATAAAAAACATTGAAATTAAATTAACGACATCAGTTATTATTGAAAAGTCAATTAGTTAGCTACCAAAAAAATAAAATAAACAAAGTGTCAAAATGCGCTTAATTTTAATTTTGGCTATCGTTTGTAGTCTATTAATCAGCCTGAGTTTGGCTGGAACGGGAAATTTGAAAGGCAACATGCGCGAGAAACGTGAATTCGAACACGAATTAGGACATGGAGGAGGACATGGTGGACATGAAGTATATGGTTGGCGTGGTGACTATGATGGAAACCGTGGTCATGGCGGTCGCAATAAACGTGAACTAGAACAGGGATATGGTGCACCTGGAGGATGCGGTGCACAACAAGAAGGCGATGCTCCAGCATTTTGAACACGATGAAAACGGCAGTTTTAGTGGTTATGGAAACTAAGCAGATCGTGATTATTGCTTTTTGGAAAAAAAAACAAATTTTTGCTGAGATTAAAATGTCAAAAATGTCTTGATACAGTTGTAATTATTTTTTTAAATGTTAAATAAAAATATTGTTTTACATACATACATAATAAAAGTGTTTTATTATAATTTTATAAAATTAATTTTTTAAGGTCTACTGATGATTTGGTTCAGGCGCCAATAAAATACGTATATAGATATGCTAAACTACCACCAAATAAATTTCAATTATTAATTTTTATTATTATTGTTCGAACTTTATTTGTTTCTATATTTATGATTTGATCAGGCTAAAGTTCGTATCGCTTTTAAAAAGTAGACCAAACACAAAGAACGCTGGTGATGAAGGTGTAGTGGCCTTCGAAAACAGCTAGTTGCTCCGTTCTACTTCGTGTTTGTCAGAATATTTACATTTAACTTTGGTGTTATTTTTTCAGTAATAATTATTAATGAAAAAATAGAGGTTTTTTTATGATGTTTAAATAAAAATGACTGATCCTTATGTATTTTTGTCTCCTGATTACGATGGCGTCATTAGTTTTTCTTTGTCAGCTCTAGTTTTGAAGACATAGTGTCATTTAGGATTTGCATAATTTGCATCTCTTTTTGTATTATACCGTTAATATATTACGAATGGTACTCCGAACTTAAAAATACTTTCTGGATTATTTATCTATACAAAAATCCTTTTCATATAAATAGATTCTCATTGATGAGTATATCAGGGTATCTGACTATTATTGCAAGGATGTTAAAAACCGTGTGGTCTTAGTTTAGTCCTTTTAAAATTTTTTTATTATAATTTTTTTTTGATCAAATATAACTAATTCTTATGTATTTTTGTTCGCTGATTACAAAAATAGGTTTATTTATATTCTAGCACCTCTAGCTTAAAAGATATTCTGTGTTACATAAAAAAAATTCTTGAAATTTTTCTTTTCGAAATCCATCCAAAAAAATTGTTTTTATATTACATTTGTCCATTTACAAGTTATTAGTGCAATTATTACGCAAAAAAAAATGTTTTATGGACCAGTCCAGAAAATTTTTATGCTATTTGTAGTTAATATATCACATATATTTTTTCTTTATTTCATAAAAGCTGGAAATTTAAAACATGTGATATATTAACAACAAATAGCATAAAAATTTTCTGGACTGGTCCTTACAAAATTTTTTTTTTTGCGTAATAATTGCACTAATAACTTGTAAATGGACAAATGTAATATAAAATATTTTTTTTGGATGGATTTCGAAAAGAAAAATTTCAAGAATTTTTTTTTATGTAACACAAAATATCTTTTAAGCTAGAGGTGCTAGAAAATAAATAAACCTATTTTTGTAATCAGCGAACAAAAATACATAAGAATTAGTTATATTTGATAAAAAAAAAATTGTAATAAAAAAATTTTAAAAGGACTAAACTAAGAACACACGATTTTTAACATCCTTGCAATAATAGTCAGATACCCCTGATATACTCATCAATGAGAACCTATTTAGATGAAACGGATTTTTGTGTAGATAAATAATCCAGAAAGTATTTTTAAGTTTGGAGTACCATTCGTAATATATTAACGGTATAACACAAAAAGAGATGCAAATTATGCAAATCCTAAATGACACTATATCTTCAAAACTAGAGCTGATAAGGAAAAACTAATGACACCATCGTAATCAGGAGACAAAAATACAGTAGGATCGGCTGTTTTTATTTAAACATCCAAATCACTGTTGTGCAGTGTAATTATCAGATGTAACTTGGCTTGCAAAGCGATACGAACCTTAGCCTGATCAAATCATATATATATATATGTATATATAATTTTTTAATTTTTTTTAATCAAAATATTGTTGACGTTATGATTTATTTAACAAAATCTATAACAAATTGTTTAATAAACATAGTTCAAAAGGCATCATTTAAAAGCCGAAGCGGGCTATTGAAATAGTTCTATATATGAAATGTGACATGAAAAGTTAAAAGTGATCTATGCTCAGAAAATAAGTTTTGTAGAAAATATAATTTGAAATTAACAGGTTAATCTTGATGCGCATGAACGCTTTTATTACTTAAAACTCGTTATTCGGGGTTCGCTGATTACGAATTGGACATTCGATTTTAATATTGTGCGATTTTCCTGAAACTCACCACTCAGCGGTTTTCGGTGTCGCTGATTACGAACCTGTTTACATTGGGTTTAGTATCGGCTGAAGTCGGTAAAGTTCAGTGACCAGTTTTTATGCCTTAAAACAACTGATGCAAAGGGACACTAATGCACATCAGAAAAATGCATGGTACATGTTGTTATTTAATGACTGTCGTATATCGGGCTCGAACCAAGGACCTTCGGTTTTGTAGTCAACGCGCTAACTACTTTACCTAACGCCACCCTCAATTTATGACTATACTAATGTAGTTAGAAAGCTGCGGTTTGTTGTATTAGAAAAAGCATGTTGTCTACCATAAGAGTTACGAAAAAAGTAAAAATCGATTTATTCGACCCATTATAGATGTAAGTAATTATTTATTTTAATTCAAAAGCACTTAAATTATAAACAAACTTTTTATTCTTACCCTGCACGTCTGCTTTGATCAGAAGCAGTACTAATTATTTCTTGCAAAGCTTTTGTGAGCAGAACGGTTACATTCTCTCCCAACCATCACCATAGAATGGTAAAGACATCTTTAACGAGAGTACAATACGAATTTCGTGAAATAAAAATCTTGCAATGGTCGTCAGAATGGTTAAATGATTAAATGGTTATTGTTAAGTAGGTAACATAATAAATTCAGAAAAGTGCGACTTTGAGTCACGAAGTGTTTCGTACGGCCACTACATATGAAATTGCCTTGGCGCTTTTCTTCCTTTTGCCGATTTTTTTTCGGTTTTTGTCATTTGTTAGTTTTTGCGTTTTTACCGCTTCGAAGTTTTTTTTAATCATTTTGGTGATTTTGTCGGTTTTGGCGATTTATTTTAAGTTTAGCAATTTTTTTAGTTTTTTTTTTGGCGATTTTGAAATTTTTTTTTTTTATTGGTTGGTTTCCGTGGCTGCCTTCTTCACTTAGGCATTCAATTAGAATTTAAATGATCCCTTTTTGAATAGTACATATATTTAGTTTTAGAGACTGTTTTAGTTTTGGCGCTTCTTTTGCAATTTTTTCGGTTCTTGGGGAGACTCAAAGTTTTTTGGCACCTTTCTTACTTTTGATTTTTTCAAATTTAAAAAAATTATTTTATTTTGGTGATATTTTTCATTTAAGAGATTTTTCATTTTGACAATTTTTCGTTTGAAATTTTTTTTAATTTTGGAATTTTTTAGTTTTCGCATTTTTGGAAGTTTCAACATGCAAAGAAAAGATATGGTTGTAGAATGGTTGAGAAAACAATATTATGTTCTCTGAAACAAATGTGTGGTCGTCGAAAACTAGTTATTGTTATTTTAAACATTTATTTCGTTACGATAAACAGAGTAATGTATGAATTTAATAATTACATTATCACATCCTTAAAAAAGTGTGATATGGTTAGAGTTTAACAATATAGTTTTGTTAAAAATTTATGACTACATTTTTTAAAAATAATATGATGTCAATAACATTATATAATGTTATCCAAAACCATACTATGTTAAGTTTTAAAAAAAATCTTTTTCAGAAACATCTGTCAGTTCAGTATTTCGTTTGTAAGATATCGGTATTGCACGGGTGGTGTTAAATAAATAAATAAAGAATAAACAACAGGGTAGACCAATAAAAATATATAAACATTTGTGTATCTCTTTATACAGACATGTCAGTATGTCGTGTAAGTATACATTTCTATAATACATTTTATTTCAACAATATTAAATTATTTTTATTTAGATTTTGACGCACAGCTGTTTCTACAATAAATATATGATTAAAAAATAAAATAGTATTATTATATTACATAATACTGTGGTACGACCAACAACACAATAACAATATTAATATAATATTAGATCATGGTATGGTGAGTCTCAATTATATTTTAGTCACATCTAACAATAGTGTTGTCATATTTACAATACTAAGATTATAATATAATTAACTCAGATAATATTATAATTAACTCAGATAATAATATTGTTAAAGTTTTTTTCTATTAATAATAATATGATTTGACTGCAACCATAGAATTAAATCATAGTATGTTGCTGTTTGATTATGGTTACCTCAACCATATTTTTTCTTTGCATGAATAGTTTGCCTCTTACGTTTTGCAAAATACAGTAAGCTAACATAGTTACATAGACAAAATAACATTAATTGATATATTAGCCTTTAATTTTGATTTTTAAATTTCTTTGTTAATTGGTATAGTCTGCATAAAAATACACTTATTTTGAAAATTTCAAGTGTCTATATATACATAATTGTCAGTAGGATTTCAACATGTTACCTTGCTCCTTTTAGAACACCCTATAATTTTTAACTCTCATATATTTGTTATTGTAGCGGCCAAAGCAGTACGTATTCAGACAGACAGACAGACGGACAGACAGATATGAAGATGGACAAACGGATATCGTAGTGAAAACAATATTGTTTTGCAAAATACAGTAAGCTAACATAGTTACATAGACAAAATAACATTAATTGATATATTAGCCTTTAATTTTGATTTTTAAATTTCTTTGTTAATTGGTATAGTCTGCATAAAAATACACTTATTTTGAAAATTTCAAGTGTCTATATATACATAATTGTCAGTAGGATTTCAACATGTTACCTTGCTCCTTTTAGAACACCCTATAATTTTTAACTCTCATATATTTGTTATTGTAGCGGCCAAAGCAGTACGTATTCAGACAGACAGACAGACGGACAGACAGATATGAAGATGGACAAACGGATATCGTAGTGAAAACAATATTGTTCCTTTTCAACTTTGGTGTATAGAACCCTTAAAAACTCTGAACAACAATAGTGATTTGATTTACTCGTCCACCAATTCTAAAAAAAATAATTGTGAAAACATTATTTACAGGAGCCAAATACGATTGCGATGAAATAAAAATTTTGCAATGGTCGTCGGAATGTTTAAACAACGACCTACGATTCACTCGTCCATAAATCGTCAAAATGATTCCCATTATATATTAGTTTAAACTTAACAAAAGAAATTAAACATGCACGTGGCCACCTTTAAAAACCACCCTTAAACACATAATAGTTTACCATCTACATTTTACACACGCATTCAAACGTACAATATGCAAAATAACAAGCATACACGCATCAACACTACTTCTTTTGATTGTTTGTTACGAACAGAAAGTCTTCGCGACATCGTTTAAAAACACTCATATACACGAACATCAATACATCCGTAGTGCTTCGCTTATTAAACGGCATTATTTATTATTGATTTAGTATAAAGCTGGGGTCACACGATTGGCACAATGTACAAATTTTCGTCGGCTCACTGAAATAAATTCATAAGTAACAAGGTAAATAAATTTGTATTATTTCTCAACTAATTGAAATATAATTACATAACTTCACCACACAGCATTAGTAATAAAGCCATTTAGACTTATTCAAGAATTAATTAAGTAATAATGTCATTTTGGCTTATTACTTATGACTCTATCGCAGTGAGCCGACGAAAATAGGTACATTGTGCCAATCGTGTGACCCCAGCTTTAAACATGACACGAGAATACACTTAAAAAACAAGATGTATTTACGTTTCAAGACTGTTTACGCAGGTCTCTAATACATGCACATACATGGATTTGTATACATATATGTACATATCTATGTTATTAATTAATAAGTTGTATTAGATAATGTGCGGCTGTTTTTAAGAGCTTTATAAAATTATTAGCATCTAAAATATGGCAATTGTATTGTCGGTTTGTTTATAATACGAAGTACTATTTACTTCATAGCATTTTAAAAATTTAACAGGAGAGGAGCTATTATGGTTGTTTTATACATTCATTCTCATGGATGCGTCAGAAATCTTTTTACTTATATAGGCACAAAGGTAATGCTTACAGTCATGCAAATTGGAAACAATGTGTATTAAAACTTATAAAGTCTAGCAGAGGACTTAACTCATTTAAAAAAAAAAATGTCAGTTAGGTCGGTTATTAAGACGCGTGATTTACAAAAATTAATTGCCGAACTCAACCCGAAGAAAGCTCCGGGTATTGATGGAATTAGTAACCAGATGCTTATGAACTTGCCTCGTAGCAATGAGAATCCTATTATTCATATTTAATGCCATTTTACGACTGGAGTATTATCCACACAGCTGGCAGCTTGCCAAGGTTAAAATGATTCCAAAGCCGGGCAAAGATCTAACCAAGTTTGAGTCATATAGGCCAATAAGTCTACTATCAACTATGTCAAAGCTTTTCGAAAAACTGCTCAAAACAAAATTGTCCCCAATTCTAATTAGTAGTGGGTGCATACCAGACCATCAATTTGGTTTTAGAAGTCAGCATAGCACCATTGCACAAACTCACAGATTGGTTCAATTTATAAGAAGAACTTTTGAGGAAAAAAAGTATTGTTCTGCGCTCTTTATTGACGTTTCCCAGGCATTTGATAAAGTGTGGCATGAAGGCCTAATTTTAAAATTGAAGACTTACTTACCAATAAACATTTTAAATCTTTTGGAAAGTTACATTATTTCCCGTAAGTTCACTGTTGTGGAAGGAGACTTTACGAGTAGGCCTGAAACTATTTCATCCGGTGTGCCACAGGGGAGCATACTGGGACCAGTTTTATATTTGATTTATACTTGTGATATGCCTGTGAGCAGTAGTATCCATACTTCCACATTTGCCGACGATACAGCCTGCCTTAGTATGCACGAAAACCCTGATGAGGCATCCCGCAAACTCCAGGAACACATTAGCCAGATGGAGCTTTGGTTAAACTTATGGAGAATTAAAGTCAATGAACAAAAGTGTGTCCATATAACGTTCACCCTAAGAAGAGATACTTGCTCCCCCATTCGGATTAACAATCAAGTTGTTCCTCAACATTCACATGTGAAATATCTTGGTATACACCTTGATCGACGACTTACATGGAAACACCACATTGACTCTAAGTTAACTCAAATGAAACTTAAATTAACTCAGGTACATTGGCTGATTGGTAGAAATTCAACACTGCAAACTTTTAATATACAAGTCGCTTTTAAAGCCAGTATGGTGTTACGGAATTCAACTATGGGACACTGCTTCAGCTTCAAATGTAGAGAAAATTCAACGAAGGCAAAATAAAATTTTACGCATGATAACATCGGCTCCATGGTACATCAAAAATTCAAATATACATCGCGATTTGAATATGCCACTAGTGACTGAAGAAATTGTAAAATACGCAGGCAAATATCTAACAAAACTCGAGCCACATCCTAATCCGCTTGCTCGTAATATTTTGAACTTTACTGGACACATCCACTTAAAAAAGAGAAATATACGGGCTCTAATATTCAACACTCTAGATGATGAAGCTGCTTGAAAACACTTTTTTCTTTTTGTTGCTTATCACTACTTATGTATTATTAATAACTATCACTAAGCTTATGTCCGACATTGGTCGGCCCCAATAATTTTTTTATAGATTTAAGATTTGAATACTTATTGTTAGTTCATATTTGAAGATACAATAAATAAAAAACATGCATTAAAAAAAAAAAAAAAAGTTAGGTCGATTAGTTAAATCAGCGACGATATATGTTGCTAAGTCACAATATTTTCAACTAACGGCGTTGAGGTTTATAGTTCCTAATTTCACTTTGTAACATGCTTATGCAAGCAGGCATGTTTCGTTACTGGTTTCGTACAGTGTTGTCAGATTTGTTTTCAGCCTTCTCGCCAAATGACTCGTCGAATATCGTCAAATATCGCCAATATAATAAAACATTAAATTTTAGCTACAAAAAATATTTTATTATGTAATTACCAGGGACAAGGACTTCATGCATTTAAAAAAGGTGTTTTAGGCGCCTAAAATATGACATTAAAAACGCAAAATATGCGTTAGAAACAATAAAATATGCACATATTTTAAAAAAGTTTTGTTCAAAAAAAAAAAAAAAAACGTTTTAAATTTACATAAACTAATTAAAGATATAAAAATATTTTATTTTCTGAAGAGGTGCGAATACAAGCCTTTTATATTAAATTTGTACACAAGATTTAATATGACAACGATTTTTTCTGCATTATTTACTCCAAATAGGCATTTTTCGAGATATGTTTATATTGCAGTAAAGGAGCGATACGTAAATTGAAAAAAAAAGTGTTATTTATTTATTTTTATTTAAAATTTTTCGAACGTGAAGTTCTATCAACTTGTTTTTAGAAAGCTTTGTTGCATTGAAAAAAATCCTTATAACGTCTATAGATGTAATCAGATCAAATTTAAATAATTATTTTTATATAGAATGTTACTACTTTCGGCTTTAATAGAAGAAAATATCATCTTGAAATCACCAAATGACAATATTTATTAAATTTGGTACGTGTTTATGCTTGTACAGTCCTTCTACAACAATGCTAGCGAATTAATTTGTCAAAAAACAGTCTTGCATTACTAATTTTTCATTAATAATATATTTTGAAATTTGAATTTTTGACTAAATATGACAAAACTTTTAATTATACCAAAATATGACACAAAAATATGCATTTATGACCAAATTATGCAAAAATATAAATTTTCAGCAAAATATGCACTTACAAATCGATGCCATTTTCACTCAAATTCAATGTTTCGTAAAGATATTTCGTTCTTGCCATTATCAGGTTTTAGGGGAAAAATATGCATTTGCATGAAACCCCTGTCCCTGGTAATTACATTACAAATATCGTTAAATTTTCTATCGTAAAACATAAAAAATATATTGTTTAAAGTAGCCCACCCACTTGCAATGTAATTGTATTGTACAATAATATCGCCAATGTGTAAGTAATGTTCGAAGGTGGAACAATATATTGGCAAATATCAAGAGACTTGATTTTTTCATATCATATCATCATATCATCATATCCTTGAAGTACTAAGTGCCAGCAGCATCGTCGTAATCATACACTTTAGGCGAGAACTCTTACAGATTTTTTGGTCCATAATTTTTTTAAACTTTTTGAATTTCAGAAAATTCTGTTTGAGTTACAGAGTTACAAAATTTAGAATTTTTTGCACGAAATATTTTATGTTGTAGAAAAAATTAATTAAATAAAAAATTTCTTATTTTTAACATTATTATATATAATAATATATAAATTGTATTAAAGCTATAGGTGTTTTGTATTTCCTGAAGAAGCTACATAAAGTTGAAGCGAAATTTTTGATAAAATAAATAAAATTGTAAAGTGATTACAAAAGACCTATAAGTCCTAGTTTCGACGGGCGAACATTTGGAAGGAAAACATCGGGAATTCTCTTTTGTTGTTTCCTTCGCGTTCACACAGATGAAAATGTTGCCGGCGACATTTCAATATTACTGCATAAAAGTAAGCATATTTGTGCATGTATGCGTGTATATGTAGTAAAGAATATGAAAACAAAGCGTGCTGGCGATTACCGAACACATAAATGATTCTCTCTTCCCCAGCCCTAAATTGCTACCAAACTAAATGTTTCCCTTCCAAATGTTTTCGTGTCTAAATTCGGTCTAACTTTAATAAAATTTATATATAATTAATATTGTTCTATTTTATTGAAATCGTAAGAATATAGCCAAAAATATCGCCAAGGAGTGCATATATCGCCAATCGCCATTTCAAAATTTTCATCGCCAAAAACAAATCTTTGTCGCCACATTTGGCGAGATATCGTCATATCTGACAACACTGGTTTCGTATTGTGTAGTCGTGTTGCATTCAAGGATTCAAAAGTATCAACATTTTTGAAATTTTGTAGTTGCATAATGCAAATCGTTGATTATGGTTTTTCTTGGGTCACTTCAGTGAAAACAAGCAAGCTGAAAAAATGAAATGAGCTGAAGAAAAAACAAAATGGCGATTGAAAAAAATGAGCGCTAATTAAATTTGATTAATTGATAAAAAAAAAATAATAATAAATAAAATAATAAAATAAATTTATCAGAATTGTGAAATGTTAATATTTTAAAATGTTTCTCTCGAATTGTTCAATACAAACACAAAATACAGAAGTGATGTAGCGTTTATAGTTTAATTAGGCCCAATAATTGACTTTTTAATTAAGTGTCATTTATCTTTAAGTGCCCGGAATTCATTTTTTTCAGTACAAAGTTGAGAGCCATTTAAATGCCCAACCTGGTCTATTTAAATCATACTTAAGTCTGACGAGCGTACCATATGTTATTGTGCTAATGTGTGTTTATTGGAAACATATACATGAACATCATGTGGTCGTATTAAATAGAATTTCGTTTAATTTTCATAAATATATAACATGTACACTACATAGTATCATATCATGGAATAAATAAATAGAAAAATGCGTTCTGATGCTCTTATCGTTTCATAAAATGTGTTTTTATGCAATTTTAATTTTCTACATATTGATAACGCAACTTTCTTATTTACAGTAAACAGCTGTTTTCTTTTAGAACTATCAAACATTTCACAGTGCTACCACACTTTCATAGTATTTAAGTGAGCATTTAATTTTACAACTAAAAAAATGAAACTGCAATTAAGTGCAACTTAAAATTAAGTTGCTATTAGCTAAATGACACTAAAATTGAGAAGTCAATTATTGGGCCTTATAGTTTTAAATGTGTTTAAGGCAAGTGTTTAAAAAAACTAAACACAACCGTTCACATTACATATGAGATGTTTAAGGTTGACGTTTTGTTAATTAATTATTGTATTTGTAAAAAATTACGAACAAAGGAAAAATGTGTTTGTAAATAATTGAGTATTCTTTAACTAATTACTTGTTTATCAAATAATTTTTGACGTGACGTCATTTAATAACAACACAGAGTTGCCAGAGTTATAAGAAAAGCGGACTAAACATACTCCATTTACGTGTTTACGGAAGTGTTTTAATCTTAAACACTTCATTTAAGATGTTTAACAAAACAAGTCAATGTATGGTAAAACATCTCAAAATCACGTTAAACACGTTTAAAAACATAAGTGCATACTGGTAATTATTGGCTGCCTGGGGCCCGTTTCTCAAAACTACAAATTACAAATCTACAAATAAAATACACACAAAACAACAATAAAATTTTAAAAAGTGTTGTTGTTTCGTGTGTATTTTACTTGTAGATTTGTAATTTATAGCTTTGAGAAACATGCCCCTGGTGTGTTTGTCAAAATTTGCAATAAGAATGATACTCGTATAAACGAGTTGCGTAAACACGTTGCCAAAAAAATTTTATCTACAATTATTAAATATTCTCAAACATGAGTGTTCTATTTTAATTTCAGCTCAGCGATTTAGAGACCCGGCTTTATTGTATTTCCCTCTGTTGTCTTTCATTTCACTGGTAAAACTTTAATCTGGCTCCCATACACAATTAAAATATACTTTAAGCGTTTAAAACCAGTATTCTGTTTGCTAATACTGGTTTTAAATATATATTATATTTAATTTGCATGAATTTTAAAATACTCTTTATTTATATTCGCACTGTTTGCTTATTAGAAACACTATTCCGTTTCTACAAATATTATGTTAATTAATTTTATTTTATTTTTTATTATTTTTCTTGTTTGCGATTGAATTTTATTTAATAGTTTATCGTTACAATATTAGTGTTTTCTAAAAATTTGTTTATCTTGAGCTCCAAATCTTAATCTGATTTTGTATATAAAAAACATTGACGTTGGATTACGCGCGTCAGTTAATATTTAAAAATTAATCAGCTAAAAAAAAAAAGAAAACAAAGTTTCAAAATGCGCACAATTTTAATCTTAATCATCGTTTGTATTCTCCTAATCACTCTGAGTTTGGCTGCCAATGAAGATTTGGGAAGCTTAATACGTGAGAAACGTCAATTCGGGCACGGATTTGGAGGATACGGTGGACATGGTGGGTACGGTGGACATGGAGGTTACGCTGCACATGGTAGATATGTTGGAAACCCACGTTTTGGTGGCTATGGCAGCTTAGCAGGTAGACGTGGCTTTGGTCGCGGTTAAAGGCTTTTTTTTAGAAATAAATTTATGCTGATTATTGTGATTATTTTTATAAATGTTAAATAAAAATGTGTTGTTTTTATACACAGTGAAAGGTGTATGTGTTTTTTGTTTTGTTTTTAAACAAATTTTTATGTAAAAAGCAAATACTTTTTTTATTCATACTACCCAATGTGAATAGTTGTTTATTGCTTGTACTGGTTTAGTTCACTGAAAACCAGCAAGCTGAAAAAAATTAAATAAACTGAATAAAAACGAAAATTGAGATTGAAAAAATAAGCGCTGGGAAAATTGGATTAACTTATAAGAAATTTATCGTTGTTTGTTTTAACCGACTGCCCAATAGTCTTCTGCACAAGATATCTTATAAGAACTTTTAAGACATGAGGGATTTTTCAAATGTTTTACTACAGCGAAATCTTCTAAGCCAAACGTTAACAACACTGCTTGCAAGAAATTTGCTTCAGTATTATAGGTATAGGAGTAAAGAAGAAAACACTTCGTGACGGAAGTATTTGTGATCAGCGTTGCCGCGACCAAAAAAATTTTGTAACCGCAATACAAAAAAAAAGAAACCAAATGCAAAAAAAGTAACCAAAATTTTTATGTATTTAAAATACTGTTTTATTTGTAGTTCAGTTGAAAAATATACATACATATGTTAATATATAAAATCATATAATATAAATTTGTATTTCTGTTTTAAAAGTAATTAACAATCAATAAAATCAATTTTGTAAAAAAAAATACTTCAGGTAAATTATTAGAAATTTTAAAAATTGTCTATATGCATTTCGTTCCCGCTTGTGGAACTCGTCAGTAGACTTCAACACACAAAATTTTTGAATTTAGTTAACAAACTCCGTATGTTTATAATAAGACTCTTAATACTAATAATAAGTTTGAAAACCTCAAACAAAAATCTTTACAAAACAAGCATCTTTATTCAACTGTGCATCTATTTTATTTATTAGAAATTCCAAACCAAAAATGTTTTTAGTAACAACAAATAATATGTAATTTAATTACATTCGTTATCAAAACACAAGACCGTATAGATAAAGTTAAGTTTGTTAATTAAAACAAATCTTTGGCAGACCAAACATAATGTTAATTGTTTCGATTGATGCACAATTCTTTAGATTGCATTATTGAGTTTACAGTCTTAAAATCGAGCTTATTCCTATATTTAGTTTTAACTAGACTTAGCTGCGAAAATATCCTTTCAGCAGCTGTGTGGCAGTGACATTAAATTAAATAATTAAATTAATTAATTAAATCATAAAAACATTTTTCGTTCAATCCATTTGTATGTTTTGAAACCGCGTCATAAAAATTCAACTATGACCATATCAGCACTTACTTCTAATTTAGAAAATTTGCCAGCGGCGGTTGTTAGCCGACTCACAGCCGATCGATCGGCTTGGTTCCCTGCTTGTTATAGTGGGTACACACTTTGCAATGTGTTTACGCAACACGTATTTAATGTTGCATATTTTGATACAGACTATGCAACCTACAATGCAACCGCCAATGCAACCCACAAACATCAAAACATTTTGATATTTTCGAAACTTCGAATACAACCATAAACAAGACTACACACTATGCGACCAACAATGCAATCTGCCTGGTTGCATAAACACGTTGCTAGACTTACCTACCATTACGGTCTCAAACTTAAATGAAAAAATTCGCTTTTAACTTTTTACATAGTGTTTGACGTTTAAAGATTTTGCAACCATGAATGCATCTGATTTTTGAAACCAGGGGGTCTACTCTGTAATTCGAAACGAAAGAAAATGCTTTCGAATTTGTATGCTTATAACATGTAAATTCGAAAGCATTTTCTTTCGTTTCGAATTACAGAGTTGGCCCCCAGGCTTGATATGTTCAGAGACAGACATGTATTTTTTAAACGCTATGTTGATTATCCAGTGTTGTCTTTACAACGTAGTAAAAACGCTTAAATTGTGATCCTTTATCAAGATAATTAGTTATATGCAAATTTAACATACCACATATGTACACATATGCATAAAAAAATGGTTATTTTTGTGTTGAAAAAAAGTAACCAAAATGGAAAAAAGTACACAAGTACACATTGGAAAAAAAAGTAACCAATTTTGGTTACAAGTAACCAAAACGGCAACGCTGTTTGTGATACTTGCTTATTTCTACGCGTGAGCGCGTGTACAAACGTCATGAATGTATGTGTGTATGTTCTTTCATTTTCTGCGCACATGCAAAGGCACACACATGCATTAACATTAGTTGTATGCGGTTAATCGCATAATAGCTTACCATCTATATATTACACACACACACTCAAACGTACAATATGAAAAATAACAAGCATACACTAATCAACAGTGTTTTTTACAAGCAAGCTGCCTTGCGACATCGCTTGTTACAACTGATAAACACATACACCAATACATCCATCGTGCTTCGCTTATAGTACGACAGCATTTATTATTGGTTTAGTATAATACATGCGACGTGAATACATTTAAAAATCATGACATTTTTACATTTCAAGACTGTTTACGCAGCTCTCTACTGCCCAACGCAAAGAAGGGTATGGTGTTTATTATCAGCCTGTCTATGTATGTACGTATTAGAGGGCTGCGTAAACAGTTTTGAAAATGTATTGTCGTAGCATGTATTATACAGGGTGGCGCAGGATGAACAATATGGTTTATATGATTTATAACTTTTTTATTTATGCGATTATTATAATTTTTTTTTAAATACAGTATATTATTGGAAAATTTTTTGCAATTTACTTTGAGAAATGTTATCCTGTAACTGATGTCCATTTTCTTCTTTGCACAAACGTGCTCTCTTTAGCGAGAGAGAGAGAGAGAGTATTCATCTCATATTTTCCATAACTTTTCGAAAAATTTCAGCGGTAATGGCCATGATTTCATTTCGAATGTTGGTTTTTAGTTGGAGTATGGTTCTTGATTTGTTAACGTACACTCTTACTTGTGCAATGTGCACATTAAAATGACGAAAATATGCACGCTGTGTCAATACAATAGGCTGTTGGCTTGAAAAATAAAATTCAATTATTTTTGTACGTTGTTTGATCGCGTAATGATTCATAATTAATTCCCCAAGTCTTCTTCACAAAATGCTGAAAAAAATAAAGAAAGAATAATAATTAAATAAGTTATAAAGAATTCAAACCATATACATATGTACCTCATTCTGCGACACCCTTTACTAAACCAATAATAAATGATGTCGTTTAATAAGCGAAGCACGATGCATGTATTGATTTACGTGCATATGAGTGCTTACAAGTGATGTCGCGAAGACATATTGTTCGTAACAAACACTTAAAAGAAGTAGTGTTGATGCGTGTATGCTTGTTATTTTGCATATTGTATGTTTGCGTGTGTGTATAAGATGTAGATTGTAAGCTATTATGTTTTTGTTTAAGGGCAGTTTCTTAAAGCAATCGCACACAACTAATTTCAATGCACGTGTGCGTTTGTATGTGCGCAGAAAAATAAAAACTCATGCACACAACGTGTGTTCTTATGTACATGACAGATCTGTGTGATTACGATTCAAATGGCATAATTGCATTTGCATTTTCTTAAATGAATATTGAGCTGGCACTCAACATTAAAAAAACGAAGCATACTATTCATATCAATGAGACTATTGTTAATAAATGCATGCCACTGCTTGCAATTTGTATTGATTCATATTTTTCACTAAAGCAATGAATCAATATAATTATTTTGAAAATTTCTTAAAACCCCTTCTGACAAATATACTTTTATATAATATTATAAAATCAAATAAGCTAGGCACATTATATTTTATAAATTATATTAATACGCGAAAAACTATTAACTAATACGCAAGGTTTTATTAACTTAAGACTTCACCTAGTCAACGTGCTTTTGTGAGTTATTTGAATCAAACAACAGCAAAATTTTTTTATTTATTTTTACTAACAGCACCTAAAAAAAGAGAGTGAATTAAGGACATTCGCTTGTTAGAGAGGCAACTTTGCAAGCAATATCATTAGTACATATTGATGTTAAACTACAAAATAAAAGCATTGTAAAAATGAGTGGAGAGCAAAAATGAATCATCTCATACAGTTCTCTGATGCGTGGCAAAAAGCAAGCATCACAAATTCTTTCGTCACGAAGTATTTTGTTCTTTACTCCTTCCTGTACTTGCAATAACTGAAACAAATTTGAGAAGATTTCGCAGCAGCAAAGCATTTGAAAAATTCCTCATGTCTTGAAAGTTCTTTTAAGTGGTCTTGTGCAGGACTTTATTGTATATTTGCAAGTAACATATTTTTTTTTCACATAGTTCACACGTTGATTTTTTCAATGATTTTGAAATTAAATTTTTTTCTCTAGAAGACAATATTAATTAACTGAAAATAAACAATAGACAAAAGAACTATTTTTCAAAATTAATGATATTAATTTTTAACTGGACAAATTTTATTTTAACTGGTATGCAGTTACCATAATAAAAAACTGAAAAATCCAGGCCATTCCAGGACGTCTGGCACCCTAATGTCAATTGTCGAAACTCAATATGGTGGCCAACAGACGCCATTATGTAAATAAGAAAAAAATAAAAATTCAGTGAAATATATTTATTAAAATGGGTATTATTCGATTGGTAATTTAAAATCATCCTTAGTGGTCTTATAATTTTTCTTTTCTAATGACCATTTAGGATATATAATGAGCCAAAGTTGATCGCAAGCGGTTTTTTGATTTTCTTTACAGTGTTGTAGAGCAGCCGGCTTTGTTGTGTTTCCTACTGTTGTCTTTCATTTCATTCGTCAAAATTTAATATTCATCTTAATTTCGCAACAAAATTTGCGTATATTCATAATCAAGCTATACTTTAAGAGTTAAAACTTAGAATATTTTAATACGAGTATATATTATATTTAATTCGCTGAATTTTGGAATACCCTTTACTATATACGCACTGTTTGTTTATTAAAAACACTATTGCGTTGCTACAAATATTATGTTAATTAATTTTATTAAATTGTTTATTTTTAGTACTTTTGAACTTCATTTACAATTTTATCGTTACAATTTTAACGTTATCTAAAATTTTGTTTATTTTGGGAACAAAAGTTTCCTCTGATTTGCTATATAAAAAACATTGAAATTGGATTAACGACATCAGTTATTATTTAGAAGTCAATCAGTTAGCTACCAAAGAAAAAATAAACAAATTGTCAAAATGCGCTTAATTTTAATTTTGGCTATCGTGTGTAGTTTCCTAATCAGCCTGAGTTTTGCTGGCGATGAGAATTTGGAAAGCAACATACGCGAGAAACGTCAATTTGGATATGGTGGAGGATATGGTGGTGGTTATGGAGGTGGACGTGGCTTTGGTGGTTATGGTAGCCATGGAGGCTATGGTGGTCGTGGTTTTGGTGGTGGACGTGGTTTTGGAGGTGGACGCGGCTTTGGAGGAGGACGTGGCTTTGGAGGCGGACGTGGCTTTGGAGGAGGCTTTTATGGTTAAAGACTTCAAAAATGTCCTGATACAGTTGTGAATATTTTTATGATTGTTAAATAAAAACTTATTGTGATAGTTAGAAGTGCGCTGGTATAATTTTTTAATTATATGTCTCAAAATAAATTCAGTAAAGTGCGACTTTGCCTCGTACACGAAGTGTTCCGTACGGACACTACATATGTAATACTATACTATATATAGGCATTAACATTAGCCTATATAATCGAACCTGGGGTCAAATCGTTATATCCGTGAACGTACAACTCGTCACCCCCGAATATATCTAGAGAAGATGCGATATTTTCTAAACGGCTGGACCGGTTTTCTTAAAACATGGCTAAGAACCCTCTCGATCAAGTCACCTTTCAAACAGAAAAAACTAAATCAAAATCGGTTCAGCCGTTTGGTCTGTACGTGGACACGGATAGACACACAGATATACAGATACACAGATACACAAACACACACTTAAAACTTATATCACCCCTGTTTTAGTTGAGGGTTTTAAACACAGTTTTCAGATTATGACATACGTGAACGTATTGAAATCCCATTCAGTTTATACGATTGACGTATCATTTAATTTGTTTTCGTACGATTGCCGATACGATCACGTATGTAACGATTTGAAGCCTGATGTAGAAATAAAAAAAAAAATAATAATTACCCAGTTAACATTTTTTATTGGGTTTTTGGAGATTTTGTTTTAGTTTTGGCGCTTTTTAGTTTTTTTTTCGTTTTTGGGATTTTTTTCGGTTTTTGGGTGTTCTTTGGCTTTGGCTTTATTTTTGTTATTGGCGTTTTTTTCGACTTTTGTCGATTTATTATTGTTCTAGTGATTCATTTAATATTTGGCACTTTTTTCGTTTTGGTGCTTATTTTTTCGTTTTGACAATTTTTGTTCGGCCTTAGTAATTTTTTTTATATTTTGAAATTTTTTAGTTTTAGCGTTTTTCAAAATAACACTGATAATTTTAATTTTTATATATTACTAGTTTACCCCCACTGTCTTTTAAATTTCATTTACATTGATTTGAATGTGTCGGAGGGGCAGGAATTAGGTATATTAGGTACTTAGCCTATTTTTTCCATATTAAGGGATACCTGTGCTTTAAATTTCATTGAAATCAATTTCAAAGTTTTGAAGGAGCAGAACTCGTCCCCTGGCCCCTTGCTTGTCTTGCTTTTGAGAAAATCGAGTTAAGACTCAGAAAGTGTCCCCCTTACTTCTATCGTCATTTTGTGAATTTTTAGAAGCATATTCTAAATTTCATTAAAATCGGTTCGAACGTTCCGGAGGGACAAAACTTTCCCCCATATCGCCCTCCTGGTCCTAGTTTTAAAAATGTACATAGCCTAGGTGGCTTGTTAGGCGCAGATATATTTCTGTTCTAAACTTCATTAAAATCGGCTTGAAATTTTCGGAGGGGTATAAATTTCCCGCGTACCGCTCTCCTGGGCCTAGTTTTTTGGAAGTAACACAGACTAAGTGCACCAAATTTCATCGTGATCGGATTAGTGGTTTGGCCGCGTATAAAGGAATTACAAACAAACATTCGTTTTTATATATTTCAGGTCCGCAGCTCTTAGGGTTCTTGGGAAAACAGCATGTAACAGACAGACAGAAATACAAACGGTTATTGTAGCGAAAACATTTTTGGTGTACGGAAACCAAAAATTGTTTTTATTTTTAAAATTGCGTTGTATGATTTATTTAACAAAATATATACAAAATTGTTTTATGTAGTTCGAAAAGCATCCTTTAACACCTATCTACAGGGTGGCTGATGAAAGCCGCTACCAAGTGAAAACTTAATTGTGTTTTCATGTCTGATGAGGCTCAGTTTGATCTGAACGGTAATGTAAACCAACGAAATTCTCGCATATGGAGTGGTTTCAACAGCATGAGAGGGAATTTTATCCAATTCGCGTCACAGTGTTGTGTGCAGTTACTTCACGCTGTATTGTGGATCTATACTTTTTTGAACAAAACGGACACAGCATTACGGTTGATGGAGACCGTTACTTGATCATGCTAAAAGAATTTTTAACAGGAACTACGCCGAAAGAGAATTCCTTTCAACTCTGTATGTTTTCAACAAGATGGTTCAACTGCGAAAATAGGTGCAATTCCGACATCAACTTTGCGGGCAGTGATGGACAACGTTTTGTTATGATGCCGCAACTGCATCAACGAGCAGGGCGGGCATTTAAATTCAATTGTCTTTAAGAGTAATTCAATTACTTTTAATACAATTCAGTGGGCTTTGAAATGAAAAAACACTGAATTAATTCCATGCATTACAAAAAGAGTTATGCCAGTTTCTTAATGTAGCAAAATTCATCAGCCACCCTGTATAATGATTTGTCAGAAATAATACTGGTGAACATAAAGTTTTCGGATTGTAACTAGTGAATCCGAAATTGGTTGAAGGAAATGGAATGCGAATTCGAAACAAGTTATAAAAAGCGTTATAAAAAGCTCAAGGTATACGTAAAAGTTGTCGCCCATCCAAAACTTATTTATATCGTGTAAAGATACAAAGTTAATAAACATTGTAGCCATGAGCGCATGAAACCGATGCACAGGTTGCTTGTTTGCGGCGTTCTATATGTTTTTCGACGATATTTTTATTGTTAGAGCTGCGACCAACTTGTTCAGTCGTTCGATCGCTGGGTTTGATTACACAGTGCACACGAAAAAGTATAACCATATACGGACAGCACCACGTCCCCTGTTCAGGTCCATAGGTAGTAAACCGTTCAAAATTCAAAGAAACAGTCAACTACAAAAATTATAATTATCGGTTTGTGGCCAAAATGGTTTTTTCAGTGACGTTATGAAATAGTACAGTTTGTTCGAAGACAAACCAATTAACATTAATTATTGATAATAATATGGAACATATTTTAAAATTATTAATATTTATGTATTTACATCTGGCACAGAAGCTTATAGTTGCTATTTATATGTACTTCTTATTATATATTTCGAAATGAAATACAAGACTAGTAAATGTAAAGTCGAGAAACCACTATATGCGCAAGGTACCGATTTTCGTCGGCTGACTGCATAACTTCTAAATTTTTTCTGGAATAAGTCTGTACTCGTATGCCTTTATTTGGAAGGCAGTGTAGTGCAATTATTTGAGTATTCTTATATTTTAATGAGTCGACAAAAATAATTACATTACCCCGATAATGGGATCTCGACTTTACATTTACTAGTGTTGTATTTTATATCTTTCCACAAACTTATTTAAGAGCATATGAATTTTAATTTCGCAATAATCTTATATATATTTAGAAGTGTACATGCATTTGGGAATACCCTTTTATATTATTGTACTGCTTGTTTATTAAAACCATTATTGATTGCATTCCTACAAATATTATGTTAATTAATTTTAACTAATTGTATTCTTAAGCTTCATTTGAATGCAATTAAACTGAACAAGTTCTTTATTCTTATAATTTTGGTGTTTTTTTTAAGATTTTGTTTGTTTTGAGCAAAAGATCTTCGTCAGCTTTGTTTTTTATTTATGTATAAAACTCATTGAAGTTGAATTAATGACATCAGTTAATATTTAAAAGTCAATTAGATAGTTATTAAAAAAATAAAAAAAAAATAAAAATAGAGCGGCAAAATGCACAAAATTTTAATTTTGGCCATCATTTGTAGTTTCCTAGGCACCTTGAGTTTGGCTAACAATGACGATTTGGAAAGCAATAGACGTGAGAAACGTCAATTTGGATATGGATTAGGAGGAATAGGAGGATATGGTGGCTTTGGTGGTTATCGGGGCTTTGGTGGTTATGGTGGATTTGGTGGTTATCGGGGCTTTGGTGGTTATGGTGGGTTTGGTGGCTATCGTGGTTTTGGAGGCTATTATGGTGGATTTGGTGGCTTTGGTGGTCGACGTGGATTTTATGGATAATGACTTTTTTAGAACTAAATTTTTGTTTATATGAAACAATTTAATGTGTCATGATACAGTTGTGTTTATTTAGATATTTATATAAATGTAATTTAAAAAATATAGCGTGCTGCTATAATATTTTTCATTTTATTATGATTGCATTTTTAAACTGACCGTACATGATTTATCCAAAAAAATTACAACAAATTATTGGATATAAGTATGTACTTTGAAAAGCATCTTGGAAAAACGATCTGTCATCGCCTGTCTGAAATCATATTGGTGAAAAAAACACCTTTATTCCAGTTGTCAAACATAAAAAGAAAACGATAATGTTTAGTTTTCTTCACTACAAATTGTTACTACAGTTTTCTTTTTCGAGAATTATCGATAACTTGAATTTGCATTATACAATAAAATTTTAAATACTGAAACCCAGTTTCAAGTAATTTTAATTAAGGAACAATGGAAAGAAACTGCAAAATTGTTAAATTCTCTTTGCCCGCCAATACTATGGCAAAATGTAAGGAAACAATGAGCTTAAATAGTGCAATATAATAATTGGAATATACCCATGATGAAATTATTACCAACACCTAGTTGGTACGACCCTTGTACCAAAAGTCTTTACGTATGTAGCTGCCGCTTTTCAAATTGGGCCCCAGCAAAAAATTTCAAAAAAGGTAATCGGGTTTGAAATTAAGGATTTTAGATGGAAGCTGTTCCTTACTGGATTACCAACTTAATGATTTTAACAAGGCGTGAGACTAAAATAATCGATTCTTGAGAAGTACTTCATTTTTTTACTTGTCAACTTGTTCACGTAATCGATTTAAACTAGAAGAATCATTCTCTTCATTTAGCAACTTGCACATAATTTTTTAAAATTTTAGGTAATTTGATTCGCAAGCGAGTAATGAAATTTGGTAATCAGAAAAGTAAGTTATTATATGGCAAGTAGTTCTGATGGTAACGTGTAATATTTTGCTGCGGTGTTATTGTGTTCAAGACATATTGAAAGGCAATTGTGTTTACTCTAAAGTAACTTTAAAATCTGTCAAAAAAATTAATTATACAATCATTAAAGCAATACACTGCATTTATTGCTCACTTGCTGACCAGTAGGTTAAATAGATATGTTTCAGTAATATCTGCCTCAGAAACTTCCGATCTAATATGAGGCATTATATTCTTGTATTTTCATCATCGCTCGAGTATGAACTACTCCTGCTTCAGCGGACACTAATTCTTATGTTACATCAGAGCACTGTCCTTCTTTGGTATTGTGTAGCAGAATTATCGGCGAGATAAAATAACCAGTAAAATGGCTACTAAACACAGCTTAAAAAAATGCAATACACCTCATTGACACTAGAGGCACTGCAACGAATCATTATTAAAAATTTGCAAAATAATGTTTTCTCCATCACTATCCCTTTCCTAAAGAAGGCATTACCTGGTAATAGTAATAGGCATTCATTGCCTTAATGTTACTTATCTTTATATAAAAAAAAATATTGTTATTGAATTGATAATGACGTTGAAAAAAAAATGATGTTGACACTAAAATGATGCCGACGTTGACGATGATGACTGGAATAAGGACGAATGTTTGTTGATTTTAATTGGTGAACCTTGTATGAAATGAAATGAAAATATGAAAGAAGTTACGGAACGACAAAAAATTTAGTTCCCTCTTTATGGTCCAGATCTACGTACAAACTGATTAGAATAACGAACATATTCTTAAACTATCAATATACATCTACTGATAAGTAATTCAGAAAATACTAACCCAGCAAAAACTACTGCTCCTCGGAAGCGCTTTTATAAGGAATACAATACTAAAGAAGCACTTGCTGTTGCGCGTGAATTAGGATTTTTTTTTTGGTTCGAGAAGAGCCAGCTAGAAGCAATACATTCAGCTTCAAAAAAGTTATGAATTTTTTGCCTTACCAAAGTACTTCTTAGAAGCAATAATATAAAAGCCCAATTCACAATCTTGTGGGAATGGTCTTGCATCGTAGCATGTGCGAAATGGTATAGTTATTATAGTATATTGATACTCACCACTTAACAGTTCTTAGTGGTGAGTATCAATATACCATATCATGAATCAAAGAATACAAGATTACGCATTGCGCATGTTTGTTAACCTGAGTGTGCTGGTATTTGGCTGGTGTGACGTTAAAATGACGTAGAAATTGAAATGAAAACAAAATTTCCCTATACCAAATACACGTGTTTGTGTGACGTACATGCGCAGAAAAAGACTTTTTTCAAAAGCTGAATGCGTAATCTTGTAATCATGATACTATACTATTTTGCATGAGGTCAGACCATTTCCATAAGATTGTGAATTGGGCTATAGTTTTTATGCACTCAGATGCAAAAGTTACTGGCTGGAAGTTTTTTTTATTTTATTTTTTTTTTATATTTTGTTAGAGAGTCCGCCTTACGTTAGTACTTTTCAGAAGCATTTCCAAAGCTTTTGTTATCAACTAAGCAATATATTGCTTCCCCCAGCTGTTACTGTTTCCAAATCAAATTTTTCTTTGCTGAGAATCTCAAAATAGCTGCCCATAACATTCGCTAAATTACGACTAATCAGAATCTTGTAAAGCTATATTTATTTACAACATACATATTTCATGGAGTTGGCAAATAAAAACTCTAGTTGTGAGATCTGCTGCTAGCTGAAAAATTGCTAGATACTGATGATGTAACGGTACGACTTCGGTTAGGTTCAGTTGAAAAGAGGGGCAATCAATATCCACCCAATTCATTTCGGATTACACAGAAAAAAATGATTTGTAAATACAATTAATTTTTTAGTTATATCAATTAAATAATTAATTGATTTTGAACCTACAACGATTTTTGTAAGTACAATTAACGAAATTGTAAGTTGAAGGAAAATCTGAAAAATATTTTCAATTAAATATATCAACAAATAATTTGTTGAAAATTATTTATTTTTTTTTAACATTTATTTTTGTTAGATTTCAAAGTTATTTCAATTAGAGTTATTGTTATATTATTAACAATGTGAATTTTTGATTTTATGTATCATAATTGTTTTATTAACAAGCTTTTTATACACAATCACAATCCTCTAAACGATTTTTTTGCTTGTCTGCGAAAAACACGGGATGTCTTTGGGCGGAGTTGAACCGGCAACATCAACACTAATAAACTGAGTCACTTACCTCTCAGCTAAAGACCAACACTTTATTTAACACGCAAATGATGAATACACACAAAATATGATTTCTTGTTTCTTCTAAATGTGCGCATTCCATTACGATATAATTTAACAAATAATTTTGTTGAGTAATTTAATTGACTACAAAAATTAAAATTTGTTATATCAACAATGATGATTGTTAATTTTTAAATTAAATGTTAACAATTTGTTTTGTTGGTTGCATTTCGATGATATTTTTTTCTGTGTACACTTATGTGTTTGTATACTATGTTGTATGGTCTATTAGTCCAGTAAAAAGGTTTATGTGATCTGAAAAAATTAAGCGTACTCTTAAGTTTCCTTTAATAGTTAGTTATTTCTATGCAAGCAGCGCCTTTTTCACGCACTCGTCTTTTGTTTTCCAAACAACTTATGCAAAATTAAACTTTTATTTGTTTTCTTGTAACCTAACAAGGATATCCGCTTATAATCGTTTGCACTTACAAGATATCCTCTCAGAATATTAAGCAAACAAACTACAATGCCAAACAATGACACACTAACGAAACGAACAGAAATCACACATAGATTTATGAAAATTAAGATTACTTTAATGACACTAGTTAAACAAGCCTAACTTTTATGATTTCGAGCAAGTCCTGCCAACAATGGCATAAAGGCATAAACGCGTATCGAGTGCTGCTCTATACTTCACTTACTGTCGTAATAAGCTTTATGGAATACGGGTAAACAAATCATATTTATCCACGCGTACACTTTGCATCCACCTTAAAATAACAAAACAGCAGCAAAAAAAGTTAAGAATTTATTAATTCAAGGGAGCGTGCATGTATTGCAAATGATAAGGTTTAATTTGTTGTAAACAGCAACGTTTGTACTCGTATGTTATTAAACCTTTTGCTAATAGAATTAGAAAGGAAATGACACACATATGTAAATGGCAAGGAGTTGTGGTGGCAACTAAAAACAAGAAGCATGATTTTTCAAGGTCCATTTTCTAACGGCAAAAGTGTAAAGAAAGAGTTCCTTTAAATGTGGCATTTCGGTATAAAGTTAGATAGCTAGCAAACAGTGTGACACGAAATAGTTCATACAAAGCAACTCTCTGATTAGATGCAATGGCATACTAGAAAATTATGCGTGGTGGCATTTGAACGTTGTAGAAAAAATTTGCAAGCAGGTATACCTTAATTAAAAAAGCATTTTTTTCGAAAGCTGTCTACCACGATATGTTTTCATCCACTTAACCGACTCAGTTGTTTCAGTCCGAAAAAGCCTATAAGTCCGCTAAATCAAATTTGAAAGAAATCTTTGATGTTATGAAATGAATGCAATTTTTTCAAATTTTTTGGACGAATAAATCGATTTTAAACAAATTTTCTTAAATCGACATTTGGTTTTGAGCTTAAGAGCCTGTCCCACGATGTCGACAGCGTTTGAGTTGAATGTACACAGGTATGTATGTATGTGTGTTTCCATGAATGAATAACTTAAGAATGGCTTAAAAGATTGACACCATATTTATTATTATTTATTTCATTTATTTATTATACATATTATACAAAGTAAATTTGCATAATATGGTCTTGCACAAATATGGGCGTGGTAACTAGACCATATGCCCAAAATGGTATTAACAGTATTTTAAAAGGTTTTGTGACTGACTGTACACGACCTATGCCTTCACATAGGAAGTAGCAACGTGGTTGTTAAAGAAATTCCACAAAAAACCGCAAGATTATACGGTTATCCGTGGCAGATCAGTCAGCCAGTGCGCGCGAGACGAAAAACTCTCGAAGGCCAAACAACATACACAAGCCTGACCGCACTTAAGAAATAATTACGATGACGCGAGAGATTTTCCTCAACCCACAGCTGCTTTACGACTGACACCAAATTTATTTATTTAAATATATTGAGAATTTTCGAAAATAAAGCTTCCAAAAAAAAAAAAAAATTAAAAAAAATTAATTTAAAACAACTGTACTGATCGTGTCTAAAATGTAATCAGCTTTTAGATATTCTCCAACGTCATTTGATACTTACTACGTTTATACCGACGACTTATTCGCAAATAAAAATATTGCAAATAGAGAATTTCACTGCATAAACGACGAAATAATTTTTTATTTGCAAATAGCTAACTCACAAAAACAATTCCTGATTGACGCACTATTCGCAAATGAAATTCTTGAGGTTGCCACGTTTACAAATGTTTGATAACAAAAAACAATAAATGGATAAATATTGCACTAGAAATAAAAAATTATTTGACATTTTGTACATTTACACAATTTTTTGTGTGAATATAAGTTTTCTATAAAAGTGCTACCAAGTTTGTGTACTTTTGCTATGCCGTATAAACAGTGAGTTAATTTATTTGCAAATAGTGCTCGTATAAACGTAGTATCTGCAGTAAAGTGATTACTATTTAGTATCATAATGTCAACAGAAAATATGAGATTTGCTCTAAAGTTTATTTTAAATTTAGTAAGATGTATTTCAGCTGCAACATTTTCGCATGTAAATTTATTTTAACATTTGTTTTCATAGCAACGAATATATTATACTCTTCCAGCCACTAACGAAATATATTTTTAATGGTGGTTGTTTGATTTAAATGAATATTTAATGTATGATAGATACCCTTTCTATTTCTTCGTTTTAATAGGCAAAACCCTTTTAATTATTATATAAACTTTGAGAATCCTTGTGTTTTTTCAGTGGTCTTGTTCAACCATAAATTGAAAATAAAATCAAATTTATCATGGAATTGTGTTTTTACTTTTGTTTTTTTTTGTTCTTGCCTTCCTTGGCAATAAAAATGGATTGTTTTTATGTGTGTATGTGGTGTAAGTGGGACGAAATAATATTTTAGGATTTATCACAGCTATTGCCACTGAATGTCTAATGGCTCTTGCCTGGGGTTAATTACAACATTTGGTCAGGTCGTAGAAGATAAAAATGAAAACTTAATCACTTAGAAAGGAGTGCTATAAAATATTTAAATAATTTGTAAATACACACACATACAATCATATATGCAAGTGTGTATATTAAAGGACTTTTAATTATAATTCATTAGCTAAAGTATGCGTTCCAAAAAAAAGCTAGACTTTTTGTCTTAAGTACGAGATGTGTTAAAAATTAATTTTTTGGTTATATTTTTATAAAATAATATATATAGGTGTTACCTTCTTTTAGGAAAGGGATAGTGATATAGAAAACAGTTGGTGAAGGAAGATATAGAAGAAAGTTTCATTCTTGTACAACTCTGCTTTTTGCATGTTTTTTAATAATACAGTATTGCAGCGCCTCTGGTATCAGTGAGACGTACTAAATTTTCAAAACTGTTCTTAATAGCCATTTGATTGGATATTTTTACTTCGACGATACTGCTGCTACACAATACCTACGTAGCAGGGCGCTGTGATGTTACATTAGGATTAGTATCCGCTGAAGCAGGAGTAGTTCAGTGACCAGACGCAAAGTGACCACAGCAACATACTATGTTTGAATTATATGGTTGCAGTCAAATCATATTATTTTTAATAGAAAAAAAGCTTTAACAATATTATTATCTGAGTTAATTATAATATTATCTGAGTTAATTATATTATAATCTTAGTATTGTAAATATGACAACACTATTGTTAGATGTGACTAAAATATAATTGAGATTCACCATACCATGTTCTAATATTATATTAATATTGTTAAATACGACCACAGTATTATTTAATATAATAATAGTATTTTGTTTTTTAATCATATATTTACTGTAGAAACAGCTGTGCGTTAAATTCGAAATAAAAATACATTAATATTATTGAAATAAATTGTATATGTTTATAGAAATGTATACTTACACGACATACAGCCATGTCTGTATAAAAAGATACACAAATGTTTATATATTTTTATTGATCTACCCTTTTGTTTATACTTTATTTATTTATTCATTTATTTAACACTACCTATAGCTTACAAACGAAATACTGAACTGACAGATGTTTCTGCAAAAGATTTTTTTTTTAACTTAACATAGTATGGTTTTGGAAAACATTATATTGTTATTTACATTACATTATTTTTAAATAATAATACACATTATGTTGTAGTCATACATTTTTAACAAAACTATATTGTTAAACTCTAACCATATCACACTTTTATATGGATGTAATAATGTAATTATTAAATTCAAACATTACGCTGTTTATCGTAACAAAATAAATGTTTAAAATAACAATAACTAGTTTTTGACGACCACACATTTGTTTCAGAGAACATAATGTGGTTTTCTCAACCATTCTACAACCATATCTTTTCTTTGCGTGCAGTGTCTATGCCTTCATCACTTGAGCTTTCCTACAATAACTTATAGAAAGGGGCAATAATGGACATCAAAAAATTGCGTGGTGTTGTTATTTAATGACTTTTGGATACCGGGCTCGGTTTTGTAGTCAACGTGCTAAATATTTTAGTCAACGCCACCCTCATGAGTAGCAATTTTTTAGGGAAAGAAAATCGACAAGGAAATTCTGTAAAACTAGATATTTATTTGTACTTTATTAACATTTTACTATTGATTGAGAACCAAAGCGCTACAAGTGCGAAAACTTAAAAATTGAGTTAAACGCTCAATCAACATTTAGAATAAAATACATATTACTCTACAAAAATTCAGACCTTTAAGTTGACCTCAAAGTGCCCTAAGGTTATGTTTGACATTTTACTGAGGAGAGAGTATAAGCTTTTAGCTCACTTAGGTCCCAATAACCTTTATATTACATGAGAGTACGAAAAGTATAGTGGAATTAGAGATGGTGAAGTGACAGATAAATAGAGTAGCGTAATTAATTTTTTCCTTCTTACAACTTTGTTATTGTGTGTTTAGTTAATTTTTATAGCATTGTTGCAGCGCCTCTGGTGTTAAGTAGGCGCGTTATGTTAAGCTAACTAGCAATTTTATTAGTGAATCTATCTGGCCGATAGTTCATATCAACATGTATCGATAAAGAAGGGCTCTGCGATATGCATTAGCATGGAAACTAATGCCAAAGAATATAAATTGTATAGAATGCGCATCTGAGCTAAAAAATTAAACATTTTTTGCTTACAATTTAGATGCGGGGGGAAAGTATAAAGCGCAAGCAAACACACACTGAGAGCATCATATTCTTTGCTCTTATCACCAGCGTTGCCGTTGTGCGACTTAAGTCGCATTTTGCTACTTTTTCAACAGCAAAACATGCGGCCAATTGCAAAAAAAACTATGTAAAAATATCCGGTTTTTACCAAAAAAAAAAAACCGATTTTCGGAGGAAAGTTGCTGTTGCTGAAATAAGGCTTGTTTTAAGCATGATAAGTTCCCAAATTCTGCAGTTGTAAAGTCAGTTAATTACACCTTATTTCTTCATCTTTATAAAATATAATTTACAAAAAAACATAAAGTATAAACATAAATTAGCGTTACTAAACAATTATCAAATAGACTTAAAGTAGACACTTGTCAAAGATTAGATTCCAAGTAAAGAACTTATTAAGAAATACAAGATTTTCAGTTTAAAAAAATATGTATTTAAGAATTATGCATAATGCCTTAAAAGAATAGTATAACTATATTATCCTCTTCAGAATCGAATTTTAAAATTTTCTACTTTAAATGGTTTTTTTTTCAAAGTAAATTTTTCGAGTTATGCTGGTTTTTAAGTAAATAAGTGAGATGAACCATGTCCAATATATGTATGTATTTATGTTTTTGCAGTCTCTAATTTTTTTTATAAATCTTAAGTAATTGGGTAAATTACGGCACTCGATATCGAACGAAATATGCATTTAATTTCGATTGGAATTTGATTCGATATGAAATGCCGCAACTTGACCCGAAAAATAATTTGGATTTGGAATCAAGGATTTGGGTGTCAGATTTTTTGCAATATTTTCACCATATATTGGCTTTTCTATCGACCAAAACAATAAAATGATCGACATCATCGAGCCGAATATCGTCAACTGGACGAACAACTCTTTTTCTAATACCTGATATACTAAACTGTGTATATGATTGCCCTACGGCATACATTCTGTTAAAATAATACAAAGGGATAAATTTAAAAAAGGGCCATAAAAAGTGTCATTGGCACGAAAAAGGGTCAAAAGTGATACTTTAATGTCACAACGGCAACGCTGCTCTCAGCAATGCGAGCGTAGCATACACTGTAGAAAGAAATGAGAGTGTGTACGCTGGACGGGTTGTACTGGAAATACCCGTCATAGAAAATTTTAGCTTGTATGAGAGGCTCATTCTATATGATTTATTTTCTTTGCTAATGCGTATCAGAAAACTATGAAATCGACATGACTGGGTCTAGCCAAGGATTAATCTTGGGTTCCGAAAAACCGTCATTCGCTTCGTAGTAGACGAATTAACTGCTGCAGCCCTTTATTGTCCAAAAGTTTTCAAGGAATAATAAAAAAATTTAAATCCTAATTACTCAGAATTTCGTTTCGCACTTGTATGCGTTCAGATTTCAACTCTTCATTTATTCTATTAAATTATTTAGTGCTATGAAAATAAAGAATATTTAAAGGAATTTTAAGCATATTTCAGAAATTTCAGCGATTTGTGCTTAACATCTTTAAAATAACTTTTTCATTACTCTACACCCAGAAAAAAAATTGTACCATACGTGCTCAAACTGATCACATTCGTTATCAGAACAATACTTGTGTTAAAATTTTCCACACCGTTGTCAATTTGACAAACGAAGTAGTGACAACAAATGTGTGCAAATTGTCAACCAGCGTCCGAAAAAGCCAAAAGTTGACAACGTACGGTTCTAAGCTCGCACAAGTTGGCAACTCCACACAGAAAATGTTCATATTAAAATCTTCGAAAACAAGGATAATTTAATATTTTTCGGCAATAACTTTGCTTCATATGTGTTTCATTTTAATTCAACATGATTAAGAGTAATTTTCAAAGAAATTTTTTCTTTTGAGATAAAATTATATCATGTTGATTTAACATTACACTAATGTTAAATCAAAATGAAGAATCATGTTGAATCAAATTTATTAAAAAAGAAATTTATTTAATTAAATTACTCGCATGTTTTATAGTTTGCTAATGTTTTAGCGAAGCAGGCTAGTATCTTTGCTGGGAATTAAAGAGTCGACTCTTAACTGATAGGCTAGCGCACTATCCACTATTTATAGTGATTAGAAGGTATTCATATGTAATATTTTTTTTATATTGTTAGTAACTTCCAGCTTTCATTTTAATATCGTAGTATATTATTTTAGCTGTATACAAATTATTTCAAAATTTAAAATTCTTAATAGTTTAAAAATTTATTGTTACGACATTGTATAACTTCTGCACTCAGCATGTACCACCAATTTCAATAGAAACACTCTGCAAACGTAACATGTGTTATGAGAAAATAAAATAAAAAATAAACAACGCGCCTCAAAATTAATTTACATATAATCGTAATAAATTTCCTTTGCATAATCTGTCATTGGCGTAAGCTACTGATTTGCACCGTCAAAACAAAAATGAAAAAATAAATAAATAAAAATCTATCCAGCCACCAAGATAAAAATATAAAAAGGAGCGCACAGAAAAATTAAGAAAAAAAATATATATGTATATATTTTATTTCTAAAGAAAAAGAAATATATTCGAATAGAATTATTTGTTTAACTACATTTTATGCGCACGAATTGTGCACAAGTGGTTAAAGAAGAAAATTATATACTTGCGTCTACTAACGAAATGCTAGAACATGACAATACTCTTACAACTGCCCAGCAAAAAATTACACATTACCATTAGAACTACTTGCCATATAATGACTTACTTTTCTGATTGCCAATTTTCATTACTCGCTTACAAATCACATTACCTAAAATTACAAAAAATGACGTGCAAGTTGCTAAATGAATAGAATGATTTTTTAGACGAAGTAGATTAATAGAAGTCTCAGGCCTTGTTAAAATCATTAAGTTGGTAATCCAGTAGGGAAGTGCTTCCACCAAAAATGCTTAATTCCAAACTCGATTACCTTTTTTGAAATTTTTTGCTGGGTGGTAGTAGTAGTACAAGTGAATGAATGCAAGTTGTATAGGGGATATAGTGCTCTTACCTTCAAAAATTCTATCTTGTGATGTTGTTAACTAAAATAGAGAATTTACACTTGCAAGTACAATGTTACATTTAGCAGGGGTATGCATGTAAAAGAATAAAATGAAAGAAGAATTTTCACTTTAATTTTGTTGCGAACTTTGAGGAAACCAAATCACATGTGATAATTTTTAAGAAATAAATTGCACCAAAAACAATTTTAGATATTCTGAAAAACACTAGCAGCACGGAATAACGTGGAAGAAACACCTCCGTCATAATCGTTCATGTGGTTTCAGTTAATGCAAACTTCAGTCTTATATATAAAAAAAAATTTTGAAGTTAAAAAGAATACGTGAATTGTTTTGAATCAATATATCACATTTTGCTGAAAGAAGATCTCTTCTTTTTATGTGTCGTTTTAAAACGACAAATAAAAACGACAACTTTAGATTGAAATGGCACCGTGTTACATGATCACCATATTATAATTTCAATGTAAAATTTTTGTTTTTGTAAATCGTTTAAAAACGATACTCAAACGAGAATTGACTCAATTGTTTTCTTTTCTTCCTAGGTACATTTAATTAAGGTACAAAATGAGGTCATGGGCAAACACAATATAAAACTTAAGAGTACTGTAATCTTTCTAATTGTTTTTTTTTGTTTGTTTTCGCATTCCGATTTTGTGGAAACCAAATTACAAACATTAAATTGAAAGAGGTACTAGGGCTGGTACTTAAATTTTGGTAATGCCAAATAATAACAACAATTTTTAAATGATAATGGCTTAATTGTTTTTCAAAATATTCCCCTTGATGATCAATACACATTTGCATTCGTTCAAACCATTTTTCATGGCAGTTTTTCCATTGCTTTTGAGACACCTCCAAAATATGGTTTTTGAACTGACAGCACTACGTTGCTCAGGCAGAACAATAGGGACATGACTCATTCGGTTGCAGAAACAGGCCACCATTTGGTTCTCTGTGCTTCTTCCATGAACAACTTTTGTTGGATTTGGCTCGTCTTGGGTAAAACGGTCGATTACTGCTTTGTTTTCGGCTCATAACGAGTAAAGCTGAAGTTCCATACCATCCGTTGCGTTTTATGCATGTACCAAAAAGTAGAATCAAGATAATTGTATGTGGCAAGTTACAGAACAAAACGCAAAGAACGTGTAGACGCATAGGATGGATAAAGTAGATTTAAGGTAGAGGTCCATAGCTCGCTTTTTGCGCGTAATGCTTTACACGCGTTTCATTCTCTTGTTTCATTCTATACTTTGTTCGCGTTGAGTTACATGCACTGCTTTTCATGCGCCATTTTATTTTTGTTTTGATCAGCTGTGTGCGTTTGCTTATAAAGAAAAAATGGAGAGTGAAATCGAGTTTTTAAAAGAATTTGTGGAGTTAGTCGAGTTTGTATATTTAATTTATTAAATATTCTTCCATTTTATTGTTTCAAAATATGTAATGCACACAAAGTAAATAATACAGAATTAGCGGAGATGACACTCAGTACGTAAAAGTAATCGATAACTAATATGCAAAATTTGTTACTGAGAAAACTGTGGTGAAAAGTTAATTAAAATACATAGCATTAACGAAAATATTCACATATTTTATTAAACAAGTTTTCTTTTTACTAAGAAATTTTTTTTATTGAAAAAAAAAAGAAAAAAATTATCCACGGCAAAATAATATTTATCGATAACGTAAGAAATAAAGTATTATTTAACATCTTTAGCTTTCAAGAACAGCTGACTTTCTTTCATGGTGCTTGTAACGCGTACAAAAGTAGAAAGTAGACCTACTTTTTGCTTTGAACGCGCCTACGTGTCCTCCGCTTTTTGCTATGTAACTTGTCACATACTATTACATTGATTCTACTTTTTTGACACTTGCATAGAAAGCGTAACGCGCAAAAAGCGAGCTATGGACCTCTACCTTTACTTTCTACTTTTGTATCCGTCGCATGCATCATGCTCTCTTTTATAGCCAAATGTTCGTGTGGTGAATTTAAATATTCTCTCTTTTTGCATTAAAACAACAAAAATACTTGCGCATAAGCAGCGTTGCCGCTTTGGTTACTTTTAACCAAAATTGGTTACTTTTTTTTCCAATGTGTACTTGTGTACTTTTTTCGATTTTGGTTACTTTTCTTCAACACAAAAATAACCATTTTTATATGGTATATAAATTTGAATATAACTAACTATTGAGATAAACTATCACGTGATTGAAAGATTTTTCGTGGCTAAAAAAATACCAAACCAGATGGTAAATATTGTATCCCAATAGAAATTGGTCAGATGTTCTAAATTGGAAATAAGAAGTTGAATTTTGAGACAAAGTTTCAAAACGTACAAATGAATTCAACGAAACATTTTTTGGTGACTTTATTAAATTTCGTTTTTAGTTTAATGCCATTTTCACACACTTCGGGGTCTTCTGAAAGAATATTTTCCCAGCTAAGTTTAGTCAGAATTAAATGCAGGAATAAGATTGATTTCAATACCAACTCTATAATGCATATGTATCTATATTTTAATAGTTTATCTATTCAGTAATGTGTTTGGATAACGAATATAACACTGTGTTTTTTTTTTAAGTCATGGAAATATAATCATATACGAACACCAATGCATGATAAAAGGCAAAAAAAAGACCGGCGTCTTGCCCCAGGTCATGCACATTTTTGTTTGCCCAAAGATTTGGGGCCTCGGTGTCATTTTTGCATTTTCTCCGGTTCATATCGTTCAGAATTTTGATTTACTCTTTGAGGCAAAGTTGTAGCTCTTGTCATACAACAAAAATTGTGAATATATAAAATTAAAAAAATATTACCTTCAAGATCAAAATCGAAAAAAATTTTAAAAAATTTTGAGTTTTATACCTTTTCACCTGTTCAGGTACATAGGTAGCAAGCGGTTCAATATCAACGATAAAAATGTACCTAAGATCTCAATAAACAACTTTCTACAACATATGATCTTGCTAGGAATGATTCTTAACACCGTTTGGGTAGCGCTTAGACAGCCACAAAAGTAAAAAATTTCAAAGCAAATGAAATTAAAAAAAAACGGCGTTAAGAATCGTTCCTAGGATCGATTGATTGGTGGTTGATTGTTTCCTTGCATATTCAACGGTTTGCTACCTATGGACCTGAACAGGAGAAAAAATGTGAAAAAATCGAATTTTTTAAATTTGCCACAGATACATATATTTCTTACGGAATTACAAATAAAACAGTACATATGTACATATATTAAATATATAGAGATTTTGGTTACTTTTTGTCTCGTTTGGTTACTTTTTTTTCCATATTTTGGTTACAAAAATATTTTGGTTGTGGCAACGCTGCGCATAAGACGTATTGCATGCAGTGTTGCCAGAAAATGATGATGAGAGAGTGCTAAATAGGTCAAAAAATTCTGCTAAAATGTTCTACAGAAAAAAAGTATAATGCCAGATTTAAATGAAGAAAATTATTGAAATAGCTTTGAATTTTATGTTTATACAAACTTATTAGTATTTACAAGTATTTTTATAGCACATACAAACATAAAATAGTTAATAATTGGTCATTTTTGGATGTGTTACAATTGCTTTTAAAAATTTTTCAACGCACTAATAATCTCAAAATATTATTTTACTTATTCAGTAAAATATTGTTTTTATTAAAAATACATTGAAATTGATTATTGAGGGTCTCTCTGGATCCTATGCGCACTTAACTGTTGCTAGTGCAGATCATCAGGGAACCTTTACCCTGCATGCATATATATTTATGAGAAAAATCCTATATACAGAAGAATAATTTTAACAAATTAAAATGTTTTATGGTCAACAAATTCTGCCAGAAAGCATTTAGCAGAATTTTTTGAAAGTTGAATGTTTTTTAACTAATGAAAATGCCAGATCTGGCAGTGAAAATGCTAAAATGGCATGTAATTTGAATTTAGAATCGGAGAGAACGTACAGAAACGCATACAACGCATATACAAAGAACGGATGGTAGTATGGACTTTCAGCTCAAAGCTTTATAACACGTCTTTTGAAGTACCACAGTTGAAGATGTTAATCATTTCCCTACACCACTTGACGTGAGCATTTTTTTTGAGCGATTGATAAATTTTTGGGGTATCCAATAAGAACAATTTTTTTTTTACAATTAAGTCTTCCTGCAAAATCGAATGTATTGAAGTGGAACTAATGTGCAAGGATGCTTCAATCTCAGAATATGTAACATGACGATCTTGCATTATAGGTTCACGCACTGCATCGATGTTTTGTGAAATCGTCGGTGACGAACTAAGACCACAACTGGGTTCACAAGCAATATACTATGGTTTTTGATTCTGCTTTTTCGCCACACAAAGAACTGAGTTCATCGACACATTCCTGTTGAGATATAATCCACGTCGAGAGTTGTGAAAAATAATCCAACGAAAATCTTCTCTTGAGATTTCCAATTTTTTTTTGTCAAATTGATTTTCTTAACTCACTTTATACCAAACAAATAGCACTTGTATATCAAAACGTTGTGAGTACGTTTATGCCAAAAAAAAAAGACAAACTTTATTATGGTGTTGCCAGATTTTAGCTTTTGATATTAGTGTTGACGGTTTCCGAAATATAAATGGTAGCGCTCGTGTAATATATACGACGTTAAATCGTCTTTTACGGGAATCGCTAATAACTGTTTTTCGAATAATATTTTTAATATAAAAAATATTCGATCACTTATAAAATTATCAGTAACTCTGTCGCATAGATTCACCAAAATTTTAGCGATGGCCTGGATGAATTTGTTTTTGAGGATATTGGTCCACTGCGTCATATTGGTATACACTTGGGAATTCAGAAACTGAAGCTGTAAGTAGCCAATTGAATTCTGCAAGAGATAAAGATGCCTTTCTTTTGATGTACTTACACCGTGTAGTTAATACCGCAAGCCCCTATCATTCAATTCCGGAAGCAAGAAGTCGTTTATCATTTGCGTGCAGAGTTCGCCAGGATATCCGATTGCATCCGATTCAAAAAAAAAACGGCCCAATCTGTCAGTCCACGTGAAAGTGGTACCACGCAGTGGCTTTGAGTGAATGTAATTGCTCATCGTGCATCACACGCGGATGTTCAGTGCTCCAGAAGCGAAGATTTTTCTTTATTGACGCAACCTCTTAAACGAAAATGCCCATCGTCGCTCATGATGATTTTCTACAAAAAATCGTCCTCTTCGTTGTTGAGATAGAGGCTGCGACTGACAGTCAGCAGACATTAACTAATACACTGTTTGCACTTTGTACGGGAACTCGCTCTAGGACCCGTCTGGTGCTGCCCAATTGCCTAGAACGCTGTCTGGATAATGTGTCTTCACTCTCAGCGACATCGGCAGCCACAACAGCGATATTAAAAACAAACCGACCAGTTCATTGAAGGCCGCGCCCTGTAATTTCTTTTGTGGTTCCAGTCTGTTTGAGTCAAGCAGCTCAGCGTTGGAATTCTTGCCCACTTGGTGCGACACGATTAGGAAATCTACGTTGAAATTCACGCTTCGCTAACACCACCGATTGATTATTGGTTAAAAAAATATTAACAATTATTTCACGCTCTAGCGAAATATATCGCTTCATTGCTTGTATGTTTGTATACTGCAGCTGTCTTTTTCACACATGTCAAATATGATAGATTTACGACTCACGATGGTACAAAATGAATTTTCATTGATCAAAACCTAAATTTTTTCTTCAAATACATTTTTGAAATTTTTACACCATCAGAAAGGAATCATATGAAAACTAAGGTAGGCAAAACATTAGGTAAAAATATTCGCAGTAGTTTGCGTGGCATGCTGCTAAGAACAAAGAAGTTATGATAATTAAAAAAAATTGTTCAACAATTTTTGCGAAAATCGATGGGGAAATTTTCAGAATCATCAAGTACGAGCAAGTGTCGTCATTTACTATGCGTGTATTTTTTTAAAAAATTAAAAAAAATTAATTTCGAGTGCTCATTAAACATTATTTTTTTCGAAAAAAAACCGTCAATCAAACCAAGAAAAAACTCGATAAATACTATGGGGACTCTGCGCCATCGATTTCAATGGTAAAAAAGTACAAATGACGCTGAACGTTCTGGACGGCCAATTGAAGTCAGTACGCCCGAAAATTTCGAAAAAATCCACAATATGGTGTTGGCCGATCGAAGAGTAAAAGTGAGTGAGATTGTTGATACCATAGGCATTTCATATGGTAGTGGGGTTTCGATTATAAATGGTCAGCTGGGTTTAAGAAAGTTGTCTGCAAGATGGGTGCCGCGTTTGCTCTCAATTGATCATAAACATAAACGTGTAACAACTTCACAGGATTGTTTGGAGTTGTTTAGCAGCAATCCGAACGAGTTTTTCCAGCGTTTTGTAACTGTGGATGAAACTGTACACCGGCGACTGAGCAGCATGGTGAACCTGCTCCGAAGAAGGCCAAGGTGTGTTTGTCCGCCAACAAGGTGAGGGCAAATTTTTTTTGGGGTGCAGGCAGAATACCTTCATCGATTACCTTCAAAAGGGAAAAACAACAAATGGTGAATATTATTCCAATTTATTAGACCGATTTAATGATGATTTAAAAAGAAAACGACCCCATATGACCAAGAAAAAAGTTATTTTTCATTAAGATAATGCACGAGTGCACACGTGTGAAGTCTCAATGGCAAAACTGTATGAATTGTGCTACGAATTGGTACCCCATCAGCCATATTCTCCGGATTTAGCCCCTAGAGACTACTTTCTATTTCGAGACTTTAAGAAATGGCTCGGTGGAAAGAGATTTAGCTCCAACAATGAAATTATTGACCAAACAAATGCCTTTTTTTAAGGACCTCGAAAAATCCTATTTTTTTTTTGGAAGGAATACAAAAACTGGAGAAACGTTGGACTAAACGTATTGAGTTAAAAGGAGATTATGTTGAAAAATAAGTTTTAGTTTTGCAAGAAAAACTGTGTTTCATTCAAAAAGTCACGGACTAATTAATCCGCCCTCGTATATAATCCCTTATATAACAAGACATAGTCTTATAATTATTATGCAAGATTGTATTGTGTAATAGTTAATAAATTAAAAAAAAACAAATAAATAAAATAATTTATATAAATTTATATAAAGGGTCCGCCAGATAACTTTTTTTTGAAAATGCTATAAAAAAAAACTACTGAAGCCTCGGCTGTGTGGCACGTAGCGCCGTCCTGTTGAAATCAAATGTTGCCAATATCCTCCTCTTCAATTTTTGTGAACGAAAATTCGTTCAACATGGCCCGATAACGATCGCCATTGACTGTAAGGGCCACTCCTTGCTCAATGGCCCAATTATGCCTCTGGAGCAAAATCCGCACCAAACAGTAACTCGTTTTGGGTGCGTCGGCTTTTCAATGTATCCGTGCGGATTTTCTGTACCCCAAATGCGACAATTTTGCTTGTTTACATACCCGCCAAGATCAGAATGAGCTTCATCTGAAAAGATGATTTTTTTTGTGGCAAAATCGGCATCTTCTGTAAGTCGATCGCAGGCCCACTTAGCGAAGCGATAACGCATTGGATGGTCAGTTGGCTCGTTCAGCGGAAGGATAAAACTAATTATCTGTCAAATCAGACATGAGCTAAGTGTTACCATTCATGAAAAAAAACGTTAGATGGCGGACCCTTTATATACCCCCATATTTATAAAAAAAATAAAATGAATTTGAAATTCATTTTAGGAAAATTTTGTATAGAAAATTTTAAATAAAATACATATCAAATTCGTTTCAAATTTTATGAATATGGGGGATAGGCTTAAGAATTCATTGTATGTAATAAATAAATAAATATGGCCTTATTTATAAAACTTAAAAAGGCTTTATAAAGTCTTTTTAAGAAAAATTTTGTAGGCAAATTTGGTTTAAAAAATCTTTATAAAGACTTTTTAAGTTTTATAAACAAGGCTGATAATTTTTAAATGTACATCCAAATTATCGTTGTAACTCTTAGTCGAACAAAAATTGTTACGCCTTGACCTGTCTTTGCAATCTTTAGTCATAGCTTCTTCCAATTCAATATAATACGCTTTGAGAGCTAGCCATCAGCAGCTATCCTGTAGCTGTGAATATCCTTAATAAATTGTGTAATCAAAACCACCAGATATCTAATATAGAATACAGAATTTTTTTTACTTGTCTTACGTATGCATACTCGCATAGTTATGTACTAATAAAAATGTATCCTTGTATCTGGAAACATACACTTGTAACTATGTACATATGTATGTATGTACATGCATACATGCATTAATACGTAACATAATGATGTATTAATATACATATGTACATACTAGAGACCTGCGTAAATAGTCTTGAAATGTAAATACGTCATGTTTTTTAAATGTATTCACGTTGCATGTGTTATAAAGGGTGTTTTTTATTGAGGTATAGAACTTTAAGTTGGCATCACTTTTTTAACTGGCGGCCATTTTGTCAGCTGTCAAGTGATTAATATTTAGTTTGGTTTGCCATTTCATCATGAACAGGTTGACAAAAGAACAACGCTTGCAAATCGTGCAAATTTATTTCGAAAATAATGGTTCAGTTCGCGAAGTTTACCGCAAGCTCCGTCCATTTTATGGTCGACATAATCGTCCATCAGAGCAATTAATTCGGTTAACCATGGATCGTTTTCGCACTACGTTTACTCTATGTGATAATACGCATCCGCAGAGACGTCGAACAGTGCGCACCGAAGAAACAATTGCCGCTGTAGAGCAAAGTGTTGAAGAGGACCCGAATGAATCGATTCGCCACCGTGCACAGCAATTGGAGCCGACTAACCGACTATTTTGTTCCCGAATTGGATGGCATGAATGTGGATGAGTTGTGGTTCCAACAAGACGGCGCTACATGCCACACAGCGTACGTCACAATCGATTTATTGAAGGAAACATTCGATGAGCGCATAATTTCGCGGAATGGACCTGTCAATTGGCCACCAAGATCGTGTGATTTGACACCATTGGATTATTTTCTTTGGGGATATGTGAAGTCGCTCGTCTACGCCAACAAACCAGAAACGTTAGGGGACTTGGAAGCCAACATTCGTGGCGTTATTGCCAACATACGGCCCCATATGCTCAAAAAAGTGGTTGAAAATTGGACCTGTAGAATTGGCTTTATTCGAGCCAGCCGCGGCCGCCACATGCCCGAAATCATATTTAAGCATTAATGGCATAAAATTATCCTTCCAATAAAGCCAAATTGATGGACATTAAAACGATTTGCTTGTGTTTTATTTCAATTCAAAGTTCTATACCCCTAAAAAAAACACCCTATACTAAACCAATAATAAATGCTGTCGTACTATAAGCGAAGCACGATGGATGTATTGGTGTACGTGTATATCACTGGTAAACAAGCGATGTCGCCAAGACTGCTTGCTTGTAACAAACACTCAAAAGAAGTAGTGTTGATTAGTGTATGCTTGTTATTTTGCATATTGTACGTTTGAGTGTGTGTGTGTAAGATGTGATGGTAAGATGTAGATGTAGATGTGATTGTTTGTACACGCGCTCACGCGTAGAAATAAGCAAGTAATTATCACAAATTCTTCCGTCACGAAGTATTTTCTTCTTTACTCCTATACCTATAATACTGAAGCAAATTTTTTGCAAACAGTGTTATTAACGTTTGTTTTAGAAGATTTCGCTGTAGTAAAACATTTGAAAAATCCCTCATGTCTTAAAAGTTCTTATAAGATATCTTGTGCAGGACACTAGTACATACATATGTACATACATCCAAGTGAGGATATGAATTTTTACCCCGTACATGAAGATTTGTGATTGTGTAATTTGTAAGACTATCAACTTCAAATAAGAAGCTGCTTAAGTTTATTGTTGCAGTGCTTAAAGCAATATTTACGTTATTTACGATATTTTTACAATTTATTTGCATAAGATCTAAATAACAACAACTAAAATAACAATGTGTATTTACAAGTACTACATACTAAATAATATATGGATGGTACGAATTTTGTATCCCAGTCAGCCAACTTGTCGCAGAGAACACTTTCATCAAGGGCTGTTTAGGGAAATTTCGACATATGTATGTCATGTGCGATATTTGTCGATGACAATTTCTTTGAAGACAATCTAACCAGAAAACGTGCCCAAAAGAAAAACTACTCAACTGGTCATGCCTCAAATTAGTTAGTGGATATTGTCCGCAAGCTAGTCTTGCAAAATTCAATGTAAAATGCTGTTTAGTTTCATTAATGAAAATGTTATAAAAATTTCAAGTTCCTTAGGGGCAATGAAAATATCTGCGAACATTTTGCTCTTGTCCTCTTTGATCTGTTTTAGCTTTCACCAAAAGGTCCTGCACGCTTTAACATTGTCATGCATCCGTCTTGCAAGATGTCTGAAAGACATGGCGAACTGGGATGTTTTGACTTCGCTGAATGTCTTCGGTGTGACGTTTGTACGCATATATACAGAGATGTGTAAGTTTTAATGCAACTTTTGCTTTAAGCAGATTTTAAAGAATTTTATGAGCTTTTACTTGTATTTAAATGAAGAAAATTTGTATGTATGCTCCCAGCGGTAAAACTCAGAAGAACTTCTTACTTCAGGCCTTATTGAAGGCCTGCTCAGGAATTTTTTCGATTCCATTACCAAACTACTAATAGAATAGAAGGATTAAATTATTTTGTTTTGCTTTTTATGCCAAAGCAAAGGCAAAAGAATTCAGATGCCGTTATAAAAAACAAAATTCCATATACAAATCCTAAATACAGAACGAGTAACAGCCATCCCTAAACAAGGACGGAAAGCGGAACATTTTTTTGAGCTTTAACGCTGAAATGCCTAAACAAAAGCGGCAACGTTATGTCAAAACGATAAAAACAGAGTTATGAAACAAATAAATAAAACAACCCTGATTATTTTAACAGTTGTTTGTGATTTTGTTATAAATATTTTGTTACATAAATTTTGTTATTTAAATTAGAATAAAATAATAAATAATTTTGAAAGAATTAGTTATTTAGAAGATTTGGAAAATTTGCTTATGTTAAGGATGGTGGTAAGCGTTGCCATATTTGTTTTTCTCAAAAACCTTCAAGTCGAACAAAAAATCTCTTTTTATCATTAAAAAATCTTTTTTTAGTGATTTTACTCAAAATTTGAATACTATTCAAATTCAGGAAAAATTTATTTTGTTTCAAATGAACTAACCCTACAAGAATAGTATCAGTCCATTGACCGGTCATTTGATCGGAAGTCATGCAGGATATGTTCATCATTGCGTAGAACAAAGTTTCTATAACATTATTAAGGGCCAAATGAAAAATGTGATAGAGTTAAAAAATAAATTATTGAGGGTACGACAACGTTTGCCGGGTTCAGCTAGTGTATATCTATATATAAATAAATTTTTTTTTTATTTAAAAAAATCCATTCAATATACACAAGTAAATAAAAAATTTTAAATTAAAGATATAAACAAGCAAAAACAGAATAACCTAGCAGATTCACACATTTTCACGGTCAACGCATCTTGCTTTTTACAAATATCTACAACTTTGAAAAAAATATGTATGTATATATTAAATTAAATTTTGTGAATTTCTTTTATTCACTATTGTTTTTACTTATCTTTTTCAACACTTATAAATTTTAATTTTCACAGACAGAATGAATTGTATATTTATGATTTGAATTGTATTGTATTTTTTTTTTTAAATAAAACTCGAGTTTTAAAAGTTTTGGCATATGTATGTACATATATGCTGTATTAGAGCAACTATAAATAATAAATAAATCTATCATCACTTCCAATCAAATGACTAGTGAATGTGTTAGTCAAAAAGTTTTGTTTGGCTTAGTTTCAGTCATTCCCCTGCAGTCAGACTGGGGTCAAGTGTCTCTATGTCAACACTAAAACGCTAGTAGTAGTTACAATGTCTTCAATTTCTCTCCTATATGTCAGTATAAAATAAAGAGAGAAACAGATGTGGTGTATTTCTGGTGGATTTTGCAACAACTTGTCAACATACATAAATTTGTATGTACGTAAGGTATAGAAATGTACGAGTAAAAAATGTCTGTTTGGTATGTCTGCATGTTCCCATAAGAATTATGAATTCACTACCTAGTCAATTGTTTTAGTATTACTAGTAGATTTTCAATGACAAGCAAATGCTAAATGTCTATAGCATAAAGTATTGCATGGGAAATAATTGTAGAGTAGGAGTCAAATTCGACTCAGTACATTTTCACCATCGACATTTCCTTCAGGGTTATTTCTTGTAGGGAACAAACGTAAAGGTAAATAACACAAACTATTTACTGAATAGAACATGTATAAGATAATTATATGTATGCACATAATTCATACTTTTGATGACGGTAAGAAGAAATATGGCTGTACTTTAGTTAAAAGGACATTAAATAATATAGCGTCTGTTCGTAAATGCATCACTGCGCTGCAAATGGAAATTTAAATGTTCTAAACTGGTTCACTGAAGTAGATAACGCACAAGTAAAAGTCAAATATGATGTACAAACATGATTACTACTAAAACAGATTATCAGCGAACTTGTCCTTCATTTTAAATAAAAGTTTGCACCTATGATGCAGAGCTGTGATGCATTTACGAACACAGCCATACTAAGAGCTCCAAATAGCATATTCATAAAAATCTTATTTTTAACAAAGAAATCTTTTAGTCTTTTTAACATCCCGAAAAACTTCGAAAATAAGATAAATCTTCACATATGGTAACGCTGATGATGGCAAACAAAAGGCAATTGTTTTCTTTTGCAACTAACTTCATTGTGAAACGCGATGTCAAAATCGGATTTTCCAATAGCAAATCCAAGGCGCATTTATTAGGTGGCAGCACTACACCAGGTGACTAATGTCATTATACCAATCTAAATGTCAAATTTGAATTGTGTAGGTATAAGCCTAAAAGCATGCTTTTGTTTGGGTATCCATAAACACCTTTCGAATATTCACTTTTGTGTGGTGTTTGACATTTCCTGTAAGAAACATGCAATGTTACGATGCTACCCTGTTTTGAAAAGTAAGAAGGTAATTTATACCAACAAAGTACATGTGGTTGTTGCTGTTGTAATATTTGTTGTAGAATCGCGGGTACCTGATTGATGTGCCTTGAGCAAAACGTTGCAGTCGTGTTGCCGCCGCGTTATTTCGGTATGCTCCATACAAAATGTATGGACATGAGAACTTTTGACAGCTAAAAAACGCTTGCCGCCCTTGTTTAGGGATGGCTGTAAGGAAAAGACAACGTAACTCATTTTAGTTGAGTTTTGTACGTCGAATAAGACAGATATTTTGTTCGATTAGTATTATGTAAGTATGTATATAAATACTATATGAGTTCTTATTTTCAGAAACGTCAAAACACTATATATGTATATTGATGTGTATATTGAATACCTTGCGCCTGTTTCACAAAACTTTCAAGTGCCGTATTACAAGTAAAACTGTTGGGAAAATAATTTATATTCATTTAAATAATATATTTTCACAGCTATTTTACTTGTATTTCAACACTTGTAATTGTTGAGATACAGGCCCAGCAGTTAAAAACCTTTATTAAACCCCTTTCAATATGACCTTTATTTGAAGGCCTTTTAACAGCCATTTTCTGGAAGCCCTTTTAACAGCCATTCTTTTGAAGCCCTCTTAAGATCCATTAATTTGAAGGCCTTTTAGAATATCTTCGAAATAAGTGAGAAAGGAAAGCCTACCTCGCAATGACAACTTGTGTAAAAAAGATATGAAGATGGGATGGGGCGAGCAGGCCTTGTACATCCAAAAGAAGGAGTACAGAGGCCTTTTAGAAGGCATCCGTACTCCTTCTTTTTCCCGCTGGGTTGTGTTAGATATTGATATACGATGTTGTATGTATTTATTTGTATGTTTATAAATTTTATTGCTTTGCAAGTGCTTAACATGCTTTTGCATGTTTAAATCCAAACATTTTGATTTTTTTTATCTCTTTGGAAAATTGCAAAAATGTTGTTTTATTTTATTAATTGAAAAAGAAAATATGCATTTATATCGATTTAAATTAAGAAAGTTTTTTAATTGTTTTGTGTAGAAAATAAAAATAGCCGAGATACAAAATTACTGCAACTAATTTAGAAAATCGAAGAATTTAAGCATGTCTTTAACAGTTATGTTAAGTAACAACTCTCGTAAGAAATTTCAAGTATTTAAGGATGTTTTTTTTCAATGATCCATAAGTTGTTGTCCTCTAATTTATCCAAAGCGGCTGGTTTGCTGCAGTAAATTATTGATCTGGAGCAGGGGTTCCCATCAAATTTCTGTTCACAGACAACTTGTAAACCCTTTTTTTTGTAGCGATCCTTTAAAACATATGATGACTTTTGGCTTTTAGGTTGAATTAAAAATGCATGAAAGTGAAAAAAAGAAAATCTTTTATTTTGATTAAAAAGTTCCTAAATTTAGATATGTTCAAAAATGTAAAGGCAAATTTTTAACAATCTTCAAAGTATTGTCTCTTCTTTAACATGTTTAAGATTCACTTTACATTCTTTCAATCTAAATAAAGTGAAAATAAAAATAATATCAGCTGTTTTTCACAGTGATACCAATAATAGTCAGTGCAGAGTCTGGGGTAATTTATATTAAGCAGCGTGCAGTAAAAGCTCCCACTAATATTTGAGGCTATCAGCGTAGGAGTGGCGTAATCCAAAACTATTTAACTAAACAATCGCTTTTTTTTAATTATTTAATTGAGTTGTCTTATTACTTTTCTATATTACGAACTGTGCAAAAATGAATTCTCAGCTCCATCTTCTTTAAAATACCAAAATATGGCTTTTTCTCCTTCTTTTTGAACAATTCTGCCAAAAAGAACCGACTTCAATGCAAACATTTTCTGATGAAACATTTTCCAAAGAAAATTATGGGACCAAACTTAAAAAAAAGAGTTTTTTTTTTGAAAATCTGTTGGTTAAGAAGAGGTATGTGAAATATAAAATAAAGTTTTAATGGGCGTGCCTCCGCCTATTTCTTAAATACAAGATTGTGTGTGTTTCCGGAACTCAATGTGTGTGTTGAGGTTTGTAAAAATCGGTTTAGTAGAATTACGTGAAATATAATAATAAATTTTAATGGGCGTAGCACCGCCCATTTCTTCAACTTTAAAATTGTGTAATTACAAGAACCAAAGGTGTATGATAGGTTTCGCAGCAATAAAATGAGTAAAATATTATAAAATTAAATAAAAACTAATTTGGGCATGTCCCCGCCCTCTTTTTTAAAAATGGCACCAATTGGAAGCTGTATCCATCACACAAAGATAGAATTTCTACAATCGGTCTAAAATATACAGAGTTATGAAGTAACAATGTCCAAAAAAAAATAATACACACGTATTGATAACTTCTTCGTTTTTTTTTGAAGTCGGTTAAAAAAAATAACATACACACAAAAAAGTAATATGAATGAATTTGTAATATTAATTAAAATATTTGTAATATCAATTAAAAAATTAATTAAAATTTCACCTATAATTAATTTGATAATATCAATTAAGTTTTTTCACTCCAATTAATTGATACAATTAAAAATTTAATTTAATCAATTAAATTCTTAATTGAAAATATTAATTGGTGAATACTTGTTTCTGTATAAAACATAAAAAATTATAATAAAAATAAAAAAACAGTATTTTCGGCTCTTTATGCGGCCCCTTTTGGCGAAAACTGATATAGAGAATATAACATATCGTTAACTTAATACGAAAAGGCCCTAACTCATGTTTTTCATAGTTTACAGGAGGAGAAAAAAACTAAATAAAAGAAGATGCAATCTTAATACAAAATTTTTTTAAACGCAATTTTTATTAAAAACAATTTACATAAGCACATAATATTGCGTTTAAAAAAATTTTGTATCAACATTGCATCTTTTTTTATTTAGTTTTTTCCTCCTCCTGTAAACTATGAAAAAAAATGAGTTAGCGCCTTTTCGTATTAAGTTAACGATATATAATAATAATATTTGTGTTATTTATAATATAATAATAATATTTTCATCATCATCGTTGTGTGTTATTTGACTTTGACTCAAGCAGAGACGGGACTAGCAACTTTTCTAAAAAATAATTTAAGCGACTGCAACTACGAAAAATATAAATTTTGCAATCACATATATGAAAAAATGAATGCCAAAAATTAATAGATTTAAGAAAAAAAATAATGCATACATATGTATATTATATATTACATTTAAGAAATTTATTATTCGACATATTGTCAGAAGTTTATTTGCATAATAATATTTTTGAAAATCACAAAAAAAAAATTGGCGTAGTGATTTTCAAAAATATTATTATTTGTGAATTTTCAAATAGTTTTTGAAAGTCTTTACATGGGATGGAGTTTTATGACTGTTGGGACTGTGTGGTCGAAGTCTATTAATGATTTGTAACAGCAACAATGAAATGCATATAGACAACGCTGAACCACCAGCTAATAAATTTCAAATTTACATATATTAAAAAATATTCTACATTTTTAATGTCATGAATTAATTTTTGGAGCTTTTGTCAACAAACCGTTTGATTGGGAATCCGTAAAATGTAGCTGACAAAAAATAATTGTTCAATTATTTTGTGGAATGCGTCAAATTGGGTTTAAAATCTCGTCAATATGATTTTCCGAAATCTTATCGAGAAACGTTTTCAGGTAATAATCATATGAAAAGTCTACATAGAAAATACATTTGAACTTCACTCTAATCCGCGCACAAAATTTCCTCAAAGTCAGTCTAGCTGTTTAGGAGTTTAAATTCATACAAAAGTAGAGAAAATTTTTATGTATGTATTTGTGAATGTAGTACATACATATACAAATAATTAAAAATTAAAAAATATATTTAATTTCAAAATTTTATACCGTAGACGGTACGAAATTCCCTGATTTATTTTTTCAAATTAAAGTTTGCAAGTTTTTCATATACATAGGAAACAGTTTTCTCGTGTTAACTCCTTTAATTGAAACAAGTAAGAGTGCTATATTCGGCTGTGCCGAATCATATATACCCTTCTTCGCCAAAATGCGTATATAAAGTATAGAGATACATTCATAAGCACATCCATACATATGCATATGTTTTGTGAAAAAATTTATAATTTTTTGCTCTAGTGCAATTTTTAGTATGTGACCTCTCGGTATTTTTCGATTAAATATTTTTTTTTCGATATTAGCAATAAGTTGAATATTTTATTTTACACTCTTTATTTAAGAAATATTTTTCATTGACCCTTATTCCAGTTGTCAAAAACGACGTCACGTCATACAATATCAAAAACAATATCAAACTAAAAAAATAGTTTCATTTAGTCACTTTAATATCCAGAAAAAAGTTCAACGTTTCTAGCTCTGGAGCTGTGGTTTTAATTTTTATAATTTTCTACACCAAACTTTTCTTTCGAAAACGTAAAATAGATATAATTTATAAAGAAAAAGAAAAAAATTAATTAGACCTAGTTATATGATGTATAAAATACCACAAAAAGTGTAAGTTTAACAACCCTGGAATCATCCTTTCTGATTTTTCTGATTTCTTACACCAATCTCATTCTTTTAGAATATAAGATATGTTTAATTTATAAAGAAAAGGAAAAATTTGTTTTAGTAAGATATACCTGATTTACATTAAGCATTTTTTCATGAAATTTCATGAATTTTGTTGCACGCAACTTTTTCTATTTGGTAATTGCAGCGCTATAAAAGAGAATTTTATATAAAAAAGGGCATAGAAAGAGTCTCTGATACATTTTTGACAACTTTTTCGATATAAGTTTCTCCTACAGGCCTCCTATTGACAAATAAAAAATTTTCATGCAACTAATTTCATGAAAAAAATGCTTAATGTAAATTAGGTATTACTTTTGTATAAGAAAAAAGTTAAAGTTTTCTAAATTTTTTTAATTTTTTTTTTAATTAGAAATATTAATTTTATTCATTTTGAAGTATAAAATAAGTTTATTTAACAAAACAATAATAATAACTACTTTTCGGTAGTTATTTTGTGTGGCAAAATGATGTTTAAGCTTCCCAGCTCTGGAACCGTATGCTCGATTTTGCTGATTTTCAATACCAATCTTTTTTGGACCATTTCTGACAGACCAGTCCAAGAACAAGGTTTCTAGCTTTTCTGGGAGCTTCGGGAAACCGGTTTCACGTACAGACAGATGGACAGACGGACAGACGGACATCGCTTATTCGTCTTCCCTATACATAAGGATCCAGAATATATATATACCTTGTGGTTCGCTTATTAATATTCTGGAAATTACAAACGGAATGACAAACCTATATATACCCTTTTACCATTTTTTGGTAAAGGGTACACGCAAAGAAAAAATATAGTTGAGGTAACCATAATCTAACAGCAACATACAATAATTGAATTATATGGTTGCAGTCAAATCATATTATTTTTAATAGAAAAAAAACTTTAACAATATTATTATCTGAGTTAATTATAATATTATCTGAGTTAATTATATTATAATCTTAGTATTGTAAATATGACAACAGTATTGTTAGATGTGACTAAAATATAATTGAGACTAACCATAGCATGTTCTAATATTAAATTAATAAATACGACCACAGTATTATTTAATATAATAATACTATTTTGTTTTTAATCATATATTTATTGTAGAAACAGCTGTGCATTAAATTCGAAATAAAAATAAATTAATATTGTTGAAATAAAATGTATATATAGATATGTATACTTACACGAAATACAGACATATCTGTATAAAGAGATACACAAATGTTTATATATTTTTATTGGTCTAACCTTTTGTTTATACTTTATTTATTTATTAATTTATTTAACACCACGTGAGCACTACCGATAGCTTACAAACGAAATACTGAACTGACAGATGTTTCTGAAAAAGTTTTTTTTTTTTTTTAACTTAACATAGTATGGTTTTGGAAAACATTATATTGTTATTTACATCATATGATTTTTAAATAATAATACAAATTACGTTGTAGTCATAAATTTTTAACAAAACTATATTTTTAAATTTTAACCATATCACACTTTTATGTGTATGTGAAAATGTAATTATTGAATTCAAACATTACTCTGTTTATTGTAACGAAATAAATGTTTAAAATAACAATAACTAGTTTTCGAAGACCACAGATTTGTTTCAGAGAACATAATATTATTTTCTCAATCATTCTACAACCATATCTTTTCTTTGTGTGTATAAAAAACAATTGTTCAACTGTCTTATGGCATCCGCCATATTGGATTTAAAATATCGTCAATATGCTTTTTCGAAATCTTCACAAAAAACCCCTTCAGGTAATAATCATATCAAAAGGCTTTATAGAAAATACATTTCACCTTCATCTTGGAGCGTGATTGTAGCGCCTCCTTTCAGGGTAGTTTATAAATCTAAATCATTCATAGAATCAGGAGTTTAGGAGTTTAAGTTCATACAAAAGTATAGAACATTTTAATGTATACGTGAGTGTATATAAATATTTAAAAATTAAAAAAAAAATATTTAATTTCAAAATGTTATGCCTTGGACCGTAAAAAACAATAAAATAAAAATTCCCTGATTTTTTTTAATTAAAATTTACAAACTTTTCATATACACTGAAAAATTTTTTTCTCCTTTTAACTTATTTAAATGAAAAAAAAATAAATTAACGATTAAAAATTTAACGGTGTCAATTACACTTTTTAATTAATTGAATTAAAAAAAATTTAATCGACTCAATTAAATGTTTAATTTAATTTTTAATCAATGTTTTAAGGAAAAGTTTAATGTATTCAATTAAATTTTTAATTGAATGCATAATTATATATTTTTTTCAATTAAAGGTGTTAATATAAATACACGTTTTTCTGTGTAGAAAAGAGGGCAAAGTAAAAGTCTCAAAATTGTAAGCAATTAAAAAAAATAACCTGCAAACTTACAAATTGTAAAATTAAAGCCGCATTTCTTGAAAATTCCGTATTGTATAAATAAACATCTTTTCTGCGAAAGTGCAAAATTTATTTATGTATTGAAAAAAGTTGTAATAACAAAATTTAAAATCCAAAGCAGAGTGTCCAGACTAGAACTAAATGTTAATTTATACTTTATTTCCGCACTATTAAAAACAATTTCCCACCAAATAGCACATTAAACTCAAATAAAATCTTCAGGGAAGTAAATGCAAAAAAGAAGAAGGCAAAACAATATGTATTAACAAATGCTCTTCAAACTTCTATAAGAATATAAATGTTGATGCTTAATTTTTAAGTGCAACAAAACCATACAGGTGGAAGATGCATCAACAATAACAAGAAATATCATAAACGTTTTATAATGTGCTAAAACAATATAAAGCAACAACAACAATATGAATAAGAAACTCATCAACAGCAACAAAAAATCACTTAGCCTTAATGGCTTATGCAATGTTTTTGTTGTTTTTTTATATTTGTTAAGAAAAAAAAATATTCAAAAAAACTTTGAAGAAAAAGAACTTTTTCACAGAGAGATCCTATTGCCCAAACCACAACAATAAAATATTGTTAACTCCTGCTGCTGATGCTGCTGCTGCTGCTAACTTTCTGTTGCATGTTATACAATGCAATGAGGGTACATGCATCATCATCGTCATCACACAATAACGAAAACGGAAACTGTCAAGTCAATCTACTAAAACAAAAGAGAAATGCAGAGCTGGCAAAATTATGGTACTTAATTTGTAAAAGGTGACCAGTGCACCTCGTTTCCATATTTCATCCATCCAACAAGTTTTCACATTGAGTGCTAAAGAAAAAATTTCATCGGTTTTCAATGTGTGCGAAAAAGGGTTTCTGTATTTCAATACAATGAATATTGCCGCAAATAAAAAGAAAATATTAAAAAATACGTAAGTTATAAGAAGAGATAAAAAAACAAAACAATGGACAAGTGTCTTTGTAAAATTTGTATCTCATTGGTCCACGTTCCTTGTCTTGACATATCTCGTGGTCTAGTCTGTAATTTTTTTTCGTTTCGAATTACAGAGTGCATTTTTCTGCTTCATTTTTAGATGTTGCCGCTGGGTCGCACAGATGGACGGTGTTTAGATTGGGTCAGCGCACGGTAGGTAATTTGACCCGTAATATTGGCAAAAATAAATTTTTGCACTAACTGTTATAAGTTTTCTGCTAATGAAGTTCGATTAAGAATATATCAAATAAATATCCGCCGATTTATGCGCAGTCGAAGTTGACATAGAGCTGGCAAACTATCGATAGTACTATCGATAGTATCGATAGTATGGATAGTTTTGTTTTTATTACACTATCGATAGTTTTTTCTCGATAGCGATACTATCGTTGAAAAAATTTATTACGAAATTGACAATAAACTCGAAAAATTTATTACGACATTGACTATAAACTCGAAAAAATTCAACATATTAGTTGTCTTCTATTGAAAATACATAAGTACATATCGCTCACTTACTAAAACAACGTCATGACTCAAAAAATAAATTTATGGAGTTAATAATACACCATGTCATATTTCATCTTGACTAAAAAATTCAGGCTTAAATTAAGTTTAGGGGCACTTCTCTATCCTATAGAAAATTTAAAATATGAAAAAAATTAAACAAAAAAACTGGCCGCGGGGCCTAGTTTCCGAGTTATGGGCCTCTTAAATTCTAGTACAATAGTGTGCTTAGGATAGGTGTTTTCTAACGAATATGATAAATATTGGTATCATTTTAAAGCTTTTGACAATACCTTTCATGAAATGGTAAAATGCAAGAAAATTTTATGAAGCATAAAATCTTTATTTGGCTGCGCCGCGTGGCAAAACACCATGTTGGAGAAAATTCTTACGCCCCGCTGAAGGCCTGCAGTGCAGAAAACCGTTATTAGTTAGGAGAACTTGGCAATGCAGAAAAACTTTATTGGGCTGCGCCGTGTAGGGAAATACCAGGGTAGAGAAAATTCGTATAGCATTATTCTGTTCGACAATTATGTTCTCTTGTCATTAGACGAAAAAAACGGTCGGTAAAAAATACACCATAGAATCACAATTTTGAACTACAATTTCAGCGGCCCATAACTCGGAAACTAAGCCTCGCCGCCAATTTTTTTATTTAATTTTTTTCTCTTATTTTTCAACTTTCTATAGGGTAGGATACTTTTATTAATTTTTAAGAGGTGCCCCTAAGCTTAATTTGTTCCAAAATTGCCGCAAATGGTCTGCAAGCTCACCATTTGATAAAAGAAAACTTTATTAATATTTCCACTGAGTTGTTTGTATGTTAATTGAAAACTTAACTCAATTTTTTCAAAACTAGTTTTATTTGAGTTATGACGTTGTTTGAATAAATGAGGGATATGTATTGAAAAATTAAATTCAACATTCCTTACACAACGATCACACGGACAACAAATATCGAGGTTTGCTCTCACATTTACGATCAGCGCTCGAATACTGATTGAAATATACAAAATTTTGTGAGTGAATCATTTTGTTTCATTCTGAATCTTTTGATGACAAATTATTGCTAATTTATCTGAACTGGCTGTTAAAACCAAATTATTTCATACATATGTATATAGTTAAGTTTTTGTAAAACAAAATAAAAAAATGGATGTGTGCTTAATATTGAAAAATTAAACATAATATTAATTATTTATTATCTTTACCTAATTTTTTTTATCCATATATGTACATATATCAACATTCAAAACGACTGTTCGTGTTGCCGTGTGAACATAGTGTAAAATAATTCGATACTATCGATAGTATCGATAGTTTTCCAACAAACTATCGAAAATATTGAATAGCGTGACTATCGATACTTTGCCAGCTCTAAGTTGACATTTGAAAGCAAAGTGTTCATTGCAGAACAAAAAGTGTTAGCTTCTTCTATCTTCTATATATTCCTATATATATATGTATATGTGACAGCGCATAGACAAGGGACCTAAGGGTAAAAAAAATCAATTTTCACTTTTTTTTTGATGTGGACAACATCTGAGCATCGAATGAGACCGATCCCATGCCCCAAAAGTGTTCCCTCCCAGAGATATGCGCGTTTTATGATGTGATGGTACACCAAACAAATAAAACCTGAACAAAACAGGTTTTTACCCTTAGGTCCGTTTCTATTTTGCGCGCCACATATATATATATATATATATATATATATATATATATATATATATATATATATATAAATATATACATATAAATGAATGTTTGCTTGTATGTCGTTTATGCGAACAAACCGCTCATCCGATCGCGATGCAATTTGGTGCACTTAGTCTGTGCAACTAAAGAAAGGTCTTTAGGGTATTTCCTTCTATAAAACTAGGCCCAGGAGGGTGATAGGGGGAAATTTCTGCCGCTCCGATTTTAATAAAACTTAGAACATGGGCTATATATATTTTTCAATCTAGGACCGGGAAGGCGATAGGGGGACATTTCTGCTCCTCCGAAACGTTCGAACCGATTTTAATGAAATATAAAACATAAATGTATCTGCATCTAAACTTTTCAAAACTAGGATCTGAAGGTTGATAGGGGGGACATTTCTGCCCCTCCGAAACGCTCAAAACTATTTTAATGAAATTTAGAACATAGATAGATTTCTGTCTAAAAAGTCACGAAATGACCATTGACCATAGAGGTTTAGAACAAAATTTCAAAAAAAAAAATAATAATTTACTTTATAATATTTTGTTCTAATTCCATGAGTTTTGCGAAAACACAACTAAATTATAAAAAGCTCGTGCCCCAGTCTGGCCATACCTACTTTTAAAACATTAAAATATCTTGTCAAAGATAAAATGGATAAGTGATGAAATATAAATGTGGAACATTAAGAGTAGGTGGATGTTACAAGGAAAAAGAAAGGCAAAAGATTTAACGAGTATTTAAGGAAACATAATAAGCGACCCAATTAGTAAAAGCACAAGAACAATAAGTCTAAATGTTTTTACGGTTGTGATGTAATGCACACGATGAACCATTAAAATATAAATAAAGAAATAAAAATAAAAGATGTTGTAAAGGGGGAAAAAACTGAAAAAACACTATTAACTGAAGTGAAGTGAAACATATATATATATAATAATTAAGAAAAATAGAGCAGGTAGGAAGTGAAAAATCCACAAATTGAATTTAAGAAAATTAAATTTTAAACAATTTTTCTAAAAAGATATATCATGATTATCAATCCATAAAAACTAAAATATTATATTTACGAATATGTACATATCAGATTAATTTTTATGAGAAGAATTATAAATATTCCCCGCGAAATTTATTTTTCTTAAGAACAAAAACCTGCTACTCTAGAAAGGCGGTGAAAAATATAATAAATACAGTGAAGTGCGACTTTGATCCACGCATGAAGGGTTCCGTACGGACACTAGATATGTAATTCAATACGAACTTTAGCCTATATAATAAATAGTTTTGGCTTTTTTGGTTTTGAGCGTTTTTTAGTTTTGTCGTTTCTTGCGTTTTTATAGTTTTTTTTTGGCGCTTTTATAGTTTTGGCACTTTTTCCCCCCGTTTTTCGATTTTTTTCGGTTTTTGGCGTTTTTTTCATTTTGGCGATTTTTTTCATTTTGGCGATTTTTTTCATTCTGGCGATTTTTTAGTTTGGCGTTTTTTTTCGCGTTTTGGCGATTTTTTTCAGTTAATAAATAGTTTTGGTTTTTTTTCGGTTTGGGTTTTTTTCGGTTTTGAGCGTTTTTTAGTTTTGTCGTTTCTTGCGTTTTTATAGGTTTTTTTGGCGCTTTTTATAGTTTTGGCACTTTTTCCCCGTTTTTCGATTTTTTCCGTTTTTGGCATTTTTTCAATTTGGCGATTTTATTTTTCATTTTGGCGATTTTTTTTTTCATTAGGCAAGTTTTTGGTTTTGGCACCTTTTTCGCGTTTTGGCGATTTTTTTCGGTTTTCGGCTTTTTTCATTTTGGCGATTTTTTCATTTTGTTGAGTTTTTCGGTTTTGTCGATTTATTTTAGTTAGAATTTTCTTTTAATTTGTTACTTTTTTTTCGTTTAAGCAATTGTTTTTTGGTTTTTGGCGATTTTTTTTTTTTGGTTTGGCGATTTTATAATTTTCGGATTTTCTAGTTTTACCATTTTTGAAAATTTCAAGAGCCTGCCTCGTACGGTTTCCAAGATATTTATAGCAAGTTGTCAAAATTACATACTCAAAATTGCATTAACTGTTGGAGCAGCATTTAATTAAAATTTTTTTAAATTTTAGTGTTAATTATTGTAGTCTGTATAAAAATACACTAATTTTACAAATTTCAAGTTTCAATATACATATGTATGTTCATACAATTGTATGTATACATACATACATGGGATTTTAACATTTTTCGTTGCTCGTTTTGGAACACCCTTTAATTTTTAATTCTCATGTATTTTTTTGTTGTAGCGGCCAAGGTTCTATATACTCTGTCCAAATTTCAGGTCCGTAGCTTTTACGGTTCCTGCGAAAATATCGTGTGACGGACAGACGGACCGACGGACAGCGTAGCAAAAACAATAGGGTTCCTTTTCACCTTTGGTGTACGGAACCCTAAAAACGGTGCGATAGGTTAGGTTAGATTAGGTTAGGTCAGGTTTGACAGGTTAAAACTAAAATTAGTCAGTATTCACTGCAGTGTTACCACAATGTAAAAGTTAAAAAAATTTATTTTATCGAACAGTTAAAGTAATGGAAAAAATTTTAAAGCTTATTTTATCCTTCTGTTTAGTAAAAATTATGTTGTTATAATGACCGTTATTATGCTTGTTTTATAATGTATTCACGTTTTATGGCTTTCATTTATTACCAAAGTTAACACAACTTTTCGAAACTTTTACCAAATTCCGCATAAGCAATCGCTGAATACTCGTTGCTATTTTAAAGTGTTAACTAAAAATAAACAATTAGTGTTTTTTATGGGATTATTAGTGCGTTTAAAAATTTTAAACTTTAATTGTAACAATTCCCATAAAAAACACAAATTATTAACTTGACTGTACCCGGTCAAAAAAATACTTGTGTGGGTGGCAACACTCTATTCTTAAATAGCTGTTATTGTTATTTACATTTATTTTCTTTTACATACTCTTACGACTACAATTTGAAGCTGAAAAAAAGTCAGCCAATGTAGCAATGGTAAAGTAAGAAAATAAAAAAAACATGTTGATTATTGAGTTCTTGTTTCAACTTTGTTATTTGTTATTGAGCTTCTCATTTGTTTAAATGAAAATTTATAATATAATAATCTAGTTGTTCTAAGAAGCTTTGGGTAAAGGTTCCCTGATGATCTGCATTAGCAACAGTGAAATGCGCATAGGATCCAGCTAAACCCCTCAATAATCAATTTCAATGTATTTTTAATAAAAAAATATTTTACTTAATAAGTAAAATATTAATTTGGGATTATTAGTGCGTTTAAACAATTTAAAAATAAACAATTTCTTTAAATTATCATTATTTAAATCAGTATCTTCATTAAATTTACTTACTATACTTCTATGTATGTATGTCCACTAGAAAAACTTTTAAAAGTTTTCACATGAAATAAAAGTGCACACATACATAATATGTATGTATATATGTATATACATATAATACTTTATTTAAAGAAAATATTTATTGAAACCATACGAAAAATAAACTTTGAAAAGTTGAATAATAGAAACTTTCACATGAAGACACTTTATAATAAAGGAAATCAAAAATATTGTTGTAACTAAATGACATTCATTGTAAGTAGTAAGCATATCTATAAAAAAAATTTATATAAAGTTTTAAATATTGATTTGTTTTTTATAAAAGAATTTCAAGTCAAGGGTTTTTAGTGCACCTTAAAAAAACTTTAAAGCTTTAAAAGTTTAGAAAAAAAAGGGAAGAAAACTATAGTTTTTATTAAAAGCTAAATAAGTCAATAGTGTTAAAATATTTGAAAAACGTTTTGTAGCATAGAAATACCGTTGCTTATGATAGTGAAATAGATCTAGTTTTCACGTGAAAGTCACATTCACAACTTGTCATACGCTCTGTATGACAATTTCTTTATATCAGTAAAAATATTGCCAAGTTAGCAGATTATCTAAAAATTATATGACACACTTACGATTACAAATGTATATAATGCATAGCATATGTTAGTGAAAGGTCTTGTGCCAAACAAGAACTTGGTCAAAATTTATATCTCACTGCTTTTGATGGCCGAAATTTTTGATAGGAACTTGGCCTTTTTCACATTTATGTTTTTGTGAGGATCTGACTACTTTTTGAAAAATTTTCTGTGATAACATTTTTTAAACTTAAAATTTCTAGGGAGTTTTATTTCTATTTTTGATCACTGTGACAGTTAAAAATTTCATAGTTACATAAAATAATGGGTTAGAGCGTTATGAGTTTTGGATTGTACAACTTAAAAATGAATTATTGTGTTATTACAACGAGTCGCCAGTGTGTACGTAATTTGTTAAGAGTCGTCTGGAAAGAAACATGTAAAATACAGCGTCAATTTTAGTGGGAGTGATCCCGCTTATTTTCTCAATATATTTACATATTAAAGTCTGCTTAGCCGAAGTACATGAATCAAAAGGATATTCCCAATTTGCATGCAAAGTTTTAATAGAGTAGGTGATGCTTTAATTTTTGGGTTTTCCGATTGAGTAAATCAATTAGGACTATTTGTTTACAAAATGTCAGCTTTCTACAGTATAAAATTATGTAAAATTTTTATGGGCCTGGCCCCACTGACTTTTATATCTGTTAGTGCTTATGATTCATGTAAAGTTTTGTAGGAAAAAGCTATTGAGAAATATATGAGTAATAGACTAAAAACTGCTAACCCGAAGTACATGAAAGAAAAAGCTAAGATTTATGGAAGTAGTCAAGGCCAATTTCAAAGCGAAATTTTTACTTTGGACAAGTGCAATGTGTATGAAAAGTATCAATAAAATTTAACTGAATTTTGTGTTTACAGTGCTTGTTCCCAACCCCTGATTGAAACTTCTGGTTTCTTAAATTTTTTAGTGATCTATAATCTAGATTAATTTGTGTACCAAATTTCAGCTCTCTAGCGCAAATTAGAGTTTTAGCGGATAAAACTTCTTGGTTTTAAGATTTTTCCACTGGCTTACTCATCTACAATTGCTTGTATATAAAATTTCAGCTCTTTAGCGTGAACTATATATTATAATTTTATGAGCATTACCCCTCCTACTATTTTAAACTCACAATATTGTTGTGAGCAGCGCTTATAATTCATGATAATTTTCTTGTAAAATATCGCTAGACCGAAGTAGATTAAACACAAGGCTAAAATTTTATGGGAGTGATCACGCCCACTTTTTTAGGTGATAGTTTAAAGTATTGTGTACGTGCAACGCATATGCAAAGTTTCACTAAAATGGCTTAAGTCAAAAGCTGTATATTAACAGCCTTATTAATATAACTTTTTAAGGCTTTATAAGAGGGTTTTAACACAAATTTTCATAAGAAAATTTTCTTAGAAAGCTTTAATAAGTTTTATTAACATGGCTGTAAGTTTTCAGGTTTAAACAATAGTAGCGTGGCCCCGCCCATTCTGAGAATTTTTTTTGGTTTTTACAGATTTTTCTAGTTGGTTTCTCACCTAGACCTACTTGTGTATCAAATTTCAGCTCATAAGCGCAACTTTTAATTTTTAATTTTTATGGGCGCAACCCCGCCCCTCTGACTAAAATTTCTGGGTTTTCAGGTTTTTCTTTTTGATTTCTCACCTAGACCTACTCGTTTATCAAATTTCAGCTACTTAGCGCAACTTTTAATTTTTAATATTTATGGGCGTAACCATGCCCACTTTTCCAAACTTAAGATTTTTTTCGGCCAGTGTTTATTATTTGTGTCAAGTTTCGTTGCAAACGGATAATAATACATGCAGAAATAGTATATATAAATATGCTGAGCCGTAGAACACGAGAATGAGGTTGAACTTGTATATATTAGCGTGTCAACTTTTTTAATGGAAAATTTTTAGGCTTGCCCTATCGCAGTATGTATGCCGAATTTCAATAAAATAGCTTCCATTAAGCGCCTTAGATTTGCTTTTTTAATTCTAGCCTTTATGGGCGTAGCCCCGCCCTCCTCCTTTTTAAATTTTAATTTTTGTTTGTTTATTGCCCACCTAGACTTAGTTCTGTACCAAATTTCAGCTCACTAGCACAAATTTTAATTTTTATGGGCGTATCCCCCCCCCCCCTTGGTTAAAATTTTCGGGTTTTAAATTTTTCTAGTTCATTGCTCACCTAGACCTTCTCGTTTGCCAAATTTTAGCTCTCTAGCTATAGCGGAAGTGCTTCATCAATTTGATGAGTGATCAGTGAGTCAGTGAGTCAGTGAGTATGTCTTAAAATATGCACTTTTTGCACCTTCATATCTCCGGAACCTTTCATTGTAAAACTTTGAAATATGAGGTTACATGAATTTATTCTAATTCTGATGTAAATTTCATAATTTTACGGTTGCGGGGAACAAAGTTATGAGGGGGGTAAAAACAGCTCAAATGGCTTCCTGTAAATATACAAACTGCGTGCATTGGCCGGAACTTGGCCTGGCGCACTCCAGTGCGCCTAGATACCAATTTTAGATGTATTCAAAACGCTTAAAAATTAAAATTCATTTTCTCTCTGTTGTCAGCTCTTTCGTTTTCTTTCTCTATCAACAAAGGTGAAAAGTAACACTATCGTTTTCTCTACGATGTCCGTCACCGTCCGCTACAACAACAAACAAATGACAGTTAAAAATTAAAGGGTATCCTAAAGCGAGCAACGAAAAATTTTGAAATCCTATGTAATATACAGAAATTATATATAGACACTTTAAATTTTCATAGTTAGTGTATTTTTATGCAGACTACACCAAATAGTAATGAAGTTTAAAAAAATTAAAATTTAAGGGTATTCTTTCAACAAATGTAATTTTGAATATATAATTTTGACAACTTGCTGTATATATCTGGGAAACTCTTGAAATTGTCAAAAACGCTAAAATTAAAAAATCCCTAAAAAAATAATCGCAAAAACAAAAAAACTTTCAAAAACCGACAACAAATGCCAAAACGAATAAAAAGCCGAGAAATTTGCCAAAAACGAAAAAACGCTAAAATTAAAAAAAAAAACGTTTAGAGCTGAAAAAAGCCCAAAAACGAAATAAAACGCTAAAACTAAAAAAAATTGCCAAAAAGTCGAAAAAAGTTTACCGGATACTTAATTTTTTTTGTAAGTTTGTACATCAGGTAAGATATTCGATTATATAAACTAAATTTCGCATTGTATTATACAGGGTGGCCGAGAAAGACCGAAGTGGTGTGAATTCCTTATAACTTTTTATTTAAGACATATTTTTTTAATTTTTTATTTTTTAAATACAGTAAATTTATAGGGAATATTTTTAGATTAGTTATTAAAAATGATATCCCGCAAGTGGTGGCCATTTTCTGCTTCGCACAAATGTGCTCTTTCCAACACATTTTCCATGACCTTTCGCAAAACTTCCGTTGTTATGTTGTTAATTTCGTCTCGAATATTGGTTTTTAATTCCTCAATAGTCCTAGGCTTATTAACATAAACTTTCCCTTTTAAATAACCCCAAAGGAAACAGTCTGGAGCGGTTAAATCCGGGGAACGCGGAGGCAAATGAAAATTGCTTCTACGCGAAATTATTCTTTCACCAAAGATGTCGCATAAAAGAGCCATTGTGGCCCTCGCAGTGTGCGCTGTGGCTCCATCCTGTTGGAACCATATTTGCGGATGGTTTTCCACGGCTGGCCTCACAAAATTTTAAAACATGGCCCGATATCGATCACCATTGATGGAAATGGCGACACCTCGTTCATTTTCAAAAAAATATGGGCCAATGATCCTTTCTGAAGAAACACCGCACCAAACAGTACACTTAACTGGATGTAATTGTCGTTGATGAAGTACTCTCGGGTTTTCCGTAGCCCATATCCTACAGTTTTGCTTGTTAACGAACCCATTTAATTAGAAATGGGCTTCGTCACTCATAACTAAGTTATGAATAAAATTAGGATTCTCTTGCATAGTCAAGTCGTTGCTGGTAATCTGTCGGTTTCAATTCTTGGACAAGTTGAATTTTGTATGGAAACATTCTTATGGTATGCAAAATTCGCTGCAGCGACCCTCTTGAGAGACCAAGTTGTGTCGAACGTCTCCTGGTTGATGTTTCTGGATCCTCCCGAATACTCTCCTGTACCACTTGAATATTGTAAAACTTGTGGGCAGTCCGTAGTCTGCCGGAACCAGGAAGGTTCCTTACTGCTCCTTGTTGTCGAAAATTTGCAACCAGACGGCTTATTGTTGACTGAGAGGGTGCAACCCGCACATTAAATTGACGACGGTATGCACGCTGAGTCAACACAATGGACCGTTGATTTGAAAAGTAAATATCAACGATTTGGGCACGTTGTTCAGTTGTGTATTGCTCCATTATAAATTGTCCAAGTCTTCTTTACAAAATACTGAAAAGAAAAGAAAAAAAAAAATTATAATAAAAAAGTTATAAGGAATTCACACCACTTCGGTCTTTCTGAGCCACCATGTATATGTAGTTCCCATACAGAACTCTTTGTGCGCGAGGCAAAGCCCACTTTACTGAATTCATTTCTCTTTTCTTCAATTGAAGCATAGCCGCGAATAACGTTGTAAAAGACAATTTTTATAAAACCTGTTTTTCACAGATTACCGTTAACATTATTCTCTTGCGTTGTTTAAACATCAAATCATCCAAAATTATGCATATTATCGCCGTCAAAATACAATTACAAACTGTCAGTCAGTGGAAGAACTTTGTAAGTAACTATCAAAATCATGCAAACGAAATTGTCGAAAATAATTGATAAATGTAACAGAGATACAAAAAGAAATGTTAATGCTAATTATCATAACTTTCGATAAGCTAAAAAAATTAAACGAAAAAAAAAACAAACTTGCTTTAAAATACGTTTTTTTTTTTGGCTCTCCTGAAAAATTATTATTTTGTCACTTACAACGTTATTCGCTGCTAACCTTCATTCTTTATTTATCACAATTTTCTTATAGTTTTGTGTGTTAATCCCTCTAAAGTTAAATGTAGTCCATATATTTTATTATTTTCCTTAAGTTTCTTTCTTTGTTTCTGTTTTCTGTTGCTTAATTAGCATTGCAGTGTTAGTGTGACGGGTGTGACCAAATATTTCCCATAACTAATTACTCAAATATTAAAATTGGATGTTTAGTAAATTTTATTATATTATTAATTCTCTCTAAAGGTTGGCATGCTAATTATTCTTTTTAAAAATATTACTCAACCAGTGCTGTGTAATGGGATATGACTTTTTATGAAAAAAAAAAAACTGTTACCAAATGTCCTCGAGGCGACCATTACTAATAGCAAGTATAAAGAGAGATGTTCTCATTCCATACATTTCCTTCACTACCAATGCAATGCTATTTAACTTCAAGCGATTACAATTCTCGATTCGCCTTAGTTTCTACACAGAAAAAAATATAAATGTAATAAATAACTTCAATTGAAAATAAAACCAAAAATCAATTAAAACTGTAATTGAGTCAATTAAACTTTGTAAATAATTAAAATTTTAAACAAAAGTGTAATTAAATAAATTTTTAATTAAATTTGGTTTTATTTTCAACTAAAGTTGTTTATTGCAGGAATATTTTATTTTTAAACAAAAGTTTAATTGGCTTAAATAAATTTTTAATTGATTTTTGCTTTTATTTTCAATTAAAATAGTTTTTTGCAGGAATATTTTTTTCTGTGTAATTACAATCAACAAGTCGCAGGCAGTGTGCACACTTAATTTTTTTTTTTAATTCGTTAGAATCAACAAAAAAAAATCGGTAGATTTGAATGAAATTCGGTAGAAATTTTTTTATTCAAAGAAACATAAAAAATAACAATTCAAAGAAACATAAAAAATAACAAAATATATGTACCTACATATGTATATATAAAGAGTAAGTGCTAGGAGTATCAAACTAAACACTTTCCAAAAGCGGATTTAAAACTTCACATGTGATTGGAAATTGAACTGCCATAAACAATGAAGCATTTCCAATAAAGAAAAAGTGTCTTCCCCAGTTATTTGCCCTTACCCTTTATATATATATGATATGCAAACATAAAATAATATACATAAGTAACAGGAATTGAGTTTTTGTGCATAGGTTTTATAAAGCTACTAACTCATGTTTTGGACTCGGCAGTTTTTATTGAAGCAAGTCTGAGTTTATGTTAGTGAGAGGGAGGAAAGAAGAAAGAAGAGGGGTACTGACTTGCTTGTACAGAAAAGTTACTTCAATTCTCTTTTGTTATTTCATTCGCAGCATTAAAACAATAGGAAAAGTGAACAAGAAACCGTGTGAGTGTAAACAAACGAGCAGTTTTAAAAGGGAATTGAAGATAACTGTTTCAATAAAAACTGCCAAGTCTAAAACAAGACTAAAACAACTTTTATTTGACAAACACTTGTAACTACAAAGATTATATTTAAGAAATTTATTAATCGACATATTGTCAGAAGTTTATTTTAATTTGAAATTTATTTGCTAGTGATTCAGTGTTGTCTATATATTTCATTGTTGCTGTAACAAATCATCAGTAGACTTCAACCACACATTTTGAATAGTCACATTTATTATTTGAGAATTCACAAATAATAGTATTTTTTATAGCGAATATAAATTATTTGCTGGGTTTTTGTATTAGTTTCTAAGACTACTACGCTTATTTTTCTTTTGTGATTTTCAAAAATACTATTATTTGTGAATTCTCAAATAGTTCTTGAAAGTCTGTGCATAAGATAAGAGGTTTGTGACTATTCAAAATGTGTGATTGAAGTCTACTGATGATTTGTTACAGCAACAATGAAATATATAGACAATGCTGAATCATTAACAAATAAATTTTCAAATAACAAAGATTATATGTAAGATCCATTTATGAGTTTAAACTTTTGTGCAAAAATTATTAAATCATTGGTAGGAACAAATATTTCATCCCCAAGGCACAATTCTTTGGCAAATATTAGGTTACTTATAGTTTCAGTTTTTAACCGATTTTTTGTTCTGTTTTAATGATTTTCATGACAGAAAATGACCGCTCTGCGGCCGCACTGCTATGTGGCAAAATAGGCTATTTACACATATATTGACTAAAATTACTAAATAACAATATTCGGTAGATTTCAGGCCTTGTTCGGTAGAATAGGTAGATTGTTAAATTCACAAACATATTCGGTAGAATCTACCGAATATCGGTAGAAGTGAGCACACTGGTCGCAGGACCAGTTACAACAGGTGAGTGGGCTGAATTTAGAAAATCCTTGTTTATCGCATGACCAGTTGTTGTTTGTTGCGTTTTCAAAATAAATTCAGTAAAGTGCGACTCTGACTCGCGCACGAAGGGCTCCGTACGAACACTAGATATTTAATTTAATACAAACTTCGTCCTATATAATATATAGTTTTGGCATTTTTTTTCGTTTTTGGGGTCTTTTCGGTTTTTTTGTTTTGGCGGTTTTTGCGTTTTTTTCGGTTTTGGCGATTCTCTTAAGTTTTGGCTCTTTTTTTTAGTTTTGACACTTTATTTTCTTGTTTTGGCGATTTTTTTCGGTTTCTGGCGTTTTTTCATTTTGGCGATTTTTTTAGTTTTGGCGATTTTTTTCATTTTTGCAATTTTTTTTTTATATAATTTTTTTTAGTTTTGGCGACATTTTCGCGTTTTGGCGATTTTTTTCGATTTTTGGCGTTTGTTTTCATTTTTGGCGTTTTTTTTTCATATAGGCAATTTTTTCGAATTTGGTGACTTATTTTAGTGTTAGAAATTTTTTTTTAATTTTGGCGATTTTTTTCGTTTTGGCGATTTTTTTTTAATTTTTGGGGTTTTTTTTTTTTTTTTTTTTTTTTTTGGTTTGGCGATTTTATAATTTTCGGTTTTTTTAGTTTTACCGTTTTTGAAAATTTCAAGAGTTTGCCTCTTACGGTTTCCAAGATATAGCAAATTGCCAAAATTACATAGTCAAAATTGCATTAAGTGATGGACCACCCTTTAATTTTAATTTTTTTAAATTTTAGTGTTAATTGTTGTAGTCTGTATAAAAATACACTAATTTTACAAATTCCAAGTTTCAATATACATATGTTCCATACAATTGTATGTATATTACATGGAATTTTAATATTTTTCGTTGCTCGTTTTGGAACACCCTTTAATTTTTAATTCTCATGTATTTGTTGTTGTAGCAGCCAAGGTTCTACATACTGGGTCCAAATTTCAGGTCCGTAGCTCTTACGGTTCCTGAGAAAATACCGTGCGACGGACAGACGGACAGCGTTGCGAAAACAATAGGGTTCCTTACAATATCAGCTATTATTGGTGAGGCTGGAGATCCCATTGGTAGACCTTTCAGTTGTGAATATATTTTATCATTATATTGAAAATATCTATTATCCATTATGCAATATTTTATTATTCGTAAAAATAATTCTTTTCTTATATTTGTATATCTTTTTATTAAATCCCATTTTTCATCTATAGTATCTATGGCCAGATCTACTGGAATACTGGGAAATAATGAAACAACATCGAGTAAAATTAATTTTTCATTTTCATTAACTTTTAAATGTTTTACTTTATCTCTAAACTAAAGTGAGTTAACTACATTATATTTAGAATCTAGTGTAATTTTTCTTAATACATTTATAATATATTTACATAGTTCATATGATGGAGAGTTTATAAAAGAACATATTGGTCTTAATGGGAAATTTTCTTTATGGATTTTAGGCAATCCATACAGTCTAGGAGCTATATCTAGCTACATTTGTTTTAAGTTTACTTCTGTCTGTAGACGTAATTATATTTTCTTTGAAAAGTTCCTCAACTAAATCATTATTAATTTTTTGTAATTTAGTTGTAGGATATTTACTGAGAATCTTATATGTGGTGGTGTTATCTACAATATTATTAATCCTTGTTTCGTAATCATTCTTATTCATAGCAACAGTAGTATTTCCCTTATCTGCGTACAAAATAATTATGTTATTATTATTTCTCAAAAATCTTTTGCTAATTTCAACTTTATCTAATAAATATTTATCTCTATTAGTTAATATAGTCTTACTCATATGATTATCAATAATTGAAGATAATCCTGATCTAGCTACTTCCTGTTCCTCTTTATTTTGTAGAGTCTGAACAAAATCTTCTCCATCTGCTATTATTTTCATTAAGGGAATATTATCTCTTCTATTTGGCAACACAAATTTTTTACCTAATGAAAGAATATATTGAACATCTATTGGTATATCTACATTTGATTTATTTACGAACCATTTTTTATTAAATTTAATTTCTTACTAGATATACCAAACGGACGACACACTCGTCCGTATTCTAGAATCAAAATGTAAATAATTTAAGATTCAAAGAAAATGTACATATCTAAACTTCATAAAAAATTTATTAAAACACAGCCACACACAAACTTACATACATATGCAAGCATAATTAAATAATACATGAAATTAAAAAAACATAAACAAAATCCCTTCAACCAAGCTAATTCACTTTATTCAATTCTCTTCGTTTAAGTAACTATTATGGCTTTCATACAACAACAAATAAGAGAAAAAAAATTGTTAGATCAAGAGAAATACTACAAACACACACACACTCATGTTTTGTTTCTTTTTTACTTGTAAGCTAATAAATGCGTGTGCAATATGTATGTGTGCATGTAGTAGTAGCAACTTTAAACGCTTATAGCTCCCAAAATACTAAACCGATTTCAATAAAATATAGATTCTGCACATCTGTACAGAAAATCATTTAAAACCATATAAATCTTTTTAAAATCGGTGTAGTGGTACCAGCGTAAAAGGGATTACAAAAAACATGTTCGCCTATTAATTATATAGATAGATTCTTTTCTTTGTAAATTGATAAGACAATTAAATTTCTCAATGTGTGTCCGTTTAGTCTTTATCATCAGTGTATTTGTTAACTTATCATTATATATAATTAATAAAAAAGGTCGAATAAACTATTATAATATTTGAAATAAGGATATAAAATTAAATTATATTTATCAAGCCGTTTCTAGGACGTATGTACATAACTGTTTGGGGCCAACAGTTGTCAACAGTTTTACAACTGTTGAGCTCAACAGCTACGTCTAATGAATGCGCACAATATGACTAAAATATGTCAATGAGATACGAGGACAATTTGATTAATGTTGAAGTATTCTGCAATAAAAAAACAGTTTGTTATTGTTAAAAAAAAATTTTGCTAAAATTTACGAAAGATTTTGTGCATATCTTTGACTTCTTTTTTGTTCAGTGTACTCAAATATTTAAAGAATGAATGCATTAGTATTTATAATCTACCCTCGTTAGCTGCTTTTATTAAATTATTTTCATAAATACTTTCATTGCTTTCCCACTTATCCAATTTGCCTAAATGTGTGTGGCAAATGCTCTACATATTAATGTTTTGTCATATGATTTACTGAGTGCATTGGATTTACCATTTCCTTGCTTCCAAAATGCAAAAGAAACGAAAGAGACCACAGGCAACTCACTGCTATTAGAGAAGGTATTATTATTATTTGTATATATGTTTTATTGCTGGCGTGGAATACGCTGTTCAAGGTTTAACTACGGGCACCTACAGCAACGAATTCCTTCAAATATAATGATCAAAAAAAAAAAAAAAAAAGAACGTAGAGAAGAGATAAATAAATAAAATTGTGCATTCAGCTTTTGTCTTTTTATTTATTTTTTATGTTCTTTTGTAATCCAATTTGCAAATAAACAAATTCACAGCAGTCAAATTGCAATTGTTTGCTTGTGATTTTTTATTAATTTTTTTTTTCTTTTTATAAATTTTATAACATTGACAATTTTAAGGTAACATACACTAGGAGAGAAGTTAACTAGAAATCTTTTGAAAGCTTTTAAACTTCTAGGTCCTTTTGTAGTATTTTTATTGCTCTAAGGCTGAAATTTAGAATTTTATAAAAGACAATTTTTGATAACATAATTTTTTCAATATCTTTTAAGAAGAAAGTTATATTTTGTAAGTGCAAGTGTAGCCATCCCATACATTCTTATGCAAACAACACTTTTCGTTACACAATTCTAAAAGAGAAGTTTATTACAATCACCATTCGTTCAACAAAAGAAGTGATTTGCTTGCCACCAATGTATTCATTTTTATTTGTGGCATAAAATTTGTTGAAATGGCTTTATGTTGCGCTCAGTTTTACTGTAGGCGTTAGTTGTTGATTGCAAACATGCGGTTACAATGTTCAAAATTTACATTTAATTTGATTGAATTTGTTTAAATTCTTAAGTTTAATTTTTTTAACAAATATTTGAAAAAGAAAATAGTGATGTATGGATGAAGTAAAATGTTTCTATTTTGAGTGTGATTTAAATAAAGAAAAGTCATTTGATTACTTAGTACATAAAAAAGCGAATTGTGGTTTTACTGGCAGAGGAAGTAAAACTTGGCTTACGAATTTTATTGTTAGTTTTTTTGAAGTGTTTGGTAAGAAATTTTTGCTACCGTTTGTTAAATGTATTGAAATAGTTTGACATAAAAGAAAGCAAAATTACTAGATCTAAATACTAAATGGCGTGAAATAATTTTACTAATTTCCTTAAAGGCGAGAAAAAAAAAGATGACTGATAAAGACATTTGTGGGAACCTATGAGAACTAACTTAGTTTACTGACTTACTTATATATAATTTTTTTTTTCTCAAATTAACCTCTTTAATTGATAACAACAAATGCAACTTATGAATTAAAAATTTTATTTAGTCCATTAAACTTTTCTTTAAGAATTTAATGATTTAAAAGCTTAATTAAAAATTTATTTCACTCAATAAACTATTGTTTAAATATTTAATTAATTAAGGACTCAACGGATAATAATCCTAATGTAACATCAGGGCGACCTCCTTTGTCGTTATTGTGTATCAGAAACATCAGCGAAGTAAAATAACCAATAAAATCGCTACTGAACACAGCTTAGAAAATTTAATACGCCTCATTGACACCAGAGGCGCTACAACGCTGCATTGTTAAAAACGTGAAAAGAGCAGAGTTGAAAAATAATGAAGCTTTCCTCTATCATTCCATCTGTATCACTACCCCTTTCCTAAAGAAGTGTTACCTTCTACTAATAGTGGTAGGCATTCGTTGCCTGAGTGTGACTTCTTTTCAAAAAAGAAAATAAAATAAAAAGTTTAAATGGCACAATTTCAGATTTAGTTGATATTTGATCTTTTTTGCATTAAATAGGTTTGATCAAAAAAATATTTTTTTTTGTGTAATTCCGAAAATAAAGTGACAAAATGCACAGAAAAAGTAAGCATCAGACATTTTGAGAAATCAAATAAAATTTTGTAAAATCAAATAAACAATTAATTAAATTTTCACAAAATAACGAAACTGGTTCCAAAGAATTACCACTTACATTGCATACCAAGCACTAAATTTAATATTCCAAACCAGTTATTTATATCAAAAATTCTAGACAACAATTTAAGTGCATACGATCCAGTTATTTGGATCACATCCGTACTATACAGAAAAAAAATTTCCCAAAAAATTTTCAAACGAGTGTTTGAACTAAACTTTAGTTACACTAAATATTTTGTACTGTTCCAGTAAATTGTTTGTTGCAAAAAAAACTGTACAGAGAAGAAACAGGCCCTGACATTTGTTGGCTGCTTTTCGGCATTTACATGTAAACAACACGTTCAATCAAAATAAACAACAACAAGAGCACAACAGCACTTTGTTCGTATCTACAAGCGAGATGAACCTTAACGCACTTAAGCAGGTCGTACACGATATGTTTTTTACGTCTGACATTTCAACTTTTCAACTCAGATGTAATTCTGCATGTCTGTCAAAATTTGTTGTTTTACAGATGCTTTATAAAATTCTGTCAAAAACCTACATGTTGATTGCTTCTGACATAGTCTCTGTTCCTTTTTATATCTCTCTCTGTAAATATTTAGCAGAGCTTTTATATAAACTAATGTTGGCATCGTCAAAATGGTATTGCCGCCACAAAATTTTTTCTTTGCGCCGTAAAAAAGTTCAAGTTAGAATATAATTATGCAACGCTATTTATGTTGCATATACATAATTGCTATTAAATGGTTTAAAAAAACATACATACATACATATCAGAGAACAGATTGAATGCCTTATTTTGTTGTTTTGAATGCAATCACAAAAAACCTGCACAGAAAAAACTAAATTTCGTTTTCAGTAACCAAATTCATTGATTCAGTAAATTTTTTGTGTGAATGCGGACCTATAAAGAAATTTGTAGATTCTGATAACAATTTTGTAAAAATTTAACTGAAAAAAATTTTATTTTTAGTTAACTTATTATGGCATCAGAGGAAAAAGTCAACTGAAACTCAAAATATTTTCAGTCAAATTTATCAATAGGAACAGAAAAACATTTTTGCAGATTTTTTTGTATTATTCAGCAAATTTTTTTTTTATAATTTACAAACACATCCACTAAAATTTTTCGTATTATCAGAAAATAAATTAACTGAATCAATAACAATTCTTAAAAATTATTTTTTTGAGAAATTTTTAGATTTTAATTGAACTATAGTGAATTTTTAATCAGAAATAATTTTTAGTCAGGCTCAAGTTCAGTACTTTCAATTCTTTATTGAATGAAATATTTTTATTAATTAATGTGAGTTTCTAAAGAAGAGAAGAATTTTTTTTTTAAATTAGTAAAAGTTTTATTTGAAAAAAAAAAATAACTGAATCAAATGAAAGGTTAAACTATTTTTTTTAATTTAAAAAATTGGCTTGTTTTTATGGTAAAGCATTTCGTTCCCGCTCGTCAGTAGACTTCAACCCAAAAAATTTTTTAATTTAGCTCACAAACTCCGTGTGTTTCTAGTAAGACTCTTAATACTATATTGAGAATCACAATATACAAACATAATAAGTTTGAAAACCGCAAACAAAAATCTTAAAAAAAAAATAAAATGTTTTTTATATCTATAAAATAATTTGTAGAAAAAATTTAAAAAAAAAATCAGACACATTTTTTACAGTATATAAAAATAAATTTAACTGCAAAATTAAAAAAAAAATCAGACAAATTTTTTACAGTACATAAAAATAAATTTAACTGAAAATAACAAATTTAAATATAAAAAAATAAATCTAAAAAATTTTTTTTTACAAATTTTACTTTATATAGATAATTTTCATTCTATACAGTTTTTTTACATAAAATAAAATTAGAACAAATAATTTACTGGACCAGCAAAAAATATTTACTGAAACTAAATTATATTTCAAAACACACGTTTGTTTGAAAATTTTTTGGGAATAATTTTTTCTGTGTGCAGTAGAAAAAAAAACAACGCATGGCACAATCGAAAGAGATGAGTGCGTCGAATTTTATTGCGTGCATTGCTTGTTTTATATAAATGTTCACAGGTCTTGTTGAAAGCAACGAATACTCAGCGAATGGTGCGAATACTTTTTACTGTGATTGAACACAACGTATTCTTTGTATTATATGCTTGTGAAACGGTTATTTGAAATACATTTCAGATCTGTTTCACTTTTTCCAAATTTTATTTTTTATATTTTCTTTTTTTTTTAACACTGTAAATATCGGCATTTATTTTTTCTAAAATTTCCTCCCTCACACTGATATTTTTTTATTTATGACCATTAAAATCACACAAAGTTAACTTGTTATTTAGACGTGATATAAAAAAGATCATCGAATACTGAGTGAATGGTATGAAAGAAATCCATTCATTCATGCTGCATCATTCATTTCACTGCTTGTGTTATAACGACATTGTAACAACAGAGTGCGTATGAGCAATCACCAAATCGCAACGAATTGTATCATAGCAATTACATTTGTTATTGCTGTCGAATAAATGCATGGCAAAGCAACGAATTTATGAATTGTTAGCAAATGTGAATGGTTTCATTCTGTACTCTGATACATATATCGGTGTTGTAATATATAAACCGCCGCTGCTTGCTCCCTCACGGCATAGATTTCGGACGACATATTTTTCACAACAAGAACAGATGATGTCAGAAGGTTTGTCAGAAGAAAATAGAGCACGCTCTAATTGAAATTTTGTCAGACGGCTTTGCTTCTGACTTTTACAGAAGCAATGTTTTAAAGATACCACATGAACATGTTATGGAAAATTTTACAAGTCAGACGTAAAAAACATGTCGTCTAAGGGGGGGCATTAAATAACAAATTCAGTCAACCGAACTCTGCTTAATTAAAATTTTTACAAAATTGTTATTCGAATTTCTATGACCGCATTCATACAAAATATTTACTCATTCAATAAATTTGGTTACTGAGAATGAAATTTTGTTTTTTTTTTGTGTGTTGAATTCATGGATGGATGGATGGATGAAATGGAGCTACTTGTAGCTAAGTTCATTAATGCTGGGTAATTAGCCGAAATGGACTTTCGTGTGAAAATTATTGTAAAAAAATGGTGATTCAAAAATTTGGGTTAAATAAGCGATAAAGGTATTTAACCCATGGGTAATTAAACGGGGTATACGGTATTTGCAAGTTTTCTTTACATTTCCATTATAATTATGGCTGAAATTAAGTTTTTTTTTCATAAAGGATATATGGAAGTTATGTTTATCCTTGCACCGATAGTAAGGAAATTTCACAAAGAACTTTACTGCACACTTCTAGAAATAAATAAAAGTTCTCACTTATCTCTGATTACTTGTGACTGACTTTTTTTCAGCTCGAATTGTAGTTGTGTACTTGTGTGGCTAAACTCTATTCTTGAATAGTTATTCTTGTTATTTACATTTATTTTCCTTACATACTTCTTACAACTAAAATTCGAGGTGAAAAAAGTCAGCCAATGTGGTAGAGGTAAAGTAAAAAAATATAAGACATGTTGTTTATTGAGTTCTTGTTTCAACTTTAATATTTGCTGAGCTTCTCATTTGTTTAAATGAAAGTTTAACATAATAACTCTTGGTTTTCTAAAAAAAAATCAAAAAATATTTTACTGAATAAGGGTGTGTGCCAAACGGTAAAAAAGTACTATGGTGAAAAAATATTTGCCTGTGGGGAAAAAATTTCATTTTTCTGCTGTGCCAAATGATATTTTTTTTTGGCAATGTAAAATTTTGACAAATCCTCTTAGCATAGAAAGAAGGTGATGAAACAATTGCTGCGGCGGCGGTTTTTCTTCGCCTGACTACAAGCCGCCGGCTACCAATAAATTTTTAAGAGGGCATTTTTATATAAAACAATATTCTTGTAGCAATAAATTATATAATATTATATATATGATGTCACATTTTTCGCAAACTAAAATAAACAATGATTTTTTCACAGTCTAATTAAACTTAAAAGAGGTAAAAATCTTTATATTGGGCGACGGCTCGAAGCGTAGAGCTGGCAAACTATCGATAGTACTATCGATAGTATCGATGGTTTTGTTTTTATTAGACTATTGATAGTTTTTTCTCGATAGCGATACTATCGTTGAAAAAATTTATTACCAAATTGTTAACAAACTTGATAAAATTTAACATATTAGTTGTCTTCTATTGAAAACACATAAGCACATATCGCTCTATTAATATAATAACGTCATAACTCAAAAAATTAATTTATTCAGTTAATAATATAGAATGCCCCGGCAATTCATATTTCATCTTGTGTAAAAAAATTCACGCAATGGCGTGCAAGCTCACCTCTTGATAGAAGAAAGCTTTATTAATACTAGATATACCAAACGTCCGTATTCTAGAATCAAAATGTAAATAATTTTATTAAGATTTAAAGAAAATGTATCTAAACGTCATAAAAGATTCATTAAAACACAGCTACACACATACTTACATACATGTGCAACCATAATTAAATAATACTTACATTTAATAAAAAAAAAACATAAAATATCGAGGTTCGTTCTCACTCACATTCACGATTCGCGCACAAATATTGATTAAAATATACAAAATTTTGTGAGCGAAACAATTTGTTCCATTCTGAATCTTACTGAATTTTTTGAGAACAAATTATCGCTAATTTATCTGAATTGGCTATTAAAACAAAATTATTACATACATACGAGCATGTACATATCGTCACCTCAAATACAAACGTATGTAACTACACTTTTATATATTTTACAGGAGAAACAAAAAAACTATACAATATCAGTAATAATAAAGTATTCTTGAAAATTTTCTTCGAAATTTACTTGTAGTATGGATGCTTATATCTTTTTAAACATTCATTTCCTTTTTAAGTATATTTAAGCTTTTATGCTTAGATGCATTCGTAATTACGCCCGTTTGAATTTCTTTAATAAAATCGTAATTTTTCATCGCAGAGCTCTAAATATTTGCGTGAACATGTAGTTTGATAAAATGAACTATAATAAATCAAAAACTCGATTTCGAATTTTTATGTAGTTACGTCTGTTTGCATTTAAGGTGACGATGTGTAGGTATGTTTTTGTAAACAAAAAAAAAAAAAAAAAGATATGTGTTTAAAATTGAAAAATTAGAATAAAATTAAACATAAAATTAATTATTTGAGGCCTTATTCAGAAAAAAATAATTTAAGTTTAAAAAAAGGTTTAACAAACAAATTTTCATACAAAATTTGTTGTGTAAACCAATTCTAAACCAAAATTACTTTTTTTGAATAAGGCAGTTATAATTTTTACCTAATTTTTTTTTTTAACCATATCCATATATCAACAGCCAAAACGACTGTTTGTGTTGCCGTGTGAACATAGTGTAAAATAATTCGATACTATCGATAGTATCGATAGTTTTCCAACAAACTATCGAAAATATCGAATGGTGTGACTATCGATAGTTTGCCAGCTCTATCGAAGCGACGGCGGTGGATTTAAATTTTATGATGCCATGCATTTTATTGCAGCTTGTCAAAAACTTACCTGTTGTGTCAAAATTTCTACTAGCCCCTAGGGCTAGCGAAATTTTATTCACCTCAGAAGTGTCAAAAATTTACTTACACTAGTACTTTGCTACCGTTTGGCACAGGCCCTAAGTAAAATAATAATTTGATTTATTTTTTTCTATGTAAATTTTTGTTTAATGCCAAAACTTCATTACAGTTTTGATGTAAGGCCCAACAGCGTTTTGTTGGCTCAGGTGTAATCTAAAATATTTTTTAATGAACTTTCATGCATGAAAAAAAAACAAACCGAAAAGAGCATAAAACAACAAAGGCAAATTGAAAACTTATCTTGTTCGTCCACATTTTCCTCCAAAATAAGCCCATGACACTGAAAAATCTAATGAACAGAAAAAAAAACTAATTACACTCAAACACACTCAGTTTAGTTTATGTTCAAACAATATGATGCCGCCCGAAAGAACGCGCCGCACCCCACCGCACATTAATTTTAAATATCCACAATGAGCAGCTTAAGAGCATACGCTTCTATAATATTTTACGAATTTTCAATAATATCGTAATTATGTCTGCAGCATAATTATTGTTCGCTTGTATTCAGTTTGATTTTCCCGGTGGAGAGGGGCGAAGGTACAGGGATATAAAGACAATAAATACTATTGTCACTTTAAACCACAAAAAGCATGAAAAATTATGACATCGAGAGTCTCTCACTAGCAACGATATTACAATCTTTGAAAGTGTTTCCGTTTTCAATTTGCATAAAATTTGTTAAAAACAAAAATTATTGTTGGCGAAATTAAAACGTTAATAAGTTTAAAACCAGCACACAACAACCAACCACCAATAGACCAACCAAACTAAAGCAATGGAAGAAAGGGTTGTTTGTTGGTTGTAGGTATTACCTGTAGCTTGATACTGTTGCGGCAGCCGTTACTTGCACGGTGACATTCGGTGGCGCTGTAAATATATCATTTTATGAATTTTTGGTAATTGAGTGTAATTAAAGGTTTTACAATTTTTTTTTCATTATTTTATACTTTTCAACTATAAAAGACAACCATGCAAAAACAGTGTTGATTTTCATACTTTATTAATAATGAACAGGCATCACGTTCTTATACACTCTTCCCCCCACAACCGCTGACAGACAGACAGACAACCCTTTCATCAATGTTCCAAAAGAAAGAGGAACGGTGAAATAATTGTTTCACGGGGAAAAGCGGCATGGCATGATGATGAAGGAAGAGGTGTCTGTTGTCATGTTGGCACGAATTTTTGATTTGTCACTTATTGTTTTAATTATGTGGCGTAAGAAATTTCGCTTGAAGTATTATTTTGCATTTTAATCAAATTTAAGGTTCAATTTCAAACAAAACTTTGGCTGACTGATGCTTAGAATACATTATCAATTTTAATTAAGTTGTCTTTGCTACAATTAAATGATAAAAACTTATTGCAAACATATTGTTTTCAGTTTTTGTTTTCATGCCAAAAAGAAATTACGCAGAAAAAATTATTTTCAAAAATTAATTTCGAATATGCGCAGAAAAATTTGTTCACCAATTAAAAATTTAATTGAATTAATTAATTAAAAATTAATTGAATCAATAAATTCAGTTAAATTTTTAAATGCTTTAATTAATTTGAGTGGAAAAACTTATTAAATTTTTTATAGATGAAAATTTATGCCCTAATTCAGTAAGAAGATTTAGGACGTTTTTGTTTGAAAATACTTTTGAATTTTTCTTTTTGAATTCTTCAAATTATTTTCTTCAAAAATAATTGTTGTCTTTGATAATGAAAAATAAAAATATTATTGCCATGTTCTTAAAATATAAAAATTAAATGAAAGTATTATAAATACAATGTTTTGAAAAATATATGAAAAAATATTTGTTTGGATATAATGTTTGGAATAAAATTATAAAGCAAATACAAGCACCTTCTAGCAGAGACTATTACTAATAATTGTTTTAAAGAATCACAACTGCGGCTTTTTTCCGTCCATAGACAAGACGGCACAATCGTCGAACAGAATTAGGGCATTAATTAATATGATAATTGTTATTACAAAAGTTTATTTGATATTACACAATTGTTGATATTACTTCTCATACCCTTCACCAAAGATGGTAAAGGGTAAATATAGGTTTGTCATTCCGTGTGTAATTTCAATAATATTAGTATGCGACCTATAAAATATAAATATTCTGGCAATACGAATAAGCGATGTCCGTGTGTCCGTCTGATGTACGTGAAAGCGCTTTTTCGAAGCTTCCAGAAAAGCTAGACACTTCGGTCTTGGTCCAAAATAGATTGGTATTGAAAATCAGAAAAATCGAGCAGATGGTTTCAGAGCTAGAAACCTTAAAATTTATTTTTCCATATAAAAGTAACTAGCTATAACTATTTTTTTATAAATTGATTTATTTTATGTTTCAGTACGAATTAAACTGGTATTAAAAATAAAAAAAATAAAAATAAATAAATTCAGTAAAGTGCGACTCTGACTCGCGCACGAAGGGTTCCGCACGAACACTAGATATGTAATTTAATACAAACTTCATCCTATATAATAAATAGTTTTGGCTTTTTTTTCGTTTTTGTTTTTGGGGTCTTTTCGGTTTTTTTGTTTGGCGTTTTTTTGCATTTTTTCGGTTTTAGAGATTTTTTTAAGTTTTGGCTCTTTTTTTTAGTTTTGACACTTTATTTTCTTGTTTTGGCGATTTTTTTTGGTTATTGTTGTTGTTCATTTTGGCGATTTTTTTTCATTTTTGCGATTTTTTTTATATAAATTTTTTTTAGTTTTGGCGATTTTTTCGATTTTTGGCGTTTTTTTTTTCATTTTGGTGTTTTTTTTATTTTGGCGATTTTTTCGAATTTGGCGATTTATTTTAGTGTTAGAATTTTTTTTTTTAATTTTGGCGATTTTTTCGTTTTGGCGATTTTTTTAAATTTTTGGCGATTTTTTTTTTGGTTTGGCGATTTTATAATTTTCGGTTTTTTTAGTTTTACGTTTTTGAAAATTTCAAGTGTTTGCCTCTTACGGTTTCCAAGATAGAGCAAATTGTCAAAATTGCATTAACTGATGGATCACCCTTTAATTTTAATTTTTTTAAATTTTAGTGTTAATTGTTGTAGTCTGTATAAAAATACACTAATTTTACAAATTTCAAGTTTCAATATACATATGTTCATACAATTGTATGTATATTACATGGGATTTTAACATTTTTCGTTGCTCGTTTTGGAACACCTTTTAATTTTTAATTCTCATGTAATTGTTGTTGTAGCGGCCAAGGTTCTACATACTGGGTCCAAATTTCAGGTCTGTAGCTCTTACGGTTCCTGAGAAAATATCGTGTGACGGACAGACTTACAGCGTAGCGAAAACAATAGGGTTCCTTTTTACCTTTGGTGTACGGAACCCTAAAAAGACTTTGCCAGGGTTGGAAAACATATTTTTTTGTTATATAAAAGTAACCTAATAAAACAAATTCTTCCTTTTTCGCTATAAATTAAAAATATCAGAAAAAGCTAAAAGGATGATTCCAGGGTTGGCAAATTTACATTTTATGTGATATATTAAAGTAACTAGGTCTAATTAACTCTTCCCTTTTTCTTTATAAATCAAACATATTTTATATCTTGGAAAAAAAAAGTTTTCTACAAAAAACTAGAAAAATAAAAACTGCAGCTCCTGAGCTGGAAAATTTGAACTTTTTTTGGACATCAAAGTAACTAAATAAAACTAATTTTTCCCTTATTTCCTTTTTTCTTTCTTCTCTTAACATGTTTTATATATATTTCAAAGAACTTGATTGATACATGGAATTAGAAAAATCAAAAAGGATGATTCCAGGGTTGGAAACTTTAATAATTTTTTTTTGTATATAAAAGTAACTAGGTCGAGTTAATTTTTCTTTTTTTTTCAAATGAAATATACTTTATGTTTTAGCAAGAAATAGTTTGATATAAAAAATTAGATAAATAATAAAACATAGGTCCAGACCTGGAAAACTAAAATTTTTTCTGCTGTATAAAATTAAATAAAATAAAAAACTAATTATTAGTGTTTTTTATGGGAATTGTTAAAATTTAAGTTTTAATAATTTCAAATTAATATTTTACTTATTAAGTAAAATATTTTTTTATTAAAAATACATTGAAGTTGATTATTGAACGGTTTAGCTGGATCCTATGCGCATTTCACTGTTGCTAATGCAGATCATCAGGGAACCTTTACCCAAAGTTTCTTAGAACAACTAGAGTTATTATGTTATAAACTTTCATTTAAATAAATGAGAACAACAAATAACAAAGTTGAAACAAGAACTCAATAATCAACATGTTTTGAATAGGATCCAGCTAAACCCTTCAATAATCAATTTTAATGTATTTTTAATAAAAAAATATTTTACTTAATAAGTAAAATATTAAATTGGGATTATTAGTGCGTTTAAAAAATTTTAAACTTAAAAAACTAATTATTTCTTTGGTAATAACACATATTATATATTTAAGAAAGTGATAAATTGCTATCAAGAATCAAAAAAATCTAAATTATGGTTCCAGGGTTGAAAACTTGAAAAAAAAATTTGGTATAAAATTAACCAAATAATTATAATTTTTTCCAGTTAAACAATTGCTCAAGATTTTTTAGATCGTTTCATTTTTATATGGATATCTAATTTAAGTATAAACGTGGGTTTGTGCCATGTTGCTTATTATGCTCTCAGCACAGTTATGTTTCGAATCGAAGGTCTTTCATTGACATCTTGCAACGAGTTCTTATTAATTTTTAGTAAATGAAGATAAAAACAGTCATAACTATAAAATAAATTAAAGGAATTAAAGTTTGTCTTAATTAGAACAAAAATAAGCAAATTAACTAATATGCACAAAATTAGTAATGAATGAACGACAATGGCAAGACTATTGTAAATTTAGAGATGGTAAAATTGTGCTTTCATTACAAAAAAGGTTTCAGCAAATTGAAATAAGATGAATCAAAACAATTTGCATATTCCATTTGCAATAATTGCTGAGTATATAAAGCAGAAATCTACATCAGCTGACACCACACACACAGTGAACCAAACACAAAAGAACGCTGATGATACAAACAGCTAGTTGTTCCGTTCAAACATTTTTTTTTTTGGAATTAAAAAACTCAGAGGTTTCTTTTCAAATAAATCATAACAAATCTTTTCATTTAAATTAAGAAGTTTCTTTGTAATATGTGATGCAGACAATTTCGTGTTTGAATTGGAATATCTAATTTTTGTTAACCCTGGAAATGTCAGAAAGTTCCCAGAAATTAAAGAGCGCCCTGGTGGACGTTCTCTTTCTTGCTAATTCAGGCCAATCATACAGAAAATATTTGACATTTTCTTCTTCTTAAATATTTTGGCAAAAGCATATTTTTCCAACAACATTCTGGTGATACTAATTTTTTGTGTCCCAACTTCTATTTTTTTCTGCCTCAGTCTCGCTCTTGAGTCTGAATTTGCCAGTGAGTAAATGCAAGCTAACACGCTCTATATCAAGTGGAGCCTGTGAGGCTGTTTCATGTCTTGCAAGCTGATAACTAAGCATACAAAGTATAATAAAACAAAATGTCACATGCGACATGTTGCGTACGACAGTGATTACATTAAATAAAATATAAACTGCTCTGAATTTTTGAATAAAATAAATAACACTATTAAGATACATTAATACGAAATTTATTTGCTGGTGGTTCAGCGTTGTCTATATATTTCATTGTTGTTGTAACAAAGCATCAGTAGACTTCAACCACACATTTTGAATAGTCACAAATCTCTTATATTATGCACAGACTTTCAAGAACTATTTGAGAATTCACAAATAATAATATGTTTGAAAATCACAAAAGAAAAATAATCGTAGTAGGCTTAGAAACTAATACAAAAAACCCAGCAATTAACGCTGAACCACCAGCAAATAAATTTCATATTAAAATAAACTTCTGACAATATGTCGAATAATAAATTTCTTAGATACATTAATACATAATATTTCAAAATTAGTCGCATTAACATATTCCTTCAGGTTTCGCTGAAATAAGGGTTTGATTTGTTTCCTTTGAAAGCGAATGTCTTAGTTTTTTGTAATTACATACATACTTGAAAACGAACAATATACATACCAATCAAGAACTATAAGTTTGGCCTCTTGTCAAAATAAAATAATGTTTTGACATTTGTTTTTTTTTACCTTGAATGCATACGAATGTCACATTCGACATTAGAGAAATGCCCATATGAGAAATTTGTACTTTAAAACCCCAGCTTCCTATAGTTAAAAAATAAATCAAACCGCTTTGTCAGCCTTTTTTTTTAAATTACGAATACCAATTTAACATATACGCAATATTTTGCATATTTTCTGATATCTTGTATCACCCAAAACTTTCAAATTTAATTATCTTTAACTTTATTAAAAATCTATCTATTTCAATAATTCGTTGAGAATATTATATTATGGAGTTTATAAAATTAAGCTGCTTAAAAATATCAAATTAAAATATTTATTTTCTTCATATTTTGCCGACATCATCACACAGTGCAACATGCCTAAATATCAAAACATTTTTATTTTTCTTGCAGCCATTACACAACTTGATACAGGACTGCCTCTAAAGCCGTGGTCGGCAATTTATACCATTACATTCTACTCTCACCACAAACCGGTGTTGCCCGTGAAATTTCGTCTCATTTCCCTAATTTGAAATTTTAAAAAATCCAAAGTCAAACTTGATTTTATTATGGTCAGAAGTAACACTCAAGATTTGTTTATAAAAAAGGGTGTCTTTTGTTGTTGCTACGTCAATGTAATGGTGAGTAAAAGTATGGTTTTGTAGAAAATTTTCTTGAAATAATTTAGATATATGCTTGAAAATGCCTTTGCATGTCACGTTTTTTCATGCAAGACAAGGCACTTTGACAAACCCAACGCATAACAAATTTCTGAAAATAAACAAGTAAGAGTGCTATATTCGGCTGTGCCGAATCTTATATACCCTTTACCAAAGTGCGTTTATGTAGTATAGAGATACATACTCAAGCACATACTTACTTTTATGTACAAAGAAAAAAATAATAATTTTCAAACCCTAGAATCATAGTTTTAGATTTTTCTGATTACTTATACCAATCTAGTAGTTCTTAAAAAAATATAGAAATTGTGTTAAGTGAAAAAAGGAAATTCAAAAAAAAAATGTTTTAATTAGTTACTTTAATGTCTAGAAAAAAAATCATAGTTTCCAGCTCTGGGGCTGTGGCTTTTATTTTTATAATTTTTTATACCAAACTTTTCTTTCCAAAACGTAAAATATATATAATTTATAAAGGAAAAGATAAAAATTAATTAGACTTAGTTACTTTTATATATCAAAAAAGTGTAAGTGTCCCAACCCTGAACTCATGTTTTTTAATTTCTCTGATTTCTTACACCAATCTCTTTCTTTTAAGAATTTAAGAAATTTTTAATTTATAGAAAAAAAGGAAAAAGTTGTTTTAGTAACTTACTTTTGTAGAAAAAGTTAAGGTTTTCCAACCCTGGAATCGTCTTTTTAATTTTTTTCATTGTTTTTTTTTAATTGAAATACCAATTTTATTCGTTATCAAGCATAAAATAAGTTTATTTAATAAAAATAAATAAAAATTAGTTTTCGGTAGTTAATTTTTTATATCACAAAGAATCCTCCTTTTTGGTTTTGTTTTGATTTCTTACACCATTTATTTTTTAAAGAATAAAAGATATGTTTTATTTATAGTAAAAAAGAAAAAATTTGTTTTAGTAAGTTACTTTTGTATAAAAAATAAGATTTTCTAACCCTGGAAACGTCGTTTTAATTTTTAAAATTTTTTTTATTTTGAAATACTGAAGTATAAAATAAGTTTATTTTATAAAAAAATAGTTTTCGTTAGCTAATTTTTTATATCACAAAAAGTGTGGATTTTCCAACCCTGAAATCAAACTTTTTAATTTTTCTGATTTCTTATACTAATCTATTTCTTTTAAGAATATAAGATATCTTTAATTTATAGAGGAAAAGGAAAATTTTGCTTTAGTAAGTTACTTTTGTATAAAAAAAGTTAAAGTTTTCGAACCCTGGAAACATCTTTTTAATTCTAGAAGGTTAATCTTTAATTTGATGTACCAATTTTATTCGTACTAAAGTATAAAATAAGTTCATTTAATAAAAAAAAAAAAAAATTAATTTTCGGTAGTTAATATTTTATATCACAAAAAGTTTCAGTTTCCCAACCCTGGAATCATTCTTTTTGATTTTTCTGATTTCTAACATCAATTTCTTTCTTTTAAAAACATTAGATATGTTTAATTCATAGAAAAAAAGGAAAAATTTGTTTTAGTAAGTTACTTTTGGATAAGAAAAAAAGTTAAAGTTTTCCAACCCTGGAAACATCTTATTAATTTTTTGAAGTTTAATTTTTTATTTGAAATACCAATTTTATTCGTGGTGAAGTATAATTATGATTAATTGTATATATCACAAAAATCGTAGGTTTTCCAACCCTGGAATCATCCTTTTTGTTTTTCTGATTTCTTACATCAATCTCCTTCTTTTAAGAACATTCCATATGTTTAGTTTATAGAAAAAAAGCAAAAATTTGTTTTAGTAAGTTACTTTTGCATAACAAAAAAAGTTAAAGTTTTCCAACCCTGGAAACGTCTTTTTAAATTTTTTATTTTTTTTATTTGAAATACCAATTTTATTCGTGGTGAAGTATAAAATAAGTTTATTTAATAAAAATAATTAAAAAATTAGTTTACGGTAGTTAATTGTATATATCACAAAAATCTTAGGTTTTTCAACCCTGGAATCTGATTATTTACATCAATCTCTTCCTTTTAAGAACATTAGATATGTTTAAGTTATAGAAAAAAGGAAAAATTTGTTTTAGTAAGTTACTTTTGTAAACGAAAAAAAGTTAAAGTTTTCCAACCCTGGAAACATCTTATTAATTTTTTGAAGTTTAAGTTTTTATTTGAAATACCAATTTTATTCGTGGTGAAGTATAAAATAAGTTTATTTAATAAAAATAATTAAAAAATTAGTTTACGGTAGTTAATTGTATATATCACAAAAATCGTAGGTTTTCCCACCCTGGAATCATCCTTTTTGTTTTTCTGATTTCTTACATCAATCTCCTTCTTTTAAGAGCATTACATATGTTTAGTTTATAGATAAAAAGGAAAAATTTGTTTTAGTAAGTTACTTTTGCATAGCAAAAAAAGTTAAGGTTTTCCAACCCTGGAAACGTATTTTTAATTTTTTAAATTTTTTTTTAATTTTTTTTCAGTTAGAAATACCAATTTTATTCATACTGAAGTATAAAATAAGTTTATTTAATAAAAAATTGTTAAAAACTAGTTTTCGGTAGTTATTTTGTATGGTAAAATGAAGTTTTAGTCTCCCAGCTCTGAAACCGTCTGCTCGATTTTGCTGATTTTCAATACCAATTTTATTTCGACAATTTCTGATCCACCAGTCCAAGAACGAAGTCTCTAGCTTTTCTGGGAGCTTCGGAAAACCGATTTCACGTACAGACAGACGGACAGACGGACATCGCTTATTCGTATTCCCTATACATAAGGATCCAGAATATATATACTTTATAGCTCGCTTATTATTATATTACAAAAGGTAAAGGGTAAAGGTAAAGGGTATAAAAATTCTCATCACACATATTTTCTTAATTTTGGGAAAAATTTTTTCTCTGGCATTGCTGATTCTTAAGAGCATGTAATCAGCGTGACCGTTTGACCGACTAAAGTGGCAAATTGTCACTTTTTCGACTGTCTGTCCACTTTTTCGACTGCCTTGCCACTTTTTGTCCCCCTTTTTTTAGTGTGAGTTATTTGAAAATACATTAAAAATAAATAGTTTAGTGAAGTTTTCTCGATTTTTTTAGTTTTGCCCCTTTATTTTGATAAATCCCCTATTTGGTGCCACTTTTTGAAAAATGTCATCGGTCACCCTGCATGCAATACACACAACTTATTTTCAACAATGCGTGTATACACATACGTAACAGAAGAGTATATTAAAAGGCGCGGCGCCCTTAATGTGCCGACCACGGCTCTAAAGTTACAATCTTGCATACAACTTTCTCAAGTTATGCCGATGGTTGCAATATGTGTTGCCTGCTAAATTCAATCAGTACATAGTAATAATTCGAAAACATCTTTCTCAGATTATTTATTCGCAGCTTTAAATTTATATCAAAAGTCTCTTGCAAAATTCTGTTTTAATTTAACTCGTTAAAAAGTAGTTTTAATGTGAGTATTATGTTATTTAAATATATATAGCACAATGTTTAACAAATTCACTGAATATAATTAAAATTTTTGTTCAAACTTTATTTAAAATTATTGACAAACGCGCATCACAAAATGAGTTATAATTAAATTATCACTAACTAGTTAGTAGATAGATGATATACACTTTACTTTATTAAAAATCACAATAATCATAATATTCATGTTTTTTTTAATAGTTGCTTGGCGCTACTCGCTCAACAACTCTCGATAAAGCAAATATTTACTAAAATACTTTCAAACTAATTAACATTTTAATTTATTCCAACACAGTCAACACTAAAACCAAACCCACTCTCTCACACACACACACACACACACTCACACAGTCACTTCTGCAGTAACTGTTTTGCTGTGAAATGTATTCAAAGATTTTTATGTACCGGACGGATAGAAGGCAAATAAATATTTTATCAATAAATTATTATGGCCCACAAAATATAAATACAATTTATTACTTTTATATTAAAATCCATTTGAAATCTTTTTGTTGTTATACGACCAGTTTATTTTACTGCTGTAATTATTGAACATAGAAAAGTTTGTTTAACAGCAACAGAAGTGTTAGCACTAGAGAAAAAGTCATTAGAATTATTTGTAACAGCTTTGTGAATTAACAAGAAGTTAGTTTCAAGTTATTGTATTAAAAATGACTAATGACATTTTATTTGTATGGAGTTAATAGATAAATGGAAGTGAAGATTTATGCTAGAATCAATTAAAAGTTGTTTTAAAGTTTATTACATGGTAGTGGAAATATGAAGAGGGACTATGGAGCCACTTACTGCTTCTGCAGACTTTAAAGGTTACAGTGAAAACATTGCAAAGCGTTTGAAAATTTTCATTGAACTTTTTTTTTTTTTTTTTGATATTTATACATACTTCCTTACTAATATTATAAATGGTAAACTAACTTCATTTTTTCGTTGTGACTTAATGGCCGCTTTATAAAAAAATAGGACGCAGAAATCAAATAATTTTAATTAAATCTAGATTATAGATAGACCCCTATTTAGATGGTTACATATCCTATGATCTTAGTTTTGTTTAAAATATGACGAAAGAAGGGTTGGGAGCGATTTCTGCCCCTCCGAAAGATAAAGATACGGCCTCGCAAAAGCTTTGCATAAAAAAACTGATCGCTGAAAGGTACAATTTCTGACATTCCAGTACTACCTAACCAATTGTAATGAAATTTGAAATAAAGAGCCTGTTTGGGAATGCATCACTGCTCTGCATCATATGAGCAAACTTTAATTTAAAATGCAATACAAGTTCGCTAATAATTTTTTTTTTTTTTTTTTTTTTTTTTTTTTTTTGGAGTAGAGTCTGCGGACATTTGATTTCAACTTTCCCAAGTTGAAAGTGATAGGAAAGACTTCCGCAGGTAGTAGTAGTAGCCACGTTTTTACCTAATATTTGATATTTATTTGTGCGTTATCTACTTCAGAGGAGCACTTTAGGACTTTTAAATTTCCCGTTGCAGCGCAGTGATGCATTTCCGAACAGTCCCAACTATAAAACATATTTTTCTTGCAACAACCGATTAAAAATAGAGGTACAGACACAGAAACAGACATTAAGGCTCAATCAGACGTGACATAGCCATAGCCATAGAGAACAGCCGTTCGAGCCAAACTAATGGGCAACACTCTATTTGATTATAGGAGACCCGCCATAACGCCATCACTCTCATCATAGAAACCAATTGAATTTTGGTTTGGTTATGGCTATGACATTATCGCTATGCCACGTCTAATTTAAGCTTTAAGTCCAAAATTAAAAACCCAGACCAGTCTCTTAAGTTATTGGATACACTCTTAAAAGCGTTAATAGTGCTGCTCTGAAGCATCATGAATATTTCACGTTAAAAAAATGCATAACTTGGCAACACTGTTGCACAGTGGAAAATGGAAATAAATCTGCAGTTTCTAAACGAGCCGCCCGATTCTTATGAAATTTAATGCAACATTTAAGGAGGTGTCACCGAGCTTAAATCTGGAGTTTAAATTATAAATCCTTAAGCGGGACGGAGCCTCAAAGCCCCAAAGTGGGCAACCTCGATTTATTGAAAAATTTAAACCGATGCAAAGCTGATGTTTTTGATCTGATAAAAAATATTTTTTGCACGTAGATTTCTCTATCCAAGAGCTAAAAAAAAGTCGCCTACAGTTTAGGAAATATTCGAGAGAAAAAATTTAATTTTGGCTTTTTACCAACCTTTGGCCACTGCTCTGCTAATAGAGAAGTCCAACCTTGTACGATTTTTGAGTAAAAACTTAGCATGGGTTAAAAGCAAAATTTTTAATATGTAGAAAAAATATTTGATGTCAAAAGCACTACTAAGTCAAAAGTTATATGCAATTTAAGTTAAATATTTGAAAAAATTCTATTTCTTGCCGTTTTTTGCAGAAAAAAGTGGGTTATAGTGTTTTCACACTGACATGGTTTTAATAAAAGTTGGTTTTAACGTTAAAACTAACTGTTAAACCTGGTTTTACCATACAAATTGTTTTTGTTAAAACCAAATTAAAACCATTTTTGAATTGGTTTTAAGTTGGTTTTAAGAAATGCCACCTTGTTTTCGCTGTGATAAATTCAGTGCCGCCAAGTTGAAATTACCGACATTAGCTGTTAATCTATATACCAGTGAATAACAATAGATGGCGCTTGAAAGATTTTCAACTTAAAAATGGATGCATCAGCAACAATAATCAAAAAATTATGGGAAAAAGGAATTTATTTGCCGGTGGTTCAGCGTTGTCTATATGCATTTCATTGTTGTTCAACCACATATTTTGAACAGTCACAAACCTCTTATCTTACGCAAAGACTTTCAAAAACTATTTGAGAATTCACTAATAATAATATTTCCGAAACTTACATAAGCAAAATAATGGTAGTAGGCTTAGAGACTTATACAAAATCCAGCAAATAATTTTTATTCAGCAACAATGAAATGCATATAGGCAACGCTGAACCACCAGTAAGTAAATTTCAAATTAAAATAAACTTCTGACAATATGTCGAATAATAAATTTCTTAAATATTTCTTAAAATAATATCTGCAACCGGGAAAAGATAAGAAAACTACAGCAGAAATACCACAAAATTCCATTTTTGGGATTTTATGAAATCTTTTTAGGAATTGCCGGGAACTCAAAAGAAAATTCTGTGGTTGTACCTTTTCTGTATTAATTGGATAATTTTCCATCTAACTGAGAATTTTCAGCGCGAAAATATTGATAACTGCGAAAATATTGATAGCATTCCTTTGTGTAAGAGCTCTGTCTTCCCGCAAAACTCTTTAGTACAAATTTATTTTTATTAACCTAAGTCTAGACGATATGTTAAATCAGCATATTTATGATAAAAAATTTGTTACCAGTGCCAACATATCGTGTAGACACTAAATTTTTTCAACATACGTATGCTTAACGACATATGAAGGGCATTTGTTAACGTTGTCAACAAACGTATTTTCAAGATTTTAGCATATCGTGTAGCCACCATATTTTTCCTTTTTAACAAATTTCCTATGTATGCTGTCAGATATGTTATTTGTTGAAAAGCCTATGTAGGCTTTTCAGCATACGACAAATTTGATAGCATATAGAATTGATATTTTAACTCTGCTCAGGTATGAACAGTGTTTCCTAATTTGTCATTTTTAAAATAAAAATAACGTAAATATTAAAATAACAAAAATAGTAGAATAAAAAAAAAACACAAGAAATTCTACATTACGCGAAAAATATACTGCAGAAATGTTCATGGTAAATTCGGGTGAATAAAAATTAAGGGAAATTAAAATTTCATAAAAAAAAATTTCAGGCGATTCTGAAGAAGACAATCAATCTTATTCCAGCAAACTTCGCAATAAAATCGACTTTTTGCATGCTTTCAGCCTCCTAAAAGTATTGCCGATTTTTAAAAAATATTGGAATTCGTCAACATCCCGCTGTTAGTAACTTTTTGCGATTTTCGCCATTTTTGCGACTTTTATTGAATTTTTTGTATTCCTTACAGTTTTGGCGATTTTTAATCAACATTATGGTTTGTTTAAAATTTTGCAACTTCTCGCGACTTTTTGTAGTTCGAGATAAAAGGGAATTTTTGGATGCTTTCAGCCTCTTAAAAATGTTGCCGATTTTTAAGAAATATTGGAAATTTGTCATCATCCCGCTGTTAGTAACTTTTTGCGAATTTATGTAATTTTCGCGATTTTAGCCGGATTTTATGCATTCCTTACAGTTTTAGCGGTTTTCAATCCATATTATGACTTGCTTAAAATTTCACCAATTATTTGCGATTTTTTGCAAAGTTTGCAATAAAGGCGGCCATTCGCGTGTTTTTTTTAAGAAGTTTTAACAATTTTGAAGAGTTTAAAACATTATTAGACTTTGTCATCTTGCCGTTGTAGCTTTTTGCCAATTTCCGTCATTTCACGAATTTTTTTTTATTTATATATATACATGTATAATTGCACTAATTTTTATTAACCAAAAATATAATTTTTTGCACTGAAAGCGATAATTGATATATGTACATACATAAATTTATAATAAAGAAAAAGAATTGTCAAAATTTATTTTATATCTAAGCAAATGCTCACATGACTCAACATATATATTAGAATACGAAATTCAACATATCATGTAGACACAAAAATTTTATGCTAACTCATATGTTGTATTATCATTTGCTGACATATGTTGACTTTAAAAAATGTGATACTTTCAGCATACTGTGTAGACGGCTAACATATATATATATATGCTAACAGCAGGATTTGTTGTTATTTTAAAGCATATGAACATAAGCATACATTTGCTGATTCAACATATCGTCTAGACTTAGCTTTAGAAAATAAATTCTTATTAATTTTTTATTGTTGCTGGTAGCTGTATTAAGTCCCTATTTACACTATGCAAGTCTTATTGCTAAGCTGATTAGTTTATTAGGAGAGAGAGACGGGGAGAAAAGAAACGTTGCTGTTCCCCTCGTCTCTTTCTCCCTGAAACTAATCAGCTTAGCAATAAGACTTGCACGGTGTGATTTGGGACTAATTGAATATATTGGTTTAATATTCATTTATATAATTATACAGCTACACCTATTTTTGTAAAATACCTAAGAAAATACTCGTAATTCTACTTGTACACTACACTGTCCCAAAAAAAAATTTTTTTGATGCTCAAGCATAATTTGAAACCTTATAGGGTCAAATTATTTTGGAGATTTTTTTCAGATTTTCCGAAAGAGGTTTAGAGGTTGCAAAACACGAGTTTACGGGACGTTTTTTGTATATTTTTTTCCTAACTTTAACCATAACCACAATTTTCTTCACTTTTGAAGAAACAATATAAGAGAAAAATTTCTAAGCTTTATTTTTGTGTGCACAAATAAATAATTTCCTCTTTTAGGTAGCATACTTTACAATTTTTCGTAATTTTTCCATAATTTTTGTAAATAACGCTTTATAACTTTTAAAATTAAAAAAAAAAAAAACTAGTGATGTGGGTTAAAAGGTCAATTAGTTCTAAATAATTAAAAAAAAAGTTTTGAATTTGCTCTTACCGTTCCTGATTAATACTCGTTTTCAGCTTTGTAACCAGTTTATTTTTATACCCAACAAAAAAAAAACAAAATCAAAATCAAACCTTTAAAACGAATATAACTCTTCCGTTTAAATAACTTCTTTTCCTTAGTTCAGCCACAAATATTTGTGCGCCAAAACATTATTTGTATAAAATTCATGAATGCCTCTAAATCTCTTAATCATGTTTTCCCTTACAATTTTATTAAACAGCAGATTAATTGCACTAATTAAACGGCTGCGTATATTTTGCTTATAAAAATACTCGTAATCAAAATATTATAGCTTCTCTGTAATAAATAAAACACAAGTAAATATAAATAAAAATAAAAATAACACAAAAAATTACTACTTACGGTGTAACATGTTTTCATTAAACTTATTTCATTACTTGTGCTTGTGTCCATTGTCAGATACATGAAATTAGTAAACCTTTTTTTTTTGTCCTTACTCTTGCGTGTCACACTGTATGCTTTACCATCTCAGATTAAATACTGAGTATTTCCGTTTTTCATTAAGTTACGAAAATCAAAATGTCTGGCCTGACTTTCATTATAGCGACAATAACAACAAGTAGAAGAACAACTATTTAATTGAACAATATCAACAACCACAGATAATCATAATAAAAGGAATACTTGCACTGTGGGAAAGATAGCAAAAGAAATGAGAAAAACTTTAGATGTTTTAAATCAATGACAAGTAATTAGTAATTAAAAGATCATTATAAAATAAACAGTCTATTTAGAACAACTTAAGTACTATTGCATTTGTCTTAGAATTCTATTGCTTCTCCAGAGAAATTCTTCGTACACCGAAAGAATTTTGCTTCATAAGTCCAATGAAACAATTTCATTAAAATTTTTTCACAAATCTAATGATAATTTCACAAATCCAATGAAAATTTCATGAATATTGTGAAAGAATTTCATTGGAATTGCTTCCTTGGTATTCTGGTTTCGTAAGAATATTTTATTGGATTTATGACAACAATATTTTCTAATTATTAAGAAATCCCTTTACATTTAAGTTATTTCATACTTTTCATGAAATTATTTTATTTTTTCGATGAAGTTAGAGCACTGCATTAATTACACTGTTTAATAAATTTGATGAAGTTTTTAATAAAATAATTTTAACGAAACTGGTTTCATTAATCCAACGTTGGTTGAATTTTAATGAATTTTTCATTAGATTAATGTCGAAATTCACAGAATTTCTGCCGAAAATTCTTTCAGGGTAGATAAATCAGGGGTCAAATCGCGGCACTCGTTATCGAACGAAATTACGAAATATTTCAATAGACTTTATATGGAAATATTTCGGAGTTTTGTTCGATAACGAGTGCTGCGACTTGCCGCCAGTTTTCGAAGTGCCATTTTACACTATGCCTTTTTAATCTGCCTTATTCTGAAATTTTCTTTTAAACCTCCTACGAAAAGTCACGTATATTTACATCAAAGGCCTGTCCCACGATGTCACCAGCAAACGTTCAAACGACAACTTGTATTGCAAACAACAATAACATTACAAAATTTGTTGCTGTTTTCAATATTAAATTTCAATACACTTATCCCTCGATTTACATGATACTTTTCTTACACGATTTCACTTTTACACTATTATTTTGGTTTTCCTGTAAATTGAGAGATTTATGAAATACCTCGATTTACACAATTTTTTATGTGTTTTGAGTAAGCGCTTCTGATATATTTAATTTTGTTTTTGTTTTTGTGAAAAGCATTTGTTTTGTTTAATGAATAAAGGTTTATTTTTATGTGTATTGAGCAGAGCTCGCAATAGTTGGTCTCTCTCGTGCTTGTTTTCAGAAAAAAAAACACTCGTCCACTAACACTATGCGACCAGTGATACCAACTTTTTTGGCTCTAAAAGCACAGTAACATTAAAAAAAGCACAAAAAGCGTAATTTTGAGATCTAAAAAGCCTAAAAAAGCACTAACGTGAAAAAGGAGTGAAGATCCAAACGAGTGAAGTTTAATAATGTTTAATATTTTCGAAGCTATTCTCTGTTTAATGAAATATATCAGACGAAAAAGGTTTTCTTTGTACTAAAAAAGTAAATATACCAAATTTTTCTTAAAGTAATTTTAAAAAATACACAAATTTCTTAAAAGCACTACCTAGTGCTTTCTCTTAGTTTGGCACAAACATTCAAAATTTGGCGTTTTGAGTCTTCAAAAAGCACTAAAAATAGTGCCAAAAGCACCAAGTTAGCATCGCTGTATGCGACACTGTCGCGAAGAAAACCCTCAAACTTCGTTCTTCTTTGGCTTGCTCTTCGCTCAACCAACGACCGTTTTCGTTCGATCGCTCGGCTCATGTGTTCACTCAAGACCCTTATTTCGTAAAATCTCGGCAAACGGTCTGTTGAGCATGTATGTGTGCTGCAAGTGTGGGTAGGTAAACGTCATGGAGATTTGTTGTTTTTATTATTTTATTTTATAAATATATCTCTCTTTTATTTTACATTTACACTTCGTTGACAAATAGTTTGATTTACAGATATTTTTATTTTTATTTATTATTACCTTCTCCCTTCCTCTTTAATGCTTTGCATGTGACGACATATCTAAGGTAACAACATAAAGCAAACGCAACAACAAAAATAAAGACCTTTTTTGCAAACACTTTGCGTGTTTGGCTCACTTACTGACCCTCAGTACCTGAGCAAATAACGATTCTCTTCGTATCATGCGGTCAGTAAAGCTTCATTCAGATGTGACATAGCCAAAGAAAACAGCCGTTCGAACCAAACTAATGGGCAACACTGTATTTGATTATAGGTGGCTCGCCATAACGCCATAACTCTCACCATAGAAACCAATTGAATTTTGGTTTGCTTATGGTTATGGCATTATGGCTATGTGACGTCTAATTTAAGCTTAAGAGACCGATTCGTGTGTTACGCTCAACACGAGAACACGATCGAAACGAAAAATAGGGTTGCTGTTCAGACACTGAGTGATTCCGTCTCATTTTTTTTTAGGTCTTTTGAGTGAGAAGACCACATAGAGAAATTTGGTTGAGCATATTTTTCGAGCTCTGGTTTTGAGTAAACGCTTCTGATATTTTAAAAACTAAGTTGAAATACATATATAATTTCTTAATAAAATCAATTTTTTACACGATTCTGGCCTTATTTTCGATTTACACGATTTTGCACACAAAAATTTAAATTTTCGATTTACACGACTTTCTCAGGAACGTATCTATCGTGTAAATCGAGGGATAGGTGTATTCGATCGAACGATTTCATTCCTGCCTATGTGGGCTATATAAATACGCTGAATTCTGAGAGTACGAAAAAGGGTAAGAGAATTGTCAAAAATCCCCTCAGATTTTCATTTCTTCTCAAAACCTCTCACTATCAAACTAAAAAAGCCTCCCTGTGAAAGCAATTGGAAAAGGCACAGCGCAAATTGAGTTTTTCTACCTACTCACCATTTAATTTGCATCAGTGATGGGAAAGTTGGTACGATCGTACTTTTTTTGATACTATTTGACATGAAAAAGTACCGTAGTACTCCCCCAGAGCATTTGATACTCTCACGGTCTACTTAGAAATGCAGTCAGAAGACGCGCGTTTGCATATATTTTTGTCAAGAATTAAATTTCTTTTTCGACAAATGGCATGAAACTTTATTAACAAAGATATTTTAACAAATGATATTTTCTGTGGCACAGAAGTTGATCTATTATATAAACAGAAATCATGTTGAAACAACTGTTTTAAATCAGTTTAAAGAAAATTGTAAAAAAATTTAAATTAAATTCTGTCAAGTTCTAAAGTGGACTTTGACAATGAAATGTTAGTTTGGATTAATAAGATTTCCCCTAAAAATGTTTTATCTGCTAAAACTAACAGCATTATACTACTTTTAACTAAAATGTCTCCCAGCGAAAGGCTAAATTTTGAAAACATTAACAACCGATATAGATCATTGGCTAATATGGAAGAACTGAAACCATTAAAAAAATAATATATGCAGTTTCGGGTATAGAGTGTCTAAAACTAAAAACGCATTAGATGAATACATGATTCCTGATATATTGAAAGCAGCTTACGGAATTTTGTCAATACCTCACTTCTCTGCAAATGTCGAAAGAATTCTTTTTTGCCAAAATCTCATGAAAACAAAACAAAGGAACAGACTTTATGTTCCGACAGTATCAAGTTTTATCCAGGCCAAAAAACTCTAAAAACTCTTCTTGTTATAACTTTAACATTTGTACCCATGAAAATCAGTGATGAGAAATGGATGTTAGATGGCACAGGCACTTTTTTGTCCATTCGAGCCATAACCGCAAAAAAAAACTTTGAGCGGCATATATTTTTAACTTCGTTTTTTAACGAAAATCGATTATCTGCGATCGTAACTAAATAATTTTCATCAAAAACTTAAGCTCGAAAATTATGTTGCTTAAGCTCTTTAGCGGTTATGGCTCGTATTAATATGAAAACTTTTCTTATTCCAATAATAAGTAAACAGATCACGGGTATTTGTATTTCTTGTAAATAAGTACAAAGAATTAATAAATTATACATATACATACATATGTAAACAACTAATTTTGGAAATTGTTAAATTAGTTATTATTGAAACATTTTAAATTAAATAAAAAGTGGTTTCGCACTATTCAAGTGGTTTTGGTAATATTTAGAAACAGATTCGGCACGAAATCAAGATATCCAATTCCCATCTCTGATGAACATACTTATATGCTATGTGTTCCTTATTTTATTTGCAAATGAATTTTATATAATTTTTTGCTAATCAAATTTAAATTAAAAAAAAATAGTTTTTGGTACCCTCGGGACCAAAAAAGTACTCAAAATTTTTTTATTGATACCGAAATGCAAATCTCATTTCCCATCACTGATTTGCATTAAAACAATTTATAAAACGAGTATACTTTTAGGGGCATTATTATTTAGGCGCACAGTAGTGCGCCAGTCCAAGTTCTGGCCAATGCACGCAGTGTGTATATTTACACGAAGCCATTCGAGCTGTTTTTACCGCCCTCATAACTTTGTACCCAGCGACCGTAAAATTATGAAATTTAAATCATAATTAGAATAAATTCATGTAACAACATACGAAGTTTGCAAGTTTTACAATGGAAGCTTCCGGAGATATAGAGGAGCAAAAAGTGCATATTTTAAGACATACTCACTGACCACTGACACACTCATCAAATTGATGAAGCACTTCCGCTATAGCTAGAGAGCTAAATTTTGGTAGACGAGAAGATCTAGGTGAGCAATGAACCAATAAAATCTGGAAACCCGAAAATTTTAACCAGGAGGGCGGGGCTACGCCCATACAAATTAAAATTTGTGCTATTGAGCTGAAATTCGATACAGAGCTAGGTCTAGGTGAGAAATAAAATAAAAAAATCTGAAAGCCCAGAAATTTTAGCCAGGAGGGCGGGGCTACGCCCATAAAGGTCAGAATTAAAAATGCTAATCTAAGGCGCTTCATGGAAGCTATTTTATTGAAATTCGGCATATATACTGCGGTAATGCAAGGCTATAAATTTTTCATTAAAAAAGTGGGCGTTGACACGCTCATACAATTTAAACCTAATTTTAATGCCCTGTGGCTCATCATATTTAGATATACTATTTATCTAGCTATTATTATCCATTTGTAACGAAACTAGACACGAATAATAAGCACTGACCCAAAAAAATTTTGACTTTGGAAAAGTGGGCGGCGTTACGCCCATAAAAATTTAAAATTAAAAATTGCGCTAAGGAACTGAAATTTGATATACAAGTAGGTCTAAGGGCCAATTTCACCAACTCTATTTGAATATCCATTCATATTTAAATGTCGATTTTGATTAATTTTTGTATGGAAAAATTATTTTTAAATATTAATTGATATTTAAATAAGTTGGTGAAATTGGCCCTAAGTGAGAAACAAACTAGAAAAATTTTAAAACCCAAAAAATTTTACCAGAATGGGCGGGGCCACGCTAATATTGTTTTGAACTAAATACTTAATATACAGCTTTTAATTCAAGCCAATTTAGTGAAATCTTGCATCACCTTAAAAATTTGGCGTGATCACTCCCAGAAAGTGCTAGCCTTGTGTTTAATCTACATCGGTCTAGCATATTTTAGGAAAATTAGCATGAATTATAAGCGCTGCTCACAACAAAATTTTGAGTTAGGAATAGTGAGGAGAGGTAATGCTGATAAAATCTAAAGATATAATTCGCGCTAGAGAGCTGACATTTTATACACTAGTAAGTGTAGCTGCGTAAGCCAATGGGAAAATCTTAAAACCAAAAAGTTTTACCCGGTATGCGGGGCCACGTCGTTAAAACTCCAATTGGCACTAGCGATCTTAAATTTGATACACAAATAAATCTAGATAAGAGATCACTAAGAAAAATCTGAAAATCTAGAAGTTGCTGTCAGAGGGCGGAAACAAGCATTTCAAATTCAAAATTAACATACATTTTATTAAAACTTTTCATACAGATTGCACTTATCCAAAACAAATTCACTATTTTGAAAAGTAGCCGTGACTTCACCCGTAAATCTTAGCTCTTTCGTTCAG